>CM070021.1:28014112-28728542 GCA_036247105.1 Cirrhinus mrigala
CAATAGCTGTACTGGCTAACATAAGTTAGACTCCTGCTAAGCAGTCAAATAAAAAAAGACATAAAGATGGCCACTAACCCTGTACACACAATTAAAAAAATTCACCTAATCTCTGTTAAACTATATATTTAATCTGATTTCAAAGCCATAATATCAGCAAAATATAAACATCCCCCATCTCATTAGGTGATTTGGAAATTATTTTGCTGGCTTTGAGAGTTTTTGAACTTTGTACATACGGTACACAGCTTACTTATGAAATCAACATCAAATTATTAAATAAATCTAAATAGGGGCCAAAGGACTGAAGGCATCAGCACTGTAAATCCACAAGCTTTTTATTGAATTTTTCTTTTTTTTTTTTTTTTTTTAAATGTTTGTACTCTTTGTATTATATTACCTTGAGGGAAAAAAGTTAATGTTGTTAAAAAGGCTAATGATGAATGGATTTACCAGTATTCACATGCTATGCATGTTGATGATGTACTTCATTATATTGATGATCAACTTACGTTTGCATTCTGAATTTATACCATGCTTGGCATGTTTATGTTAGTTTCTTAAAGGACACTTATGTAGAAGGAAAGGAATTGTAGATTTTGGAATGTGTTTTGTACATGTACAGTGCCCTCCACTAATATTGTCACCCTTGTTAAATATGAGCAAAGATGGCTATGAAAATAAATCTGCTTTGTTTATCTTTTTGATCTTACATTAAAAAAATTCACAAAATGCTAACCTTTCATTGAAGTAAAACAATTAAAAGTGAGGGGAAACTTACGTTATGAAATAAATGTTTTTCTCCAATGCATGGTGGGCACAATTATTGGCACCCTTAGAAATTATAATGAGTAAAATATCTCTGAAGTATTTTCCGATTCATATTTGCACGTATTTAGCACACTAGAATGACTGTTGATTGTCCAGCCATGACTTCCTGTTTAACAGGATTATTAATATGAGGAGCACAAAGTCCAAATTCCCTTAATCCATCACCGAATAAAACCAAATAATGTAGTTTTGATGTGCAGAATGAGATTGTTGAGCTTCACAAAATAGAAAGTGGCTGTAAGAAAAGTGCTAAAGCATTGAAAATCCCAATTTCCATCATTAGGACAATAATTAAGAATTCCAATCAACTAAAGATGTTTCAAGTCTGCCTGGAAAAGGATGTGTGTCTATATCATCCTAATGCATGGTGAGGAGGAGAGTTTAAGTGTCCAAAGACTCTCCAATGATCACAGGAGGAGAATTGCAGAGATTAGTTGAGTCTTGGGGTCAAAAGACTAAATGTTGTTCCAGAGGGCTTTAAGAAAAATCCTCCTTGCTCATCCAAAAACAAACTGCAGCATATTCAGTTGTCAGACACGACTTGAACTTCAAACAGCTGGCTTCTGTGGTCAGATGAAACTAAAAAAGAGCTTTCTGGCAGCAAACCCACCAAATGGGTTTGGTACAAAAAGTACCCCATGCCCACGGTTAAATATACTGCTGGATCTTTAATGTTGTGGGCTTATTTTCCTGCCAGAGGTCCTGGACATCTTGTTCAGATACATGGCATCATGGATTCTAGCAAATACCAACAGATAAAAAATCTAAATCTGACTGCATCTGTTAGAAGTTCTATAATGAGCTGTGGTTAGATCTTCCATCAGGACAATGATCCAAATCAAACATCAAAATCAACACAAAAATGTGTCACTTTGTGAATTTTTTGAATGAAAGATTAAAAGGATAAACAATGCAGAATTTTTTTTTACAGCCACCTTTGCTCATATTTACCAAGGGTGCCAATATTAGTGGAAGGCACTGTATAAATGAAGCTCCTTCCATGGCTGTCTCCCTGACCCGAACCCTATAGAAAATGAGTGAGGTGAACTGAAGAGAAGAAGCACCAGCATGGAGCTGGGAAACTGAAGGATCTGAAGAGTTTCTGTATGAAGGAATGGTCTCTGATCTCTTGTCAGATGTTCTTCAAACTCTTCAGGCATTAAAGGAGAAAACTCAGAGCTGTTATCTTGAATAAAGGACGCTGCAGTAATTGGGTGCCAATAATTGTGGTCAACATGAACTAGAGAAAAACATTTATTCCATAATGAGATTTCCCCCCTGCTTTTAATTGTTTTACTTCAGTGATAGGTTAGAATTTTGTGAATTTTTTGAATGAAAGATTAAAAGGATAAACAATGCAGAATTTTTTTTTACAGCCACCTTTGCTCATATTCACCAAGGGTACCAATATTAGTGGAAGGCACTGTATATACAGATGTTGATAATTGTCTATTGAAATATATATATACCCCATGAGATAAGCTGAGATATAGCATTACCCATTATTATGACATTAAGTGGAAAAAATATGTATCCAGTTCAAGTTGTTTAAAGATAAAAGCTAAATGTTAAGTTGTACAGCAGTATTTATATACTGTTAATATTGCTACAGTATGTAACGTGTACAGTACAAAATATGAAGTAAAAACCAGTCAGTCAAATAAAGTGTATAATTGCAAAAGTAATTTGTTGTTGGAGCAGCCAATCACACAGTGAGACCATGCGTTCAGTCATTTGATGAGCTTATACGAAAACATAAAACCATATACCCATTTAAAGTTCTGAAATCATATTTTATTGACAAACTGTAAACAGTTCATACCTGATAAATGACATATTCACAAAAATGAAGGCATTAAAAAAATCTCAAAATATAAAGTCATGTATAACACAGTGGCAGAGATATGATTGTTAATATGTTGCCGGTTACGTAAGCACATGAGCAACCTTTTTGTTAGTTCTCTGTTTTCTATATGTATGTAGAAAGATCTATATTCAGATCTAACAAGAAATGTATAAAAAATTAAATAAAGGAAACTTTAGACAATGTCTTAATCTAATCTAAATCCAGTTCTCAATCAAACTCAGGAATAGAGCCAAGAGACTCCACTCCAGAGCTCTTTCTTGATCTTGACTTGAAATGCCTCTCTTCAGGTACTTCTTGGGATCTCTGGGACACATATGCTGAACTTATCCCTGAGGAAGGACTGCTTCTTTCAGCAACTACAAAGAAAGAAATTTATACATCAGACAAACCTTTAAATATTGCACAAAATGCAAATAAATGAAGAACTTACAATTTATTGGATCATCTATACTCTGTGCTCTTTTAATGGGTACAGCTACTGTTCTTTCAGCTCTCTCTAATGTCTCTTCATCTAGTGTAAAAGGACATCCTCTATTTCCAGCCACCATCTCCTCAATCTTCTCCAAGAGTTCTGTGACCTGAGATCCATCACCCCAGTTCTTAGTGTTGAGAACATGATACCTGTTCCCACATTTCTCAGTGAGCCACTGGAGAGCATCACCTTCACTTGCAATGAATAACTCTATGGGAGTTTCTCCTAGTTCATCTCCAACAGTAAACAGAACCAACGTGTGATTCCAGACTGTTTCACCAAGAGACTCCATGATTTTCTCTAGTGCACATTTCTCTTCCTCTGCAAAGGAACAGTCAACACTCTGGACTAAAATGAAAGCATGTGTTCCAGAAGACCGTTCTGCTACACTTCTCAGAAGGTTGAGTTTAGCGTCCTCAAGTCTTTTTCCAATAAGGAAATCTTTCTCAATACCTGGTGTACAAACCACAGTGAGTTTCCTCCCGACCACTTCACCATTATTACTTAGATTCTCTACGATTCTTCTGTCAAATGCTTGCCTTCCTAAAATTGTGTTCCCTGTTAAACTTATGCCGGAATAGTGTGGTCCGAGCAACACCAATCTCATTTCAAAATGTTCAGTATTTCCTTAAAAAAGATAGAAAAAAGAGCACAGACTGTAAACATTGTCAGTTACTAAACAGTTAAAACCATGTTTTTATTTATTTAACTCACCTGATGCTGAATGTCTTAATTCAATTCTTTTTTGAACTACAGCCTTGATCTGTTTTGCTCTTTCCTCAACTTTTATCCTTTTGCTCTTCACCTCTTGTAAATTCTGCTGCTGTATTATAAAACAGCATCCTCCTTTTCCTGCAACCGTCTCTTCTATCTTTTCAAACAGCTCTGTCACTTGATTGCTATCATCTGTGTTTTTGTTGTTGAAGACATGATACCTGTTCCCACATTTATCTATTATCCACTGAAGAGCTTCTTCACTCTCGATGAACAGCTCAATGCTTGTGTCTCCCAACCAGTCGCCAAACGTAAAGAGAACAATCATGTGATCCCAGACTTCGAGACCAAGAAGAGCAACATGTTCCTCTACTGCCTTTCTGTACACTTCAGTAAAAGAAACATCCACTCTTATGACCAGCAGAAAGACGTGTGGTCCTGGAGGACAGTGAGATGGACACAACACAATCTCATCTTTATAGAGTCTGGGGGTGTATTTTGAGTGGTAATTTCTTTTTCGGCCTGGAGTGTCGACCACAGTAATGTGTCTTCCTGCAACATCTCCTTCTTGTACTGAAGATGTAAGTGATCTTTTGGATTGAAATACAGATTTACCCAGGATGGTGTTTCCTGCTGAACTCTTCCCAGATGCATTGTAACCCAGTAGTACTATCCTCAGCTCTGAGAGGGGATCTTTTTTTCCTGCAGGCAGACATAAATGTTTTATTATGGTAGGTCATTGAGCTCAGTTTTTTTTTAATGAACTTTAGTAATATGAGGGCATCTCTGTCGAGAAGGAACATTGTTATGTTATAAACAGAGTAGACAATATAATTACAGGTTAAAGTCCCTTGATGTCAAATTAGTCCACTAGATGGCTGTCTATATAAGTAATGTTTTTAGTCAGCCTGTGAAAACATGCAAGTAAAGCTGCTATTTACTTAAACATGGAAAGACTGAAATCTCTAAAACTGTTTGTCAAGATTACGATTCAACAATGTATTTCAAATGAGCAAATAACTATGACAGCAATTGTAAAACAAAATAGTTTCTTTAGTACAAATCATTCTAAAAACTGCCAGACACTGTTAATGTGTTTGAGTGTTCTAGATTTAATTTAACTAAATTTAACTAATTTAACTGAAAAGTGTGACTATTCCAATCTATTCTGTTCTATTCTTAGAGGTGCCATTTTGTGCACTACAATTTCTCTTCTTCAATCATTATTGTATAAAGTGCATGGCTCTTTCCCTGATAAACTGTCTCTGGTTAAACACAATACCTTTATACAGAGTCATAAAAAAGCTCACCAGTTTTTCTTTTCTTGTCTTTCAGTTGTTGATTTTTGATCCTCCTTTCATCTGCCCTCTTTTCCTGTTCTGTCCTCTTTTTCTCCACCTGCTGCAAAGTCTCTCTGTTTATTTCATAATGGGCGCCTCTGTTGCCCTCCACCATCTTCTGTATTTTCTTAAGCAGTTCTGTGACCTGAGATCCATCACCCCAGTTTTTTGTATTAAGCTCATGATATCTGTTTCCACATTTCTCAATGAGCCACTGGAAGTTTTCATTCTCAATAAACTGTTGAGTGGTTGTATCTCCTGGATGATCTTCACAGGTGAACAGCACTATCATGTGCCTCCACACTTCCTCACCAAAACAGTTCATGTTGTCACGTAGACTGTCTTTTTCATTTTGTTTAAAGAGTGTGTCTGCATGTAAGACCAGCAGCAGCACATGAGGTCCTGGAGGGCATTTAGTCACACTCAGGATAATTTCTTGTTTATACAGTTCAGGGTTTTCTGCAAAGGGTAAATTTCCCCACCAGCCTGGAGTATCAACCACAGTGATCTTTGTGGCAGATATTTCACTGTGTTTCTCCACACACTGCAAAGTCTTCTTCAAGTCAAACTCATTTTTGCCCAGTATAGTATTTCCTACTGAACTTTTCTCTGCAATTTTTGAACCCAAAAGGAGAATCCTCAGCTCTGTTAAGAAAAATTCGGAGCAGAGGTATGTGAGTTTGTACCGTATTTAAAAAAAAAAAGGTCTAGATACAACACAAGCTGTTTATGCCAAGATGGCATTTCTAGTAGGGCTGCACAATTAATTATTACAAAATGGCATTACAATAATGGCTGCCGTGATTAACTAATCGAGAAAAGTGTTAAATTATAACTTTCTATTCCAATCTACTGCCATTGCTTCAATGGTTTCTTTTTAGTTTAAGTTCTAGCTGAACTGAAATGACTCACAGTGTAAGTTATAGTTAATGTGATACATTTGTTTTTCATGCTGCTTAGATGACCAATGTTAAGTTTTGATATGCTGATGCATAAAACAGCAATAAACTAAACAGTTCTCAGCATGTTTTGGATGTGTACTCTATGCATACAAAATATGAAACCTATTATTTACAAACCTAAGTATTTACATGTAAATTAACCAGCATTATTAATCATGATTACAATACCAAGGGCAATGGTAAATATTGTGCAGCTCTAATTTCTAGAGTAAAGTACGTTCAAACCATGCAATGATCAATATTTATCACACTAACCTGAGGAACTACCCGAAGTGCTTGGATTCATGATGACACTTCTCTTTTAGAATTCTTCTTTAATGGGTAAATGTCTGGTTAAATCCTTAAAAATAATGCAGTTATATACAGTTAATGGTATAAGAATTTTTCAGAGACGTCGTTGCGCTGCCCATGTATAACTTGTTTACTGAGAACAGCAGAACTTTGTTCCCTTATTACTCCCATTTTATTGAGCCATATAGTTTACAGTGGTCAAAGAACAGTCATGTGTGTTGATTCCAAAAGTGCTGATCCACAACAAAGGAATCAGTACAGTGAAATACAGCATTTAACTGTAATATTTAAGCTCCACAATGAGCCACAATCACATTTACAAAGGAATGAGTAAATTGTATACAAAGGCTACATGGTAAACTAAAGCTGCACAACAAAAAGCAAGAGCAAAAATAGTTCTTAAAATGTACAGTTGTGCTTTAAAAGCATACATTAAGAACAAAGATACAAAGAATCATGACTCCAGACAGATCCAGCTCTCTCAAATTTGAGAAGTTTAATCTCAGAGCAGAAGATCAGAATCATTCAAACTGGAGAAAGAAAAATGGCACTTTTATTTCTATAGTTCGTTATACTGACAATCAATATGTATGGCCATTCTGAATTCATACAATTCTTGGAATGTTTATATTCATTTCGTAAAGGACACTTTATGCAGAAGGAAGCAAGTTGTAGATTTTAAATTGTGTTTTGTACATTTATATGCAGATGTTGGTCATTGTCTATGGAAAGGCTTATTCAATATGCACCATGTGTATCTTGTTTTAGTTCATTCTAATGTGTTTAATTTCTAATTTAGTTCATTCTAATGTGTTGCATTTAATTATTATTGTTAATTATTTTTATTATACAGGTATGTCCTCTTTCAGACCACACACACAGCCCGAAAATCATGTGCAAAAGCCTCTAGTGCACAAGTGTTAAACTCAGTTGGAGAGCTGAAGCCCTGCAGAGTTTAGTTGTAACCCTGCTTCAACACACATACCATGTAGTATTCAAATAAGCCTGAAGGACTTGATTGGCTTGATCAGGTGCATTTAATTAAGGTTAAATCTAAACTCTGGCTGTGTTCGAAATGCCATTCTATCATACTACTCTTACTATTTCTGCAGTATCCAGTATGTATACTGTGCATAGTATTCAAATTTTCTGTATGCATGGAATACCCGGATGACCTACTATATTTGCCAGAATCTGCTAAAAATAACTCAGGTACACTGAAATCAGTATAGAAGCTGTGTTCTGAATGGCATACTACCATACAACTCCTACTATATTGCAGTATGCTATGTTTATACTTTGAACAGTATGCAAACTTTCTGCATGCATGGAATACCCAGATTACCTGCTACATTTGCTGAAATTTGATGTATGCATCTGAAGACACTGCATGGGATACTGTTTCCCAGAATGCAATACGCTCTATGTGACGTTTCTTCTTCAAATGTGTGAGTGAACTGGAGGCGGGGAATAGCAATTATAAATGTAACACATGTATATGTACATATATGCATATACATATAAACTTCAAACTGTCGCTGTATATCTAAAAACAATATCGTTAGCAGGACAAAAATTGTACTTTAATGTCGGCATGTTCCCGATCAAGTAAAATGACGTGACCTTTATTTCTATAGCGCTTTATACAGTAGTGATTCTTTCAAAGATATTAAATAATAATAATATTGCAGAAATATAATATATAAATAACATATATAAATAAAAGTAGTATTTTTAATACTACTTAATAATTAATATCTTATTACCTAATTAATAATACAGTGTTATACTTATCTGTAGGTTTAGGGAGGCTTTTGTGCCAATAAAGTGGCATTCATCTAATAAAATTTATATATATGATAATTTACACTCAATATGTTATTGCATACTGTTTTATAATGTACTACAGTACTGAAGAATAAATATCTTCCACCTAACTACTATTTGCATGCTAAAGAAATTTTAGTGTAAACACAATTTATCATAATTTGCAGTTCTGTCCAATATGTAAAGTTCATCAACTATGAATGAATATGAATATGCCTGCCCACATCATAACCCCCCATCCGTGAAGAGAACACCTCTCCAAAGTGCCAGACGCCATCGATTGTGAGCATTTGCCCATACGACGACAAACTGCAGTCAGGTCGAGACCCCGATGAGGACGACGACAGTTTGTGCAGAAATTCTTTGGTTATGCAAACCGATTGTTGCAGCAGCTGTCTGGGTGGCTGGTCTCAGACGATCTTGGAGGTGAAGATGCTGGATGTGGAGGTCCTGGGCTAGTGTGGTTACATGTGGTCTGCGGTTGTGAGGCCGTTGGATGTACCGCCAAATTCTCTGAAACGCCTATGGAGACGGCTTATGGTAGAGAAATGAACATTCAATTCACGGGCAACAGCTCTGGTGGACATTCCTGCAGTCAGCATGCCAATTGCACACCCCCTCAAAACTTGCGACATCTGTGGCATTGTGTTGTGTGATAAAACTGCACATATTAGAGTGCCGTTTTATTGTGGCCAGCCTAAGGCACACCTGTGCAATAATCATGCTGTCTAATCAGCATCTTGATGGATTATCTCGGCAAAGGAGAAGTGCTCACTAACACAGATTTAGACAGATTTGTGAACAATATTTCAGAGAAATAGGCCTTTTGTGTATATAGAAAAAGTCTTAGATCTTTAAATTCAGCTCATGAAAAATGGGGGCCAAAACAAAAGTGTTGCGTTTATAATTTTGGTCAGTGTATATACACAGTGTCTGTATAGTGCATGGTTTTGAAAAAGATGATGAAGTAGGGCTATTTTCTGAGATATAGCATTAGGCTATCCATTATACAACATAACTGAGTGGAAAAAATAATATGTACAGTATGTGGCCGCAATGCATCACCGTTTTGTGCAGTGTAAGTTGCTTAAAGATAAAAGCTAAATGTTGTACAGAGTTTTTACAGTTGTGATTATAAGAAAACATGTTTAATCAACAAAATTTTATACTGTTAATATTGCTGTGTACATGTACACAGTCAAACCATGCGCTCAGTCAATTAATAGTCTGGTGAGCTTATTCAAAAACATAGATCCATATACCCAATTAAAGTTGGATTTTAAAAACATAAAATAATATTTTATTGAAGAACTGTATACAGTACATGTCTGATAAATGACATATGCATAAAAATAAAGGCATTAGATTTGGAAAAAAAAAATTCTCAACATAAAAAATTGTGTTTAACACAACAAGAAAGATTTAATTGTTGATATGTTACAGGTTACTGAACATGAGCAACCTTTTTGTTACCTCTCTGTTCTGTATGTACAGATTTAAACAGGTAATAAAAATGTTAATTAAATTGAAGAAAACAATGTTAGGAGTATGTAGGCATGTGCGATATGACCAAAATCTTATTTTAAAACACTATAAAGTCTTCACTGAGTGAATCAAAAAAGAACTGATTCTTCTTAAAGATCCAAAAGTGATTCCGTCAAGAGCAGTGAGTGATTTTCTCTTTGTCTTTTGTTGTTTAATACTGACACAGTAGCAAGTAAATTAGGCTGCTGTCCCTTTAAGACTGACTGCACAGATCTAATATACTGACACATATTCAGTTTTCACCCATTTGTTTAAGTTAATTTAACACACAGTCTGCTGTGTTTACATGAATACTTCACACAACAGGCATTTTGACATAATTGTGTGTGTATTTGATAATTAAAGTGTGAAAAGACATGAAAGAGAATTCGCGATTGCCTGCTCTGAGAAAGAGACAGTTTGTGATTTGATTGTGTGTGTCAGTCAGCGCAAAAGAGCCGCTTTGAGTTATTTTTCACTGCTTATTTTTCTTTTTTACTGCTTATAGGATATACACAGTCATACCACCCAGTCCTAACTGGAAGTGTGTCTTATTCTGAAACCAGTTCTCAATCAAACTCAGGAATAGAGCCAAGTGACTCCACTCCAGAGCTCCTTTTTGAACTTGACTTGAGATGCCTCTCTTCAGGTCCTTCTTGGGACACATATGCTGAACTTATCCCTGAGGAAGGACTGCATCTTTCAGCAACTACAAAAAAGTAATTAATACATTAGACGAACCTTTAAATATTGCACAATATGCAAATAACTTAAGAACAACTTACGATGCACTGGCTCATCCATACTCTGTGCTCTTCTAATGGGTACAGCTACTGTTCTTTCAGCTTTTTCTAAAGTCTCTTCATCTAGTGTAAAAGGACATCCTCTATTTCCAGCCACCATCTCCTCAATCTTCTCCAAGAGTTCTGTGACCTGAGATCCATCACCCCAGCTCTTAGTGTTGAGAACATGATACCTGTTCCCACATTTCTCAATAAGCCACTGGAGAGCATCACCTTCACTTGCAATGAATAACTCTATGGGAGTTTCTCCTAATTCATCTCCAACAGTGAACAAAACCAACATGTGATTCCAGATGTTGTCACCAAGAGACTTTATGATTTTCTCTAGTGCACCTTTCTCTTCCTCTGCAAAGGAAGACTCAACACTTTGGACTAAAATGAAAGCATGTGTTCGAGAAGACCGTTCTGTTACACTTCTCAGAAGGTTGAGTTTAGCGTCCTCAAGTCTTTTTCCAATTAGGTAATCTTTTTCAAAACCTGGTGTACAAACCACAGTGACTTTCTTTCCGGCCACTTCCCCATTATCACTTAGATTCTCTACGATTCTTCTGTCAAATGCTTGTCTTCCCAAAATTGTGTTCCCTGTTGAACTTATTGAATATTGTTGTCCAAGCAACACCAACCTCATTTCAAAAAGTTCAGCATTTCCTTAAAAAAAATAAAGAGCAAAAGTCGTAAATATTGTCAGTTACTTAACCATTAAAACCATGTTTTTATTGTTTACTCACCTGATGCTGAACGTCTCAATTCATTTCTTTTTTTAACTTCAGCCTTTATCAGTTTTGCTCTTTCCTCAACTTTCATCCTTTTGTTCTTCACCTCTTGTAAATTTTGCTTTTGTATTATAAAATAGGCCCCTCTGTTTCCTGCAACCATCTGTTCTATCTTTTCAAACAACTCTGTCACTTGATTGTCATCATCTGTGTTTCTGTTGTTGAAGACATGATACCTGTTCCCACATTTGTCTATTATCCACTGAAGAGCTTCTCCTTCACTCTCGATGAACAGCTCAATGCTTGTGTCTTGCAACCAGCCACCAAATGTAAAGAGAACAATCATGTGATCCCAGACTTTGAGACCAAGAAGAGCAACATGTTCCTCTACCGCCTTTCTGTACACTTCAGTGAAAGAAACGTCCACTCTTATGACCAGCAGAAAGACGTGTGGTCCTGGAGGACAGTGAGATGGACACAACACAATCTCATCTTTATAGAGTCTGGGGGTGTATTTTGAGTGGTAATTTCTTTTCCGGCCTGGAGTGTCGACCACAGTAATGTGTCTTCCTGCAACATCTCCTTCTCGTACTGAAGATGTAAGTGATCTTTTGGAATCAAATGCAGATTTGCCCAGGATGGTGTTTCCTGCTGAACTGTTCCCAGATCCATTGTAACCCAGCAGCACCATCCTCAGCTCTGAGAGGTGATGTTCATTTCCTGCTGGCAGACATAAATGTTTAATTATGGTAGGTCTTTGAGCTCATTTTTTTAATAACCTTTTTTTTTTATTTTTAATTTAATTAAATTAATTAATTAATTTATTTAAATTGAATCTCTCAGCATTTTACAACAGTAGCCAGGTAGTGAAGGCAAGAAAAATAAACTAAATTACGACGTTGCCACTTGCGATCTCAGTCACTTGCAATCTTAACACAAATTATACTAAATTAGTTTTACCACCACAGCATCTTGTCTTCATGGGCAACAACACACAATTTGTGTCGACATTGCCAGTGACTTAATAAATGAAATAAAATAGAAAATAAAAAAGACTGCAACTTGCGGAAGCGCTGGTGTCTGTGAGTGCAAGTCTGATAATGCAAATCTGAGAATGCAAGTGCAAGTGTGCAGCCAGACCCTTCTCAAGTAACCACGACAACAATAATGACACAAAAAAGTTTCTTTAGTACACATCATGCTAAAAACTACCAGACCCTGTTAATGTACTTGAGTGTTCTAGAGTAAACTACAGTACAATCAGGTTTTGATTGGCTCATTTAACTGAAAAGTGTGACTATTCCAATCTAATCTATTGTATTCTTAGATGTGCAATTTCTCTTATCCAGTCATTCATTATATAAAGTGAGTAGCTCTTTCCTTCATAAACTGACTCTGGTTAACACCATAGCTATATACAGAGTCATAAAAAAAACTCACCAGTTTTTCTTGTCTTGTCTTTCAGTTGTTGATTTTTGATCCTCCTTTCATCTGCTTTTTTTTCCTGTTCTGTCCTCTTCTTCTCCACCTGCTGCAGAGTATCTCTGTTTATTTCATAATGGCCACCTCTGTTTCCTTCCACCATCTCCTGTATTTTCTTAAGCAGTTCTGTGACCTGAGATCCATCACCCCAGTTTTTTGTATTTAGAACATGATATCTGTTTCCACATTTCCCAATGAGCCACTGGAGGTTTTCATTCTCAATAAACTGTTGAGTGGTTGTATCTCCTGGATGATCTTCACAGGTGAACAGTACTATCATGTGCCTCCACACTTCCTCACCAAAACATTTCATGTTTTCACGTAAAGCGTCTTTTTCATTTTGTTTAAACGGTGTATCTATATTTAAGACCACCAGCAGCACATGAGGTCCTGGAGGGCATTTAGTCACACTCAGAATAATTTCTTGTTTGTATAGTTCAGGGTTTTCATCAAAGGGTAAATTTCCCCACCAGCCTGGAGTATCAACCACAGTGATCTTTGTGCCAGCTATTTCACTGTGTTTCTCCACACACTGCAAAGTCTTCTTCAAGTCAAACTCATTTTTGCCCAGTATAGTATTTCCCACTGAACATTTCTCCGCAATTTTTGGACCCAAAAGGAGAATCCTCAGCTCTGTTAAAAGAAAATCAGTGCAGAGGTATGTGAGTATGTACGTTATGAAATAAAAGGTCTACACAGAACACCAAACTGTTTATGCTAATATGGAATTTTTTGTATGCTGTACAAATAATTGTTACAATAATGCCTTTACAAGAGTGGCTGCCTTGATTAACTAATCATTAAAATTGTTTATTATAACATTCTATTTCAATCTACGGCCATTGCTTCAATGGTTTCTTTTTAGTTTCAAGTTATAGAAGTTATATATATATATATTTTATTAATCACGATTACAATACCAAGTGCAGCGTTAAATATTGTGCAGCATTTCTAGAGTAAAGTAAGTTCAAACACTGCGTTATTTATCGCACTAACCTGAGGAACTATGTGAACTGCTTGGATTCATGATGAAACTGAAATTCTTCTTCCAGAATTCTTCTTTAATGGGTAAATGTCTGGTTTAGTCCTTTAAAATAATGCAGTTATATACAGGTAAAGGTATAAGTATTCTTCAGAGACGTTGTTGCATTGCCCATGTATAACATGTTTACAAAGAACAGCAGAACTTTGTTCCCTTATTGCTGCCATTTTATTGAGCCATATATTTTACAAAGGTCAAAGAACAGTCATGTGTGTTGCTTCCAAAAGAGCTGATCCGCAACAAAAAAAATCAGTATGTGAAATACAACATTTAACTGCAACATTTAAGCTCCACAATGAGTCACAATCACATTTACTAAATGAATGAATGAGTAAATTGTATACATAGACTATATGGTAAACTAAAGGTGCACAAAAACTGAGAAACAGCAAAAACTGCTCTTAAAATTTACAGTTCTGCTTTAAAATCATAAAGGCCAAGATTTGAAAAATGTTGATAAGACATATTTCCAGTTTACATTAAGAATGCTTAGTAAAACACAGCAGAAAGCAGCTGTACTCCTAGATCCTCAAGCATATTAACAGACAGATCCACATATTTCAGACATGATTGATTTGATCCCAGAACAGGAGCCAGAGCAGCACAACCTTCATATGTGAAACCACAATGTTTCAACCTGTAAAAGAGAGAACAGTAAGACACTCTTCACTTCCTTATTCTGTAATAAGTAACTAAAATCTAAATTATGTAAAATGTTCTTTATTTAGTTGTACTTTGCATTTCCAAGCACTTTGCTTTTTTTGTGGTTGTACTATAAATGCAACATAATACACCATTTCAAAAGAGAACATTAGGACTTTTTGGGCCTTGTGTATATGTATGGGAGAGAAAAGTAGTTCTAGATGGTCTAGATAGTATTGATTTGCGACTGTTAGAAATACTATACTTAAGCATCTCCAGTTTGCAGTGGGGATCCTCCAGTCCAGCACTGAGAAGTTTCACTCCTAAATCTCCTAGTTTATTATCAGATAGATCCAGTTCTTTCAGGTGTGAGGGGTTTGATCTCAGAGCTGAAGCCAGAGCAGCACAACCTTCATCTGTCACTTCACAGTCATGCAGCCTAAAGAGAAAACAATTATACACTTTTACTCTCTCCATTTATTCAAACGTTCTTTGTAATAGATAGTCTACAACCATGGTTTATAATTGAACATTACCATCTAGTATCTAAACTATCTTATTATAGTGTTGTAATGGGTTTGCTTCAAAACTATTCAATACATCATTCATGCATGTTCACAGAAGTAATATAACTAATTTATTGGTATATGTTTAATAATAGAAACTGTGGGAAAATACCCAAGCATCTCCAGTTTACAGTGAGGATTCCCCAGTCCAGTAGAGAGCAGCTTCAATCCTAAGTCTGAGAGTTTATTTTTAGACAGATCCAGCCATCTCAGGTGTGAGGGGTTTGATGTCAAAGCTGAAGAAAATGCTGCACAACCTTCATCTGTGATACCACAACTCACCAGCCTGCAGAGAGAACTTCTTAAATAAGATAGACTTGAACCTTAAACCACTTACCAGTATGCAACCTTAGCTGTCTATAGTACTATACATAAAATCCAGATTTACAGCAAAAACCAGTAAGTATCTCCCAGAATTGTGAGTAATTATAAACTAAATAGTGCTTGCCTAATTAAATATTATGGTCTTACCTCAGTGTTTCCAGTTGGCAGTAATAATTCTCCAGTCCACTAGAGAGCGTCTGTACTCCTAAATCTTCTACTTTATTTCCAGACAGGTCCAGCTCTCTCAGGTGAGAGAGGTTTGATATCAGAGCAAAAGCCAGAGCAGTACAACCTTCATTTGTGATACCACAATTCACCAACCTACAGAAAAAACAACAGCACAGTCTTCAATTGTTCACTTCAAGACATAAACATGTGATGCTGTCCTCATAGAATAACTAAATAAAATCCCAATTTAAATGGCTTAAAATATTCTTAATGAGGACTAACTTGTCAGTGGTACTTGAAATTAAGATCTTACTTAAATGTTGCAAGTTTAGACAGATGACTCTCTGGTCCAGCAAAAAGAAGCTTTACTCCAGAATCTCCTAGTTTATTCTCAGACAGATCAAGTTCTCTCACATTTGAGAAATTTAATCTCAGAGCAGAAGCCAGTAAAACACAATCCTTATCTGTGAGATCACAAGCATTCAATCTGGAAAGAAAAAAAAAATGACTTCAGCATACAGTAGTTGAAGATAGCATTCCATAAGGAATAAGCATAAGCTTCCCCAGATAGCACATGTACGTCTGCAAGATGTCTGTTAAACATCACATGATCTGGAAAGCATCTGCTGTGTACAAACATCTGACAGATATCTGTAAGATTTAAGTTTTACATACATTCTAAATCATAAACATCTTAAAGACATCTATTTGACATCTGATAGGAAATGTCCTGGATATGGATATTGGACATGGATCAATGAATGATAGAGGTGAGTGATTCCTACAGTTTTGTAGGCTCAACAAGCTGAGCATTGTGAACACCTGGTTCAGCCACAAACCATCTCGGAAATGGACTTGGAGTTTGCTGGGTGACAGAATGCGACAGATGATTGATTATATCATGATTGATCAGAGATAGAGAAGCTGCGCTACCAATGCACGCAGCTTCCCAAGTGCAATAGTACCAAATGTGTTTAATGATCACAATCCCGTAATGGGCAACTTTAGGATGCAGTTTAATGTTAAAAAGAGGGCACGCACCAAGAAGTTGGACATCGAAAGACTGTGTAATACTGAAGTCAAAGAGCTCTATGAGACGGAGCTCAAGAACCGTTTTGAGATGCTTGGCAACATAATAGAAGAATCCAGCTTGAATTATGCACTAAACATTATCAACGGCACGATAAAGAAAGCAGCTTAAGAGATGATTGGCTTTAGAAGACATAACTGCAAGAGAGATGTGCATGAACTAGACCTTGAGAGCGAAATCAGAACAGCCATATCCAGGATCAAATCCCAGAAAGCTCCTGGTATCGATGGCATCGAAGGTGAGCTAATTAAAGGCGGCGGTGAATCCGTAGTCCATATTATGCACAAGATTTGCAATAAAATTTGGGCCACTGGAGAGTTCCCTACATTATGGACGAAGTCCCTCGTGGTCACCATCTCAAAGAAAGGGGATACAACTAAATGTGAAAATCACTGTACAATTAGTTTCATCTGCCACTCAAGTAAGATCATCCTTGAGATTATCAGGAGTAGGATGAAGAATGATATTGAACTGCAGATGGTGGAGGAACAAGCCGGATTCAGACCAGGCAGAGGCACTATTGAACAGATTTTCTCACTCAGACTGATAATAGAAAAGTACCTTGCACTGCAAGACAAAGAACTTTACTTGATCTTTATTGATTTCAAGAAAGCCTTTGACCGAGCGTGGCATCAAGGCCTCTGGAAAGTGCTACACCACTATGGAATACACCCCAAGCTGATCAATCTGATTGAGAATCTTTATAAGAAAACGCAACGTGCTATAAAAGTCAGGAACAATATGACTGATTGGTTCCAGCAAACAGTCGGTGTCCGACAAGGTTGCATTTTGTCTCCAGATCTCTTCAACATATATCTGGAGCACATTATGCGAGAGGCACTTGATGGTCTGGAGAGCCATGGAGCATGTGTAAATGGCAGAACTATTAACAACTTGCGTTTTGCCGACGATATTTGTCTCTTGACCCAACTACGAAGACAAGGTCAGTTTAAAATATGGGCAAGAGATAAGTGACTCCAAAACGGAGTGGATGCTGATAAGTACAAAGTCTGAGCGAATAATGGAAAATAGAATAAAAGAAGGACTGCTGCTCAGAGGGAAGGGACTGCAACACGTGGAAAGATTCAGTTATCTTGGAACAACTTTAACTGCAAACTGTGACTGCTCTACAGACATCAGAATATGAACAGCCACTGCCTTGAAAGTGATGAGCGACCTGAACAACATCTGGAAAAACAAAAACATCAAGAATGAGACCAAAATGAGACTGTATAGTTCCCTAATACTCCCGATTGCCTTATACGGTTGCGAAGTATGGACACTTAGGAGTGCTGAAGAGAAACAACTAATTGTATTTGAAATGGCAGCACTTCGAAAAATACTTGGAGTTCGCATCATAGACAAGATGAGAAACGATGACATCAGAAAGGCTCTTAATCAAAAAGAAATGATCATGCAAAAAGTACATGAAAGACAACATCAGTGGCTTGGTCATGTACTTTGTATGAATAAAAACAGGATTGCCAACATCGCATTGCATGGAAGAGTAGAAGGTACCACAAAAAGCAGACGTTCAAGAACAACATGGATGTCATCAGTGCTGGCAAGATACGATGTCGGACCACAAGCTCTAATGAGAATTGTGCAAGACAGAGACAGGTGGTATTTAGCGTCGACTCATGCGAGAGCCTACGTTGAAGTGCAATAAACTGCATGGAGATACGGCAAAGAAAGAAGAAGAAGAACATCCTATAGCTGTACTGCAGATCTAAAAAATACGTCTTGCAGACGTAAATGCAGACGTCAAATAGACGTCTCCGAGATGTACGTGTGCCTTTAGGGTCATTATTCTTTAGAGCTCAGAAGGAACATGCTGATCAAAGAGGGATCACAGCCTAACACTGTGCATGTCACAATGATTAAAATAGAATAAGGGCATACTATAAAATTCAAAAATCCTTATTATGAAAACCAGTTCAATTGCAAGACTGAGCAATGATCCTACCTCAATGTCTCCAATTTACAGTAAGGACTCTCCAGTGCATTGTAGAGGAGATTTATTCCTAAATTCCCAAGTTTATTCCCAGACAGATCCAGGTTTCTAAAGTGTGAGGGATTTGATCTCAGAGCTGATCCCAGAGCAACACAACCCTCATCTGTGATATCACAACTCACCAACCTGCAGAGAAAACAATAACACATTGTTCACTTTTTCAAAGTTGTAAGTCAGTAAAATTCGCTTTGCTATAACTACAATACTGAATGTGACTAGCTTATATTTGACACTCAAATGCATCTTACTTAAGTGTTTCAAGTTTACAGTAAGGGATCCCCAGTGCAGCAGAGAGCATCTGTACTCCAAATCCTCCTACTTTATTTCCAGACAGATCCAGCTCTCTCAGGTGTGAGGGGTTTGATCTCAGAGCTGAAGCTAGAGCTGCACAACCTTCATCTGTGATACCACAATCTTTTAGCCTAAAGAACAGCAATATACCATCACTCTGTTTCAGAAGATTTTGAAGAAACCACTCCTTAGTATGTCAATAGACCCAGAATTTACCATAGAAAACCATAATCTAGATATTATAAAAAATGTTGATGCTAGTATGGATCAATTGCATCTCTCAAAAATATGATCTTACCTCAATGTTTCTAGTTTCCAATGAGGAATCTCCATTGCAGCAGAAAGCAGCATCATATCTAAATAACCTAGGTTATTCTTTGACAGATCCAGTTCTCTCAGGTGTGAGGGGTTTGATCTCAAAGCTGATACCAGAGCAGCACAACCTTCATCTGTGAAGCCACAGTTCACCAATCTGCAGAAAAAAAACAACAACATTTTTCCTTTTTTAGTTCAGGACACACTGATCTGTGAAGCTGTAACCTTCAGTGGCTACCAAAAACCACAAACATAAATATTCAACAATGCTTCTATATACAATGGATTTAAAAAATCTACACAACTCTGTTCAAATCACAAGTTTGTGAGATATTTTGAGATTTTCATAGATTTATGTTTCACATCTCAAGTTTGAGACTTCAGTTCATGACCTTACTTCAATGTTTCAAGTTTCCAGCAAGGATTCTCCATTACAGCAGAGAGCAACATTGTGTGTAAATAACCTAGGCTATTCTCGGACAGATCCAGCTCTCTCAGGTGTGAGGGGTTTGATCGTAGAGCTGAAGCCAGAGCAGTGCAACCTCCCTCTGTTAAACCACAACTCAACAACCTGAAGAATAAAACAATACATGTTGCTACAGGGTAAGAATCACAATAGACATTATGTTTATATATTTACATTAAAATGATATGGGTTTCTCAATGGTTGAAAAGTATTGCTTGGGCAGTGCACAAGGTTTTTGTTTATTTGTCTTTCATTTTTTATACTCAAAATCATGAACTTACTTCAATTTCTCCAGTTTGCATGAAGGATTCTCCAGTCCAGCAGAGAGCAGCATCATTTCTACATCATCTAGGCTATTCTGTGACAGGTCCAGTTCTCTCAGGTATGAGGTGTTTGATGCCAAAGCTGAAGCCAGAGGACCACAGCCTTCATGTGTTACACCACAACCAATCAACCTGCAGAGAGTAAAATTACACTTTCATTACTGTCACTTCCATTTCAAATAAAAAACTATATCCTTACACAACCAGAAAACCAGATTATTTGCAACAACTCAATGTATTGTGATTTTGAAGTTTTAAGTGGTCTTACTTAAGTGTTCCAAGTTTAGACAAATTATTTCCAGCTGAAAGCAACATCACTCCTAAATCTCCTAGTTTATTCCCAGACAGATCCAGTTCTCTCAGATGTGAGAGCTTTGATGTCATAGCAGAAGCCAGAGCGCCACAGCCTTCAAATGTGACACCACAATCATTTAACCTGCAAAGACAAAAATGACACACAACTGAACCTCTCAGGGACTACAGTACAACCAATCTGAAATCTAACTGATACAGCTGACATTGCATGGTTATTTGGCTGCACAAGAAAATGAGAGAGAACCTGATGATTTACCTCAGTGTTTCCAGTTTACAACAAGGACTCGCCAATGCACCAGAGAGCAGATTTACTCCTGTGAATCCTAGATAACTCGTCAGATCCATTGTCGCCAGCTTTGATCTTAGAAATCTTGATAGGACAACAAACTTCACTCTCTCTGAAGTCCGTTCGACCCACTACTAGTCAACAGTGACAGTTACATTTGATTAAACACTCAAAGTGCGTACAACCAACAACAAACCTTACAATAATGAACCAGTTGTAGAAGCAGTCAGCCCTTATCACGTTTAATGTAACAATGTCCTAAAATAATAAATATTAAAATTAAATAAAACACGTTCAGCGATTTATATAAACGTAATCTTTTAAAGAGTCACGTTTAATCAACTTCATCTGTAAAAAAAAAATAGACGTACTCCGGCTGTTCTCTGAACTTAAGTTCCGTTTTCGATTCCTGTTCGTTTAGAAGCGGATGACACCATTTTCCTCTTGCTCCACGTAACTTCATTTGATCTAAATAAAGATGACACGCGTGCAGAAATACTTACGTTTACAGGCAATTCCACAGGATAATGATACGCGTAGTGTAACACGATCGTTACCAGTTATAGTGTAGGCTTTGGCATGAGTTGTTGACTAATAACACAGCATTGTGCTATTCACCTTTATTCCAGAAGAAGGTGTTGTTTTGATCGTTCTAGAGTGCAGCAGAAGACAAGTAACTCATAATTTTAAACACTGCTGATTGCATAATCAAATTAAATAATCTAAATAACTAAATAACATTTTTGTATGTTGTGCAGGTATGGATCCCAAGGATTCTGTCTCTGTATAGCTGAAGAACAAGGTAGGAGGGCTGGTTGTGGACACTTTCACTATAAAAAATAAAGGGAAGTTTTCTATATATTTTCTATGCATACCAAGTCTTTCCTAGGGTTTGTTCAAAGGAGTACTACAATAAATATTGGTTTCTTGATTTATTGCAGGTGGATTTCCAAAAGATTAGTAAGCAGTTCTCAGTCATTTAAAAAACTAAAGCAAAAATGTAAAACATTTCAAAGTCATGATATAGAAGAAAAAAAAATACACATTTTAAATAAACTGTAATAATGATTTTAATTTTAATAATGCTTTAATCATAATGCTTCTAACAATAAACAGACATTTAATCATTAAACATTAGCAAATTTTTGTTCACTGTACTTGCACACTGTAAAATATTCTGAATGAATGGCAATGGTAGATGTGTGAAAATGTAATAGTGACCCTGGACTACAAAACCATTCATAAGGGTCAATTTATTATTATTATTATTTATTTTTTTATTTTTTTTATTTTTTTGCCAACAAATATAGAGTTTACAGGTGATAAATCAAATACAGAAGGTCCACAAAGCATACATGACAGCCAACATGATTTGTGTGGGCGTGTGTATGTGTGTGTAAGTGGTGTAACTGGATGTCGAGGTTGGAAGCATATAAACAAAGTAACGTAAAAAAGTACATCAGACATGACATAATAATAAAAAACAGTAATAATGATGATGACAATAATAATTAATAATAATGATGATAACAATAGTATTAATAATGAGATATACTACTATATACTATACTACTAAATATATTGTAAAAACTTTCATTTGGTGTAAAGTTGCTTTGCAATGATACGTTTCGTGAAAAGTGCTATACAAATAAATTTGAATTGAACTGAATTGAATTAATAAGAAAAAAATGGAGGTCAATTTTTTTAAATTGATCATACATCATATGAAAGCTGAATAAATAAGTTTTAAATTGATGTATGGTATGTTAGGATAGAACAATATTTGACGGAGATACAACTATTTCAATATGTGGAATCTGAGGGTGCAAAAAAAAAAAAAAAAATTAAATAAATAAAAAAAAAAAATAATAATAAATAAATAAATCAAAATACTGAAAAAATCACCTTTAAAGTTGTCCAGATGAAGTTCTTAAACTTACTAATCTTATTACTAATAAAAAAGATTTGTGTACAAGCATATATACATGTTTTATTTCCTTTTTATATTAATGTATTATTTAATGTAAATAATGTATTTAGTGTAAGGGGTAACATGATTTAAAAAAGTTTTTTTGTTTGAATTTAAGAAGGATTACTGGGACCTGTTCATGAACTCAGTTCTCTTTGAATTTGTCTAACCTAAAAAACACACACAAAGAAACACACGATGACATTTCTTGATTAAATGAAGATATGGTGCTATAAAACCATATTATATAACTGTATAAATGTAGATAAACAGACTATTAAATGTTTGTGTGGTTGTTCAAACAAAGTAAAATAAACATTCATATTTAGCCAAAAATACATTGTATGGGTCAAAAATGATTTTTCTTTTATGCCAAAAAAACATTAGGATATTAGATAAAGATCATGTTCCATGAAGATATAAATTTCCCACTGTAAATATATCAGAACTTAATTTATGGTTAGTAACATGCTTTGCTAAGAACTTCATTTGGAAAACTTTAAAAGGTGATTTTTTTGCACCCTCAGACTCATTATTTTCAAACAGTTGTATCTTGACCAAATATTGTTCTATCCTAATGGAGGATAAATTGAAAGCTTATTTATTCAGCTTTCAGATGATGTATAAATCTCAGTTTCAAATAATTGACCCTTATGTCCCTTATGACTGGTTTTGTGGTCCAGTGTCACACAAATATATAGTACCAGCGGGCATCTAAAAACACTTTTAAACTGAACAATTAAATTAATTAAATGAAACAAGTTCATTTCACTCAAATAATAATGAAAGTTCATTGGACTTAATGGAAATAAGGTGTGAACTCATAATTGTAGTAAGCTGAACTGAAATACTAAGTGGTATATTGTCTGTAGTGGTATTTTGTCTGTAGTGTTACAGTGTTAAGTGGTATTTTGTCTGTAGTGTTACAGTTGTGGTGAAGAGTAGAGCCTATAGGTTAAAGATGGACACCAAAACTTTAAGCATGTTGTTGACTATTGTATATGATGAGAGTCTTTTTGATAACTATGTTAACATGTGCTAGTGTGCTGTTGCTAACTAGCCTTTAACTATTAAGATTTAAGTGAATTTGATGTTTCTGTTTTTTGATGTTTACGCATCTTGTCACAAAAATTCTCTACTAACTAATAAAAAAAATGTGTTAGTTTCCTCAAATGTTTTGAGTGTTCTTAACTTATCAGGTTTTACAGTGATATAATACTGACATGATTTAAAACTGGGCATATCTTATTCTACATCAGGTTCTTCATCAGAGCTTGGCAAAGAGTCAAGATATTCCAATCCAGAGGTCATTTCTGAATGCACAGATTTGTTGAAATGGTGCTTTTTAGGTGTTTGTTTTGATAAGATGCTCATGGACAGATATGCTGAACTTTCTGATTGAAGACTGGAGCCTTCAGCAACTGCAAAAAAATAAATTCATATATCAGACAAATCTTTTGATATTCTATTGTGTGCAAATACAAAAGAAACTTACAGTTTAAAGGGATATCCATACTACGTGCTCTTTTAGCTGGAACAGGATCTGTTCTTTCAACCCTCTCTAGAGTCTCTTTTTCCATTTCATATTCCAGTTGCTGATCCTTCATCCTTCTTTTCTCTGCTCTCCTCTTCTTTTCCACACGTTGTAAAGTTTCTCTGTCTATTTCATAAGGTTGTCCTCTGTTTTCTGCCACCATCTCCTCGATCTTCTGCAGGAGTTCTGTGACTTGAGATCCATCACCCCAGTTCTTATTGTTGAGAACATGATACCTGTATCCACATTTCTCAATGAGCCACTGGAGAGCATCACCTTCACTTGCAATGACTAACTCTACTGGGGTTTCTCCTAGTTCAGCTCCAACAGCGAACAGAACCAATGTGTGATTCCAGACGTTTTCACCAAGAGGTTCCATGATTTTCTCTAATGCACTTTTCTCCTCATCTGCAAAAGAAGATTCAACACTCTGGACTAAAATTAAAGCATGCGTTCCAGAGGAGCTTTCTGTCACACTTCTCAAGATGTTGAGTTTAGCATCCTCAAGCTTTTGTCCAATAAGGTAATCTTTCTCAAATCCTGGTGTATAAACCACAGTAAGCTTCCTTCCTGCAACTTCCCCTTTTTCTTTTAGATTCTCTTCTGATCTTCTTCTGTTGAATGCCTTCCTACCCAAAATTGTGTTTGCTGTTAAACTCTTGCTGCAACAGAGTGATCCAAGCAACACCAACCTCATTTCAGGAAGTTCAGCATTTCCTTAAAAAGAAGAAAACAGAACTTAAACATCACATGAACACATTTTAATGCAAGTACGTAAAGTACCATTAAATAATTTTTTGTTTTCGCTTTTACCTGGCATCAAATGTCTCGATTTATTTCTTTTTTGCATCTCATCTTGCATGTGTTTTGCTCTTTGCTCTGCTTTCATCCTTCTGTCTTTCACCTCCTGTAAATGCTGATGATCAGTCTTAAAACATTCTTTGTTTACTGCAACCATCCCTTCTATCTTTTCAAACAGTTCAGTTAACTGGTTGCCATTAGCTTTGTTCTTGTTGTTGAAGACATGATATCTGTTCCCACATTTATCTATTATATACTGAAGTCCTTCTCCTTCACTTTCAATGAACAGCTCAATGTCTGTCTCTCCCAACCAGTCACCAAAGGTGAAGAGAACAATCATGTGATCCCAAATTTTGAGACCATGACAAACAGCATGTTCCTCCACTGCCCTTCTGTACACTTCAGTGAAAGCAACATCCACTCGAATGACCAAAAGAAAAACATGAGGTTCTGGAGGACAAAGAGATGAACTCAACATAATCTCATCTTTATATAGTCTAGTGGTGTATTTTGAACAGTAATTTCTTCTTCGGCCTGGAGTGTCGACCACAGTGATGTGTCTTCCTGCAACATCTCCTTCTTGTACTACAGACATAACAGATCTTTTGGAATCAAATGCAGATTTGCCCAGGATGGTGTTTCCTGCTGAAGTCTTCCCAGAGCCATTATAACCCACCAGCACTATCCTCAGCTCTGAGAGATGTTTGTCTCCTGTAGGTCAAATACAGACATAAAAAGTATGCTCTAGTATATGGTACAGTATGTCGACAGTCCGTAATAAGACCTAATGACAATGGAAAAATAAATTTCTTTAGCTAAAATCACATTTATTTATTTCTGTTTTAAACCATCTCTTGTAAAACACAATAACAAAAAAGAGTTAGAAAAGGAGCTCACCAGTAGTTCTTGTCTTATCTTTCACCTGCTGCTGCATCTTCTTTCTTCTTTCATTTGCTCTCTTCTGCTGTTCCCTCTTTTTCTCCTCCACCTGCTGCAAACTATCTCTGTTTATTTCATAATGACCACCTTTGTTTCCTTCCACCATCTTCTGTATTTTCTTAAGCAGTTCTGTGACCTGAGATCCATCACCCCAGTTTTTTGTATTGAGCTCATGATATCTTTTTCCACATTTCTGAATGAGCCACTGGAGGTTTTCATTCTCAAAAAACTGTTGAGTGGTTGTATCTCCTGGTTGATCTCCACAGGTGAACAGCACTATTGTGTGCCTCCATACTTCCTCACCAAAACATTTCATGTTATCACATAGGATGTCTTTTTCATCTTGCTGAAACTCTGTGTCTACATTTAGGACCAGCAGCAGGACATGTGGTCCTGGAGAACATTTAGTCACACTCAGGAGAATTTCTTGTTTGTACAGTTCAGGGTTTTCCTCAAAGGGTAAATTTCCCCACCAGCCTGGAGTATCAACCACAGTGATCTTTGTGCCAGCTATTTCACTGGTTATTTCCACACAGTGCACAGTCTTCTTCAAGTCGAACTCCTTTTTACCCAGTATGGTGTTTCCTGCTGAACTTTTCCCAGCATTTTTTGGACCCAAAAGAACAATCCACAGCTCTGTTAGAGACAATAGTAGAAGTATGTGAGTGTTTTATAAACATCAGTCTAAACAATCTGAAAAGATTTGTATGTTAATATATGTCAGAACAAAATGGCTGAGCATCTTCAAATAATTGTGGTTCTCTATAGAATAGAGACCACTGGTGTGCTGCCTTATTAATGTAATCAATAAAACAGCTCGATGGGCAGTGTTGGGAAATGTTAATTACATTTGTCATACTCACCTGAGTGAACACATGAGCTGCTTAGATTCATTGTGACTACCAGCTCCTTCTTTTTGAAAACTCCTCTTTAACCCTTCTTGACAGACCTTTGATATAAAGCATAACTGCAGTTGTAAACAGTACATGGTTTTACACAAGATAATTAAGTATTTTCACAGACATCGCGTTGCTCAGTAGGCTAGAGTCGTTTACAAAGGCGCAACCCGAAAGCTAACTGCTCAGTTAGCTAGCAAATTTTCTATAGCTGTATTTACAGTCGTGCTTATGAGAAACCGTACCTGATTTATCAACATCCATAAACTAAAGCAATTTTATATTGTTAATACTGTTATGATGTCCTGTGCAAAAGATACAACAAAACAAGTCTTACCAGTTTCAGCTGACGTGTCGCTGAAATAGAAAGCGAAAGTACGGGGCTTTCCCGTGCTTCGGAGCAGCATAAGGCCGCTATCACACCGAACGTTTTAGCAGCGAGAGGCGCCTTTTTTTAAATTGTTTTCTATTGGCAGTGAGCGTTATGCGCGCTGTTTATGCGCCGCGGGCGCCTCGTGTTTTAACCGTCTGCTGCGCCTCGCGTTTTTGCCGGAACGCTCTGAGCGCCTGAAGTTGAAAAAAAAGCAACTCTGAGCAGAAAAGCGCCCGACGTCATCGCGGTTTTTTTCCATTATCCAATCGAATGAATGGAGAGGCGGGCCTTCTGTTGTGGTGACGAAAGTTTTACCGACGCTTAAAAAGGCCGGAGACTGCAGTGATGGAGGAGAAACTTTTGGTGTATATCGCGGGTTACCCGGAGCTGTATGTTTTAAGTTTTTTGCTGATATGACAGTTTACTAAACAGCTAAAACCAAAGATTTTAGAGCGCTCGCGCTATAATCCTTCGATTAGATTGACAGGACGGCTTATTTGATGGTTGCCTAGCAATATAAAAAACCGCAACGCACTGCTCTTTTTTTTTAAAAGTCACCAGAAAAAGGCAGTGCGGTGCGCCTCTCGTTTTCGGAACTAAAAAACGCGTTCGGTGTGATCGGGGCCTAACACAGCAACACCATTCGTGCTCTATTTTGATATGGTGTGTCGATTCACGGAGAATACACTACAAAAGAGTCTTAAAAAAACCTGATGCAAAATTTAGGCAAGACCCACAATCACATTTTACTAAAGAATTTACTGAAGACCTATATGATAAACGAAAAATGCATTTTTAATAACATTTAACGTTGTGCTTAAGCCAAAAATAGCTACTGTAATTTTTAGGAAATAACAACACAATTGGATAGAAATGACCAAAACAAACATAAATTTATGATATTTGTTACCTGATAAACGTACAGTATGCATTTCCTGCAATAGTAATTAGTGTAAAAAGCATGCTTTTGTGTGTAACATAAAAGAAGATTTATTTGAACAATTCACAATTTTTTTCTGTGCATTTTTATTTTGAGTTTTGCAGAAAAACAGGTATGAAACTGCCCAAGCAACACTTCAGAAAGTCAGAAATTCAGAAACTTTTCAAATGTGTAATATATTGAATTCTGAGGAGAAAAAAAAATTCGGAGATGAGTAAAATTACAACATATTGCAAGACAGTGTTTGCCTTCATTAAAAGAGCAGTTTTGGGTATTATGCTAAAGAGAGTCTAATTCGGAGAGCTGTAAACCTTTTAAAAAATCAGCTTTTGTGTTCTGCAGTAGAAGGTTGTCATGACTTCGTTCTGACTGACGGGTTATTGGTTTTGTCTTGTATGTGTTTGTTGTCAGGAGCATGTGTGTTTTGACAGTTTGCCATGTGCTCATTGTGGTTCCCCCTCCCCATCCTCATCTCATTAACTACCTCAGCTGCTGTCACACCTGTGACCAGTTAGTCCCTCATTTCTCCCTCTATTTAAGCTCCTCTCGCGTACAGTCTTGTGTCTGAATGTTGTTGTGTGATCATGCTAAGCTCTGCTTGTGTCCTGTTATGTCTAGGGATGTGCCGAACGAGGCTTTTGAAGCAGTGAGGCTTTTACAACAAACTGCGTTGATGCTTCGAAGCTTTTGATACAGTTCTCTACTCCGCCATCTGGTGGTCAATAAAAATTCTTAGACAAAATGTGCCATTCAGATGTTTTGTTCGTTGTGGTGTCATTGTAATGTTTATTTGTGAATTTTCTAAGCATATATGTCATTAGCAAGGTGGCGCATGTGTGATAGAGTTTCCAAAATGTGTACTTTACACAAAACAATGACAAAGACTTTGTTGCATCAAGCTTCTGTCTTTTCACCTCCTAAATAGAATGTTTAATACACCAATGTAATTTTTCATTGCACCATTTTGTGTCTTCTTTATAATGGAAAACAAACATGCATATTGTTCAAAAAATGCACAAATATTGACATTTTGGACAGAAGTTGTGGATGAATTAGAAGAGATTTGAAATATTATCTCTCTATCTCCTTTATCGTTACTGCTAGGTGATCTTTCCCAAAAGAAATCAAAACATTTATTTTTATTTCATCTGTATTAGCAAAATAATAATAATAATAATAATAATAATAATTATCAGTCTGTTAGCAGACACTCTTACACTTGAGAGGTTAACTTCCTCTCTCAGGAATAGAATGTCCACTTTTGAAAAAATATGGAGCCCACTCTTGAAGTTCCTGGACAGCTGAATCTGATATAATATGAAAACTTCATATAACCAAATGTATAGAAAAGTAGGTGTTTAGTACGGTGACCGGGAGGGGACACCTTCGGTTCACTTAAGTTTGTCGTGGCCACGACATATCAACTCGTGGGAACGTGATATTAGGCTCGTTTTAGATGCGCCTTGCCTCGCCTGAAATGTAGGCGAGAGTAGGCGGCTGCAGTGAGGGGAGGAGTGAAATAAGCGCAGTCAAGACGGACAGTTCTGACCTCTCGAAGTAGAACAGATACCAACGAGATCAAAGGCGGATATCGCATTATCACACTCACGTGCTGTGTTGCTGGTAAACATGATCTAATTTCAGCTCTGTTGTTTTTATATGAAAATAAATATGATGAACAAGACACTCAAAGTGCTTGCTATTTAATTCCATACGAAAGACGTATTTATCATCCATTTTTACTTTAATACAAAGGTATATTTTAGATTTTTATAGAAATATGACAACAGTCACATATCTTCACACATGTCACACAGAGATTGCACTGGCATAGTGTTTGGGAATATTCATGCATAATTTAAATACATAACCACATAATATTAGATTAAAAAATAAAACATTTTAGAAAAGAACGGCAACATCACAGTTGTCTGAACCAATGAGCTTTAAGCTGTGTCGTCATCCAGGCGTTTCCCATCGTGCTTTTGGTCAGCACAGTCCGGCTAATCGAACGTCTAACCGAACGTCTTGTGATTTGAACGTCTTACGGGACGGGTGACCCACGTGACGACCTGACGTGACGTCAACGTCATGAAATTACTTGGTTTTTAAAATGTAATGAGCTTAACTGCTCTTTAGAGACTATAAATGAGACTATAAATGAACATTACAACCATTACAACAACTGGATCTACATATTTCATACCTAGAACAATACTTACTCTTTTCTGCTGTATTGCTCCCAATACGCATTTAGATGTGCGATCTGTGGTAGACTTATAAATTAAAAAACTTCATGGCAGAAGGGTCTACTGTTCATTTTTCAAAGGCAATGTGCCTGTTTGTGAGTGAGCCTGTGAATGTTTCTTAAGATAGCAGAGGTACTGTAGCTATACAGACATATAATACAAACAGTCTAAAATCACGTTTTTTTTATTTATTTTGTTTTCAGATTATTGTAGCATTCATATATCATTAATATACATATATACATATACCAACCATTTTTGCTTGTTTTCCTTATCATTATGTCCACATGTGCTTAGCCCTACCTTTCCCCGCCTCCTGCTCATAAGCTATGGAGATGAAAAGCTTCAATAAGATTTTCAGTGATTGTTCTTTCTCTGAGTTTCTAAATGTTTGTCTGTAAAACATAGTAATACATTTCCTCATTGTTTGTTAAATATAGCCTATATGTATACTACATGTTTTCATCAATAGTTACACTTATGTTAAACTTTTTTTGTCTTTTATTTATTATTCCTTTAAAATATGATTGCGCCCGCGCCTGCTTCCTCCCGCACATGCAGAGTGGTAAAAATAATTACTTATTGATTACTAATTTGAATTAGTACATTATAATGAAAACAATACCTTAAATTAAGAGTATACCCACTTTTCCAGGCACCACTACACCGCTGTGAATAATACAAATATCAAATATGTAAATGAAAAATGTTCTTAAATCCTACATTATTAATTATTAAATCGGTTCTAATAATAAGCAAAAATAGTTTTTTTTTTTTTTTTAAATTTATGTAACACGTTCCTACATGTGCTTACACGTTGTTAACACGTACCATAGGCGTTTGGTCGGAAGTGTATGGCGTTCCGACAGGCTCTTTAATATAACGCTGCAACATGCACTCGTGTCACTGAACGTCTCACTGAACGTCTCACTGACGTCTTAATTTATTTATTTTTTTTCCTATTAAATCAATTCATTTTAAGACGCAGACGAGACGTAGACGTGACGTAGACGTCACGCAGACGTCACGTAAATCACGTGTGGCAGTGAAGTGTCGAGCCAGACGTCACGCGTGATTCACGTGTAGCAGTGAAGTAATTATTTTTTACCATAACACGCGTACCATAACACGCTGCTCACACTGCTCAGTGCAGTGTGTGAGCGAATGCACAATTTACTTGCCCTTCATACATTCCTCTCAATGGATGTGACATCTGCGTCTGACTTGTTACGTGACGTCTGCGTCTGTCTTTATTTTTTTGCAGCTTTTTTTTTTTTTTTTTTTTTGCAGTTTTTAGTGCATCTGTCTTTTTCTTATACACTATACATTAATTATATATCATTTTTTCATATAATAATTTAGACATTACAGAAAAACAATATAAAATATATTAAAACAGAAAACTGATGAGAATATTGATACAGAAAAAAATTAAAAGGATTTTTTTTATTATTATTTATTTATTTTTATTTGGACGAGTAAATGACCAAACTTATATACCTTCAGATGCAACGCATTTTCCTCTTAACAATGACGGTTTTACAGTGGAGTTGCATGTGCTGCTGACTACAACATTGACATTATTACAGTATTGTATGGTGACGAATTGCTGCCACGCACAATTTCTTTTTTTTTTTCTTCCCACTCAAAAATGTCGTAATAACGTGATGTTTTCTTTTTCTCGTAAAATCGTGATGTCGTTAAAACGACATAATTATCTAATTAAAACTATACATTTGTTCTTATAGTAACGACATATTATGTCATAAAAACAATATTCTCGTTATAGAAGATATGATTACATATGTGAGCGAGCTAAGCGATTGTCCGCGCTGCTGTCGCCGCAGTCCTGACATAAACGAGGATCTGCAGGAGGGATAATAGAAATATACTGTTAATACAATGTATTTTCATATAGCCTAATGGTTTTTATTGTAGTGGCATGTTTATTAGGATTAATCTCTAATCTGTCTACAATATAATGCTATGCATGGTCAAATCAAAACTGTTCTGAATAATCGACTCTGGGCTTGGAACATTTGAATTATTATTTATCCATTATTTGAATTATCATTTGCTATTTGAATGACATAAGTTTGATTTAACAACAAATAGAATTACGAAAAAAAGAGAGAAATTACAAACGATTATTATTATTATTATTATTATTATTATTATTATTATTATTATTATTATTAGCCTATTATTATTTTGTTCTGTTTAAAAAACGGACTAACGAAAATATACATATTATATCGGGTCGGCGGCGCCGGCGCGATCTCTTGCATTTTGGAAATAAATTTCAGTGTCTACCTTATTTTTTGTTGTACTTCCACAAAACAACAAAACGTTATAAAACTCTTTTGTAGAAGAACAGGGTGCGCTGTCTGTTGTTATGTCAGACAGCTTGAAATGTCTACTTAATAAAACAATCGAAAACAAATTTGCCACCGTACTTTGGTTTCCTCTCATCTACAAAGAAGTTCCACAAATGACAACTGACCTTTCGCAAAAAAAAGACAGCCTACTTTTGCTGTGTCCGGAGAACTGATCCATCATCTCGTATAGTTACAGCACATGAATGAATACCAAAGGTGTGATGTTAAAAACCATGGGAAAATTGAAAAAGAAACCCTGGCTGTAAAATGTTAATTATCTTCCAGGCTTTCTGCATCTGTTGATACAAATAAATGTTTTTATGCATCTGTAAAAAAAAAAAAAAAAAACATTTAGGCTAAAAATAAAATAAGTAAAAAATAATAATTATAAAGTGTGATCTCAGAGCTGAAGCCAAAGCAGAACAACCTTCATCTGTGAAACCACAATCATGAAGACTGCAGAGAGAACAATGATGAACTCTTTATTGCCACAGAAATCAACTGCCAAATTACTGTTTTCTAGTCATACTTTATTCTACTTGTGCAATATTTGGTGAAGTGAATCATACAGTAAGATAAATAAATGAAATGTTAACCCACAACCACTCTTCAATTACTCTTCATCAAATAAAGACAACAAAAACAAAACAGAATATTCTAACAGCATTAGTTTTCAGATGCCATACTTTGATATTTTTTTGTTTGTAATTAAATTAAATTTTAACATTTTAAACATAGCTTAAGTTTCTGAATATGAAGATGTGGAATTTTGTACAGTATAAACCAAAATAGTTTTCACTGTTGAAATAAATAATGTAGGCACCATTGCATCCAATAAGTGCAAAACTTAAAAAAAATAAATAAATAAATAAATAAATAAAAAGTAACAAATAAAAAGCTTACCACAGAATTTCCAGTTTGGAGTGAGGATTTTTGAGTATAGCGGAAAACATCTTAGTTCCAGAGTCTCCAAATTTATTTCCTGTGAGATCCAGTGCTTTCAGATGTGGGTTTGAATTTAGAGCTGAAGTCAGAACATCACAACATTCATCTGTCAAAAGGCCACAGAATCTCAGCTGCAGAGAGGCATACAGTGTTAGCAAAAATTACTGAAAGAAATTATTGTTTAAGAATATTTCTTTAGAGTGTTGACAGCGATTAGTTTTAGAAATTTTAAATAAATGTACAAAAAATGGCTTATAAAATCAAATAATGAGAAATTTAAATTTACCACAAAATCTCTAGTTTACAGTGAGGATTCATCAGTCCATCAGAGAGAAACTTGACTTCTGCGTGTCCTAACTGATTATTAGACAGATCCAGATCTTTCAGTTGTGAGAGATTTGATTTCATAACTGAAGCCAGAGCAGCACAACCTTCATCAGTGACCCCACAATCATTAATTCTGAAATGATGACACATTTTAGTATTAATGCCTTTTAAAACTTTTTAGAAAAGGGGAAGTCAGATACACAGTCAAATTAGAAAACAGAAAGCATTTTGGAATAATAAATATATGAAATGTCAAAGCTATTCTATAATCACTCTTGATATTAAAAAAACAACCAAAAGAAAACATACGTCAGTTTTTCCACTTTACAATAAGGGCTTTGTAGTGCATCACAAAGCAGCTCCAATCCTGCGTCTCCCAGTTTATTCTCAGACAGATCCAGCTCTCTCAGTTGTGAGGAGATTGATGTGAGAACTGAGTTCAGATGAGCGCAGCCTTCATTTGTGATATCACAATTCCTCAATCTTAAGTGAAAATAACACAAGTGATTGTAACTACTATGGGTCTAACTGAAAACATCATAATAGACAACACAATACTAACAGTTACCTCAGTATCTCTAGTTTACAGTGAGGATTCTGCAGTCCTTTAGAGATAAACTTGACACCTTCATCTTTTAGTGTATTTTCACTCAGGTTCAGCTCCATCACACATGAGGCTTCTGAGCAGAGAGCTTTGACTATATGAACACAGCTTGTCACTGTTAGTCCACACTCATTGAGCCTAAAAAATACAAATAAAATCTCAACAAAACTCCTTATGCACCTTGAGGAAAGGGAAAACAATTTAAAATTGGTATGTATAATGTTTTGATAATGTGACCATTGTCATTACTACTTACTGAACAGATTTGGATGCTTCAATCACTGGAAGTAGTTTGAGGAGAATTTGCGGCATATGTGCAGAATCTTTTACTGAAGCATAATTCTTTAAATTTAAACACACCCAAGTTCTCTGAAGTTAACAGAACAAATATTAGAGCTGACCACTGTAAGGAAGATAGGGAGTTTGTGAGAGATTTAGTGTTTAGATAACACAGCATTTGTTCCATTAGTGAACAATCACCCAGATCATTGAGGCAGTGGAACAGATTGATGAATTTATCTGGACTTGAATGTTCCTCTATCTTCTTCTTGATATATTTAACTGTTTTCTCTAAATTGTGGTACCCACTTTCTGTCTGTGTCAGAAGACATTCTAAGAGAGTCTGACTGGATTTCAGAGAGAAGCCCCGAAGGAAGCGAAGAAAAAGGTCTGAAAGTCCAGTTTTACTGTTTATAGCCTCATCCACAGCTTTCTTATGCAGATCAAACATTGGAACCTGTTCGTTTTTTTCTTCATGAGTTGGTTCAGTAACATCAAACACATTGATGTTGTTTTTTGTGAAGGAGTGATGCACATACAGAGCAGCTAGATGTTCTTGGATGGTCAGATGAACAAAACTGTAGAGTTTCCTCTGATGCAAATCCTCTCTACAAGTGCACAATCCTGAGTACACTGATGCTTCAATCACATCAATGCCACACTCTCTCATATCTTCTTCATGAAAGATCAGATTCCCTTGCAGAAGCTGCTGAAAAGCCAGTTTCCCCAGTTTAAGGATCATGTCTTCACCATTCATTGCCATTTTGTAGTCCTTCTCATGTTTGATTTTGATCTGAATGATCAGGAAGTGTGTGTACATCTGAGTGAGAGTTTTGGGAATCTCTCCACTCTCTGCTTGACTCAACATCTTCTCTAGAACAGTGGCTGATCCAGCAGAACACTGGGATGTGACACATGATGTAGAGGCACCTTGATGATTTTAGGTGTGATATGATTCTGTCAGACAGACTCTGATCTTTGAATCTCTTCCTGAAGTATTCCTCCTTCTGAGGGTCATTGAAGCCTCGTACCTCTGTCAGTCGATGGACACACTCAGAGGGGATGAGATCGGCTGCTGCTGGTCTGGAGGTGATCCAGATGAAAGCAGAGGGAAGTAGATTCCCTGCAATCAGGTTCGTCAGAAGCACGTCCACTGATGCCTCTTTGGTTGCATCCTGTAGAATCTCATTGCTTTGAAAATTCAAGGGAAAATGGCACTCATCCAGACCATCAAAGATAATCAACACCTTATATTTACCACTGAAAATGTCCATTTTCTTAGTTTCAGGGAAAAAAACATGGAGAAGATCCAAAAGACTGAGCTTTTTGTCATTTAGCAAATTGAGCTCTCTGAAAGGAAGTGGAAATATAAAGTGGATGTCCTGATTTGCTTTCTCTTCAGCCCAGTCCAGAATGAATTTCTGCACAGAGACTGTTTTTCCAATGCCAGCGAATCCTTTAGTAAGCACAGTTCTGATAAGTTGGTCTTGCTTAGGTATTGGTGTGAAAATGTCATTGCAGTTGATTGGTGTGCCCTCTGTCACTGCTTTCATAGCTGCTGTTTCAATCTGTCTGATCTCACATTCCTCATTGATTTCTTTAGCATCTGTAATGTAGAGCTCTGTGTAGATCTCATTTAGGAGTGTTGGGTTTCCTTGCTGTACTGTTCCTTCAAGTAAAAACTGAAATTTGGTCATCAGTTTCATTTGGAGTTGAATTCTGCAAAATTAAATAAGAAACACACAACACTAATACGTAAATGCACTGTATGCATGTTGAACACTTCTGATTGTACTATGCAAAAATAAAGCATGACCTTTATTTGATTATTTGGTAACACTTTACAATAAGGTTCATTAGTTAACATTAGTTAACTACATTAATTAACATTAACTAAGAATGAACAATACTTCTACACCCTTACTAATCTTAGTTAATGTGAATTTCAGCAATTACTAATGCATTATTAAAATCACAAGTTGTGTTTGTTAACATTAGTTAATGCACTGTGAACTAACATGAATTAACAATGAACAACTGTATTTTTATTAACTAACATTACCAAAGATTAATAAATAGTGTAATAAATGTTTTGTTCATAGTTTGTTCATGTTAGTTAATACATTAACTAATGTTAACAAATGACACCTTATTGTAAAGTGTTACCGATTATTTTAAGTGTTCCTCCATGAAACCTGTGTCAAATATTGTTTGAATGAAATATGTCGTATTTCAGTTTAAGTCAATAGGGAAGATCAGATTCAGCACAGTTGTGTGTCGTTAATCTCTTGATGGTCTATGAATATTCATATTTATTTGAAAAATAAGTGCATGTCAGCATTTCATTACTTGTTTATATAAATGATTTTATTATTTTATCCCTACAGCTTTTACATCAGTATTTTCCTATGTGGTACCCTTGTTTGAACAAACAATAATTGTAATAGATAAAAGAGAAGCTCTTAGGTAATAACCAATCAAAGACAGACAGACTAACTACGTGTGAACTTCATATCTTTCTTTATGAAGTCTGATGCATATTGGTAATATTCAAAATATTTAGCAAATCTTTCTATGCTCCCTCTATTTATTACTCTAGGTTAACAAAGCAGGAGAGAACAGACTTAGGCAGTGGTATGTCTGTAAATGAGTTGTACGATTCCCAGGAATCTACATATACACAATGCAGGTAAGATATAAAGGAGAACATTTCGGAAAACAGTGCAGTATTCATAGCAGCCATTTGATTTCCTGACATCTGAAATAAATATTTGCAATTTATATGTTGTGTAATTTTGATCATTGATACATGATTGTTCTGTCTATAAATATACCTGTGCTTAGAATTGCGGTCACACTTCGTAGACAATGGCAGATGGTTTGCTGTGTCACTTCTCAAGTCTGATCTTTTCTGCCTGTAAACAGGAAATAGATTATACTTCATATACAACAGTAAATAAACAAGGAATCAAACTTGGCGCCAGGGGTGCAGTTGTGCTGCGTGTTGGCGCATTAAGTCTATCAGCACATATTATTTTAATTTGTAAACTTAATACAGTTTCAGGTCACTTTCAAATGCATTACACCATGTCAATTCAAATCTTTGATTTAATGAATGGAAATATTAGTAATAACTAAATGTATTAATTAAATTATTAATTATATTTTTTTGGGTTGTTTTTTAATGATTGCCAGTCTTAATTACTTTATATATTTTGATGTGTTTCTTCACAAAACGTGTTAAATATCTGTTTTTATATTATTTTGACATGACATTTTAAGAAGAGATTGTCCATAAATGTACCTGTCTTCAGAAGTGCTGCTACCTTTCAATTCAACATACAGTTCCTTTGATGCATCACTCTTCATGGACACACAGCTGGGCACTTCTGATGTTTTCTGCCTGTAACTGTGCAAATTTTACTTCATTTACAAGAGCAAAAACAACAACAGCAGCAACAACACCTAGATGAGTAAAGTTTAAGAACAATCTTTGAAGTTGGCTTGAGAAAGCCTAGCCTTAAACATTTAAGCAGTTTTACAAGCTTGAAGTTTGAATGTTAAAATAGATCAGACAAATGTTAATATAAATATAAAGTATATTGCTAGCATGACGTAACATGTTGCTAGCATGTTTTTAATGTGATTTAACATGTTGCATTTCTGCCTGTAAACAGAGAATAGATTATACTTCATATACAAAAGTTAATAAACAAAAAAAACAAAAAAAAACAAAACAAAAAAAACAATAATACTCTGTTTAGAGAAACTGTAACAATAAATAACAGTCACACATATTGCTTGTATTGTAAACTTAATACAGTTTCAGATAATTTCCACATGCATCATGAAATATTAGTTAAATCATTTAATTTCTGAAAAAAAAAAAACTAATAAAATAGCATAAAGTATTACCATTAAATATATTTATTATTACAAATTTGAATGTTAAGTGTGATTTATTGCATCTAACAGTAAGTTGTGATTATTCATTCATTCATTCATTTTTAATGATTCACAGTCGTATTTATATGTTTGTATGTGTTTCCCAATTAAACTTGTGTTAAATATCTGTTATTTTGATGTGACATTTTCAGGAGAGTGAGTGACAAAAAAAGATTGTCCATAAATGTACCTGTCTTCAGAAGTGCTGCCACCTTTCAATTCAACATACAGTTCCTTTGATGCATCACTCTTCATGGACACACAGCTAGGAACTGAGTTGGATGTGTTCTGCCTGTGGTGCAAATTTTACTTTATTTGCAACATTAAAAACTACAACAACAAAGACAACAACAATAATAATCTGTTCAGAATAAACTGATAGAAATTTTTAACTCAATTTATTAAACCCTTTATTGGGCCTCAGCCTGCCTGACTGCTCAAATCAATATTTTCCCTTTTTTTTTCTTTTTGTATGCTTACTTGAGTGCAGGAGATTCACTTTGCAATAAAGGATCCATTGAGGTTTGCTCCTCAATACCACACTCACCAGTTCTGAATAACTCATTCGCTGTGTTACTGGGTTACATAAAAAATAAGAGTTTCAGTCAGAAATCCATTTTATACACAGCAGTAATTTAAAATGACTTTCATAATATAATGTACAAAAAAATGTATGAGGGAAAAATAAGGACTATGATGCAGTGCAATAAACAAAAAGATAGGAACAAAGGGTGTGTAGAGAGAGAGAGAGAGAAAGAGAGAGAGAGAGAGAGAGAGAGAGAGAGAGAGGGGCATGGACGTAGCTATGATTTAAAGATTTAAGAGGTCTAGTATAAAAAAAAAAGACTCATTCAAAGACTGCAGTGCCTTATGTGTTCAAGTTTCATTTCATAAAGATTTGCACTTAAATAGCCTAACCCACCACCTGTTGAGCAACTTTAAAACAACAAACTGCAGCCTTTACAAACACTGTAATCCGCTGTTATTGCACTCGTCTAACCACAATTTTTACATTGTTTGTTGACAATTTATTTATGAAGGCCCATTCGCACCGAGAACAATCTCTAGGGGAGAGTGGGGCACAACCTAATGCTTTTTGACTTTCTCAGTTTGTGTAAATCCACATGGGGTTTAGAGTATATTTTTTTCCACATTAATTTCACAGTTGTATAGTACAGTGTGGTTACAGTGTACACTCAAAAAAATGATTCTTTAAACCTACTTAATTCAATTATGGACAGTGGTTCCACACAACCAAATTGTTTTTGATGAACATGAATGGAATTTTTTGAATCTATGCAAACTCTTTGTGTTGCGACAACACAGCTGAATGAGGAAGAATTTATGTGAAATAGTAATTTCCAACCAACTCAATTTATTCACTTCCCTGTAACTTAAACCGGTTAAGTTTAGTGAACATGTTTTGGTTTATTAAAAACTGGCCAAATATGTTTCACTTTATCAACATAAGGAAGTTTGTTTCAGACAACTCATTTAAATTATGGACAGTGGTTCCATCCAATTGGTTCTAGTTACTTTAACTAAATGATTTCAAGTTAACGTTACTCCCTTTTGTGTGATTATTTTGCAATGAATCACAAAAGACAAGATGTCACAAATTATCAAGTGTATTTGTTAAACAAGAGCAACAATTACAGTTACAACCACATTACAAAATTACAGAAATATTAAACTACTGTCATTTTCTAATTGGCATATAAAGGTAACCAATCAAACCTTAATCCAGGAACAGGAACTGGCTCCAGAAATAACTTCTGCAGTACTCCAAATGTGTACCTGATTTCAGGAGTTCAAGTTTAGTCCATATTTCAGTCCCAGCAACATGTTTTTTCATAGGGTTTACTGCTAAGGTCCTGAAGAACTTTATCTTCTAACACTCCAACATCTGCTGTGCTGTCTTCAATGTCTGCACCTTCAAATCGTATGACATAGATTCCCATGATTCCTCTGGATCACCTCCTGAGTGCTGCCAACGTCTGTATCCTAGAGAGGATATTTAAAAGAATGGAGTACTCAAATTCTTGCATATTAAATTTACCTTAGCATTTATCATCCTTGAAAATACCAATAAATAAATAAATTAATAAATAAAACAACTTACCATATACTCCATAATAACACTGCTAGTGTCTTCATTTGGGTACTTCAACATCATTAGTCTAAAGATGCAGACAACAACAAAATTCATGAGATTTAGCCTTTACATTTTTCTAAAAAAAAAAAAAAAAAAAAACACATTTGAAAAATGTCATTATTATTCTGTCTGATCATTTCCTTACGGGAAATACTAACTAACATTACAGTGGAAAATAAAACTATAACAGTACTGGACCAGATCAGCACAGAAAGTCACTGTCCTGCAGAGTTTAGCAATATTCCCAATTAAAGGGATAGTTCACCCAAAAATGAAAATTCTGTCATTAATTACTCACCCTCATGTCGTTCCAAACCCACAAGACCTTCATTCATCTTCAGAACACAAATAAATATATTTTTGATGAAATCTGAGAGCTTTCTGACCCAGCATAGACAGTAATGCAACTGAAATGCTCCCAGACCCAGAAACGTAGTAAGGACACCAGTAAAACAGTGTAAAAATCAGTGGTTCAACCATAATTTTACAAAGCAGTGAGAATACTTTTTGTGTGCAAAAAAAACAAAAATATTGACTTTATTCAACAATTCTTCTCCAAATTGCGTCTTCTGCCATTATTGAGAGTACCTCTTTGCATAACGCATGCGTGTGATTCTGCTGACGTAGAACATGCATGCGCTGGGCCTTGTTTGCTTGGAGAGGAAAGCAATGTGCATGCATCGTGATACTCTCCATAATGGCAAAATACGTGATTTGGAGGAGAAGAATTGTTGAATAAAGTAGTAATTTTTGTTTTCTTTACCCATAAAAAGTATTCTTGTAGCTTTGTAAAATTATGGTTGAACCACTGATGTCACATGGACTATTATATCATATCAAAGTCCTTACTACGTTTCGGGGCTTGGGAATATTTCAGTTGTGTTGATGTCTATGCAGGGTCAGAAAGCTCTCTGATTTTATCAAAATATCTTAATTTGTATTTTGAAGATGAACGAAGGTCTTACAGGTTTGCTAATCAAAGTTTTACTAAAAGTTCCAGGCAGGGGTGTTGGAGCTAAACTCTACAGAACACTGGCTCTCCAAGAACAGGTTTGACACGCCTGCCTTGCTTTAGAATGTATTGTTTTTGGGAAGCTAATGTATTCGCAATATCTGTCAGTTTATAGTAATACCATATATTTTATATTTACTATATTAATAACCCAATTCTTATTATATCTGTCTTTTTTGTTAATGCCTATGACCATAACCCTAAAACTCAGTGGCTGGTGAGACAATGTTTTAAAGGGGTCATCTGATCCAAAACTCACTTTTACATGTTGTTTGAACATATATGCATGTTGGCAGTATGTGTACACAACCCCCCTATGACGATAAAAATCCACCCAGTGGTATTTTTTAATCATTATAAGTAATATGCCCTTTTTCAAATCAGGTCATTCTCAGCTTCTAGTTGGTGTGACGTCACACCGATCAAGGCCGCTCCCACAATAGTTGATTTACATGACCGTCTTATCGTAGACCTCCCCTATAGCCGAGTGAGAGCTGAGAACAGTCTGACCACCATTATTGTATTTAAAGGAACATGCAACAGAATGGCCCACTTTGAAAAGGGCTGATTTTGATATGTTAAAATGGGTGTTTTTTACACTACCACTGAGAAATTTTAACAAAAGTATGCTATGGACTTCTCATTAAGACTCTAAAGAATCATATCAACAGCATCTGATGACCCCTTTAACATGATTACAAAAGTTTTTGTTGAGTGTAGCTGTTCTTACCTGTGTAGTGGGGACCAAGAGGGTTTAATGCTTTGTCCAAGGACTCTTCTTCGGTTTGCAATTATCTTCATAAGTTTTGCAGTGTGGATCCACCCATTGGCAAAGACAGCTGACACTAATGGACCTATGGTTATTCTGCCTGTCTCATATTCTGCACAAATCTGTAAACACATGAAGTACAATTTGTTACAAGAGCACCCATATATAGTTTAACAGCAAAGACAAATTCAGTGATCAAAAAATTTGTGTGATTATTGTCATGTATATTATTCCAAAAGGGTGGACATGATCTGGAGCATATTTAAAGTCATAAAATGACTGTAAAAAGCATGATTTATAGTTCAGGCACAGCTTTTCACAAAAACATTAAGTTTATAAAATGATAAACATCATATTTCTGCCTTCAAACAGAGAAAAGGAATGAGTCAAAAGTACCCATTAAATACACACACAAACATATACATATGAAGAGTTCATTTGCAAAAACAAATAAATCTGTTTTTATTAATATTCATAAAACATGTTTTTTATTGTGTGTGTGTGTGTGTTTTTTTTTTTGTTGTTTTTTGTGTTTTATTGTGTTAGTTAGCTGTATTTTTGAGCTATTAATATTCATTCAAAATAAACCAACCAACCACAGTTTGATTGGTATTACTTGGAATGCAGAATAATTATTTAAAAAACAAAATCAGAGTTATCTGTTCTTGCAAATGAACTCTTAATATATACAAATGAACACATGAACTCTTCATATATATATACACACACAAATACATGCATACATAAATTTATTAACACATATCAATATATCTTAGTGTCTTTACTTGTTTAGATTTCTAGAAGAAACATCAGCTTCTTAACCATCCACCGGTTCACATTTACAACTGCGTGCATTCCTCTAAAACAGAAAATGCAAAATACCCTTATTATTTTTGTTTATAAATGATGAAAAGGCAATACAGCGGTTCACTTACCTTAGCCAAAACTTTTTTTCTCCGTCAGTAAAGTTGTGACATTCCTTCATTTCGCCAAAATTAGGCAGCGATGAAGAAACCCGTGATCAAATGTATGCTGTTATAAAAACGAATAGCAGATAAAATGTTAAAAGTATGCAGCAGTCGAATGTGGCATTATTTGTACTTGCTTTCGTGCTTTAGCTAACGGTAATTTTACTGGGACTTGAATAGCCCAGAAAGAGCACAGGAAGGTTTTATTTAACTGCCTATATATCATTAATGAGACGGAAAAACACTTTGAATTTTAATAATTCGCCGCATCCTCTGTTCCACAAGCACACGTACAAATACACTACAGTCCATATGCACGTTCACATCTCCCAACCGCACGAAATCATCGCAATATACCAGTTACAGTCGTCTGCAAAACAGCACTAAAAGCATACTAAAAACACTTACAGAAATTAAAGACTTTGACTTAACACAAAGAAGTCTTTAGATTTTCTTACCTGACTGGTACTTCTAGCTCTGACGCCATGATACACCTCCTTCGCGCCGTCTTCATAAAATGCGTTGGAAACGTCATATCCGGTTTTTTGAACGGCGAAATTAAACCGTTTACGTTAGTTTAACGATTGATAATCAAGTAAAATGGAAACTTAAACAGTTTAAATTAATAGAGCACCATACAATAGTGTTTTGGTGGAAAAAGAAATACACTTGTGTTGTTTTAACAATAAATACCTGGGTAAAATGAACAGTGGCACAAAACCATTTTTTTGAGTGTATACTGTTTCTGCACAGCTCTCATAGAGCAGGAGAAAAACAGGAGGCAAGATGCTTTACATTTCTTGAAATAATTTCTAAACATTAAACATTGACTCTCAGTGTTACGTTTCCCATCTGCGCAATTAGTGTCTGATTAGCGTCTACTACTAGTTAGTGAAGCTTTAAAGAACTATCTAAACTGCTAAATAACAGATCATGTGCTTAACATAAAGAAAGTAATTGTCCACTTGTGTGGATGCTAATATAGTTATCAATATAGTTCTGTGATTAAACAGGCTTTATCTCTTTGCAGTGAGATCAGTATTTCACTAACATATTTCATTTACAAACTCTAGTATTTAAAAATGTAATAAAATGAACTTACCAACAGTTTACCTGAGCTTCAGATGACAAATGAAAGAGACAAATGAAATGAAAGTAAATGCTCTATTGTTTCACTGGCTGTAACCTGCCTTACTGGAAATATAGCTTTACTGTCAAGCTAATTGGGCTGAGTTTTAAAACAGACAACACCCTCATAGCTGCAGATGGTGACATGATGTGACCTAACCTATAGTAGCTTGTTCTATAAAGAATCAAATTCATCCATATACAGCAATTTAATCTCTACTGTTTAATTCCTATGTATGTCTGCAGTACGTCTTTACTTTCTTCTGCACTGGAAGCTCTTGCCGCCAAGTCAAATAAACAGGGCTTGACTTTAACTTTTTTGCTCACCAGCCACTGTAGCATTTTGACTGGCCACAATTTTATTGCTGGGAAATTACTTTATATATGATTAAAGTTACTGTGTACTAAAATGTATTTAAATTGATTTTTTGCCTATTTAAAGGCCATTTTTCCCTAACCGTATATAATGCATGCATCATTATGCAAAATTTTATTCATAATTTCACTTTATTTAATAAGCCACTATAGGGCTGTTACCAATCAAACGTAATCGGTATTAACAAAACCATTCTTTCCACTGCAGTAGAAATAGAAGCAACTGAAGTGGCATTTAGATGCATTTACACATGTTTAAAGAAGCTAAGATGTAGCATGAAAGCATTGCAAAATTGCAACAGTATAAATAATGCTATGAGCTTGGTGTTTAAAATCATTTTTGTTATATATATATATATATGAAATGTTGGGAAAAAATGCAAAAATAAGCTACTTTTAAATATGAAAGTAAACTGCCAATAGGTGGCAGCAAGTCATGCCTTCAAACGATTCGTTCAGATGGCTGGTTCATTCAAGAAGGAAGCAAGTGCCTGTCTTTATGAGGGGGCCAATGAATCATTTACTCAAATGAGATGTGTGACTGTTCTGCTGTGATCTTTGTTTCGAACTATTTTCGTAAACCAAATCGACCGAAAATAGTAAACGCATTCCTCGCAAGATGAACAGTCAGTCTGCGTGTTTTATAGGTCATGCTCTGCAGCGTCTTTTTAAAAGGCTCTAATTCAACACGTCACAAATAATAAATTTAAAATGTCAAAACATACAATCTATCTTTTCTGCTGTTTCGCTGCAGTTTTAAATGCATATTCTTTTAATTCAGCTACTAGTAGTGATAGGCACTTTCGAAGCACTGCTTCCTAAAGCCTCGAAACTTTTGTGAATCAAACTGCCAAAGTCACGTGATTTCAGTAAACGAGGCGTCACTACTTTAAAACTGTTTTTTCGAATTTGTCAACATTTGTGTAATTAAAAGGGTGATCATCTTTCTGGCCTCTACAACCTCTCTATAAAACATACAAAACAAGCCCTGCAAATTAATATAAAATATTTTAAAAACCACGTATTATACAGATACTTCATATTTAACAGTATTATTTTTTATTGCATTTAATGTATTATCCTTTCAATACAACATTTGCAATGGGGCTTTTAAAAGCTGTTTTTATGCATGTTTGGAGCGCTTCGAAACAGTGATGAATCATTTGGCTCAACTGATTCGAAGCTTCGAAAAGGTTCGTTTCCCCCATCACTACCCACAGTTACGTTATGTACGCATGCCGCTAGGCAGATTCTTTTTAAAATGCTTAAATTCAACACGTAACAAATAATAAATAAAAAATGTCAAACCATACAATGTTTAAGCAACATATCGTTCCTGTAGTTTCGCTGCAGTTTTAAATTTATTAAATTCTTAATTCAGCTGTGAGGTCACGCTGTGACGTATCGAACTGCTGTTGGTCACACGGTTTCACGTGGTGCGAATTCGCAGGTCAGAGTTCAGCAACCTTGAACTTCCAGCTAAGCAAAACGCCAAACTTTTCGCACGTGCTCGCTGCTTTTCGGAATGAAAGTTGTGGAACGAAAAGTGCAGTGTGACCAACTGGGAAAATCTCCTTTCCATTGCACACTACACGATGATTATGAAGAATTGAAGAAATACGCCAGACTAAACACTGCAAACGAGTGATTAAGCGATGTGACTGCTACCATGAGTAGAGCCCAGCAGCTCACGGATTTGGATTTGCGGTATGATGGAAGAATGCCAACCGCTCCTGTCGTGTGGTGAGTGAGAAACTGCAAACAACAACAGCAGTAGCAGTGGTAGCAGCAATTTAGGACTTAAAATTAAGCTAGGATTAGGTCATACCTCAGTTAAGTATTTTTTATAAACGTGTCTTAGAAAAAAAAAATATCTAGTCGGCATCTTGATACAAAACAATGTCCCTGACATATTTTAAGATATGCCAGTGCAGGTTTCTTTCAGTTAAAACAGCCTAGACACCTTTTTTTTTTCTTTTCTTTTTGTAAGTTTTGTCTGTGAATCCAGGGGTATAGAGTAGCAAATAATTACAGAATATTTATGACAAAAAATGAATTTAAAAAACACAGTAACAATAATAAAACTGAAAAATAAAGGTATTAATTTAAAATTAAATCAATAATACAAATTTTTTATATTAAATGTATAATAATATGACAAATACACAAAATAAAGATGAACTGTTAAATAATACCAATTATGCAAAATAAAATAACTAAAAATAATACAATATATAATAATAACATGAAAATAATGATTATTATAATATACAATAAAAACAATATAAATTAACACAAAATAATAATTAATAAATAAAATAACCGCAAAAGAATATGTATGAGTATAGTAAATAATAGCAATAAAAATAAATGCTAGTAATAATAAACTGCCTACTGGCCAACAACTCTGAGACTTGGTAGTCTTCGCATCACAGCTTCTCTTATCACAGAACTTGATGAAACGCCTCAGTGGGAGATGAATTGGCCTCTGTAGTCAACTTCTCGCAGGACTGCTGTCTTGGCAGTGGATAGCGTTAGGTGGTGAGTGCTGTCCCATCACACCATATCTATGGTAATGACCCACGGCGTCAGGTGGTGTGACGCTATCACTGACCCATACCTCACCTGAAGCACTCTTACCATAGCGAGACACTGCTTTAAATTCTTGCACTGGTAGTGCGAATTGATAGTGAGGCATTGCTCGGTGGGTGACGGATGGTGTCAAAGACAGCTTCTCATGAGATTGTTGACTACAAAAATTACTGGTTGGCACCTTGATACAAAACAATGGCAATGACAAGGTTCTTTCAGATAAAACAGCCTAGACATGCATTTTTGTCTTATGCCTTGTCTGTGAAACCGAATAAAATATTTATGATAAAAATGAATTTAAAATAACACAGCAACAATAATAAAATAGAAAAATAATTAAGATGTGAATTTAAAATAATATCAATAATACAATTATTTAATGTTAAATGTATAAAAAATAATTAGTTAAGATGATCCATCAAATAATGCCAATAATATAATGTAGAGTAGCTAATAATAGCAGTAGAATATATAATAATAACATAAAAATAACTACAAAGATAATATACAATAAATACAATACAAATGAACGCAAAATAAAAAAAAATAACGATAGAATATATCTGAATGTAGAAAGTAAACTTAAAAAAAAATAAATAAATAAATGCTAGTATCGCAGCTTGTCTTATCACAGCTTGATGAAGCTCCTCACTGGGTGTTGGATTGGCTTCTGTAGTCAACTTCTCGCAGGACTGCTGTCTTGGACGGCGGTGGATAGCGTTGGGTGGTGAGTGCTGTCCCATCACACCATATCTATGGGAATGACCCACGGCGTCAGGTGGTGTGGCGCTCTCACTGACCCATCGCTCACCTGAAGCACTCTTACCATAGCGAGATGCTGCTTTAAATTCTCGCACTGACAGTGAAAGATCAATAGTAAGGCTTCGCTCGGTGGGTGACGGATGGTGTCAAAGACAGCTTCTTGTGAGATTGTTGACTACAAAAATAATAAGAATATATTTGTAAATAAGAAACTAAGCGATGCGATGACTACCAGTCAGTGAATGATAAAAGAAGAAACTGAAGAAAATGTGTACTATATATATATATATATATATATTACATAATAAATGTCAATAGTAAATACATTTGACAATTTTTTCATAAAAAAAACAGCAATATGCAAAAAAAAAAAAAGTGTTAATCTCAATGTTTTACATTGAACCTCCAGAAAGTAAACTTTAAATTGTCACGTCTGAATATGATTACATGAAACATATGAAGGTCATAATAGCACTTGACTAGACTATGAATTAGACTAATATAGCATTTTTTTTTTTTTTTCTTCCTGGCCAAAATAAATATTTAAATACTTGGCTATATGTGACCCTAGACCACAAAACCAGTCATAAGGGTCAGTTTTTCAAAATTGAGATTTATACATCACTTAAAAGCAGAATAAATAAGCTTTTAAATAGGACAATATTTGGCTGAGATACAACTATTTGAAAATCTGGAACCTGAGGGTGCAAAAAAAAGTTCTTAGCAATGCATATTACTAATCAAAAATTAAGTTTCGATATATTTACGGTACGAAATTTACAAAATATCTTTGTGGAACATGATCTTTACTTAATATCCTTTATAATATATTTTTTTTTTTTCACCCATTCAATGTTTTTTTTGGCTGTTTATTTATTGCTACAAATATACCAATGCTACTTAAGTCTAGGTTTTGTGGTCCAGGGTCACATATATGGAATTTATTTTATTTATTATTTATTTATTTTTTTTTTTTGTTGTTGTTGTTTTTTTTTTGCTAATTGGGGATGAATGATCACTTAACCACCACATTGTTCAAACTGTTCAGATGCAGAGTCATAGGAATCCTGTCTTACCTTTGGGTTTGCTTGCAGAACCATTTATTCTATCATCCTAATTTGACTATTTTAATCTCATCTAAAATTCATTATAAACTAATGGTTTGTTGGTTGTTTCCATGCTTTGCCTTTTTTTTTTTTTTTCTCTGCAAGCCCCCACAGTTATCTGAGCTCCCCCATGATCGAGTGTTTGACTGCTTTACTGCAGAGACAACCTGCAGGCCGTGTTAATTTTGACAGCAATTTTTTGTCTTTTTTTTTTTTAAGAGATTTATTTTTGGCATTTTTATGCCTTTATTTAGACAGGACACTGTAGTTAGACAGGAAGCAAAGTGGAAGAGAGAGAAGGGGGGTGGGATTGGGAAAGAACCACGAGGCGGGATTTGAACTGGGACACCCGCAGCGCAACGGCGATATGTCAACGCGCTAACCACGATGCTAACTGCGCCGACTTAGTCAAAGTCTTTTGACTAAAATGCCATGTAGTCATATTTTAGTCATCTGAATTGTTTTAGTTTTAGTCTAGTTTTAGTTGACTGAATATCATAAGATTTTAGTCGACTAAATCTACGGTAGATTAGTTGGCTAAAATTTAATGGTGTTATTTACAGTGTAATGCATTTATTAAGCTTTTTTCTAAAATTACCAAACTTATTGTATAGGTTTGATTTTAAGGATTTATCATGACAGACAGATTTAATTGCTGTGATACGCAACATGCCTTTATATTAAAATTAAATGAAACCACTTCTCATAAAGAAACATGGTTGAGGAGGGTAATTATGCATTCTTTATAACAACTTGTTTTCATTCTTAATTCTTTCAAGCTTACATATTTATTTGTATAACTAAATTTAGAGAAATTTTTATTGGGGCTACTAAAGTGTTTCTGTCAAGAGCTGTGTTTTGAAATGTTTATGTTCACCTAAGACGTAACAGAGTGAGTTTACATGAATACTTCTCAAAATGAACAATTTGACATTTATTGTGTATTTCTCTGTTCATGAGACGCGAAAGAGCGACTTGAGTTCTCTTTTGCTTACTCCCAGATATATTTTTTTTAATGTTATATGAGATGTGCAGCAAATAGAGATGCTGCTTCAACAGCGAAGTTTTGGTTTCTCTATAGGATCTAAGAATGTGGAGTACAAGCATAAACTTTGACATGAAGAGTGTTTCATCTGCTTTGTGCGCAAGCAGCTAATCTGCACCCAGAGCTTCCTGATCAAGGGTGATATGTACTACACTGCCTGACATGAGGAGGAGTTTGCCAAGCACTGTGTCCACTGCAAAGAGGTCAGTTAACAGTATACTGAAGGATTGTACTGTCAGCAACCTGAACTTTGTGTTTGCAGTTATTAAAGTGCAGTACAAATTCAGATACAATGTACAGTCAGATGGTCATTATTACAAAATGAATAGCATGAAGCTAGATTGTGTTGGATCATTTTTTACTGCTTTTTTAATTGACTGTTCTAAAATATGAGACACTGTTTCAGCAGTTTAGGACACATGCTTATTAGAAAACTTTTATCCTATTTGAGTTTATGTATATGCTTTATTTTTTAAGATGAACTTTTTTTCCCTAAGGTATTGTTAGGTGCCAGTGTTTCTTCTCGTAGCTATCCATTTGATATCAAAACAGCATTGTGCTTATTTAACAATATCTTATGATTTTAAATCTGTTTAACCTCAGAACAATCTCAAAGTAAAAAGAGGTGCTAACGTCTGATTTTGTGGTGGCTGTGGTTTAAAATTAAATTGGTCTTAATGCTTTTTTAATGCCTTAAGTTTGTTTTGGTTTGTTTTTTAATGCTGTACACGACCCATATACAGTATTGCGCATGTTGTCAAAGATTTTCGAAAGTCTCTTCTGCTCACCATGGCTGCATTTTTCTTTTTCATTGAAATATTATTTCTTAATATAACTGTTTTCTGTGTGAATATATTTTAAAATGTTATTTATTCCTGTGATTCAAATCTGAATTTTCAGCATCATTCTTAAGCAACATTATTCTTCAGAAATCATTCTAATATGCTGATTTGTTGCTCTGTAATGATCAATTATTATTAGTTAATTGTTAATAATGGTTCTTATTATCATCATAGCTGCACTATTTTTTTTTTCTGCTTCATGTTTTTGTGGAAACCGTGATACATTTTACTTTTCAGGATATTTTGAGGAATAGAAAGTTTAAAAGTGTTACTGTCATTTTAGCCAAAGAATTTGTGGGACCTGAAGGATTTTTCTAAAGAACAGTGGGCAATTTAACTATTCAGGACAAACAAGAGACTTATGAACAACTATCTCTAAACAAAAAAACAGCTGTGGATCATTCAGGTAACAACATTGTATTAAGAATTAAGTGTATGTGAACATTTGAACAGGGTCATATTTATAAATTCAACTATTTTCTCTTATGGATTATATGTAAACATCTTTTATGAAATATCTTATTCAGGTCAGTACTAAATTTAAAAAAAAAAAAAAAAGTATGTTCCCTCTTATTTTGGTCAGAATTAACATTTTGCAGATGTAAATTTTTAATCTCAATCGTAAATACAGTTCAGATATTAAAATGTGTGCAGCAGCATCATAAGGACAAAAATGCAACCGATTAAAAAAGAACATCAGAAATGTCATTTATTATGATTTATTTTATTTGACATGCACAACTTGAAGAGATCCACAAGGAGGCACAGTGTTTAGGTTGGGGTTTCTCTAATAAAGTAATTTAATTTTATTCACATAGTGTTCTTTCTTTTAAAATACAAAATTAGAATTTGTTGACACAAGTCAGTCAATCTGCTGCTTTATTCCAACAGTTAGTCCTAGTTGGTTCTGTAAACATTAGTTTATACCTAGAATTAGGTTTCAACTTGTTCGAAAATTAGTAGTGTGTAAGTTGTAACTTGGTGCCACTTTGTTAAAAACAGGTCAAGTTGTAATTTACACCTAATTAGACTTATTTTAATTACAAGTATACCCATAGAGTATACATGTATTGTTCTCCTTTATCAAAATTTTAAAATTAATTTTGAGAGGTGCATGCCACAGATTAAATTTGGTATAGAGAATTATGCCAATGATAATAACTAACTAATACTAACTCAGCCACTCTGGAGAGGGATATTTCAGGGTCTTCTTTTTGATATAAACAACTATTTTCTTATTGTCATAAGAGCTGATTCTCGTCTCTGTCAGAAAGTCGAGAGATCCAGAGACTGATGACACTCATCCAAACCATCGAAGATGAAAATGATATTAACTTCATTTGGAGAGATTTGGGAAGTTGTTTTGTGCCCATAGAGGACTGAATGTTTGGTCCTTCAGCGAACTGAGCTCTCTGAAAAGAAGTGGAAATATTAAGTGAAAGTCCCTGATTCACTTTCTCAGCAGCCCAGTCCAGCGACTCCTTTAGTCAGCACAGATCCAATGGGTTGGTCTTGTCCAGATAATGTTGTGAAGATGTCATTCAGGTTGATTGGTCTGTTCGCTGCCATTGATCTCGTACATGCTGTTTCAATCCATCTGATCTTATGTTCATTATTGATCTCTGTGATGTACAGATGTAGATCTCACTAAGAGGCTTTGGATTTCTTTGTGTTGATTCCTGGCAGACACCAAAACATCATCTTAAGTTTTGACCTGGAGACCTCACAAGCTTTGTTTTCTCCGCATGCTTGCCTGAAAAAAAATAAAAATAAAATAAAATAAATTGTAAGTCTGTGAAGGTTTAGTCATTCAGGTTAAATGATACCTGACAAAACAGAAGAAAATGAATTCTGCTATATGTAAGCTTGAAGATGTTTATTGCTCATATATAGGGCTTCACTGGTTCAGATTAATTTAAATCAAATCATGACTATTATGATTCATCACAGCATCAATTATAGCTTATAGCTGTATATAGCATACAGATACATACTTTTTATTTGGATGAATGAACTGAACAAACGTTTAACCTGTATGCCAAAGTGAATACATCCTGAGATTCTGGTTGGGGTGTCACCAACAAGTCCGTCTTGATGGAATTCACACTGTGTTCAGATTCTGATGTCATGCTCCGGATTAGTCTAAAATAAATAAAGAAGTCAGCAAATTGAAGATCTCAAAAATTTGTATATGTGAAAATATAGTACACAATGTATTATTGTCACTGTAGGAAGTGTCAAGGTTTTTACCTGGGGGCATGAGGAGAATTTCCTTTAAAGTAAGGTGGGACGTCTAAAGAATGACTATCAGAAGTCACACTGGGAGCCACTACTGATTCTGATGTGCTCTGATGAACTTAGAATTAAGAAAAAAAAAAGTAAAGTTATTTTTAGTATCATTAATTAAGAATAAATTGTAATTTAACTTAAATACCAAATGACAAGAAATTGCACATGTATTGCATTTTAAAAAACAAAATGTTTCTATACACATGCACTTATGCAAAGCATAATTAGTGTAAAAGGTTTAAATCGTATGTTGCCCCATGCTGTTGGTTATCAGACGACATCTGTGACAGCTGAGTGTATAAAGTGTCCAACATTTCACACTTTTTTTTTTTTTTATCTTTGGTTAAATAAGTGCACTTTTTATTATTGAAATTGCCTGCTCGCACTATCCGTACTACAAAATGTCTTCGAATAGTGCATACGTACACAAATTACGTACTTATACAGAAGGCAATGAAACGTAACCAAGAAAGAATATAAAAAGAATTGAATCATTCAAAATACACTGGCTAATGATGAAATCTTTACCATCTGAGAGACTGGGCGAGTCACTTCTTTCCATGTTTAGAGTAAACGGCACATTTATCTTCTGTGGGGACACTGGATATTGCAAATGGTCTGAAAAGAAAACGAACAAACTCATAAATTAGCCTAGTCTTTTGAGTGTTCGTGGTTCACTTTGTGAGTCTCTTTCGGTTTTTTTTTCTATGCAGTGAATGCTGACAATGGGTCCACTCCTGCGCTTGTTTAAAAACGCTATATGCACGATCTAGAAGTGTTTTTGTTTTAAACGTATAACTTTTTAAAAACTTTAACAACGCTATTTTACAACACAAGAGACAGACACGTTGGAAACGCGTTGCGTTTAAACGGCTGGTCACACGCAAAACAACACCAGACTGTGTAAATTACAACAAAATTCGTTTTAGTCCAAACTCTTTCCTTAAATTATAATTGCAAGGTTATTGTCAGTAACTCATTCGCTGCAACTGACCCCTGTTTGTACGACACACTACACTTGACTTGATCTCGAAGTCCAAAAAAAAAGATCAGCAATTCAATAAGCTACAACTCATTCACCTGTTTAAACGGAAAGCAGCATAGCAGCAGTTTAAATGATGCTACACGGACCGTTACGGCCCCGCATCAGATTAAAAAACAAGGAAGACATTTCACACTCGATGCTGCACTACTTTCGTCCTCCTATTTATAGTATTTTAATTTTACTTTTTTTTTTTTTTTTGGCTTTTGATGAACGTCGAAGGGCCGGCAACGTCTTGCGTTACCCAAAGGTATGTTTTTATAGCTTAAGTTAATTTCCAGTAGACTGTACACACGGTCAAATTAAACTGCATTTAATATTAATAGTTATGAATTTAATATTACACGTCAGTATCAACCTATCTATTAATTTTAATTAAATGTTAATATCAGTTTGTATGTATATAAGCTTATATATATAGATATAAAAAACTAACCCGCTTTCTGTCAACTCTTGAGACATCCGACACATCCTACTTTCACTTCGCTTGTGCTGCTGTGCGTGGGAAAGAAGTAAAGGGGGCGCAGTTGGGAAATTTACTCAGATATTTAATGTGTCTCAGATTTCATGCGTTGTCACAACGATATCAGATTGAAATTTAGCCGCGTGAGAGAATCATTCATTTTTTACTATTTCCTTCATAACTCACAGACTACTTGAAATTCACTAGTCATATTTTGATACAAGAAACAAATATAGGTGTACCAATTAATATTATTGGTGTAATTTTACTAATAAAGACAAATTATTAAATGAAATGCAACAAATCAGTGTTACAATTGTAACGTTTAAAAATATACTGCATCTCAAATAAATAGTTTCTTCCACCCCCTTCCTCCCACGTAACACACTTGGAACAAGAGCAGCAGGAACAATGGAAGGCAAGGAGCCGTACACTGTAAGTTTATGAGTTGATTTATCCAATGAGCCAGTTTGTTTGCTTACTTCCATGGCTTCAATATACTGTTGCCCACCAACTGGCAACCCAGGGTGTCTAAATACTAATGGTTAAACATTCTAAACCCCAATGTGCAGTTAAATAAAATGTAGTGTTTCTCCATTAGAAAGAAATCTCTGTTCTAGCAAAATCTTTCTCTCAGGTTTGTTACAATTCACTGTATTAAAAGCATAGACAGAACGCAGTGTCTTTGTTTTGCAGAGCTTTACACATTTTATTTTTTTTATATACATGCAAGTATTAACTAAAAATACACGAGTTACTAAAATTGTTCTATGTTTAAAAGAAAACTGTTTCTAGAGCAATTACATTTTTTCCACGATAATTAACAAATTTGATTGTATTAAATCACAGAAATCCTTTAGCAGATTTCAAACATGATCCAGGCCTGTGCAGAGAGAAGGGTTTAATCTCAGAGCTGAATTTGAGCAATACAACCTCAATGTCACATCCTCTCAGCTTACAATGAAGAGAACGATGACAACTTTATACTCTCAGTACAGGTCAACTACACTGTAAAAAACAATTTGTTGAGTCAACTTAAAATAATTTGTAACCTGGTTGCCTTAAAATTTTAAGTTCAGTCAACTCAAAAAAAGACGAGAATCAAATTGAAATGTTAAATTATACTAAGTGACCGCTTAGATGTTTGTTTTTTTAAGGCAGCTGGGTTACTTACCCATCTGTTAAGTTTAGCAAACACAAATATCTAAGTTGTTACTTAGTACAACTTAACATTTCAAGTTGACTAAACTTATTTTAGTTGACTGAACTTAAAATTTTAAGGCAGCGGGGTAACAAATTATTTTAAGCTGACTCAAAAAATTGTGTTTTTTATTTTTTACAGTGTACACAGTTTAGTCATGACAATGTAGTTAATTAACGACACTCTCTTTCTCTCTCTTTCGACTTGCTTCCTTTATCAGGGGTCGCAAAGCCGATTTGCCACGTTTTACGCTGGATGCCCTTCCTGCCACAGCCCAGCCCTGAGAGAGCACTAACTTGTGCATACCCAGTGCTGGGGTACACCCACTCACTACGGCCAAGCGTAACACTCAATGGGGTTTCCAAAAGACTGATTAAATCTGAAAGTCCTGGTATTTACTTACTCATCTAACCTAACCATTCTATTGCATAGGACCGTCCCTTCTTTAAAACTTGAAAGCTGTGGAATAAGTAAAACTTTCCTAATATGCAATCTTGCTATTCAGGACCTGATTAAGCATAATTCTATTTTACAGAGATTTGTGAAATTAATCTTTTTTTTTGGTTTATTTTTCCAAAACTTTTCCAGGCCTGGAAATTGCTGTTTTGAAATTCCATTACTTTTCCAGGCTGTTCCATGACTGTACAAAAACCAAAATTTTGATGAATTCCTTTACTAAAGTATTGTAGATGCTGCTCTTTTCACCAGCACAACAACCAGTCAAATGACTGATGAAAAGAAAAAGAAAAAATAAACAATTGAATATAACAAATACATAATACTTAAATTAAATTAATCAAAATACTGCACTGAGTTCTTATTTCTAAAGGGATTCTATGCTAAGGTTAGATTTGTAAATTTTAATCCTTATTGCCTGGATTTTTCAGTGTCATTCGAGAATATACAATTGTGAAGATGTGCATAACTCCAAAGGTGATCTGCCACAGTATCTTTAGTTTTACATTAAAGTTTTTTTTTGTTTTTTGTTTTTTCAGCACAGTAGCAAGCAGTTTCAGTGGGCCATTCTGCAGAATTGGTGCAACTGCTGTCCCACAACCAAAAAAACACATTTAAAAAGCATTTAAGAATTCAAAGATGTTTCTTAGATGTTTACAAAGATCGTCCTATTATCTGTTGAAACCCACAATAATATTTAAAATATCAGTAAGCTTAATACGCATAAAATCATCATTTATTGGGTACTTTCAATTAGTATGTGGCTCTCCTGAACCCTAACCCCCAATTTCAATTTATGAAAATTCATTGTTTTTAAAAATATCCATTCGATCTTTTTTTTTTTTTTTTTTTTTTAAATACTTATTTTAGATTTTCATTGAAAATCATGAAACTTCATGTAAAAAATGTGTCCTGCATTTTTCATGTCACTATCAAAACAGTGTATGTTTTAAGTCAATTGGCTGGGGCTGATTTTAAATACACCCCTACATTTATGATCAGGAAATATTTCTGTGTCCCTCTCTATCATAGTTACAAGGTGTAAGTAGATAGGTCCCATGATTTTGAGGTAAATTGTTTTCAAAACTGTAACTTTAAGAAACGTCACTACCAAACACCTTTTTTCTGCAATTAAACAAATATAATCGAGAGATATTCCATAACATTTCGTTTTTTTATGTGTACAACTGTTCATAACTATGCTAGGTAACCATGTGCTGATTAGCATCTTTGAGCTAGGTTCAAAAGTGTCTAAAATTGTCACAACTAAAACAGTCTATACCGAAATATTTGGTGAAGTTTCCCCCAATAGGGTCTGGCTGCAGACATGCACCTGCACTCTCAGACGCCTGCACTCTCAGACACTTGTAGTCGATTTTATTTTTATTTTATTTTATTTATTTATTTTAATTGAATCTCTCATCAGAAAAAATAAACTAAATTACAATGCCACTCGCAATCGCCACTTGCACTCTTTGCTACCGACGTCACTTGCAATCCACACAAATGGTGTGTGTTGCCAATAGAGACAAGACGCTGTGGTGGTTAAACAAATAAAACTAATTTAATAGCATAACGTACAGGGTCCTGTAAGTCATCTGTAGGCAGTGTTGGGGAGTAACTAGTTACATGTAACGGAATTACGTAATCTAATTACAAAATAAATGTAATTGTAATTAGTTACAGTTACTGACAAAAAAAAATGTAAATAAATTACAGTTACTTTTGAAAAATGCCAGTGATTACAAAGGGGATTACATCTGAATTTTTTCACACACCCACCCCCACTTACAGATTTAATTGACTTCTTTTAAATTGCATTGACTGCTCTAAAAAATGAAATGTTTCAGGAGTTTAGGACACAGAATAGGGCACATGCTTATTCGATAACTGTTTTATTTCCTATTTGGTTTTATACATAAACTTTATTTTTTAAGATGTTTTTTTCCAAGGCATTGTTAGATGCTAGTGTTTTCTGTCATAACTATGCAAACATTTGATTTCAAACCCAGCATCATAGCTATTAAACTATTTCTTGTTATGATGTTATTTATGTTATGATCTTGTTATGACATATAGCGCAACTGCGCTCACGGTGACCTGAGTTCGATTCCCGTCTCGATGTCCTTTGTCGAACCCGCTCCCCTCTCTCCTAGCTCTGTCCTGTCGTCTCTCTACTGTCCTATCACAATAAAAGGCATAAAAAGGCCAAAAATATAAGTTAAAAAAAAATAAAAAATTCTGAATTTGTGGTGGCTGTACTTTAAATGAAATAATTATACAGCTCAGACTCTTTTGGGGCAACTTAAGTCAGTGCTATATGCTTGATAATTTTTCTTGGTGGAAGCTTTGTGTTTGGTTAGCTAATAAAATATTAAATCTTAATTCAATATTATGTGTACAATCTCTTAATTCTGTCATCCTGGTATTGTGGATTTGCTCTATTGTTTCATACAAACACAGCTGCTGCCATTTTTTTTTTTTTTTTTTTTTTTTTTTTTGTACATTGTAATGGATTATAAGATAACTAACAAACTAGTACTACTACTTATTTATGTGGTGAAATGTTGTGTAAGAAAACTGGTATGACTGCACTGTATCCCTAAAATGTCTAGTTTGAACTTGCCGTTTGCTAGCAACTGATTTCTTCATGGAAGCTTTCCGCTGAAATATTTCAACTCAGATCAGTGTTTCGTGTCTATTAATTTTGACACAAAACATCTAAATAATCTATCAAGAAGCTGTGTAATAAGTGAGATAATGTAGATTCAACCAGTTGTTATCGCAAAATAAAGATGTATATTATCCCTTACTTATTATAATCTTAATTCAAGTGATAAAGGATTTTGAAAGTCTGACAGTAATCAGTGTTAAGTGCTACTGTAAGGTTAACTCTGCCTGGTTTAAATGTTTCAAAATGATTAACAGTTGAAAATATTAGAAATTTAGAAAAGTAATCAAAAAGTAATTAAAAGTAATAAGTTACATTACTTTAATAAAGTAATTGAAAAGTTACACTACTTATTACATTTTAAATCAAGTAACTTGTAATCTGTAACCTATTACATTTCTAAAGTAACCTTCACAACACTGTCTGTAGGAGATAAAAACAAGACCCGCAAATCCGTGGCCACAGAACAGCAGAATATGAATGCAATGCGCAAAGTCTCTCTTTAAGCTTTTTCCTCTCATAGAAAACCATTAACACTTGATATGGCTTAATGTATTAAGATACGATCAAATTTGTAATATAGTTTATTAATTTAATGTACTTCGAGGCAAGCATATGGCCATGAACACAATGCGTAAACTTTCACTTTTATACTTGCCCAGCAAACGCTTAATGTGGCAAAACGGACTAAGATGATAAAGACCAAACTCAACATAAACCTTACTGTTGTCAAACGATATACCAGCAGATATGAACGCGCCACAAGAAAGGCATTAGGTGTTATTAAACGGACCAACTCTGTATAGGCAAGCAGCCCAGAACGCAATGCGTTAAATAGACGTTTTCCTCCCATAGAAAATCAATGTAAACAAAAGACAATGATATAAAAGAGCTGTAGAGATTATTCTTTATGGGAAAACGCGAATGTCCGCGGCGTTGCGTTTATTCTGGGCTCACTTGCTTGTGTGTAGTTTAATAATGAATAGGAGCATATTGAGTTTAGTCTTTATCATCTTAATCTGTTATGCCACATTTATACGTTTTGCGAAGGAAAACACTATATAGCCTACATATACATTATAAACTGTAGTTCGAATGTGATATTTTAATTGCATCTTAATACATTAAGCCATATTAAGTGTTAATGGTTGTCTACGGGAGGAAAACGCTTAACGAGAGACTTCATATTCTAATTCTAATTAATCCTTAACTTTGAAATCAGTATGACCAAGTTTTTGCCTTTTACAAAGAAGAATCAAACTCAAAATACAACAAATCTCATAAATAACACTTGAATTATTGTTAAAATTGTAATTATTTTTGTGTAAATGTATACCTTGGATATTATACAATTTGCATACATACAACATTTGTGGAAAAAGACCCTTTTTTTTTCTGTAGAATGGCCCGTATATAAAATAACAAAAAGCTAAAATGGCATATTAGACATATTTTACTTAGATTTAATGTGACAAGTTTAAATAATATCTCCACCCTACTTACATCCCGAGGGCACAGAAAATCACATTCTGCGCTTTAAAATAAACATAACTGATATTCACTCTTGCAGTGGTGAAAGCCAGGCAAACTTTAAACGTTCTGAAAGTCTCGATTCTTACCAGTAATCGGTGACACGTGAAAGTGCGTGAGAGAGAAAAGTTTCGTATCTCACTCCTGTAATAGGTGGCACGTAAAAATGAGAGTGTTTGAAGTGGAAGATGTGAATGAATGTGAAACAGAAATTCTATATAATGCTCATACAGACATATTGTATTACGGTAGAGTGGGGGAAACACCTTCAAGGGTATCTTCAACGGCACCCTCCCACCTTTCTTTTTTTTTTTCTTTTCTTTTTTTTTTATTTCCATTCCCGTTATTTAAATATACATGTACACTATATTGCTAAAAGTATTGGGATACCTCCTTCTAATGAACAGGTTTGACTACCCTACTAGTAATTCCCATGAGTACAAATCTTAATGTTTAAGCATATATTGGTATGCTTGGGAATTGTGTGCTTCTAAATTTACAGCAACAGTTTGGACAGGACCCTTTATATTCTAACATGATAATGCCCTGTATAAAGCAAGGCTGAAAAATAAATTATTGATTCAGCTCCAAACTGTGTGCACTGGACACTGTGTTCTCCATTTTTTGATGTAGTGTCTAATGAATGATCTGTAGTGTGTGTAGTATTGACTAATATGTGTATGTTGAGTACAGGTGAAATGGTTTTGAAGCGGTTGTTTGATTTTGCCAGAAGAGTCAGGGGTTCTGTGAATTTAGTTTGAACATTTGGATTTGTGTTTAAAGCTTTGAGAAAATGAGTGATGGTTTCAAAAAATGTGTTTTAGCATTTCAGAAAAACTGTAATCATTTTACAGTTTTTTCAACTGCTTACACACAAAATCTTTACTTGTCACACAATTTCTGAAACCTGACACTCAAACACTAGAACCACACACCAAATCTGCAAAACCATACACTAATTCTCAGCCTTTAACTCAGTTTTCAATTTCATTAAACATGTTTTGCAAAACACAACACACAATTCTCTATGTAACACACAAAAATCTAACAGGAAGTATCTTGATTTCCTTTTTCAAACACAACCATTTAAAATGCCACACTAATTCACCAGTGCCCACCAGTATTCTTTAACTGCTTTCAACTGCTTACACACAAAATCTTTATTTGTCACCGAGTTTCTGAAATTTGATGCCAACGCTGACAAATCATGAAACTCCTCACTTGTGCAAACACTCATTGCTTTACTTAACACCAAACAATCATGGTTTTAGAATACACCTTGAAATAGGTTTTGGAATAATTTCTGTCTAGCTACAAATGGTTGATATATACTGCCTGTCAAAAGTTTTTGACCAGTAAGATTTTTAATGTATTATTATTATTTTTAATTATCTTCTGCTCACCAAGCCTGCACTTATGTGATAAAAAATACAGCAAAAGCAGTAATATTGTAAAATATTTTTACGATTTAAAACAACTGCTTTCTAGTTGAATATATTTTAAAATGTAATTTATACAAAAAACTAAATTTACAGCATCGTTATTCCAGTCTTCAGTGGCACATGATCCGTCAGAAATCAGTCTAATATGCTGCTCAAAAAACATTTATTATTATTATTGTAAATATTTATAACAGTTGAGTACATTTTTTTTAAGGTTAGGATTCTTTGACGAATTGAAAGATATAAAGATCAGCATTTATCTGACATAAAAAGCTTTTGTAACAGTATACACTATACCATTCAAAAGCTTGGAGTCAGCATTTATTTATTTATTTATTTATTTATTATAGAAATGAATTCTTTCATTTAGTGAAGATGCTTTAAATTGATCAAAAGTGATGACAAAGACATTTATAATGGTACAAAAAATTTATATTTTAGATAAATTCTGTTCTTCTGAACTCTATTCATCAAGGAAACCTGAAAAAATTCTATTTAGCTATTTTCAACATAATAATAATAATAATAATAAGTGTTTTTTGAGCAGTAAATCAGAATATTAGAATGATTTCTGAAGGATCATGTGACTGGAGTAATGATGCTGAAAATTCAGCATCAAAATCACAGGAATAAATTACATTTTAAAATATATTTAAATATAAAACAGTTATTTTAAATGACAAAAATAATTACAAATGTTACTTTTTTTGCTGTACTTTGGACCAAATAGTGAGCAGAAGAGACATCTTTAAACAAACATTAAAAATCTTACTGTTCAAAAACTTTTGACTGGTAGTAAAAAAAAAAAAAAAAAATTGGTTTCAATCCTGCTTTCTTTGAATTTTGATAAAATACTGTGAATTTTGCCAATTACTTTTAATCTTGTACAGAAATATACACATCTACTCATGAAAGTAGAGCTTTAGGTTTTGCATAACTGTGTGTATATGATATGTCCAAAAAATATAATATTAAGCCGAAAGTGTTGGCAAAGTTTTGAAAATGTGTGTAAGCAGATGAAAAAAACTGTAACACCAACCAATCATGGCTTTAGAATGGGCCTATAAATAGGCCAAAGGTCAAGTTATACAGTTTTTCTCAGTTGCTTTGGTGCATTTCTCAGATCAGAAAAGAAATTCTCAAAACTACTGTACTTGTTCAACCTCCACATCATAGCAGTTTCTCATTCTTTTGAACAAGTTCATTTCTACACATTTCTATTAGTCTTTTTGTAAATTTGTCACGAATTGTGCAGGTGAATCCCTTCACTAAGAGAATGTAGATCAACCAATGACAAACCAGTTCTCTGAAATACAAGTCCTCATACAATGCTGCATGCAAAAGCAAAGCTCTGCCAAAGGGGTGTTTCCTGTGGTTGCCTTTCTAATTTTGTATTTTTACCTTTCTTATATATATATATATATATATATATATATATATATATACACATACGTTGTAATGTGTAATTGTAACTGTGTAACTGTGAATCCTAAGTTCAATCTGTATTACAGTAATGTGTAAATTTGTACTTTTGAAATTGATATATGGCATACATAAAAAGTGCATCCTTCTGCATTTCAATACAGTAACTGTCATTAAAAAAAAAAAAAAAGTTTGTTTTCAGTCTTGCTTTCGTGTTTACCGTGAATTTTTCAACATCTCTCAGCCAATTACTGTCAGTCTTGTACAGAAATGTACATAGGAGCTCTTGAAAAAAAAGAGCTTTAGGTTTTGAATAACTGTGTGTATATGATATATCCAAAAATAAAATATTAAGGCAAAGGTGTTTGCAACGTAAGACAAATGTTTGCTTTTGAGATGTGTTTGTAATATTCTAAATGCAGTGCTTCATTTTGCAAGAGATGCAAGGCATTTTGCGTTTTGTGTGTAAAGTTTTGAAAAATAGAGGCAAAGTTTTGAAAATGTGAGTAAGCAGTTAAAAAAAAAAAAAAAAACTGTAAATACACTACATCGGAAGCAGGTTGCAAAGAGGGCGGCATTGTGCCTCTGTGTTCAAGCAAGGAATTGGTGTTTGCTGCCATCTACTGGGGAGTTGTGTGTATGTACAATTAAAGAAAAAAAAAAGGTGAAAAACAACAGCTTACCATTTTGTAGGTAGATTTCAGATGTGTATTTTAATGTGCATAATCTCAAATCATAAAAGTGCAGTAATAAGATTAGACTAAAAACATACCGAGTATGTATGCAGAAATCATTTGTTTTATAAGTGTCATTCTAAACCCCAATGTGCAATTAAATACAATTTACAATTCCTCTATTAGATAGAAATTCCTGTAGTAGAAAAATCTTCCTCCCAGTTTTGTTAGACATCACTGCAATAAAAGCATATGAGAAGAAATAGATTAACATGTCACAGAATGCGTATGTGTATATCCTGTATAATCTGTAAAAAATAACTTACCATGTAAAGAAGTCCTCAGCTTGCCAGGATGAAGCAACTAGAGACATCATAGTGGAGTTCCTCCCATTAGAAGTTGCCATATCATCTGCAGTGACTCCATTAAAGTTGCCACAAGCACCACTAACTTGGTTTTTCAGGACTGTGCTTACGGATAACACAACCTCTCCAGTGACAGAATAAGTCAGTCTCATAGTAGACACCTTCTCAATGACAGCAGCCTCATTTGTGTATGAGACTGACACCTCCCCTCGCATAAAGGGATATGAGACCTTCTTTCCATTCACCTGTTGAGAGAATGAGAAACAAAATCTGTTCTCAAATTCTAACACTGCAGTTGATGTATAGAAAAAAAAAAAAACTTTTTTTTTTCACTGACCCAGCTGTGCCACCGATTGTTGATGGTAATGATCATGTCCTGGAAAAAGACGTGGACCGTTGTCACATTACCAGAATTATTCCTGGCACATGCGTGTATATCTAACACCACACGGAACCAGTCAGGAGATTGTTGGTCGCATAAGAAAGCCATTTGAAAGGCTCCCAGCCGGCCCACCATGCCCATCACACCATCAAACGACCGCAACTGGTCACTGGCATCAAATACGCAGTTGCCTTGCTCAATGTAACAATCTCGTTGACCATCCCGAACTTCACAGATCTCTCCTCTGGCACAGGTTTGGTTCACACACTCCAGCAGCCCAGCGGCACGACAAATGTACTTCATGTCACAGGACTCAGTCACTAAGACTTCACCAACCTAAGTGGAAATAGTAGAGAAAAGACTGTACTCTTGCAATGCAAAATGTAGAAGATTCTAATCGCTGAAATCATGAGAAGCTCTTATCAGACACAGTAACAATTAAGCATTAAAGGGATAGTTCACCCAAAAATGAAAATTCTGTCATTAATTACTCGCCCTCATGTCGTTCCAAACCCTTAAGACCTTTGTTCATCTTCGGAACACAAATTAAGATATTTTTGATGAATTCAGAGAGCTTTCTGAACCTGCATAGACAGCAAGGGATTTTTGGATGAACTATCCCTTTAAATCTCACCTTTAGGTATTTGCCATTATGGACACATCCGCAGTCTCCCACAGGTACACATGTGTCGCCATCTGAGAGCCAACCTTTGTCACACTGACAGCCTTCCATGCAAATATCTGGGCAGTTGTTAATGGAGCCGCTAAGACTGGCACAGGTGTTGGCACAGTTATTAGAGCACTGTGCATAGTGACTGTTAGCTGGACAGTTCATCGCTTAAAGAAAGAAAATGCAAAAAAGGCATATAAAATAACATGTATCTGGTCATTTTAATCATTAAAAACAACTAAAATATTATATATATTACAGAGATTATATGCTACATCACTACCATTCAGAATTTTGGGATCTTTTTTTTCTATGGATAGTCTCATGCTCACCAAATCTGCATTTATTTAATTACAAATACAGTACAAGCAGTAATACTGTGAAATATTATTATATTTTAGAATAACTTTTCTATTTTATTATATTTTATGCATTTTGAATATTTTCCATTTTTAGATTTTAAAAAATGTATAATTTTTAGTCAGCAAATATGTATAAAAATGATCAAAAGTGACAATAAAAACATTTATAAAATTACAAAAAATGCTATTTAATAAACTTTCTATTAAAGGATTAGTTCACTTCCAGAATAAAAATTTCCTGATAATTTACTTACTCCCATGTCATCCAAGATGTTCATGTTTTTCTTTCTTCAGTCGAAAAGGAATTAAGGTTTTTGAGGAAAACATTCCAGGACTTTTCTCCATATAGTGGACTTCTGTGGTGGAATAAGGAATAAGGGCCTTGTCTAGCAAAATTTAAATGTATATACTTTTTAACTACAAATGCTCATCTTGCACTAGCACCACCTCACGCATTATGTAATCACACACGTGACGAAGGCAAACAACGTTTACCTTTTTGAACCAAAGTACATAGATGAAGAACTAAACGTGCGTGACTTTTCCATTGTGACTACACAATGTGAGCTAGTGCAAGTTGCGCATTAGTGATTAAAAAGTATGTACATTTTAAATTTTTTTTTTCTTTCCGCTAGATAAGACGCTTTTTCCTCGGCTGGGATCGTGTAGAGCCCTTTGAAGCTGCATTAAAAACTGTCACTTGGACCTTCAACTTGTTGGCCACCACTGAAGTCCACTATATGGAGAAAAATCCTGGAATGTTTTCCTCAAAAACCTTAATTTCTTTTCAACTGTATAAAGATAGACTTGAACATGACATTACATGGGGGTAAGTAAATTATCAGGAAATTGTTATTCAGGAAGTGAATGATATGACACTGGAGTAATGGCTGCTGAAAATTCAGCTTTGCAGAATAAATTTCAAAATATATTAAAATATAAAAGTTATTTTAAATTGCAATAACATTTCACAATATTACGGTTTACTGCGTTTTTGATTAAATAAATGCAGCCTGGATAAACATGAGACAAAATCATTTAAAAAAAACAAATTACTCCAGTCTTTTGGTCGCTAGTGTATATAGGCATTGGGCAATTCTACAGAATTGGTCCAAAGTCAGAGTTAAACGTCTTGAAAACAAAGTGTCTTTTTCCGAAAAATTTGCATGTATGCAAATTGTGTATTATCCAAGGTACCCACTTCTAGTAATTCTCATACTGTATTTTCCAAAAGTTTTGGAATATTTGTCCTCTCCCCAAATTTGTCACTACCGAAACACAGCAATATATAATTTAATTAGAATGGTTATATTGGCCTATTAAGATTTTGCTCACATCTAGATTGTAAATTTTTTTTTTTTCAGAGGTAAATCCAAAACAATTACATTTTTTATTTTTTTTTTGTACAATATTTCAAGTGTAATTTGAGATTTGTTTTCCAATTTTCCTTTGTAGAAGGCAAGTAGTTGATCATACTGATTTCAAGGTTAAGGATTCATTAGTTTGAATATACATTAAACCAAAAACTATCATAACATCTTAGTTGATAATTCAACATGCTTTATTTTTGACAAAACATCCCATGTTTCGGTAATGACTGCACATTTTCAGTACTGACAGTAATGCTTTGGTAGCGACCACGTCACATTACAGAATTTTAACCTACATACTAAAACACCACTAAAACATACTAAAATACAAAACAAATTGCATAACTGTACTAAAAATCCCCCCCCCCCCCCCCCCCCCCCCATATATGAGGATTGTGTGTTCCCTTTTGTGAGGTGTTTGGTAGTGACGTTCCTTAAAGTTACACACAGATTTTATGACTTTTGAACAGATTTACCTCAAAATGATGAGACTATATACTCTCACCTTGTAGCTATGAGAGAGAGGGACAAAGAAATATTTCCTGACCATAAATTTATGGGTGTAGTTAAAAGCAGTCTCAGCCAATGGACTAAAACATATACTGTTTCGGTAGTGACATGAAAAATGCAGGACATATTTTTTTTTAACAAAGTCTCATAATTTACAAAGAAAATCTAAAATACTTAAAAAAAAAAAAAAAAAAAAAGAAGAAGAAAAAAAGAATAAAAAAAAAACAACAATCGAAAAAAAATACAAAAATGATTTCAATATCATTTTTATAAATTGAAATTTAGGGGTTAGGGTTCGGGACAGCCACCTCCCAATTGAAAGTACTCAATAAATGATAATTTTATATATATTAAGTTTACTAATATTTTAAATATTATTGTGGGTAATCGAAGGATCTTAATAAACATCTAAGATTTGAATAATTAAATGCTATTTAAATGTGTTTTTTGCTTGTGGGACAGCAGTTTGCACCAATTCTGTAGAATGGCTTATATATGTAACAAAATGATTATGATACATAAGGAAATGATAAAGAGAACAACAGATTTAGCTTTACAAACTTACGGCAGAATGAACTGTTTCTCCATGGCATGATTTGTCTCCCGGCTTGTTGGCAGATGATGGCATAAGCCTGAAGATTTTCACACAGTGTTGCTCTGTCTCCATCCATAACACACAAGTCAAATACACAGTCAATCACGTGTTGCTCAGGATTCACCACACCATGACAGGCACTGAAGGGACCACCAGCAGCTGCCATAAGGCCACAGGCATCACCTCTGCGGTACCTCTCGGTTTTGGTCTGATCGCACTGCTGCGGGGAACTTTGACCTCCGCACTGAACACCAGTTGCTGGCAATGCCCATGCCTGTCCAAATGCATCCGCACTGGCGCTTTGTGTGCCACTGGGCAATAAGAAATCATCTGTTTGGATGCCATTGTAGTTACCACACAGGCCACACATGCGGCCTTGATAGTTGGAGGGTACATGGACTTCTGCGTGGTAAAAAGTGTCATACAGAACTCTCAAGCCAAAGTTGGTTTGCACTTCAACATTGTAACCAACCTGGTTAATGGTGACTTGTTGGCCAAAAGATGAAGGGAGGGTAACAAATTCATTGTTCACCTGTGAAAGAGAACCAACAGCAACTATGATTTTAGTATAATACAGTATAATATTTAACTTACAATATAAAAAAATGCAAACCATCTGACCCTGGACCACAAAACCAGTTGTACGTAGAATTTTATCTTAATTTTTACATATAAGTGTTATTTGATAATATGTAACAACTACCGTTCAGAAGTTTGCGGTCAGTAAACATTTTAAATATTTTTTATGTCTTTTTTATGTTTTTGAAAAAAAGTCTCTTATGCTCACCAAGGCTGCATTTGATCAAAAATACAGTAAAAACAGTAATATTGCGAAATCCTTTTACAATTTAAAATAATTTTTCTATTTTAATATATTTTAAAATGTAGATTTTTCCTTTTTTATAATATGCTGATTTGCTACTAAAGAAGCATTTCTTATATTATCAGAATTGCAAACAGTCTTTACAATTTAAAATAATTTTTCTATTTGAATATATTTTAAAATTTACATTTTTCTTTTTTATAATATGCTGATTTGCTACTAAAGAAACATTTTTTATATAATCAGTGTTGCAAACAGTTTTTTTAAAATATTTTTCCTATTTCTATTTTTCTATGTGCATATATTTTAAAATGCCAATTTTTATTTATCACTTATATTTTTATTAAAACTTAAATTTTTACCATTTCAATGCATCTAAACTAGATGAAGACTTACGATGACTCTCCCACGTTCACCTCGTCTCATGCTAATTGTCAGGTTGTAGACAGTCACAGTCAAGTTCTTGATGACAGAAACCCTTCCGTTTCCAATCGGCTCATTCTGCGTATCCACAGAAAAATTCATCAGGCGTCCATCTGCCCAATCACATACCTTAGCGAGCGTATAAGCACATGCGCCTTGAAAGTCAAACCGACGGCCATCGAAAGACAAATAGTGAGGGTCACCAGTGGCCATGCATCTTGCATAACTGACAGGGTAGCATCCTAATACTCCTTTTTCCACCCTGCAAGCTTCCCCTAGACCACATCTTGAAGGCTGACAGGAAACCGTTCCATTGTCTCCACACACGCAGCGCTCTAAGCACTGGTCACTGGCATAAAACATCTGGTGTTTATTGTAATAGCGCCCATGATAGAAGCAGCCACATTCTGCTTGTGGCACACAGGTTTGGCCGCTCAAGATGTAACCCTGATCACACTGGCAAGCCTCAGCACAGGGTCTGCTGCAGTTGTGCACAGTGGTATTGACGCAGGTCTCGGTACAGCCTGGAGCACAGGGGTTGTAGTGGCTGTTCGGTGGGCAGGACGGAGCTGTAAAAAACAAATAAGAAAGTCAGTTTTTGTCTTCTGAACAGTGTTGTTATTGAAACATTAGAGCGTGTTTTGATTCCCAGGAAAAAAACAAGGAATTGATAAAATGTGTACCTTGAATGCATATCGCTTTGGATAAGTGTCTGCCAAATGCATACATGTTTTCGGGAGTTTAACATACCACCAGTCAAAAGTTTTTGAACAGTAAGATTTACAATGTTTTTTAAAGAAGTCTTTTCTGCTTTTCTGCTCTCCAAGCCTGCATTTATTTGATCCAAAGTACAGCAAAAACAGTAAAATTTAGAAGTACTTGTACTATTTCAAATAACTGTTTTCTATTTAAATGTATTTTAAAATGAGATTTATTTCTGTGATTTCAAAGCTGAATTTTTAGCATCATTACTTCAGTCACATGATCCTTCAGAAATCATTCTAATATTCTGATTTGCTGCTCCAAAAACATTTATTATGATTATTATTATTATTATTATGTTGAAAACAGCTGAAGACTGGAGTAATGATGCTGAAAATGATTTGATCACAGGAATAAATTACATTTTAAAATATAGTCAAATATAAAACAGTTATTTTAAATAGTAAAAATATTTCATAAATGTAATATTACATTTTGAATCAAATAAATGCAGGCTAAACATTAAAAATCTTACTGTTCAAAAACTTTTGACTGGTAGTGTATAAATATTACATGAAAAATTTACACTTAAAAAAACAAGTATGTAGTTCATCCAAAAGTGAAATTTACTCTTCCCACATCTTGTTTCAAACCTTTATGAGAAGATATTTTGAAGAATTTTGGAAATCAAATAGTTTTCAAAATATCTACATTTACAGATTTGGACTGACATACACACACACACACATGTTGTGTTTCCATGTTTTATGGGGACATTCCATAGGTGTAATGGTTTTTACTGTACAAACCGTATTTGGTATCGCCCTACACCTACCCTACACCTAAACCTAGCCCTCACAGGAGACTGTGCACACTTTTACTTTCTTAAAAAAACTCATTCTGCATGATTTATAAGCCTGTTTCCTCATGGGGACCTCACAAATGTCTCCACAAGGTCAAAATTTACTGGTATTACTATCCCTGTGGGGACATTTGGTCCCCATAATGTGATAAATATCAGGTACACACACACACACACATAATATATTTATATATCTTTCCATATATAACAGCACATAAACACTACAAAACAAAAATCAAAGCTTATTCAAATATTTTGAAATACTATTATAGTACATAAGTAGTGATAAATCAGCACTGCTTTTGAAAAAAAAAGTTTTATATTGAGTAAAATAATGCATATAATTTGACTAAATGTAATCATTTAGTATTTAAGTTTAGTAAATAACATTTTAGTTAAATAAATGCACTATTAAACCAAATAATCAAAAATTTCATTAATTTAACATTTAACAAAAACAAAAACCCAAAGGCAGTACTCTTCAAATAGCATTTTTTGTTAGTTGATAGCATGAAAAATTGTTAATAAACATGTTCAGCAGTAATTTTGTATAATTTTGTATATAAAGTAGAGGTGTGCAGTATCACGATTTCTGATTGTGGATGATTAAAATGTCCCCACAATCTGCTTTTAAAGAAATATTGTAATATTTTCTTGACTGAAGAACTTACAGGTGCTTTAATAAGAATCAATGTATAATTTATACAGTTAAGTGTATATAGTGTTTTATTTTTACATTTGTTCATTCAGTTTCTTGAATGCTACTGCAAAACACATCTACTGTACCTAAAGCACTTGCTTGTTTTATTTGTATCATTGTTCTTCTTTTTTTTTTTTAAATAAAAAAAAAATGGTAAAGATTTTTATCTTCACCTACTTTATCCTAAATATCGGCCATACTTTTTTATTTTATATTTTGTTACCTTGTAAGGCTTTGTTTTTAAAATAGGGAAATTAGTTGGGCTATACTGCTTAGACAACTTGCAAAATAGTAAAACCGAAATGACAAAGAATCACAGTTTTCCTTAAACAAAATCATAATATATTTTTGCCATATCACTCACCCTAATATTAAGCTTCTTTAAAAAAAAAAAAGAAAAAAAAAATCAGTTAGTTACTTACGACAGAAAGTGGCATTTCTCCACGGGTGAACTGTGACATTTTGACTCTGACATGCGGATGCGTAGGCTGCCACTGCGTCGCACAACACAACCTGATGTCCTTGGAAGTGGCAGGTGTCGAATATGCAATCCTCTAGGTAAGATCTGGGATCAATCTGGGCGTGACATTCTCTGAAAGGCCCTGTCCGGTTTGCTATGATCTCACAATAGCGCAGGGCGTTCTGCCTCTGGGTGGTAGTGCAGTTTGAGCATCCAGCGCCAAGACAGCCGGCTGAGGAACAGCCAGCTGTTGTGGCAACCTGCCAGCTCTGTCCCAGACTACTGGCATTGGGTGCCAACGTACCATTGTGCATTTTAAAGTCATCCTGAACAACACCGTTGAAGTTTCCACAAAGTCCGCATACTGCACTGCTGTAATTGCTAGGCAAACTGACGCTCACCACATTGGACCAGTCAAAGGTCACCTGGAGACCAAAATTTGTCTTCACCACAGCAATGTTACCGCTGCGGGAAACTATAAACACATCCTGAAGCCAAAAGGGAAGCTCTGCTAGCTGGCCACCAAACTAAAGAGACATTAAAACACATTTGTTACTATTACAAAAGTGCTCATTTGTGACCCTGGACCACAAAACCAGTCTTAAGTAGCACGGGTATATTTGCATTGTATGGGTCAAAAGTATGGATTTTTCGTTTATGCCAAAAATCATTAGCATATTACGTAAAGATCATGTTCTATGAAGATATTCTGTAAATTTCCTACCGTAATTATATAAAAGCTTAATTTTTGATTAGTAATATGCATTGCTAGGAACATCATTTGGACAATTTTAAAGGCGATTTTCTCTGTATTTTGATTTTTTTGCACCCGCAGAATCCAGATTTTCAAATAGTTGTATCTCGGCCAAATCTTGTCCTATCCTAACAAATCATACAACAATGGAAAACTTATTTATTTAACTTTCAGTTGATGTATAAATCTACATTTTTTAAAAATTAACCCTTATGACTGGTTTTGTGGTCCAGGTTCACATTTAGTTTAAATTGTGTGTAAATGTAACAATTTCAGTTTCAATTCTAATTCAGACTTCAATACTTTAAAAGTTCCATTAATGATTCTTACAATATTTTTGAAGAAAACAATATTTAGGGGTAAAAAAGCAGTTCAGTTGTTTACACAGATGCTTTAATGACTTTCCACACTGATGTAATACACTAATAAGCCTTTAATATTTTAGCAAAATGCTCAACACACAAAAAAATCTGGTAAAAAATTTCATAATTTGCAGAAAACTCATAATTTGTATCTTTAAATGACAGCATTTTTAAATGCATTTTTGTTAAACGCAACGTAAATGTTGCAAAATAAAGTCTAAAAAAGAGACTCAGAAGAGTCACTCATTAAGGAATCATTTGGTCCAAATTGATTCACTAAAAGCCTCTGTTTCAGTAACCAAACCATATTGTTTGCATTGTATGGATCTAATTGACTAAAAAGAAACAGATCATAGTTGTTTGTCTAGGAATTGGACAGCACTAGTTGTTCTGTATAGATCTGATTCGACAAAAAGGACCGGATCAGAGTCATTTCTTTGGGAATTGGACTACATAGGTCAACTGTATATACTTGATTCACTAAAAAAGGACAAACTCAGAGTCATTTCTTTGGGAATCAGTCCAAAGTGGTCTTTCCATTTTGGATTGGATTTACAAAAGGCACCAACTCAAAGTGATTGGTTTGGGAATCGGACTACACTGGTTATTCTATAAGAATTTGATTCACTAAAACAAACCAACTCAGTTACTTCTTTTGGGAATTGGACTACACTTCCTTCAGTACAGAATTGATTCACTAAAAGAACTAACTCAGAGTCATTTGTTTGGAGATTTGAACTACACTAGTCTGTTTTGTAATGTATATTCATTAGTGTGACAAATACAACAATTAACAGTGTTATGTAAAAACTAAAACATGGTATTAACTGTTAAAATACTGTGAATGCCAGTGTATGAATCATTAATGAAACCAAATCAAGTCATTCAGTGTTTTATGTAGATATATTTCTTTCAATTAGAACTGATACTGAACAAAAATGATTCTCAGCCCTGTTAGTGTATATCATGTGACTATACTCACCAGTATTCGATACGGATGATCTCTGGTCAATGTGATGGTGAATCCATTCACAGACACATTGACAGTGTGAGTGAAGCTCACTGCGTTGCTCCCACGATAATCATTCTTAACCGTCACATTAAAAGGTACAAGACTCGTATTATCACTGCACAGGGCTGCCAACTGATACACACACGTGCCCTGGAAGTCAAAATGGAGTCCGTCGAACGTGCGGTAATGTGGGTCTACTGAGCCTGTGCATACGGCGGGGTTCCTCAATGGCCGACAGCTCCGACTTCCATTAACAACCGAGCAGCTCTCACGGACAGCACAGGAAGAATTACGACACACCACGGTGCTTAAGTTATGGCCACAAGTGCAAAGCTGATGACACTGATCATCGGCCCAGAAAGTTTGGCCTTGTTGGTAGTAGGCACCTTCGTAGAAGCAGCCACATTGATTGGTGGGCACACAAGCGCCAGCGCTGAGGACAAATCCACTGTCACACACACAGGCTTCCACGCAGGTATCAGTGCAATTTGGCTGCTTGTTTGGGTACGGACACGTAGCTGGACACGGAGATGCACAGGCCTCGTAATGACTGTTGGGAGGGCAGCTCATAGCTGTTCAAAAACAAAAAGAGGGTCATGGTTAAAGGGTTAAATATGTAAATTCTGTCATTAATTACTCATCCTCATGTCGTTCCAAACCCGTAAGACCTTTGTTCATCCTTGGAACACAAATTTAGATATTTTTGATGAAATCCGAGAGCTGTATGACTCTGCATAGACAGCAACACAACTGAAACATTCCAAAGCGTTCCAAAGTCATTATTTTTGTTTTCTTTGCACACAAAAAGTTTCTCGAAAATTCTCTTCGAAATTTTCGAAGCTTCATAATAGGGATGGGCGATTTATCACGATAATTTCTGGTATTTATTGCGATAACGATATCAATGATGATAATTCAGGGAATCCTGTTTCTTTAGAGAAAAGTATTATCTTTCTTATTTTTACCCAAGTATCATGAGCATAACTGAGTACACACGTAATGTAATGACTGTTTAATTCACTGGAATGTGAATTACATTTTTGTATTTTTTGTACTGGAAGCTTCTAACACCAAGAGGAATTCCTTGTTTGTAAACACACTTGGCAATAAAGCTCTTTCTGATTCGGAAGCCGGAGGGCGCCCTTGTGCAGAAACTCCACATATACTTTCTAGCAGAAGTAATAGTACTGACGACGCTTCAGGAAGCTCTAATCAAGTTATCGCTGTATCTGATTAAAACGCAGATAGAGGAATTTTAACTGAGGAAACATGAAGACAATAAACATACGATTGCTACAATATATGGTTTGTCTGTTTTCTTCAATCAATCTTTGGGTATTTTTATAAGGATAAAGTATATTTTTAATGCAATGCTAATCGACACAGCCTTTGTAATACTATAAAATGGTGTGATTTCAGCCTTATTCTGTGATATGAAACCACGGCTGATCACAAAAGGTTATTTCAAACACTCGACTATGCTGTTAAGTTATTTTGGAAAAAAAGCATGTCAATAAATGATATCTTTGTTGGATAAGGGGTTTGTAAACAGGCTCATACATATGCAAAACTGCATCGCACACGTGCTACTAGTACAATTAACCTTATTCAAGCCTCAGACCGATTTTTGCCACACTGCACAGTTCTGACCAAAACAGTTCCGACTGAAGCTCCTCATTTAGCGATATACTTGTTTCACGTCCGCCTTCAGCATGTCACTCCGTACTGTTGCACGCAGAAATGTCAACAACTGGACTTAATCGTTATTATCATGGGAAGACTAATTCTTATCGTGGGGAAAATTTTTAACGCAAACAATAAGATATCGCTCATCCCTACTTCATAACATTATGGTTGAACCAGTGATGTCACATGGACTATTTTAACAATCTCCTTACTACCTTTCTGGGTCTTGAACGTGCCAGTTGTGTTGCTGTCTATACAGGGTCAGAAAGCTCTTGGATTCCATCAAAAATATCTTAATTTGTGTTCCAAAGTTGAACAAAAGCCTTCCGGGTTTCGAACAACATGAGGGTGAGTAATCAATGACAGAATTGTCATTTTTGGGTTAACTAACCCTTTAAGTTAAAGCAAACAACCATGTGTCCTATGAGAGTTTAATCAAACTTACAGCAGTTCATTCTCCCTCTCCAATCTGTAATAATGACACCTTCTTGACGACACCGATCGACATAAGTCTCTAGAGTCTGACAGAGAAGTCTTCGGTCTCCGTTATTGAAGCATAGATCGTACGCACAGCTTTGCTGAAATGCCTGTGGGTTCACTTTAGCGTGACACACACTAAAGACATTTTGATCCATAGATGTCAGGACACCACAGAAAGCGTCTGTTTCGTAGAGCTCACGTAGGTTAGGAGGGCAAACAGGGCAGTCGGTTTCACAGCCATCATGACATGCAAATGTGACGCTGTCTTCTGCTTTCCAGCTCTTTGCCCACTGGTACACACTTGGCAGAGGGTTTCCAGCAGGGTCTCTTAGCTCATCTCCACCATTACTGTTGAAATTTCCACATAGGCCACACACTACTCCATAGTAGATACTAGGCAGATGCACGTCAACCCTCCAGCCCCACGTATAAGAGACGCGCAGCCCAAAGTCGGTTTCCAACAGAGCAGCATTGCCACTTTGTCTCACCCTCACAAGGCCATTATGGTGATCAAGAGGAAGATAAAACCACAAACCATCCACCTGACAGGAAAAACAGAATCGTTTATTTACAAAGGCATTGTTGTAAAGACATAATCAGACTGTGACAGTGTAGATGACCCTGACTGAGTATGTATCTTCAAAATTTTGGTAAAAACAGTACAGTGACTCATTACCATGACCTGTCCCATATGGTGGTTCACCATGGTAAATGTGCTGCCGTATACAGTGACTTCGACTTCCCGCACATAAGACACATCAGGGCTGCCACGGTTTTCATTGCTCTGGGTTATAGAGAAGGGCTCCAGACCGTTCAGATTCCCACAGGTCTTAGACAAGACATATTTACATGTGCCTTGGAAGTCATAATTGTAGCCATCAAAGGTGTGGTAGTGCGGATCACCCCATGCCCAGCATGTGCTGTTGTACTGGGGCACACATATGGCATTGCCATTTTCAAAGCGGCATGTCTCTTCCTCTGGACAATTGTGGTACCGACATGGATCTGTAGACAGAAACAGCAAGAAGAAACAAAAAAAACCCTGCCATTTAATAATAGATTACATATGTTTTAATTTCTTGCATTATTCCTGTTATATGTATATTTTAACCTGGGTAAAAGCAGCCCCACATTCCCGCTGTAAGTAAACACTCTGTGCCATTAGGACAGTTGGCTTTTTCACAAGTGAGACCCTTTCCTGGATCACATTGACACTTCTCCTTACACTGGTCCAGATAAACCACCTCCCCAGCCTGAAAACACAAACTCAGTCACATGCAGGACAAGAAATGGAAAGAACGCTAGTACACACTTATAATAAGAATAAAAAAGCTAATACAGAGCCTTGCAAAAGTATTCACCCATTTTTTCCCCATTTTTGTGTTGCTGCCTTATGTTGAATGGTTTTAAGTTACTTTTTTCCCCACACCAATCTACACTCCATGCACTATAAAGACAAAGCAAAAACAGACTTCATGAATTTATTAAAAAATAAATAAATAAATAAATACATAGCATAAGTATTCATACCCTTAACTCAGTAATCAGTTGAAGCAACTTTACAGGCTCAAGTTTTTTTTGGGTTGATGCAACAAGATTTGCACATCAACATTTGGCAGTTATCTGCCATTCTTTTCCTCAGTTCTTCTCCTCTCAAGCTCTGTCAGCTTGGATGGGGTTTGGCAGACATTTTCAGGTTTCTCCAAAAATGTTTAATTGGGTTCAAGCCCAGGCTCTGGCTGGGCCACTCGAAGTTATTCACAGAATTGTCTATAAGCCACCCTTGCTGTGTGCTTAGGGTCACTGTCCTGCTGGAAGGTGAACCTTCTGCCCAGTCTGAGGTTCTGAATGCTTTGGACTGGGTTTTCATTAAGCCCATCTCAATATTTTGGTGCGCTGAGCTTTTCTTCTCTTCTGATGAGTATGAATACTTTCGCAAGGCACTGTATGTGCACACATTCAACATCACCCCAATAAACTCAAAGCCATCGCTTTACCTTATATGTGCGTCCCTGGTGATAGCAGCCACATTGCTGGTGTTCAACGCATTTCTGGCCATCAAAAAGATAACCATTGTCACAAGCGCAGCCCTCCGTGCAGGTTTTGGGACACTGGACTATCGTAGTCAAACCAGGACAGGCAGCAGAGCAGACATCTGCGCACGGCTCATACTGACTGTGAGCTGGACATGACATTGCTGGAACACAATAATAAAGACAAAAAATACAATCATTGGAGGGGAAAACATACCATAAACATTATCTCACTCTCTCTGTGTGTATATATAGTGGGAGAGAGAAAGAGCAAAAAAAAAAAAAAAAAGCCCTTGTATGGATTACATCTCATGATATTATGTTTAGCAGTATCACACAAGCAAGACTGCAGTTTTTTTTAAAAATGTTTTTAAATTTAACAATTAATTTTGTGTTAAATTTTATATACAATACTGTCAATATTGCCTGTTTTGCTTAAATTGTTATTTTCATTTTTAGCTGTATGGGACATAATCCCTATGCTTTTATATTTGTTTCATGTAAAATAAAGGATAAAAAAAAAAAATAATAATAAAATAATAAAAAAAAAATCTTCATCTTTGGAGGCTCTGACTCCAGCTGTACAAAAACTAAAAGCATAGCTTTCATATAGCATTGAAATAGCATTCATATCTTACATTTATATCTTATGATATAAGCACACAAGCAAGAGTGCTGTTTTTTCCCAAATAATCTGCATGATTGCAAATGTGATATTGATTTTTAACAGTTTAATAAACAAGTTTAAATTTTGTTTTGCTTAATTTTGCAAATGAAAAAAAAGTTACAAATATACAAGCTTATAAATTAATTGATAATAAATATTTATAAAAAGTAAATAAAAATGAACAAATTCGAAAATGTCATTTCATATATATTTTTTTTATTTTATCATTTTTTTTGTATATACACTGAAAAAAAATGTTAATAATTTCATCCAAAGTATATGTTAAAATGCATTTCAGCAAGAATGCCTTGACTGTGTATCTAGCCTGAGATATTTTAATTTTTTAGATGGAAGTCTTTAACACTCTATTTATATATTCATAATGTTTTGTCATTTAAAATAGCCATCTAAATATATAACTATATATTCATTTTTATACATTTTTAAAATACAGTTTATTCCTCTGATGGCATAGCTGAATTTTTAGCACGATTTCTTCAATCTTCAGTGTCACATGATCCTTCAGAAATCACTCTAATATGCTGATTTGCTGCTCAAGAAACATTTCTTATCATTATCAATGTTGAAAACAGTTGTGCTGTTTAATATTTTTGTGGAAGCTGAGATTTTTCAGGATTGTTTGATGAATATAAGGTTCAAAAACATAGCATTCTTAAATACTATTATAATATAGCATATATATTTCTTATGTAATGTAACAATATAAATGTCTTTACTATCATTTTTGATCTGTTTAATTGATCATTGCTGAATAAAATGATTTCTTACTGACTCCAAATTTTTGAACAGTAGTGCATTTGTCAATTGTGTTCTTTCAAATATATTTTGGCAATTTTTCTTTAGCTGTATAAAACATAATGTGTTTGCTTTGTATCATTTAATATAAAATAAGGAAGCATGAAAATTAAGAAAAAAAAAAAACTTTTCCAGAAGGACAAACTTACGACAGAAAGAATCATTCCTCCATCTTTGGATGGCGACTCCGGCTGCGCGACAACTAAAAGCATACCTTTTCACGCTATCGCAAACCATGCTGTTATTGCCGTCAGATGCACATGTATCAAAAACACAATCGTTCAGATAAGCTGTAGGATTTAGCACAGCATGACAGGCTGCAAACGGACCATTGGGGTCAACCAGAGCTCCGCAGTAGGGAGGCTTCTCAAAGATGGCTTTCAGTCTAGGATCACAGTCCAGACATGTGCTGCCTTCACATCCGTCCTCACATACCGCACCAGGGATGTCCACTTTCCATGCTCTCCCAAATACATTCACGTCCTGTGTAACAGTGCCATCTGGAAGGCTGAAATCATTTGAAGGGACTCCGTCAAAGTTGCCGCAGAGTCCACAGGTCTTGTTGCGGTAGTTTTCAGGGATGGTAACAGTGACGTAGTAAGAGAGATCATAGGTCACACGGAGGCCAAAGCCCGTCTTGATGATGTAATAACTACCGTCCTTATAGGCCTGGACCAAGGAGCCATTTAAACTGTTTGAACTAAATGGGAGGTTAGTAAGAACCCCATTGACCTGTGGGAATAGTGTCCTATTAGAGTCATACCACACTGATGGTTATTAAACACCAGTTTTAATATGTTAAAGGAGCTTAATCACATTATAAGAGCTTCACTAAGAAGCTTCTGAATATAAGCAGACAAACCAGCACTTACCAAGATCTGGGGCTCATTTTGTCTTAAGATGATGGTGCTGCCATAGACCGTTAAGGCCACTTGCTTGGTAACAGAGACTTTGTGATACGTATTGGGCCACCATCTCTTATTCTCCACCTGGATGGAGAAAGGGGTCAGGTTTGTTCGTTCCAGGCCACAGGTTTGGGACAGAATGTAGGTACAGGTTCCTTGGAAATCAAAGCGCAGCCCGTCCAAGGACACATAGTGTGGGTCTCCGGAAGCTTCACAAATGGCCTGTCCGATTGGCTGGCATCTGCGAACGACGTCCACCAACTCGCACTTCTCATAGGGGCCACAAGATGACCTATTACAGACCACCTGTGGAAAGAAAAGCATTGTACTGTTAGTTATTGGTCTAAAACTTGGGTTTGATTTATAAATTGGAGAGGGAGACTGAAGTCTTATTATTTCAAAAGATCAGTACAAATTAATTTTTCCTTATATGACTTGTAAAAACCTTTCCTTAAAGGTGCAGTATGTAATACTGACAGTTAGTGGTTGAAATGGGTACTGCAGTCCAAATTCAAAATACTGTTTCTCCCACTCCCTCCTGTTCGGTTGTGGTTGTGTACAGCTCCAACCGGAATAACTAACAATAAAATGAATTGTTCTACCTATTGGACTGTGTTTTTTTTTTTTTTTTTTTAACATCTACACCTACCCCAACCCTAAACTTAGCCCTTACTATAATACAAAAAACAGTTTTATTGTTGTACAGTGTGACAAAAATAACGTTAGATTGATGTGAAAATAAAACCAAAAATTTCAAATCCAATAACTAAAAAAAAAAAAAAAGCAGCAGTCAAAACAGTAGTATATCCTCAATGTCATCATACCTGGCCGTATGGTAAACATGTGCACACCTTCTCACAGTTATTGCCAGGATAGAACTGTTGGTAAAGCAAGTAATAGCGGTTGTCGTAGAGACACCCACACTGAGAGAGGGGGACGCAGTGTTCCCCACTTCTGATGTAGCCCGGGTCACACACACAGCCCTCCGTACAGCCGCTATGACAGCCAGCAGGAGGAGCCAAACTATGACAGGTGAATTCACAACTAGAACCGCAGAGCTCATAGTGGCTGTGGACGGGACACTGAACACCTGATAAAACAAAAACATGTGATTGGTTAAATTCTGATTCAAAAATATTATTTAATTTGAACTAGCAGATATGCCACTATGACTACGAATTCTTGTTCTTATGAATGGCAAGGATCAAGTTTTTTTTTTTTTTTTTTTTTTAATTTATGTTCAAGGTGGTGCAGAAAAGTAAAAAAAAAAAAAAAAATTATTAAAAAAAAATATATATATTAAAATAATAAAATAATTTTTCCACTGAAAAAAAACAAAAAAAACATTACCAATTAATTATCGAGTATTATTATCTAATCACTTTACAATATCAAAACAGCTGGATACTCTTACTGTCCAAAGTAGTATATAGATTAAAAATAGTATATTCTCATTGAAAAAAAAGAAGAAAATATTCTTAAAAAAGGAAGAAAAAAAAAATGGTATACGGATTAAAAAGTATATTTTCATTTAAAAAAAAAAATGTAAAAAAAAGAAACAAAAAAATTCATTAAAAATCAAATATGTAACAATTTCAAAACAGCTTTATACTCCTACTGTCCAAAGCAGTATATTGTTTAAATGTAGTTATTCTCACTGTCAAAATGTAAGAAAATAGTGTTAAAAAATGGAAACATACATTAAAAAAATCTAACAAATATGTAACAATATCAAAACAGTTGTATACTCTAATTGTCCAGTAATATATGAATTAAAAGTAGTGTATTCTCACTATCAAAAATTAAGAAAACAGTGTTAAAAAACAAAACAAAACAAAAAAAAAATCTAACAAATATGTAACAATATCAAAACAATATCAAACGTTTTATACTCTCAATGTCCGAAGTAGTATATGAATTAAAAGTAGTATATTCTCACTGTCAAAAATTATAAAAAAAAAAATTTTTTTAAAAAGGAAAAAATAAAAATCTAACAAATATGTAACAATATCAAAACAGTTGTATACTCTCACTGTCCAAAGTAGTATATGAATTAAAATTAGCATATTCTCACTGTCATAAAATTAAGAATATAGTGTTGAAAAGGTTATTAGTTATTGAATACCTTATTTTAATAAAATTCTAATGTTTCATAGAAGCCTGATGAAAAATGCTTATTTAAAAGAAAAATCTCAGACGGACTTAGAGGTTTTTGCATCTGAAGTCTTCATAAATAGCTGCCTTTATATTTTCACCAATGGGAGATTTGCAAGAAGATCCTCATATTTGGGAGTCAATGGCATCAAAAAGTTCGAAAACACCTGGGCTAGATTACATGTCAGGTTTGATTTTGAACTCAATACTCTTATGCTGAATGTACTAACACACCCATTTATCCTTAGCATCTTTTGTTTTTGTGCTCTGCTTTACATTTTAAAACCTTTGTTGACATGAATGGAACTGGAGCTGCAGTGTCTTCGCTAGAAAGTCTATCGCTATGCCTACAAAAACTCTTGTGTACCAACACAATATTACCATGTATACGGTTTCTCAAAAAGGTATAGATACAATTGCCCCGGGTTTCTCTCACCACAGAATTCAGCGGTTCTCCAGGGGCCGACGGTCCTTCCCATCGCCTGACAGACAGATACATATGCCGTTATGGCCTGGCATAGTATATCTCTCCTCCCGTTATACAAACAAACGTCGTAAACACAATCCTCAAAAAATGGAGCAGGGTTTAGCACAGCTTGACAATCCCAGAAAGGCCCTTGTGGGTCACGCAGGAGTCCACAGAAATCAGACGTCTCATACAGACTCATTCGGGTCGGATCGCAATCTTGACAACTGTCTGTGCAGCCGTGGACGCAGTCTGGGGTTTCGGCTACACTCCAGCTGGCACCGAACTCTGTCGGTCCTGAAGCAAGTACTTCTGCTCCTCTGACATTCAAATCATCATCTGGATTTCCATTGTAGTTCCCACAGAGGCCACAGACGGCACCCATGTAGGAGCTGGGAACAGTGACGGTTGCAAAGCTGATCCAGTCAAACGTGACTCTAAGGCCAAAAGAGGTTTGAACAACAGCATACCAACCACTTCTGAAAACTGAAACCTGACCTTCAATAAGAGTGAGAGGAAGGTTCAACAGCTCACCATTGACCTAAAAAAGAAAGCCAACTTTGCTTAAATTTCTCATTGAATGACTTACTGTAACATCGCCAATATATTTGGAATAAGAATGCAACTTACGGTGACAAAACCGCTGTATTCTCTATCGATAACAATGGTGATATTATACACTCTGATCTCCAGTAATTTAGTGAACGTCACCACTCTGCTTCCCCGAAACTCGTTTTGCACAAGCACATCAAAGGAGACCAGTTCAGGATCTGAGACACAAACCCCGACCAACTGATACACACAGTTGCCCTGAAGGGAGAATATAAGTAATAATGCTATATTGGTCTACAAAAGCTACTTAACCAAAAACATAAAATATATTTATCAAAAGACTTTCTTGCCTATACTACAAAAGCCCTAAAGCGAAAGGTGATTTTTTAAAATAATAATAATAATAATAAAAATAATTTCCTACCAGTGTTAGTATAGTATAGTGTGTATTAATATTTTGAATATACACTATTAGTTTTTATTTGTTTATTTTCATTATAATTTAGCTTAAGCTTTAATAATTTTGTTTTATTTTAGCTTTAAATTAGTTTATTTAATGTTAAATTGCTTTTTTTTGTAAGTTTTTGATCTAAGATTTATGGTAACACTTTAGTGTCATTTATTAACATTAGTTAGTCTATTAACTTAAACGTACAATTACAATAGATTTATTACAGTATTTATTAATCTTTGTTAATGTCAATAAAACACAGTGATTTATTGTTTGTTCATGTTAGTTCACAGTGCATTAACTAATGTTAACAAACAACTTGTGAATTTAATAATGTTAAATTAACATTAACTAAGATTAATAAATGTTGTAGAAGTAGTTAATGTTAACTAATGTAGATAACTAATGAACCGTATTATACGAGTGACCAAATGTATATTTTAGCTTCAATTAACAAACCATTTTTAATAGCTTTAGTTAACAATAGCAAAATTTCCTATTTTTTACGTGATTTTTCCTATTTTTTAACCACTAAAACACACCTCCGCACACATTAATGCAACCCCAAACTGACAAAGTTGACACTATATGCTAAGTTTGTTATTTTGTCTTTTCAAGACACTTTGATTATGCATAAAATACTCAGAAACAAAAAAAGCTGAAATTCATGTCATGTTCGTGGTTACATACGGGATGAAAAAAAAAAAGAATGGCATAAAAAATAGTCTACTTTCTACATATTTTTTACATTCCAGACTCAAATTTCCAAATCTCTAATAGATTTTCAGACCATATTTAAAATAAATGTGACCCTGGACCACAAAACCAGTCATAAGGGTCAGTTTTTTGAAATTGAGTTTTAAACATCATCTGAAAGCTGAATAAATAAGCTTTCTATTGATGTATGGTTTGTTAGGATAGGACCAAGATAAATTTGGCCAAGATACAACAATTTGAAAATAAAATTGAATTAGAGAAAATCTCCAAATGAAGTTCTTGGCAATGCATATTACTAATCAAAAATTAAGTTTTGATATATTTACTGTATGAAATTTACAAAAAAATTAATAAAAATTAGTGCCCTTGAGAAACTCATGTGCATGGGAATTTTTTGCATGCTTACGTATTACAATTTCTATTTTTTTTTTTTTTTTAACCCATTTCCCTTGTGCATCACTGCCATCTTACTATGAATAAAATGAGAGCATGAATGCACTGTAAGACTGGTACTGAAAAAAAAAAAAAGTGTTCAAAATGTGTCTTTCTTTAGGGCATTATGTCATATTTCAAGGCCTTAGGTCTTACTCTGTGGAGGCCAAGAAACCACACTGCAAAATGGGCTGATGGTGTGCATTGTGCAGTTGTGCAAGTTTAATGGATCTCATCCACATATTAAAGTCTGTATATTTTTTAATTTTGCAAAGTTCTAGGCTATGTGATACCTTGCTAAGAATACTGTGAGAAGAAACCCAGAATTTTCATTTTTGGTTGTTACATACAGCATGAAACATGTAATGCAGAAAAAAATGCACAGTTCTCTTGTGCATCTATTACCTGGAAGTTGAAATGATTCCCGTCAAAAGTGTAGTAGTGAGGGTCAGTCTGTGCCACACAGGTGCGTTGGGAGTCAGGATAACAACCCCTAATGCCATTCTCCACCTGGCATTGCTGTCCTGTTCCACAGCCTCTGTCTTGGCATTCTAGATGTCCACCCTCCGTGGAGCAACGACAAAACCGCTGACAAGCATCATCTGCCCAGAAAGCCTCCCCAGCAGGAACATAATGTCCATTGTAAGAACAACCACATTGGGCTGAAGGCACACATTTGGATCCACTCAGAACAAAACCAGGATCACAAGTGCATGTTTCGACACAGGGTAAAGTGCAGTTCACAGGAGACCCGCGGCCCATGCAGGTCAAAGGGCAAGCGCTACCACAGAATTCATAATGGCTGTTCTCTGGGCATCTGTAAGCTAAAGACACACAAAGACATATTGTGGAACAATATCAAACCAAGCAGGCTTTGGAAATGCTTATAAACTATTACTCACAACAATTGGCTGCATCTCTCCAGTTGGTTAGCTGTATCCCAACACGCTGACATGCAATTGCATAGACCTCTAAGATCTTGCATAAGTAGTATCTGTTGCCATCTGTCATACAGACATCATACATGCAGTTCCGAATGTAAATACTTGGGTCAATAACAGAATGACACTGACTGAATGGTGCCATCATTAGGAGTCCACAGTATTTTTCACCCAGCCATTGTCTCTGTGCCAGAGCATCACATCCATGTCCCCCACCATCATCTCTACAACCCTCATCCATTGTTAAGTTGTGAACTCTCCAGCTCTGGGCAAACGTTGTCGCACTGGGAGCCCGGGTGTTTGAAGGCATGGTGAAATCATCATTGGGATCGCCATTGAAGTTACCACAGAGCCCACAGACTTTGTTCATGAAGGCAGTGGGCAAGGAGACCATGAGATAGTGGTTCCAGTCATATTGCACACGAAGTCCAAAATTAAAAAGGATGGTGATGAAGTTGCCGGACTGAAACATGGACACTCCAACTTCATCAAGAACCACAGGAAGGCTCCACAAACTCTGGTCAATCTGCACAAATCAAAACATAACGCATATGATAAATGGCAAAATAACTTCTTACTCAATATTTTTATCTTGATTTAATTAAAAACAAAAACAAAAACAAACAAAAAAACAATTTCTCAAAATGTGTTATGTATTTTTTAATAACAATTAAATAAAAAAAATATATAGAATATTGAATATTGCAGTGTTTATGACAGTGTGCAAAAAACAGTAATACAACAATCCAATCAATCCAAAAGATAATTTTTCAAATTCTCATTTACTTATACATGACAGTAAAGAAGGAAAGATGATTGCAAATTCCAATCATCCAATCATATATATTAATTAGATTTAAAAGATTGAATAATAAACTTTATTATAACATTATTATATATTTTACGATAATAATACATTTCTTTTTTTTCTATATTTTGTTTGTTTGTTTTAGGCATAAATATCACTATTTTTTATCTACGCTTATCTATGTCATTTCCTATGGGTAAGAAAAACTTTAAGATAGAAGTTTCTAAACAACAACTATTGATTGCATTCTTGAGAAAACTCATCATTATATAGATTTTTTAGAATTTCTTAGACATAAATGCAGATAATTTCTTATAACGAATGGCTTAATATGAAGCTAAAGTATTACCTTTTACATGGAGTGTTTTCACAATGCATCATCAATCGGCCATATTGGCGGCACTGAGTATAAACAATGCCACTGAACCGAATGAAACTCGCATTTTGCTGATTATTGCAGCTGAAAATGGTCAATTATTGTCATGTTTTGGGCTGTACTAATCGGTCGGACCGGGAAAAAACATTTAATGTACTATAGACTGCCAAAAGTTATAACAAAACAAAGAAGAGTGCAAAAAAACTGTCTGAGGAACAAAATGCGTTTGTGGTTTGCCAAACTGAACCAGGATTTCCAGGACAAGAATCTTGACAACATTTGTGTTTGTTCTTATCATTTCCAGTCAGGTAGGTGAAATATTAGGTTAATATCTTAATTAATAATGCTTGCATGTATCTTTACCACCTATTAACTTTAGTTTGTCAAAATATTGTGCCCTTTTCTGCTTACTAAGTCCTTCTCTATATGATTTAGCAGCCTCCACACATTTTTGTGCGTGGTTTAGACAGCACAAATTAGCAGAACAACGTATTCAGTAGTACATTAACTGTGCAATCATTGCTGTTGTTTACATTCGAGTATCGCTAATATGGCTGCGCATCCGGGTTACTGACCAAAACATGACAAATGCAAAACATCTATTATATTGTATAAGTATATGTGTATCACATTTCTACAATGTTTATTACTACAATTAAACACTAAATCCATTCAATTACTTTCATTTTTAGAAAAGAGCAATAAAAAGGTTTACCCTGACTTTCCCGGGCTCTGAACTTTCAGCGCTGATCGTGATATCCCCAATATTCACAGTTACACGTGCCACATAGGAGACACTAATGTCCCCACGGTTTTCATTTTTAGCCAGGACCTCAAAATCAGGAAGACTGTCATTTTGCTGGCAGTTCCGGGTGACAACATAGGTGCAAGTGCCCATGAAGTCAAAATAACGCCGGTCAAATGTGCCGTAGTGAGGGTCGCCCATTGCCCAACAGATTCCAAATGGTTTCTCAATACAGCTGGGAAAGGAATCCATCATCTGGCACTCCTCATTCTCACTACAGATAACGTTGAAGCAAGAGCGAGGTGCTGGCAAACCTGCTACAAACGAAGAAGATATACATGACGTTTAAGCAGAATAAACATAAACAAAGTCAATTAAGAGATTACCAAAACTTGAACATTTAATTCTCCAACTCTTACTTTTCAAAAAATGCATTATTGGATTACACAAGAGGTTAAAACTGTATTTAACAACAAGTTACAGCAGGAGTCTGCATCTCTCTTGCCTCCCCTGAGCCCATAGAGTTTTAACACTGGGGTAATTGAGAATGAATGGGGGGAAGTCACGTGAAGGGAGGCAATGCCCTCACTGCGATATGACTGGATATGACTGTTTTTGATCAGCTGTGATTGGTTCATGCAATAAATCCCACCTCTTGCGTTTGTGTGCGTTCCACGTTCGCAAATCAGTATGAATAAAACAATATAATGGCGTTAATAGGAAAGACTAACTAAAAAAGGAAGTAAACAACTCACACATATAGATATAACCGCTTTGTTACATCAAAATAAGATTTAAAATGGCATCAAAATATGATCTGTGGGAGTTTTTAGTAAATAATCAGCTTGGTAAAATTTAAAGTAAATCTCAGTTTCTGTGACCAATATTTGCCAAGCTTTGATGACTGATGATCCAAAAATTCAAAAATAGTTAAAAGGTAACTATTGAAAAGAATAGCTGAACATAAATTCACAAGTAAGGCAGTAACAATTTAAACAATATAGTTTGAGTTATTATTTTGGAAAAAATGTAAAATGCCTAAAAACACTAATTTGATGAGAGTCATACTTGGCTTTAATAAATAGAATACTGATTACATTGTTAATGTAAAAATATAAAATAGAATTATATTATATTTTATATTGAATATCTGATAGTGTACGTTTATTTAATCAAAAAACATAAATTTATATTTGAATAAAAAAAAAAAAAAAAAAAAAAAAAAAAACATTTGCTGAATAAATAAGCTTTCCATTGCTGTATGGTTTGTTAGGATAGGACAATATTTGTCTGAGACACAACTATTTGAAAATCTGGAATCTGAGCTGAAAAAAAAAAAATTCCAAATATTGAGAAAAAAAATGGAGTTGTCCAAATGAAGTTCTTAGCAATGCATATTACTAATCAAAAATTAAGTTTTTATATATTTACAGTAGGAAATGTACAAAATATCTTCATGGAACATGATCTTTACGTAATATCCTAATGATTTTTGGAATAAAAGAAAATTCTATAATTTTGACCCATACAATGTAGGCTATTGTTAGTTATTGCTACAACATGCTACATAAAATGGTATACAGTAGTCAACATCTGAAGTGGATCAAAACCTTTCATAAAAGTCCTAAAACCAAAACAATACCCATTCTTGTCTTATATCAACTTTGATGAAATTTTTTGATCCACTTCAAATGTTGACTACTGTATATATGTGCTATAACAAAACAAATGTTTTTAAATTGAAAGAAAAATACGTTTAATGGACATACCTTCATCAATGCATGCAGCCGGGGCTCCATATCCATTCACTTGTTGTAGTCCCACACTATAGACCCCATAAGAAGCATTTGGATGGGTTAATTTGTGCCCCTCAGCCCCAGGTTGGTACACCAGCTCAGTCCAGGAGTACTCGCTGTTTTTGATGACCCTCCACTGAAGGTTTCCAGGCAAAGGCAAGCTATCAAAACGAATCCCTGCTAGTTCATTGGTAGGAACAATCAGAAGAGCTCGGTTGGTAAAACCAGCTATCCCATCAAGTGCGTACGAAGAACAAAAATGATCGTTAGGCAGAAGATTCATAAGAAACGGATCATATATGACTCCACGGGATGTTCGCACACCATTAAACAGAAAAAACACCTGGATTGCGTTGTCAGCAACGATATTAAGTCCATTTGGAAACTGGATTTTGTATTCTACAACAAGTCCACGCTGAAGAACACCAGTTAGTGTGGTAGGGCCAAATTGAACGGTTATATTCGTTGATTGTGATGCTTGGATGTAGATGCTGTCGAACTGGCTCTGGATGCTAAACGGAGCCACCAGGAAGTGAGTTCCCCAGCTTTTCACCGGCAAGAGTTGCTCATAAACGTGATTGCACTTTGAAAAGCGCCACGTGCACATGTGGCCCGAGTACACGGCGACGGGAAGTTGCGAAGATATGCGGGTTCCCGTGAGGTCTCCTTGGCTTTGAATTTGCACATTTTCGAACGGATTCATCACCACGACTAATTTACTGCCGAGACCGTACAAGCGTCCTTCAAACCGGACCGCCGCTCGAAGGAACACCTCCACCGTGTTCTGCTCTTTACCGTTGACAAGCACAAACTCCTTCAGCATGGATGGAGGGGAATTGGTAGGAGTGAACACAAAATATTCTGTACCCCATTCGCTCATGGGGTAGACCAGGGACGTATCCGCCGTGAATTGCTTTGAGTTTAGTGAGGAAACTGTTATGTTGTCGGATGCCTGAATGAAGACAGTTTTGCGGGACCTCCTGGTGCCAGACAGCTCAATTGTTTTGGGGAGGGTCACAGTGAAGTTCTGGCCCGCAGTCAGTTGCACATCCTGGGTAAAACTGAGACTGGGCACGCTCACCTTCACCAGGCAATTAGAATTGAGAGAGGTGATATAAAGCTGAAAGAGTGGCAGGTCAAAAGGGGATACATAGTTTTGCATGAACGCGGTGGCAAACTCTCGTCCTGCAGATCGAGCCAGGCTGCCATCTTCAAGAGAGAAAGAGAGAAAGATTGAGACAACTAATGCTACAAAAAATCTTGTTTGGAAAAAGTTGCCATTAAATAGGAGTGCATTAAATCTTTTTTAATTTAACTTGTAAAATAATAAAAAATGTATATAATAAAAATATGAAATATGATAAAATATGTAATAATAAAAAATTCATGAAATGAGTTTATATAACATCTATTTTTACAATAAAAATGTAAATTTTATAAAATAATAATCCAAAAGATAAAGAGCCTTACCCCAAAACAGAAATATCACAAAACAAACTGGTAAAAGTTTCGCTCCCATGATTAGCTGCAAACGAATGTTAGTCAAACTGATAAAACACCAGTAAATTTCAACATGCATTCATTTTTTTTTTAAATGAAACATATAGAAATAGCATCATCCATATATAGGATGATACTATTTATATAATATCAATATGTGTATATCATATAACCTTGTATATTTAAAAACTACAAATTGCCACATGAAAATAGCTATTTAATGCTGCTTACCTTCATAGGAATCAAGAATTATACAGTCTGTCTTATGCAGCCTTTTAAATACCTATTATTCCAATCTCAAAACCAATCAGAGCACTCCCAAGTTTGGATCCTGGAACTGGGGACGTGGCCTATTTGTACACATAAAAGGATCTGTTTTCTCCCTCAAGGCACAAATGAGTAGTATCAAATAGCAATATCATTTCCGAGAACATGCAATCTTAATGAAACATTCAAAGTAACCTGTTTGATTTCTGAGCACACAACAAATTATGCAATGACATACAAATAACATGTATATAAACTGCAACACTCATATTACAGTTATTGCAACTGTGCTAATAAACAAAAATGCAAAACCTGAGGATGCTTTTCAAGCCATGCAAACAAAACATTATTACGCAATTTTTCAGAAACATTGTATGAGCTTGTGTATATAATGAAAATGATGGTACGCATCACGTAGGTTCGTTTTTCAAAAGCACGAATGGACCACAAAACCAGTTATAAATGTCAATTTTTTGAAATTGAGATTTATACAACATCTGAATATATAAGCTTTCCATTGATGTATGGTTTGTTAGGATAGCCAGTAATTGGTCGAGATACAACTATTTGAAAAATCTGGAATCTAAATCTAAAAATCAATCTAAAAATCTAATATAAAAAAAATAAAATATTGAGAAAATCACCTTGAAAGTTGTCCAAATGAAGTTCTTGGCAATGCATATTACTAAGCAAAAATTTATTTTTGATATATTTACAGTAGGAAATTTACAAAATATCTTCATGGAACATGATCTTTACTTAATATTCTAATGATTTTTGGCATAAAAGAAAAATTGATAATTTTGACCCATACAATGTATTGTTGGCTATTGCTACAAATATACCTGTGCTACTTATGACTGCTTTTGTGCTCCAGGATCACAAATAAATAAAAACAACACATCAATAAAAGCCTGCAAATAAGACAGCATTACAAAATTATAATTGGGCTGATAAAACAAGCATAAAGTTTTATTTTCTACATTTTATTTCTAGCATTTATACTGCAGTGAAAGAGAATTTACAATCTAATTCGTTTCCCCTTAAAGCAAGGCTAAAACGTTAGTCTAGCCACATGCAACAGGTTCTTACACCCTGTCATAAAGCCTGGGAAAAAGACAATCCACGTGGGTTTTGAGCAGCAGAAAGGCCTCAAACCTTACAAATGCTATTATCAGAGCACACAAGCAGCTACGTCAATATTGTAACCATGAAACTTCCTGCCCAGTTATTGATGCCGTGTGAAAAGATATTCCCAGAGCTGATACGGCAGAGATTTACGATAAAAGAGCGAGATTAACAAAACACCACACAAAGATAGACTGAAGGAGGGGAAATAGACAGTTAACACATTAGTTCACTGTGATTTCTGTTCATTGACAATGCACTCCCATGGGGCCAGAGGAACAATGGAATGAACATCACTGTACATCTCACCCCATCTGCAGATCGAGCACGGCGAAGCACGTGGTGAATAAAGCATTATGTTGAGCTCAAGAGGACAGCAGCACCCATGATTTAACGATAAAGTATCCTCTAAAGCATCCACTTGCTCGTGTTGCAGCGTGCAACATTTTTAACGCACTCTGCTGCTTTTCCTGCAAAGGTGTTGCAGTCAAAGGTGAGAAAATGAGACTCCTAGCCATGCAACAAGCAGGTGGACTTTCGCTCCTTTTCCATGCCGCGGAGTTACTGCACCTTTCTTCAAAGAGATCTGATGAAAAAATAAATCATGATTATATTCTGCTGGAGCACTGTTTATTAATTTAATTGTTTCAATTCCTTTATGTAACAACAGAGTGAAAATAATACTATGATGAACAAAAATTTTGGAGATGAGCTGTAGTAACATTTCACTCTCTGGAAGAAAATTAGGTAACACTTTAGTATAGGGACCAATTCTCACTATTAGCTAGTTGGTTATTAGCATGCTAATTATTACCATATTGGCTGTTTATTAGTACTTAAAATCACATTTCTACACCCCAATACCTAAACTTAACAAATACTTTCATAACTAATAATAAGGAGCGAATCAGGAGTTTATTGAGGCAAAATTCAGAGAAAACCAAAAGTAAGACCTTAAAACAAAGTGTGACCAAAAATGAAATAAAAATAAAAGTCAGGTAGGTATCAACATTGTAAACTTCGCAAAAATATTTATTTTTAAAAGCTGGTTCCCCTAAATTTTACCTCGATATTTGAAGGATCTCTGATCTTCTGACAGGAAACACAGCAGAGCTTTGCATAAAAAGATAAAAAGAACCATTTTTTTTTTTTACTTTTACTTAAAAAGTACTTAAAGTCCACTTCCAGAACAACAGTTTACAGATAATGTACTCACCCCCTTGTCATCCAAGATGTTCATGTCTTTCTTTCTTCAGTCATAAAGAAATTGTGTTTTTTGAAGAAAACATTTCAGGATTTTTCTCCATATAATGGACTGATATGGTGCCCCTAGTTTGAACTTCCAAAATGCGGCTTCAAACGATCCCAAATGCGGTTGTAAACGATCTCAGCCAAGGAAGAAGGGTCTTATCTAGCGAAACGATCGGTTATTTTCATAAAAAAAAAATACAACTTAAATACTTTTTAATCTCAAACGCTCATCTTGTCTTATTCTGCCTGGACTCTGTGTATTCTGCCTCAAGACAGTTAGGGTATGTCTAAAAACTCTGATCGTATTTTCTCCCTCATTTTCAAAATTGTCCTATATCGCTTTGCATGTTCACTTTGCAAAGACTGGGTCAGTACTTCTGCAGCGATGTAGGATGATTTTGAAATCATTTTTGAAGTTGAGGGAGAAAATACGATCAGAGTTTTTTGACACACCCTAACTGTCTTGAGGCAGAATACACAGAGTTCAGGGAGAGTAAGACAAGATGAGCATTTGAGATTAAAAAGAATTTAAGTTGTATTTTTTTAAATGAAAATAACCAATCGTTTCGCTAGATAAGACCCTTCGCTAAACAAGATCCTCAGCTGGGATCATTTACAACTGCATTTGGGATCATTTGAAGCCACATTTAAATTGCATTTTGGAAGTTCACCCTTGGGGCACCGTATCAGTCCATTATATGGAGAAAAATCCTGAATTATTTTCCTCAAAAAACACAATTTCTTTACGACTGAAGAAAGAAAGACATGAACATCTTGGATGACAAGGGGGTGAGTACATTATCTGTAAATTGTTGTTCTGGAAGTGGACTTCTCCTTTAACACAACACACACAAAACTACACTCTAAAAATGCTGGGTTAAAAACATCCCAACTTGGGTTATTTGGCAACCTAGCGCAGGGTAATTATTGGACAGAACATTGGACTGGGTTATTTTTACCCAGCTGGTTGGGCTAAATATTCTTATCCAGCATGCTGGGTTGTTTTATTTAAGTCAACTATTGTTTAAAAATTATTACATTGCTAGCTTAAAATTATAAAATAGCCCATTATGTGTTCTGTCCAATATTTACCCAGTGCTGCATTGCCAAATAACCTAAGTTGGGTTATTTTTAACCCAGCATTTTTTAAATTGTATACTTTTTATTTAAAATGATGAAATCCTGAAATATTTGATAGAAAATTCAAATGTTTATTTTTAGTTGTTTAGCTAATATTTAATTCTATGTAATTTCTCAAAGTTAAAAAGAAGGTGGTTGCATAAGGCAGTGCAGAAACGTACTATTTCCGTTCTTACCACTTCCTGAAGGTTCAAGATTCATGTGCATCTTCAGACGCAGCACTACCGGTCTACAAGGAGAGCTGCTTTTTCTGACCTTTCTGCATGTATGCACACAAACTGAATGCAATGACTAGTCAACAGTTCTGGGTTTCCCACAGTTTGATGTTACTGGAAGGATCAGTGGGTAAGTGAGGAAAGCACATTATTACTAATTATCAGATATGTTGGGTAATGCTATATTGTTGATCAGAGCTGCAAACTTATTGGCCTTAATGAGTAAATCTTGGTGTATGTCCAGTGAGCATCTGAATAAAGAGAAGGTACAAGAGGAACAAATATTGGTCAATACACAAAGAAGGTGCAATAAGCCAACTTAAAAGACAGCAATGTACAGTAAACACACAGTTTATATGTATTTAAATGCATCTTTAAAACCTGTAAATAACAATCAGCACATCTAAATAAGGTTAAACAGTTTTGTACATTAATAATCACAGTTTAAGTATTTAAGTATTTAAAAGAGCCAAAACTGATACATGGTATCACACTGCCATCTAGTGGTGATATATCCAACTCCAGCCCTATTGGCCGGTCTGTGCATAGCAAGTAGACGCCAAGATGAAATTGCTAATCTAAATACTTGACGGTCAATAACGCTGGTGCATTAAGAATGCATTGCACAAAGACGCCAGGGCTCAGATCTGAATACGAATAGCCCAAACTCACAGCTTAGCGACATTTACTCTGCACTAGTGCCATCAATATCATCTTATAGCACATCCCATAGTGGCTTCCTTTAACATGCTTTCATTTGGCAATATGCCATGCATAAATAGCTCAATATGGTGCAATTAATGCATTAAATTTGCTGCGGGTTGCATGAATATGAATAAGAACAGAAAGTCTTGTCGTTCCATGCAGAGGAGAATGATGTGCTGCTTAGTAGTAGGCCAAAATAAGACTGATGATATCTTGTTTATCTTTTTAACTGCGTAGAGCTAATACAAACACAGTATCTTCACCATCATTTGTCTAAAACCCAGGACTGGCCATTTAACTCACTATATGATAAATAGCAGTTCTAGACTGGTCGGTCGTGACCTGGAAATGATTTCAAAGGGCGTGATAGAGTTATAGACAGCAGGGGAAAAATCAATGCTAATTAACACAATGTAACTATGTAATCATACATGGTTAGATAGCACAATAAAAAGGCTAATAAACTTTTAAAAGAGAAAAGAAAGTGCTGATGTCTTGAACCAAAACAGTTTTATTGAATGGAAATTCCTCTACCACATGGCTGAAACTAGCCAAATTAGGTAGATGTCAAAATTCAAGATGCAATGATTAACCAATATATATATATATATATATATATAGGAGAAGGGGTATGAAAGATTTTTCAAACTATTATTAGCAGGGTTTATAATAATTTCAGTGTTTATGAAGGTATATTTAAGACTTTTTAAGACAGGGTAAATCTCTTGTATTAACAACACTTTTAACAACAACGTTTGAAAATACATTTTCCAGCAGATCTCCATTACTTTTTAATTCATTTTACAAAAAAAAAAAAGAAAAGAAAAACGAATCATCTCTACTCCCAAACATTAATATACACTGAAAAAAGAAATTGGTGTACAAACAATTTTCCCTCAGAAATCGCTAGTAAATTTCACAATTAATTACAAAGAAACATCAAGTAACACATTGAAATATCTGTGCAATTTTGAAGGAGAAAGACTGAAATAGTTTTTTTCTTGTAAACCGTATTTCAGTAATCTGTTTTATTTACAACTTTAAAAAAAAAATCAGTGTATTTTTACAATGTATGTAAATAACTTTTAGCTTCCGATCACACTGCAAAAAAGTTCCTCATCAGTATTTTTGTCTTGTTTTCCAGTAAGTAAGACGTATTCAGCTGAGATGCAAAATTCTATAAAATAAGAAGTCTATTTTATGAATAGTGAGTTTATGATTAAAACACAAATATCCCCCAAACTTTTTTACTATTTAAAATAACTGCTTTCTATTTGAATATATTTTAACATTTATTTTTTTTCCTGTGATCAAAGCTAAATTTTCACATTACTCCAGTCTTCAGTGTAATGTGAACCTTATTCTAATATGTTAATATGCTCTTCAAGAAACATTCTTTATTATTATTATTATTATTATTATTATTATTATTATTATCAATATTTGAGTAGTTGAGTAATTTTTTTTCAGGATTCTTAGAGGAACAGAAAGCTGGAAATATCAGCATTTTATTGAAATAAAAAGCTTTTGTAACACAATATATCAAAAAGTTTTGTTTGTTTTTTGGGAGATAAATTATAAAAAATAATACTTTTATTTAGCAAGGATGCTTTAAATTGAGGAAAAGTGATGATAAAGACATTTATAATGTTACAAAGGATTTCTGTTTTAGATAAACACTGTTCTTCTTAACTTTCTATTCATCAAAGAAACCTGAAAAAAGTTTTACTCAGCCGTTTTAAACATAATGATAATAATAAAGGTATTTAAGCAGCAAATCAGAATATTAGAATGATTTCTGAAGGATCATGTTACTGGAGTAATGATGCTAAAAATTCAGCTTTGTAATCAGAGGAAAATGTTTCAAAATATATTCAAATAGAACAGAAATTTATATTAAACTGTAAAAATATTTAAAAATGTTACTGTTTTTGCTGTACTTTGGATCAAATAAATGCAGGCTTGTTAAACAAAAGAGTTTTCTTAAAAAAAAAAAAAAAATTAAAAATCTTACTGTTCAAAAACAGTAGTAGTGTATGTTCAGTTTGCATCTCAAGTAAATGTATCTTGATTTAAGGATGTTTAGGTATTTGTATTGGAAGACATAATAAAAATACTGACTATTTATTTATTTATTTATTTATTGGCAGTGCATTCAACATTTAATGGCATCACTTTAAGAATTTAAGTTATTATGTTCCATTCCGTTCTGATTTAAGAACTTTTGGAAGGGCAAATTAAGACTTTTAACCCTTTAACTGTCACTCCCATTTTTGAACACAGACATAAAAATGCACTATCCAGACTTAATTTTTTATAATTCATGAATGAAAACATTTTCTAATATGATTTTGATGTACATTTTCCATGGTAATGCAATGTCTGATTTTAAAATGCCTTTCAAAGGATGAATTGTGAGATTTTAAACTGATATATAATGGGTTTTGAGGTTTTAAACTGATATATAATTTCTTATGATATCTAAAGCGTGAAAGGGAAAAAGGAAACAAATAAAGTCTTTTGTGACAAAGGTCAGAACTCATGTTATGATGTAGATTTTTTTAAGTTGCACTCTTGACATATATTAATCTATTACCTTTCCTACATAATTTGTAACACAAAAATATGTTAAAATATCTATTTAGGAGACCTTTCCAACGATGTATAGTTTGTCATGATTAGATTAGGATTTATTTGTAATATGGTGAAGTAAACTTAGGCGTCCCACAGAGTGGATGGTGACAGTTAAAGGACAGTTACCACAAAACCAGTCATAAGGGTTTCATACATTTTTTGAAATTGAATAAATAAGCTTTCCATTGATGTATGGTTTTATAGGATAGGACAATATTTGGCAGAGATACAACTATTTGAATATATGGAATCTGGGGCTGCAAAAAAAATCTAAAAATTGAGAAAATCACCTTTAAAGTTGTCCAAATGAAGTTCTTAATAATGCATATTACTAATTTAATCTCCTAATGATTTTTGGCATAAAAGAAAAATCAATAATTTTGACCCATACAATGTATTTTTGGCTATTGCCACTAATATACCCCAGCGACTTAAGACTGGTTTTGTAGTCCAGGTCACATATTTATGATATGACCTTATTACGCTTTTTTCAAAAGTGAAAATGAAAAACAGCTGACTAGTTCAACCCTTCAGATTATCTCTTACATCAGCTGCACTTCCCACAGAAGCCACAGGTAGCAGCAGAGCATTTGCTAAAGAAGACAAGACAGATCTCAAATTAGAACATGAAGCTTTTGAGTCACATGTTTTGATTAGACGATAGCAAACCTCATATTAAAAAATTGATTATAACTGATATTTAAAATATTATTAGTATCATCCATCTTCAAAATCTGTAAAGAAATCTGACTTTGTATCTCCAGCCTGAACATTTACATAGTGAGGCAAGCTGAAACACACAGGCTCAGGCTGGAGATGATTAGAATTGCAAACATGCCCTCTAACTATGACTAGTACAAACCTCCTCTGGCCGTTCACCTGGTTAGATCAGGTTGGGTCGGGTGCCATATTTCTTTCGTATTGTAACCCTATACTTGACACAAAAACCTGCCTGCTGATTTTCATATACAAATAATAACTGCATAAGCACTAATTTTAGTACAACAAACAACATTAGCATGTGTATTCAGAAATATCATGCATTTACAATTGGGAAATATTTAATCAATTTTTTGTTAAACATGCTTCTTGCTTCCCTCTGTTGAAAATGCCTCAGGCTGTTGTTCATACTTTTGTCTCTAACTGTGAACTAATTGTTTAATGAAGCGCTTTAATATCTGAATGTCAGTGCATCTACCTGTGCGGATCACCTAAGGCTCAGTCAAGGCATCATGGAAATATGTGACCTGTTTTTCAACTCGGCTTGTGAACGCATTGACCCTGCAAACCTTTGTGTATTTGAACATACAACACGTACTGAAGCCATTTGCGCTGCAACCTGCTAGTTATGATGCAGCCTTTGCAAAACAAGCTGCCCCCATTGGCTCACTGTCCCACACACAATAGAGCTCATTTCTGTCTGTAGCGATGGCAGGAACATATCCAGACAACACGCCTCTGCCCTCCTGAATGGTTATGTGGTCTTTGGGTAATAGAGTGTGAAGAGTTTTCACTGAGAAGACAGTTTCGAAATCCCGATCGTTTTCAAAACAACTGCTGTACACCATATCAGTCCATCAAAGCTACAATGTGGGTTCTTCGAAGAATGGCACGTTTGCACAGAAGGTTCACGGTTATCGTGAGCCATCTGGCTTTTTGTGCATGTCTGTTTTGAGGTCATGCTGTAGGATTCTAAAAAGTTGATAAAATTACCATGCTACTGTTTGGTGAGAACAGACCATGAAGATTCATGACTCATCCTTGACCAAACTGATCTGTGACCAATCAAATGCAGTATGAGAATGAGTCACGACTATTGCCAACTGACTCTGACTACACTGCAAAAAATTTCCCTGTAAAAAAACGGCAATCTACTGGCAACTGTGGTTGCCAGCATTCTACTATAAAAATACAGTGTGCTACTGTTTTTGAAATTAACAGCAAAATGCTGTTTTGTCATCTGCAGTATACAACTGTAATTTACCAGCATATATCTGTTGAATTACATACTACTCGTAACACCATGATCTCAATTTTCAATGCATATTATACCCTGCATTTTCTATTTGACTGTATTACAAAAGAGAACAAAGTCAAGTTATGTTTTGTTATTTTATTCTGATATAACACTAGATAAACTTTTAAAATATTCCATAAAACAGGCATGCATACAAACATACAAACATGCATAAAGTCTTTATTTGTTCATAAAATACAAATGTACTCTCAAATCAGGCTTCAGTGAACACCAGCTAATGTTTCTTGTTTTTTTTTATTTATTTTTTTTTTTATTAAACAAATTGTATATAAAAGATATCATATGGAATGACTGGTGTCTTTAATTAATCATACCTTTATGTTTCTTTTGGAGTACATAGTTTTGGTTTCCATTTGTCTTCTATTGTATGGGCAAACATTTCTCTATGACAATATCTAAACTTGTCTGCTAAGAGAAAGTCCTACTGGTTTAATCAGGTGACTGTGATCCAATTTAAATCCCAAAAGCTTAATTGGATGTTTAAACGTTAATTTTTAAAAGTAATAAGTACTTTAGAAATAAAACAATAAAAGGCAGGGCAGCAAAATGACCTATTTAAAATATATATTCAAATAGAAAATATTTATTTTAAATATTAAAAATATTTCAAAATTGTACTGTTTTGCTGTACTTTGGATCAAATAAAGAAAAAAAGAGAAGAGATTTCTCTAAAAAAAACATAAAAAATCTTACTGTTCAAAAACATTTGACTGGTAGTGTACAATTTCATACAGTTTGAAATCATCAAACAAACATATTGTTAAAATCATAAGATAAAATTGTCACAATATTTGTAGCACTGATAAATACTTTCCTGTGTACATAGATCATTTTTAGAAAAGATTGAAGTATTAAAAAAAAATACACGCTACATTTCAAAAGTTTGGGGTAAGTTTTTTTTTATTTTTTTTTTTTTAAATAATGATTCTCTTCAGCCAGGATGCATTAAATTGATAAAAAAAATGACAGTAAAGACATTTATAATGTTACAAAAACGCTGTTCTTTTGAATTTCCTGTTCATTAAAAAAAAAAAAAAAAAAGTATCTTTTTTTCCACAAAAACATTAAACAGCACAACTGTTTTCAACATTGATAATACAAAATGTTTCTTGAGCACCAACTCATATTAGAAAGATTTTTGAAGGATCATGTGACACTAAAGACTGAAGTAGTCAAAAGAATAAATTACATTTTAAAATAGATTTATTAATAATCTATTCATTCATTAATTTTAATAACAGATTATTATTTATTTTAGTTTTAATCAAATAAATAAAAACTTTGCGAGCATAAGAGACTTTAACATAAAAGCTTACCGACCCCAAACTTTTTGAATGGTAGTGCATAATTATTCATTTTAATACAGTACTAAAACATCATTATATCACCTGAACTCAGGGTTGCCTGGTTATCACAACAAAACCCACTAATTGCTACTTAAAACTAGCCCAATCACATTGAGGAGGGTAAAACACATGTTTTTTGTTGGGGTTCGCCTGGTAACATTTTCATTCAAGGGGCTGAATATCACATTATTGGGGTCGCTTCAAGCTGCGGATGTGAAAAACAGTCTGCAGGAAACTTGGACTTGGCAACACTGCCAAACACAATCTGTTTGTTTAAAAAAAATATAAAAAAAAGCATAATAAATTCCAGGGTGATTGATTAACTTCTTTAAAAACACAGCAAAGACCTCATATAGTTCCTTCATATTCTTCCTTTCTTTAAAAGTCAAAAACAGTGCCAAGTACCTTTTCAAACTAACTGTTTATCAGATCACCTGTGACTCACAGAGGCTTAAGTCACGTATCCAAGAGTGACGAATAACAATGCATTTCGTAAAGCCACATCTGAAAACAAGTGTGGGCCTACCATAACTGGTTCTTTAGCTTCTCAACAGCTGTATGAATGCCAGCAGAACCAGTCGTTCCTTTGCTGACTTCAGCTGGAAAATCCGTTAGAAAGGGCACGGGTGGAGCCCTCCGGGTAAGAGTTATTTTGGCACCATAAAGTAGCTGAGGAGTAACACCTTTGCCTACAGGTCTTCAGCAATCCTTCGTCAACCAACTAGAAGCGAGAGAGACGCGAGTGAGTCAGATGCATGACCGATACTCAAAACAAGATTGTATCATGGCGTCAAGGAACCAGGCAGACAAATATACAAACACTGAAGGATTGCATATTCTCAAAGCACACAAAGAGATTTTCACTAAAAAGAAAACTTTTCAGGAATAGTTCTGTCAGCATTTACTCATCCTTACGTCTTTCAAAACCTTCTTCCAAGGAAGACAAAAGGAGAGGTTTACTCTTTTAACAGTGACCAAACATTTCGCATGAGATTTTTACGCAAAGCTATTGTACTACGACATACAAACTGCTTTTATGATCCTTCTGAAGCTTGGCAGCTTCTTGTCACTATCCACTTCCACCTCTCCTTTGGTGTTGTACTGCAATAAGTCATCCATTGAGGTTTGGAAGGCCTGGTGGGAACGCCTGGTGGGAAGTTTTAATTTTTGGGTGAACTAGGTCTTTACACAGCAGCCACGCATCCACTGATAACTTTCTGAAGATCTGATTCAGAAGAGTCATTTGCTTAGACATTGTGTCCATGCATATGTTATAATGGGAGTTGGCTGGGCAAGTTAAGGCTTGACTATACATTTGAAGGACATGACGATTGTTCCTTTAGTTTAGGTGGATTATATGAGACTAATTCAACCCTTAACCTGTTTGTTGATAGCTAAAAGTCATGAAATCAATCGATTAATCAAATGAACACCTGACATACATAAAAAGCATTCACAGGTTTAAATTACTTTTAGTTGTGACCCTTATTTAACACCCTGAAGCCTGATATGACATAGTGTATGTCATATATCAGGCTTCAGAGTGTTAAATAAGGTCAAAAGTTTTTGAACAGTAAGATGTTTAATGCTTTCAAAAAACTCTTCTGCTCACCAAGCCTGCATTTATTTGATCCAAAATACAGCAAAAACTGTAAAATTGTGAAATATTTTTACTATTTAAAATAACTGTTTTTTATTTAAATATTTTTTTAAATGTAATTTATTTGTGTGATTTCAAAGCTGAATTTTTAGCATCATTACTTAAGTCGCATGATCCTTCAGAAATCATTCTAATATTCTGATTTGCTGCTCAAAATACATTTATTATTATTATTATTATTATTATTATTATTATTATTATGTTGAAAACAGTTGAGTAAAATTTGTTGAGGTTTCTTTAATGAATAGGAAGTTCAAAAGAACAGCATTTATCTGAAATCTTTTGTAACATTATAAATGTATTTATCATCACTTTTGATTAATTCAAAGCATCCTTGCTACATAAAAGTATTAATTTCTATCATTTCTTTCCCAAGAAATTGTTAAAAACAACAACAAAAAAGTTATACTGACTCCAAGCTTTTGAATGGTATAGTGTATAATGTTACAAAAGCTTTTTATTTCAGATAAATGCTGATCTTTGCATCTTTCTATTCATCAAAGAATCCTGAAAAAAATTTACTCAACTGTATTAAATATTGATAATAATAAAAATTAATAAATGTTTCTTCAGCATATTCGAATTATTTATGAAGGATAATGTTACACTGAAGACTGATGCTGAAAATTTAGCTTTGATCAGAGGAATAAATTACATTTTAAAATATATTCAAATAGAAAGCAGTTATTCTTTAAAAAACATTAAAAATCTTACTGTTCAAAAACTTTTTACTGATAGTGTATTTAACCATTTACTTTAAAGTTTGCATGTGTTTTGTAATTTGTATCATATTTGATACATTGGACTCATATAGTGTGATCAGGGAGAACATGGAGCTCACACTGAAGAACAGTTGTCATTTACAGTATATACATCACATATGAACTAACTTTTTCCCCTAAAAATGTATGACGTAAAGTTATGCTTACCTTTACTGTATACAAATCAATAAAGCCTTTTACTTGAGAAAAAAATATGAACTATTGATCAGAGGGCAGAAGGCATGTGGAAGATTGTATACAAGCTTTTCAGCAAAGATTTGATTACAATGATAATTCAGAGGCGTTATGAATTAATGAATCGAATTTGATACAGATTGACCGCACAATTTCGAGTCTTATATAACAGGAGTTTAAGATCTAGGTAACTTACGTTTCAGATATAATTTTTCCACGGTTCTAAATGAAGCCTCAGAAGCTCCTGATAAGAAATGGCCAATGTGACTGGTTTGGTGAACTGTGAGGGCAAACTTGCTGAGTAGTAATGGACATAGAGTACAACCAGCTGAACGCTTGCTGTGTACAGTTTGAAAAAACCGCCACTAGCGCGGGTATTTCGCTTCTTCTTATTCTTTCCGTTTACAGCGGTAGATGCAACTACTAGGGTGGAGCGTGAAACCAAAACAAAGGGGAAAAAAACTCAACTAAACAGCACTGACCGATCCTGACTCTCGCAATCAGCACAAGTTCTGAAGAATGTAGTGTTTTGTTGTTTTGTGCGCAAGCGAATCAAATCTTGTGAAGTGAAGGAGCGCCACTGGACGAGTCATCTCTGCATAACGTTACTTACTGATTGAGATATGTTACAATATTTTTTTTTTCTGAATGTTCGGTAAGCTGTGGAAAGAGTATGAATGTGTGTGACCATATTAAACTAAAACGATTAGGTAATGATTTTATTTAGGCCATTGTCCTGGTTAAAACCATGTCTATTGTCTGCTTAAAGTTATACAACAGTTGACAGAATAGAAGAACTAATAGATGTGTTTTGTTGACAATTGTGGGAAATAGTCATGATGCTTAAACACTCTTTTGTAAATACGTTTATTTCAATAAAGAATAACTGGAGACTTGTTTTTCTGTGACTTCAGAATGAGTGAATGACTCACTCATAACATGCAAAGGCTTGCAGCCACCTACTGGCGTAATGTACCGTGCTGCTGAAAGTGTCAAAGGATTCAAAAGATTGAGTCGCTGAGATGAATAAAAATCCCTACCACCTATGAAACTAATCAGTTGAGTGAGTGAATCATTTAGGCTGGAACCGCTCCAGTTGACTCAGGCTCAGATTCCAATTCACTGAAATGAACCGATTCAAAAGAGTCAATCATTTCCGAGTGAAACTGAACATTGTGTTTTTACGACTGAAATTGTAAAAAAAAAAATGTTACGTTTAGCACTTCACAATGCAACCCGCTACTTATTTAATATAATTTAGAGTAACTAAAGAAAAACATTTACTAAACACTGATAAAAAAAAACGGCAACTTGCTGTATACCGTTGTATATGCAGGTTTGTACCATCATGGTTTGGTCAATAATCCGGATGCGCGGCCATATCGGCGATATTCGGATGTAAACAACAGCTTAGATTGCAGGTTAATGTGCAACTGAATACATTGTTCTGCTAATTTATGCTGCCTAAACCACGGAAAAAATGTGTGGAAGCTGTTAAATCATATAGAGAAGGACTTCTAAGCAGGAAGGGTGCAATATTTTTACAAACTAGAGTTAATAGGTGGTAAAAATACTTACGAGCTGTATTAATTAAGATATTAGCCTAATATTTCTCCTACCTGATCGGCAATGATAAGAACAAATAATAATGTTCTCAAGATTCGTGTCTGGTTCTGTTTGGCCATCCACAAACGTATTTAGTTCCTCATACAGCTTTTTGCACTCTTCTCCTTGATTTGTTATGACTTTTGGCGGTCTAAAGTACTCCAAATGTTTTTTTTCCGGTCTGACCGATTAGTGCAACCCAAAACATGACAATAATTGACCATTTTCAGCAGCAATAATCAGCAAAATATGCAAGTTTTGTTCAGTTCAGTGGCATTGTTTATATTCAGTGTCGCCAATATGGCCGATTGATGGCGCGTCGTGAAAACACTCTAAAAGGTCGAACGATTGCTAGAGACATCATGCTAAGAAAAAATAGGCAATGTTTTAATTTGTGTACTGGTTGCTCAAACACAAAGCAGTGACAGCTTTAATATTTTGTAAAAAGCTGTATATTTTAAAACATACATAATCAAAAGTCAGTGAAGAAGCATGCTTCATATTGCTTATTATTGAGCAAACGAATACAGTACAATAAAACCACTAAACACTGTATAAGGACAGAAAAGAGGCTGGTTCCCTTGAAATTATGATGAGCAGATGAAAGATATAGAGGCAACTCATTGTGATATTCATCATTATATTCAGCACCTGAGGGGTCCAGTCAATCCCAGTTCTTGTCAAACATGTAATTCATACCAAAAGTACAAGACTCCTGAAACATCAATTCATATTCATTTGAGATTCATGGAATCTTTCCCCCCAGCATTTACAACTATCCTATATAAATCATTCATGTGAAAATGCTGAGAGAACTAGTTCGAACTGATATATGATACAGAAAACGGCCCCTCCATAAATGTCAATAACACACTCTGTACAAATCCACTCTTTTACAGTCATCACGGTGTAGGTGCAACTCGTTCAGGTGTCAGATTTCATGTGGAACGTCAGCCAATGAGACATTCACATCACGGCCCTGTCAAACGCACACAGGGGTTAAGACAGCCAGGAAGTTCCCATTCTGCCAGGAAAGTTGACAAAGGAGCTCATATGAGAATAGAGACAGTCGTAAGCGCATGTGAACGATAACTCCAGGAGCGGACTAAAATTTGGTGAGTGGGACTTTTTTCTTCATTGCTTCTAAAAGCACGGCAGGAGCGGATGTGTCCAAAGTAAGGAAGGCTTTTCATTTCTCTTTAATAAAACATTTAGGCTACCTCAGGAATACAGAAAGTGGTATCTCTTGAATGAAAATAGTTCTTTTTCATTTACTCTAATGCAAGAGTAAATGGCAACAGGCTACAAGAAAAATCAATGTTTGACAGCATGTTTACAGGCTATTCCAAATTCATTTGTGGCTACTTTGCAGAAACCTGCAGGTGCTCAAAGCACTGCTACAAAATGTGTCACATGCCAGGATATATATTAAAGGGTAAACAGGCGACAGGAGGGCTCAAATAAAGAAGTCTTTGTTCACAACTCTGAGTTCAAATTAGTCAGATATCACATTGCTGACAGTCGTCAATTAAGGCAGTGGCCCCTGTGACTGTAAACAGAACAAGTTGCCACTTGCTTTCTGTGTCCAAACAATTGCATCAAACCTGCAGGTCAGTATCACCTTACTAGACCAGATTTTAACTACTGTTTTGCATAGTGCATGGATTTATAAGTGACTTTTTTGTCAAGATAGAAAGCATTTGCGTATCTATGAAAAACAGTAACATAGGGAACTTGTCCCATATCTATACAAAACAGGAACGGTTGCATCCTCTTTTAAAGAATTTTTTTTTAAATTTCCCTATACATGTTTCCACTGGACATGGTGGTGCAACTCCAAAACTTCAGGGTGTGTGTGTTGTTGGGATGAGTTAAACTGCTTGACTTCACAGTGAAGCCTTGAGAATTTCTTAAATTCTTTTTACTGCGGTCAACACGATAAAACCGCTGTCTTTTTATCACACCTAAAGTTTTTAACACCTGCTATCACAATTAACAGTCTGTCAACACAAAACAGCCTTGTTTGCCTCATGCATATGCTTGCATATTCAGCAACACCTCATAGAGGCATGGCATTTATTATTCTTATGATCATCTTTTAATATTATGCATGCACCTTTTTGACAACAGGAATAAATTTAGGTCAAACTGGGACTGTGGGCCGCGCTTGGTTTTCAGTTAACAAATGTTTGACGCATGAAACTCACATGATGACTTGCTCTCACGTATCAGTGCGGAAGTTTGAAAACAATTCATCTTTGACGCATTTAAAGCTTTTAAGGTTTCCGCTGCTAAACATCACTCCCCCATGTAAGATTCACTTTTATGTTTTGCTGCTGCAGGTGAAGTGAAACTCGTGCGCACGTGAGCACCAACATGCAACTTTGGCACAATCTGGTAGCAAAGTTCACTGCTCATTGGCTTGTTATTTAAAAATTAGAGATTCAACCACGTTTGAAACTTACATTTATGTTTTTAGAAATATCATTTTTATCAACAATACTGGAAAACTGAAACACTGGCATGCTTTAAAGATCGCTTATATCTAATTTACAATGGAAGCATTCTGGTTTTGTAGCGTCTTATAAAAACATAACAGAATAAAGTACACTGCAATGCATTTACAAATTTATCTAAATGTGCATGGTAATGCATAAACATTTACGAATTCACGTAACCCATCGTTTGTCTTTCAGCACATGCACAAAACTCTAAAAGCACTTGTAGCCCGATTAAGGTTCTTCCATATAGTCCTTAAAACCTATGTAGTCACAAAAGAATTATTTTAACCTAATGACATTTCAATTTTTATATTAATAAAAAGGTTAAAAACAAACCGCTTTCTCTATATCATCACAGCACAAGTACCAGAAGACATATTTTAGCCTATGGTGTGATTCTGAATATGTCTTTGAAAATACAGGGCTGTGTAGTCAAGACAGTTGAGAAGCACTGGTGTAGTTGTGTTGCACATGTAGGATGACGTGCATAGCGTAGTTTTTAGATCTCATAGAATGATTCAGAGCTCAGCTTCAGTCAGCTCAGCTTCCTGTCCTATTGAGTGCGGCAGAGGCCAAGGAAGTGGTGAGTCTGTAATTAAACTTTTAACTGTTTTATTATCAATATTTTATGCCTGAGCAGAAGCCTTTATAGTAGCTGCAGTGTCTTATTGGCTGTTTCACTAGTGATGTTTATTTGCAGTTGTACTGAAAGCCATATGGTCAGTGTAGATATTGAAAATAGCTCAGGTGCTGTAGATGTTTCCACCTCCAAAGTGAAGACAGGTTTTTAGTACAAAACAAACTTTGTCAGGCACTTTTTCCAGGTTAAATAAAACTGCTCATTCATATTATTATTCCTACCATTACTATAGACATTACTGTTGGTTTCACCATTGTAATTACTGCTTTCAGAAGTACTGCATTGCGTGGCAATGCTCAAAGGAGTTTTCTGTCTCAAAAAGCTCTTCGGAAACAGTAACGGATTCATTCTCAGAATACGTTAGTTTATTTTTGTAAATGCAACAGTGTGTGTCTGTAAAGTAGGGCTACCTGTGGTCTCAGAGCATGGTTTGCAGCAAAACCTGCTATGCAGACTTGGTTATCGAGACTTTTTCTAAAAATGACTGTTTGCACAGTCATGTTAGCTTTCAGATACTGAAGAAAGATTTTGCAATATGTTTGTCTTGACTGCAGTCAAGAACATTCTTTCACCCGTCATGTTTGTGAACGTTGCCAGTTTAGTTTTGAGTTCTGTTCAGCTTCAACAGGCGACCTAAATGACATCACACTTACAGAGAATGTCAAACCACGACTCGCCAGACCTGAGGTTTCGTCTGAAGTGCTGAATTTTTCAGCAAATTTCCCTTCGGTTTCTAAGCCGCCTCATTCTTGGATACTTTCGGGGGGTTTTTGTCTGTTTGCATATCTTGTCACTTTTTTTTTTTTACCCAGATCTCCGTCAGCAAATACCGTGTAACACAAACGTTATGTAATCATAACCATATCCTTATTATACGAGCACCATGTGGTTGGTTGCTGCGGTTAAGTTTGCGTCTGAAGACGTGTTTTTTATGTGCTGCTTTATTCTGTGACCCTTTGATGAATGTTTGATGTCCCTACTATTATATTGTAGGTCCTGTCTATCATCATTTCTGTTCTTTTGTGACAAGCCAACCCTGTCAAAGCTCAAAAAAGAAAAAGCAAATAAATATTTAAAAAATTCTGCTACCGTTTACTCACCCTCGTGCCATTCTAACTTTGTTCTTATGTGAAATGCCAAAAGAAAAACCCTTGGAATAGTGTGCTGGTCACTGCTATGAATGGCGACTATAGGATTATTATATGACTCCAGAAGTACTAGTTTTATGATATTTTTATATATTTATCACCATAAAATTGGTTTAGAATGACATAAGGGTTGAGTAAATGATAACAAAACTTGTATTTTGTAATAAATTTTGGCTTTAAACCTAATTCAAACCGTCTGACTTCCCTCTTACACCTAATATTTTCTGTTGTGTGGTGTTTTTTTTGATCTGAATGTCTCGCTCATAGACCATTTAAAGGAAATATGACCAAAGCAGGATTTCAACCTCCTGTTTTTCAGCTTCTGTCTCAAGCAATCACACCTGTGGAGAATTTGTTTGTGCATCTTATATAAACCAAGTTTTTACTATCCCACAAGTCTTTCACTTTCAGTTCAGGTCAAATTTAAACATTTACCAAAACCATGTCTATTAACTTTAGTCACATATCTGCGGTGCTGAGGTTTTTGGTTCACACAAGGTGCTGGCAGTGAGGAACTGTAGATCAAAAGATGTCTATGTTTAGAATCTTTGCTGTGATATATAACAGGTCAAAAGTGCCATTAAGCCAGATGTGAAAGTGTGAAATAAAGAAAAGTGCTGGCAGAACATGTATTCACACTTTGGGAGCTGGCATAATGGGCAATAAAGCAACAATATGTTCAGTTAAAAATAATTTAATTTAAGCAGCTGTAGTACAGCCTCACTGTTATAAGTTTATAACAAGAAGCCTTTAGAAAAAGAAGCTGTTGCATGTGTTTTTGTCCTAACCACCCATATCGGTTATAAACTTGTATTGTCACGTCTGGTTAGGACACGGTGTATACCTGTGTTTTACAGAACCTGAATATTATAAATGGACTTACTGATTCAACTGGGAGTTGTTAGCGAGTCTGGCCTAGATATGTTTAAGACATGGACGACAGTTTGTGACTCAGACGAAGTAAACAATCAGACAAGATTAATTTCCATAAGAACAGAGCAAGGCAGTTTCTTAGTCACCAGTTTGTTTGCTCCTGTTCTTGATTTTCTGGTGGAAATATTTTTTTTGTCCTGCACAAAATCATTTCCATATTTTTTTTTTCTTTGACCCTGTCCTCAGCTGCTTCTACATGAAATCAGCTGACCTACAACCTTATAGCTTATGAATAGAGAAACAGAAAAAAGAGGCAAAAAATGTTTAGCTTTGCAATCTTTACTCACATATGTGAAATGAAACTTGCTTGCTTTTCTTCTGGATAATGTTAACCAATTTCCAAATAGCTGTTTAATCATTGTCTTAGCACGGGACCATTCTAGTACGCAACAACCTATGTCAAATGACCAAATTATGTCCCATCCTACATTTTTCTCATTAAATATCCAGTTTTACCCCAAATACACCATGTTATGAAAGTAAAACTGGTTGCAAATGGTTTAATTTTATTTACTGCATATCCATTTACTGTATCTATATACATATTTTCTTATCCCTAAAATGTCCTCAGGCTAATTTTCCAATGCTTTTAACATTAACATTCTGAAGAAAACACCAAAAATTCACCACACCTAAACAGTCTAGGCGTGTAAACCACCACAATCCAAATAGGCAAAGAGTTGCAAAAAAAAAGACCCACAGACTATAAAGGAAAACAGACAATTAGATGCTAAAGAAGGTAATGCCATGACCAAAACCTTTGTTGTCCCTTAGCTGTGGTTTTTATTTCAAATGTGTATTTTTTTCCATTTATAGTGTGTGGGCAACTTTTCGCCAGCATAGGCATACCACCATTAGCAAACCAGCCTGCAGATGCAGAAATCACAGACAAAGCAAAATGAAAATATCCTGTTATACTGTGTGTTGATTTATGATTTTATGAGGTATAAAAGTAGTTTTCATTGGTGGCTTTGCTTCAGGCCCATGTTGGGCCTCTTTTGCAGTACTGCACGTATTAATGATAGAGCACAAATTAGGTGGAAGCAAAACAAGTGCAAAAGCTGGAGAATAAACCAAATTCAATTTGAATTCAAATACACACAAATATATTAGCCAATTGTTCAGCAACACAAGCTTCAGGAGGACTGTCAACTCGCAGGCGTTGGACTGCACTGATAAATATTTTCAAATTGGTTCAGCTTATTATTTCTCCAAGGCAGCAGGGCGCACCAAATTGGAATTTAGGGAGGGGGTCGGAGGGGGTTTCAGACGGCTGTAGGTTACTGTTGATGGGAGATTTGCTGTCACATTTTTACAAGCCTGGATTGTGCTTGCTCCGACAACCAGTCCCACATCTTGTGATTAACAGCTTAATTGAGAGAATCTCTCTTGCCGTGACGACCTGAATTGAGCGTGGAAATTCTAAATTACGAGACAAGCTAAGTCACCACAATCTTTCTCTCTTTATGGAGAGCCTGTTTCCTTTTTTCACAAGTACCGCAGTCCCTTATGGATGAGTTTGCCAAGACAGCCTATCATTAAGACAGACATACTGGTAGCTATCACTGCCATAATGCTTCTTTCATTTCCACTTATTAACAGTTTTTGACACATTCAAGACACCACAGATGAAGACATGACGGCACAATTAGAACAAAGAGTTCTAGTCTGCTTTCTGCTGCTGTTACTATAATATGATAATTTGCTAATTAGACTAACAAATATAGACTTGCCAGGGTCAAAGCAAACTCTCCTCTCCTCTCAGCACAGTTCCAAGTACTCACAGGTTGTTGCACAAATGGAGCTCATTTGACAGCGTCAAACGCATTACTCATATTCTTGCTTTTGTCAACGTTGTCATGACCTGTCCCTCATGCTAATCCACCACTTAGTTCTGTTGGGGAGTAATGGTGTGCTCCAGACACACTCACAACTTGGAATTTTCCCCGCCTGCTATTTGAAAATTACTAACGGAATTCCATTCTGAGTCGGATATCCAAGAAAAGCGGAATAAAATGGCGGTGGCAAACTGGTGCGGTATAAAATTGCAATTATTTTTAAATATATATCTTGTAAACAAAAATATATCTTTTTATATATTTTATAGATTGTTTATAGTTATAGAGTGGTTTCATGATGCATCATCAATTGGTCATATTGGCAGTACTGAATGTAAACAATTCCGTTGAATCTAACTTTATTGTCATGTTTTGGGCTGTACTAATCATTTGACGTAATATAGACTGCCAAAAGTTACAACACATCAAGGTGAAGAGTGCAAAACACTGTCTGACGAACAAAAGACGTTTGTGGTTTGCCAAACTGAACCAGTATTTCCAGGGCAAGAATCTTGATAACGTTCGTGTTTGTTCTTATCATTTCCAGTCAGGCAGGTGAAATATTAGGCTAATATCATAATTAATATGGCTCGTACATATATTTACCACCTATTAACTTTAGTTTGTCAAATTATTGCGCCCTTTCCTGCTTACTAAGTCCTTCTCTATATGATTTAGCAGCTTCCATACGATTTTTAAGCATAAATTAACAGAACAACGTATTCGGTAGTACTTTAACCGTGCAATCAAAGGTGTTTACATCCAAGTTTCTCCAGTATTGCCACGCATCCGGGTTACTGACCAAACCGTGCTGTAAGTACAAACGCTCTATTAACTTTTAAATTATTTCTATAAAAATATAGACTATTTTATATAATTTTGAACATGAAGAAATGTTCTCGTGACGCCATCTTGTGGTGCGTTCATATCAACGTCCTCGTGAGGTTGGAATTGGGAAATTTAACACGATTGTTGCGTGTTGAACGCGCTACAACGACCAATGCTAATTGCTTTTAATGTCCAAGCGAAGGAAATAATCAAACACGCTCATATAAGCAGCTCTCTCCCTGTTTTATAGTTCGATTAAAGTCCTATCGTTCAAGTGAATCAGTTCATACTAAACGGCACTTTCATATGTCACGTTATAAAGCCCGGTGCTAGATTCGGAATTGCAATAGCGCATACAAATATCATACGTAATTTTTATATGAATATTTTCATCTTAAAAAGTCTCCAATGTAACGTTGGAAAGTAAAATGAATCGCTCAAATGAATTGATTCAGCGCGTTCATATCAATGAACGACTCACCGATTCAAATCCTTGTGCCTCTGCTGTTGACTTGTTTGTGTAAACGGTCATGTTTTTGTCGTCTTTATTCCAAATTTTTTACCTTTATTCTAAATTGTATCTATTTGAGATTGTTCATTCATTCAAAAACATCCATTGTGCCAGCTAAAAGTGACTTATAAACAGGCCTATTATTAGCTACAGTCTTTGCGTAAGAAAACTGTCCAAAGTGGACATCCAGTTGGGCTACTATAATGTGAATGGAGAAAGCAGGTGTATAATGTCCCAGTGTCACTTCCCTATACGGAGCTCCCTGTTATTGTGACATCATAACAGCAATTAACAACAGGAAGTGGAAGCCCAACACAATGGGCACCAATAACAATATCTGGATGAAGAGTAGGGGCTTGTGAGATGGATATGCAGGCCGCAAGGGGAATTTGGAGCTTGGGCATTATAGTAGTTATGTGACTATATGGCAAAAGCCTGTGCTATATTTAATTATTTGAAGACTCAGGAAAAGGTAATTCCCAGGCTAGTTCCCATTTCCTAGTCCGAAGTGGGAGCTAAAATAAATATGTGTAATTGTTAAGAGTAACAGCCAGCGGAAGGTGAACTCGGCCAGCTGTGTGTGTCAAACATCTGCCTGGAGAATGACCACAACAAGGCCGTTCTGGGAAAGGTACAATGCGGAAGTAAAGTCTTGAAAACATAATAGGTGAAGAGAAGTGTTTCTCCATGTGTACTTGTGCTTTAGCTGTATTGATTAAAGTCATTTGGGAGTTTGTCAGATGGTGTCACTATGAAGGTTGTTAAATCACTAAGGTGTGAGGTTGACAAATCACACATAAGTCTGAGATGAATCACTTTTTTACTGTTACAGGAAATGAGGGGAAACATATATTCAAATTTCTATTAAAATGCCACAACGTCTACTTGCCTCCAGGCTGGAAGAGCTTAATAATTTAAGTTTAAGATTGCATGAAATGGCCTGACAAATATCATTTTCTTTCATGTCCTGACAAGGGAAAAACTTATGGAAGCTTGTAATACAAAAGCAGAAATCTGACCTTCTGGCAATTCAAAGTTTACATCTCATGAGTTTTTTTTTCCCTGAATACCATTTCCAACTCAGAATTCTGACTTTTTTCCCTGAATTTTAAGCTTACATCTCACAATTCTGTCTTTTCTCTCTGAATTCTGAGTTTCCATCTCACAGTTCTGACTTTTTTCCCTCTGAATTCTGAGACTGCATCTCACAATTCTGACTTTTTTTTTTTTTTTTTTCTCACAACCCTGACTCTTTTAGTTGAACTTTGAGTTTATATCTCACAATTGTTTTTTTTTTTTTTTCTCTGAATTCTGAGTGTATATCTCACAATTCCAACTTTTTTCCTCTGAAATTTTAGTTTACATCTCACAATTGCTACTTTTTTCTCTGAATTTGAGTTTATATCTCACAATTCTGACTCTTTTGGTTGAAATTTGAGTTTACATCTCACAATTCCGACTTTTTTCTCTGAATTTGAGTTTACATCTCACAATTCTGACTCTTTTGTTTGAAATTTGGGTTTACATCTCACAATTCCGACTTTTTTTTTCTCAGAATTTTGAGTTTACATCTCACAATTCTAACTTTTTTTTTTTTTCTCTGAATTTTGAGTTTACATCTCACAATTCTGACTTTTTGGTTGAAAATTGAGTTTACATCTCACAATTCTGACTTTCTGGTTGAAAATTGAGTTTACATCTCACAATTCTGACTTCTTTCTCTGAATTTTGAGTTTACATCTTGGAATTGTGACATTTTAATCTGAATTAGAGTTTATATCTTGCATTTCAGGTTTTATATATAATTATATTAAATATTTATATAATTCTAAAATATAATATAATATATAAAATAAAAAAAGGTAATTGCAACTTTTTTTTAATCTCACAATTCAGATCTTTTCTCTCAGAAATGCGAGTTTACATCTACCAATCCTGCATATCTCACAATTCTGGGTTTATATCTCACAATTCGGAGAAAAAAGCCAGAATTGTGAGATATAAACACAGAATTGTGAGATAATAAGTGACAGTTACCACAATTACCTAAGTTTCACAGGAACTTATTGAAGATGTATTAACATCACACCCTTGCTATGATTAGATACTTGCAACATTCATGCATTTTATTGCAGAAAAACTTGCATGCACCCCTGCAATATTAATATTTTGCATCCATTTTCCACAAAGAGAAAGGCAGTAATGCATTTATTCTGTCTATATCATTTATTATATATATTATTTTGGTTTATTTTAACTTTTAGGAGGAGACTAGCATATAGATGGCCTTGAAGCTAATATAAATCAAGCTAATATAAAGCCAAAAAACCCACAAGATTATGGTTTCAAGGGAGCAAAATTGATAAATACCCACACCGTTAAAGAATTTACTGAAGCTAAAACTGCTTAGCATGACTAGCCTGCATGGTCCTCAAAGGAGCTCATGGCACTCAGCATAAGTTTCCCGTCGAGTGTGCTTGTTCAAGTGCTTTGGTAAACAAAAAAAAGTTGCATTCACAAGTGCACACCAGACCGCAGATCTGAAAAACCTTGAACTCAGTCAGCCCACAGTAAATTCGTTTTGAGATAAGGACTAAAGTCTTCTGATGAATTTGTAATATTTAGCCTGGCTAACCACAGTTCAGTTTCATACTGGGCTGGTTCTATTTCTAGTTATTTATTAACATTGACATACATTTTCAACTACGGCAAACAGTGGTGTAATAGACTGTTGTGTTCCGCTTGAGATTAGAGAGATAAAGCAGTTCTTCCATGTGAATTTATCTAGGTTACACTAGGCTAGGTTCATGGGGTTGATTATGTATCACAGCTCTTGAGAAATCTAGGTGTAGCGTTCTAATGTGTAGATTAATTTTTTCTCCTCATCTTTTTTCCTAGAATAAGAAGATGCTGCGTTTACTCATTCTGTTTTTGATTCTTCGAGGTGCGGGTAAGTTCATTCTCTCTAGGCTTACATTATTCTGTCGCACTTTGATCAAAAGTTCTCTGTCCTCCTCAGATGTTTATTTTTGTACTCAATCCATCTTTTTCTTCTTATGTCTGTCTAAAGTATCTGTATCAGTGACAGGCTTGTGAACCAATCCTCCTGTTACTCGCCATTTAGCAGATGCTTTTCATCCAACGCGCCTTGAACACTCTCAAAGTTTTGTGCTAACACTAGAGATTTCATCAAATGATGTCAGTCACTTAAATGCGTGACAAATGAAATGCTATATATATACAAGTTAAAATAATCATTTCACAACGGGGTTGTTTTACCTTCACTATCTGGCAGTGGAATAACCACTGAAGATATTTAGGTGTGACCTTTAAAATAACTGGCTATGTTCATGTGACCTCTAACCTCTTATTTATGTATTCAAATCAACAGCTGCAACATCAGAGGACCAAGAAGTAGGTTCTGGAGGAGATGACACCGGTATGACATATCTCATATTTTCTGAAAATCTGAATAAGTGTGAATGTCATCTTGTCATGCCTGGGTCATATTTCACCCCATAATCACAAAAGAAAAATGATATTTATAAAATTATATTTCAAAGAAAATGAAACTCTTACACATATTATTCTTATGAATATTATGTGCATGAATACTGTGTATACTCACAATTAAGTACACTTTCTTCCCCAAAATCAGTGTTGGGTAACTAAATAATTACTAGTTGTTTATCACATTTTCAAAAGTGTAATTATAATTACTGTACAAATTACTCTTTCTAAAATGTATTTCATTACTTATTACTAATTACTTTCTAAATTAAAAATCAGCCTCTACCAACTGAACAATACAGGAAACAATAAGGATAGTCATGAAACTGCTTGTTTAATTCTTTCAGATAAGTAATATAAAATGACATAAATTATTCTTAAACTGATTAAAGTATTTGAAGGGAGATGGCTACATTAAAAACACATTTTACCATTACATTTTGATTTTAAATCCGCTATTGTTCTATAGTCTGTACAGTATTTAATGCAATTACATCAAATATAACTGTAAATTATTTACAGAAAAATTAGGAGTAATCACTTACTTTACTTTTTCAAGGGAGAAGTAATTAAATTATAGTAATTGATTACTTAGTAATGCATTACACCCAATGCTGCTCAAAAAATTGGAAAAATTTATGAAAATATTTTTATATTATACAAAACTTAGTAATGCATTACACCCAACACTACTCAAAATATATGAAGAATATATATAAAATATTATTATATTATACAAAACTTAGCAATGTATTACACCCAACACTGCTCAGAATATATGAAAATATTTTTATATAATATAAAATATATTATTTAAATTAAAACTATCATGATAACATTTGTTGTGTTTGCCTTGATCCATATTTATTCTATATTGAAATAAACAAAAATTATATTATGAATAAATGTGACCCTGGACCACAAAACCAGTCATAAGGGTATTCATACATCTGAAAGCTGAATAAATAACCTTTCCATTGATGTATGGTTTGTTAGGATAGGACAATATTTGTCCGAGATACAACTATTTGAAAATCTGGAATCTGAGGTTGCAAAAAAATAAAATAAAATAAAATAAAATAAAATAAAATAAATAAATAAATAAATATATTGAGAAAATCACCTTTAAAGTTGTCCAAATGAAGTTCTTACTAATGCATACTAATCAAAAATTAAGTTTTGATATAATTACGGTAGGAAATTTGCAAAATATTTTCATGGAACATGATCTTTACATAATATCCTAATGATTTTTGGCTTTAAAAAATTATAATTTTTACCCATACAATGTATTGCTGGCTATTGCTACAAATACATCCGTGCTACTTATGACTGGTTTTGTGGTCCAGATTTACAAATACATAATTTTAACAAAAGCTCAAAAACAGGCTTCTATATTGCAAAATAATATTTTGTCTTATTTCTGCTTAATTTTGGGAGTGAAAGTGACTTTGACTTGTTTTCATGATAACCATTGTTTGGTAAATAACCATTGTTATTTGGCAACAGTGTTATTTTTTAATGTGTTAATGTTTTAATCTGTTTTCTTTTTCATTTTCATATTCCCATTTACCCAGATGACGATGAGGACAGTGTTGGTGGGTATTCCTCTGCAGTTGCACACGTAACATGAAGACAGGTTGTTACTGTAAGACGTGACCAGCTCATCCGCCACATTAATTCCTGAAAGCAATCAATTAGCGTCTCCCAGCAGAGCGCCGCTGATTGCCCCGGCTCCATCCGCACCACTGTCCGTCCCCTTAATGGACGTTGGCAGTCTCATTCAGCCCTCCTGTGCGGGGAGCTGTCCGTCTTCATCAGCGGAATGATTGCTCTCTGATAGAATTACTGAGCTGTTAAGGCAAGCCCTGCTCACCACTTCTGGCCAGAGGCAGATGGGAAGGGTGGGAGGTGGTATGGAGGGAGGCAAAACTCTATGAGCACGATCAGAATTGTGATTCATTTCCCATCTAATTTCCTAGAAAAGGCAAAAAAGTATTAGTGATTAATTCAAAGAATTGGCTCAAAGGTAGACACATCAAAATATGCTGCTCATATGGGTTCATATCTGTCATTTTCATATCTATATGGCACTTTATAGGCTACAATACAGATTGTTTATAAGAAGCAGCTTCACTGTAATGAACAGAAAAATAAGTGTTGCATTTTATGTGTCATTAATTATGAAACATATAAAGTTGCAGCTCTAAAAAGACAATGAAAAGCTCAATTTAGTTCAATGTTGATTCACTGTTCAGTGTAAATGTTGCAAAGTTCATTAGTTATGAATGGACTTGATTCAAATAAAGCAGCTCTACAGAAGAATAGTGTCATAATTCAGCTCAAGTCAATTCAGTGCATTCAGTTCAGGTCCATAATAGTACAAAGTTCATTAAATCTCAGTTTAGTTCAGAGTTTGGAAATTAACACGTGATTATGGCAAAAATGCCCCATACCTTTAAGATAAAGGGGCGAAAAATGCCCCTGCACTATTAAACAGTGTATTAAGGCTGTCGCGATTAAAATTAAATTTGAAAATAAATAAAAAATGTCAGTTTGCGGAATTACATTGATCAGAATGATTTTACGCGCTGTTTTGTGCAGCGTTGAGCCTCATAACCAATCAAGCGCGTTTCTGTTGCATTTAGGAATGCATTGGCCAATCAGAGGCGCTTAGATTAGTCAGCATTGAAAACGCGCCAATCAGAGGCGCTTAGATTAGTCAGCGCTGAAAACGTCGGAGCTGTGTGGAGCGAATTCCCTCATCATAAACAAGACGCATACGTCAATAACCAAAAAAAAAAATATATATATTTATTTCGTAGCTTCAGTGATTATAACGGGAGTTTCTGCATAACGTGTATTAGACTAGACTAACGTCATGGACCGACATGTTTGTCTGTGAAGCCAGAATGCGACGTGCCCAAAACAAAAAGGTTCTTATATTATTTCCTATGTCGATATTATAATCATTATTACAATATAAAGAGCAATACTCTACAATAATGATTTTTGTCATAATATTACAGCCCTATGAGGTCCTGTTTTTTACATGTATAATTCAAAGGCTAAAATTGTAAAAGTATATTGTTATTGACAACAGTTTAAAATATTGATTAAAGTAATTAATCATTAAAGACATAGTATGGTGATTATAATAATACGGTGTTTATAAAAACTGCCCTCATGGATGTTAAAAAAAAAAAAAAAAAAAAAAAAAAAAGCTCCTGGAAAAGCTCGTTTCTGAGCTTGGTTCAGTTCAATTTAGTTCAAGATTGTTCTCATTCAATAATGTCAGTGCAGTCACATTATTAATATTACTGGATATTAAGTGTCCTAAACCTGTTCCACAACTTGAAAAACTGTTGTGTGACAGGTATTAGACATTATTACTAAGCCATAGACTCTGTAAACAGAAAAAAACTTGCTTGACCAATGGCAACCTGCTTAAGTAATATAGTTCGGTGCTACTAGGAAAATATTCAGTCGCTTCAGTAAAATAGCTACAAAATCATTTCAGAATGCTTTAATCGGTCCCTGTTTAAACATATTCAGTACTAACAATTTTGTAACCGTTGTTAATGTGATAGCAGTTCATCCATGAATATCATTTTTGTGTTTGCATGTTTTCCAGTCAATACAAGACGTTTTGAAAATACAGCTGATGAATATCTTGGAGCAAGTCCTGGATCAGATAAATCCACAGGAGACGATGCTAATGGAGGTTGACAAAAACCTAAAACTCTTCTATTTATGGATTAATTCAGATTTCTGACCCGGGGTTAAAGAATATGTACACAACTTTAATGCACATCCTCTTGGTTTTTATTGTTTTTATAATTTTTAGGTGGAACATTGGTAATCATCATAGCTGCCGTTAGCGTTGCAGTTCTGGCCATTGGAGGTATTGCATGTAAGTTGAATTCCAGTACACTTTACCACACTAACACAGGTATTAAATTCATATTAAATTCATGCTATTTGTTCGCACAAATGGTGTGTAAAAATCTCCAGCAAATGGCAGCTTGATTGTATTAGCATTCATAATATTCATAGTATTTGTATAACGTTTACATGTACATTTTTGGTATTTGGATAAACACTGAAAAGCACAATATGGATTTTTGACATGCTTTTTTTTTTTTTTTTAATTTAGGGTTAAGTTCATACAAATATTTATGAATCCTTCAAGTTATACCTGTATTAATATGTATTTGAATTCAATATTCTTTAAGCCTAATAGAATGAATAAACATTTGTACATATATAAGGTTGTTTTAGATTCTGTCAATTTGTTTAGTAATGTACTGTACATTCAGTGCCAATGCAAATGTATGAAAACTTGTATAAAGAAACACACTTTACATATGAATACCAATGACTATTAATGAGATCATGTTGCAAATGCGAGCCCAGGAATACTTCCTTATAATTATACAGCAGTTATAAATTTTATGAGATACATGCGGTAAACGAATATCTAAATGGTTTGCTTTATTGTAAAAAGTCAGTTTAATATGGGTGTGAACTTTACAAGAAACAGGAGCTAAAGCTGTACGCCAAATACTTGTCAAGTTAAACGGCTCCATTATTGGGCGTTAAAAGTCCTGGTTTATTTGACCAAAAAGCGACACAACTTTCATACAATGTCTTTTCTGTATTTATTAAGACGCAATATCTTTTATCTTTACAGCTATTGTCCTCTTCAGACGCTACTTGCAAAGCCGAGAACAGGGGTAAGACTGATTTACCTTTACTTGTGAGCATTTTCAAATGACCTGTGCGTCGGATAAACATATTTTGAAAAAATGTTATTAAAGACTTAAAGCATGCTGGGTTGAATATAGCAAAATCCATTTGACAGAAATGTGCACGAGCGCTCCACAAACTATTACCCATGTTGCCTGCAAATGCAGTGTGGATTTGTGCATGCCTTTGTGTGTAAAGATTTGGAAATATCTAATGTACTTCACGCTCTCTAATAATTCGGAAAATATTGAAGCTCAAGCTATTTGCACGAGCACAATTGCTTATTTATTAGGTGCTCCACATGGTCCCGCTTTTATACTGGATATAAGAAGGATTTGGCAGCAGTTGCTGGAAAATGGGTGGAAAAAAAAATCATTTTGTCTCACCTTTAGCTTACTTCACACTTTATCATGAGTGACACATCGGTGCTTAGATTTACAAGGCGGCCTGCACACTCCACCCCGCCAACTTTTGGGGTGGTCCAACCAGTCTGATGGGTAACAGTTCTGCGAATCCCTGGTAACCCATGATACACAAGACGACAGCAGTAGGCGAGACAATAGAGGGCCGTATGCAGGAGGGATAGGCCACCATTAGCAGCGGGTTGGTACATGTGCATTGATGACTCCACTTTCCAGCCATCTGTCAAACGCCCCTCAAGCCCTGAGCTGTTAGAAACAAGTCCCTGAAACAAAAAGAAAGAAAAAACAGGACAGAAAACATGCCAGGCGCTGACTAACATTAACAAGATATGACCTGCTAAACCCTGCGAGAGTTTACCGTGTGGGAATATGTCATGGCTGCATTTGACAACTAGAAAGTTGGATGTAATGTAAGAAAACTGGACTTTTTCCATATCTGTTTGTCATCATGTTTTTGCACAGAAACAAACAATCAGGGACAAAACAGCCTGAACCAGTTTGTATGTTTATTAGAGAGAGAGAAGGAACAAGGAAGAAAAAGGTGTTGCAACTTAAGTTACGTTATTGTTGTTCTTAGTGCAAACACGGCCACACTCGCACACCGCATGTCCTTACATGAATCAATACATTAAACAGTATAACAAATTACATGCCATTTATCTGTCTGTGACAGCATAAAATGATTAATTATTTGAATCAGCTTCAGCCCATTATAAAGCCTTCCTAAAAGCTTAAAGTTCAGTTCACATCAAGAGAAATAACTATATTAGCTTACAGCAATGCACAATAATTTTATTTATTATAAATAGCATGTAATCTGCAGTTATGTTGACTGCGGCTTTAAATGCGTAAACTTCAGGTGGATTCTGATTGGTTGTCAGTGTATTTATCATCAACTTTTTCTGAAAGTGATCCAAGTGATATCGTTTCTAAAAGGCATTATCATTATATTTGTGGTGTGGAATTTGAATGATTAATAAAACTTTATAGTTATAGTCATCGTTATTGTTCTTGGTGGGAATGGACCTTTAGCATTCTGTCCCTTGTGCATTTAAAGAAACAGTTCACCCCAAAAGAAAATTTTGTCATTGTTTACTCAACTTCATGTTGTTTCAAATGGAGATTTTCAAGCTTGTCCAGTTGTCCAAATTGTAAACAAATCTTTCTTTTGAGTTCGATCCTTTTAAGAAATCAGCTGATCTAGTTAAAAAAAAACAAACAAAAAAAAAAAACGCCTGAATGCTTCTTTCACAAATTGGACAGATTCTTGAGTTTAACTCACTGACTTAAATTGCAAAATGTAATATTAATAGCTAGCGTTGAAATGGGTACTGCCGGTCAAATTCAAAATACTGAATTCAGACTCAACATTGATGCGGGTTGCCAGATTGATAACACACAACAGGAGCTAGCAGCCGTATACACACAACATGGCTTTGCGTCTAAAAACATGACGAAGAATGAATAATGGGTTTAAAAAAAGCAACGCACAGAATGCCTGCTCCACCATGTTGCCGTCAAATAAAACAGTTGACATGCCAACTTGCTACTGTAAACAAAAGTGTGCAACACTTAAACTGCCTCAGGGATCTTCTGATTCGTCCAAACTTTTGTAACTGACATTGATGAGCAGCGCTGCGTATAAAAGTTGAATTTTGCTCATGTGTCAGACGCTGCAAAAGAACGAAACGCTAACGCAATAGTCATACACATTCGTCTAGTGTGCGTTTGCATAGAAAAACAACGGAAAACGTGTTCTGTGTGAATGGCCCCTAAGTTGATAAGTTGATTTATCTGTGTTTTAGTATCCCCCTGGTCATAAAGATTTTTAGATGAATGCTGAGGCTTTTTAGGTTGGGTGAAATCTGTCATCACTGAACCAGTTAGTTTGCTGGCTTCCATGGCTGCAATGCGCTGCATTTTCCGCTAACTGGCAACCCGGTGTGTCAAAATACTACTGGATAATTTGGCAGTGGGCGGAATTACACAGACAAACCAAAAACAGACATTCCAACACGGAACACACATTTCAAAGTACATCTCCGACCCAGTTCGTTTGATGTCTTCCATGGCTGTAATGTGCTGCGTTTTCCACTAAATGGCAACCCGGGGTGTCAAAATACTATTGAATACTGTGGCAGTGGGCGGAATCACACAGACCAAAACAAAAATAGACCTTCCGACACGGAATACATATTTCAAAGTAGATCTCCGGCCCAGTTATTTTCCTGGCTTCCATGGCTGCAATACATGGTGTTTTCCACCATCTGACAACCCAGGGTGGTGAAATGCTATTGGGTAAACTGGCAGTGAGCGGAATCACACAGACCATAACAAAAACAGACATTCTGACACGGAACACACATTTCAAAGTAGATCTCTGACCTAGTTTGTTTGCTGGCTTCCATGGCTGCAATGTGCTGTATTTTCGGCTAACTGGCAACCCAGGGTGTCAAAATACCATTGGATAATTTGGTAGTGGGTGGAATCACAAAGACTAAAATAAAAATAGACATTCCGACATGGAACACACATTTCAAAGCACATCTCCGACCTAGTTCTTTGCCGGAATCCATAGCTGCAATACGATGTATTTTCCGCTAACTGGCAACCCGGGGTAGCTGTAGTGTTGTTTTTTAAAGAAACAAGTATGTGAACAAACATATTATATGCTTTAGTGCAGTCAAAAATGTACCTTTAAATATAGAACTAAATTACTCTTTCAGACAGTGCTATTGTGTCACCTATGATTTTGTAAATAAGTCTACTTTTATGATATCTTTTAGTGAATTTTTAAAGCTTAAAAGCTCCAGCACCTATTTATTGCACATGCAAAAAAAAAGTCAAACAGGTTTGGAATGGCCTAAGGGTGAATAAACGATGATGTAAATTTTATTTTTTTTAGGTGAACTGTCTCTTTAAGGTGACAAAATCGATGCGGTTAAAAGATAAAAATGCTTGTTTTCTTTCCGTAGACAAAAGGAAAGAGCTGCATTGTTCTCTCTCACGTCCTGTCCCCCACATCGTGGCCTATCGCTGTCATCTTGATAGGTTGTGTAACTGAATTTGGCCGCTATGCTTACCTGTTTTGCACAGTAATCAGTTTCAGTGAGTTGCTGAGTATGGTGATATGTGAGAGAAGGCTGGGAGGGAACAGAGTTTGTCTGACACCTGCCTCCACACAGCAAGCTTAAAGATCCTCTGTTTTCTCTCTTTCTCTCTCACTCTCGCTTTCTTTATTGAGGTTAAATTCTTCTGCAGGATTACAGGTTACCTCAGGGGAATGCAGTTAGCTGAGCCACGGCTTTTTTTTTTCAGTGTTGAGTGATAGGGTGGCTGAAAGGGGCTTAATCACACAGCAACCACAGGCTCTATGGATCAACACTGAACCTTTTTGAGCATGTTCACAGAAAGCACACTCAATAAAAAAACGATAAAAGCCCCCCGAAATGCCTTGCGGGGCAAAAATCTTGCCATAGAGTTCATAAAGCCAGGCAAACTGTGAACGAATTCATCACTGAGGCAAATTAAACAGCATTTACCTGAGGAAAGCAAGCGTATGTACATGTGTTTGAACAGCATGAATATGTCACAAAGAGCCCCATTCATCATTCTCCTCAACTATAAGCCGAATGTCCCTCTATTCAAAGCGCAAGTCATGGGTTAGGCTTCTCTCTCATGTATGTATTTATATTGCCTTAAGTACAATGTGACCCATACCTGACCCTATTTTTTTTTATAGATATCAGCCTGGCTGTGTAAACTTATCCAGCCATTGTTGGTGCAACTGCAGTGCTTTCTGTCTTAAGACATTGAAAAAATCTTTGATGGGTCTAAAGCATGTTGAAATGGGTCACATCATCATTGATCTTTTGAGATAACATTTAACTGAACTTCATCCACAGTTCAAATAGTGCAGACATGGCTTGTTAGGAAATCCTTGAATATCTTTACATTTCATGCTGAATTATGATTGCTTTTGCAACACAACTAACATTATAGATATGTAAAAATATAAATCCATCCACCTTTTTCTTTAACATGGAAGTAAGGCTATGGGTGAGACTTCCGGTTCATTAGCTGCTATAGGGAAATATAATAGGGAAAATAACAACGTGCTGTAAACGGTAAAACTGTTTGCACTACAAACCAGTGTGCTCATAATTAAGATAATACATTAAAATAATATGCAAAGACACACCAATTTGCAATATCAAGCAACAATACAATTTACAAATGGCTGCACCCACTCTTACAGCTAGCAAAATGTGGATAAATAAATTAACCTGATGATTTTTGATGATTTTTTTGCACCCTCAAATTTCAGATTTTCAAACAGTTGTATCTTGGCCAAATATTGTCCTATCTTAACAAACCATAGACCAATGGAAAGCTTCTTTATTAATATCAGTATAAATCTCAAAGAAATTAAGTCAACCCTTATGACTGGTTTTGTGGTCCAGGGTCACAAATAGAAATGATTATATAGCTTCCTGGTATTCTTGATTCTGATTGGTCAGTCGCAACATTCAGTGGTTTGATAGAGCCCAACAATGACTTTCGATAAAGTACGCCCACTCTTTCAGTGGTTTTGGTTACAGAAGTATTTATTACTGGCCACAGCAATATTACTGTAATATTGTTGAGGTGTTTTTTTAAGTCCCACTTTAAGAATTATAAGACACAAACCAAACAAACCAAGCTACAAGGTCAATCACAACATAAGAAGCAAAAAAGTATTTGAAAATCAGACACAAAGGTAAAGGTACAATACTTAGTATGATTATAGCGATGGAAAGAACTACAGTACCATGAAGCTTTGCAAATTACATAATCCAGTTAAGAAATTCTAGATTGGAAAAAGTTTATTGCAAATTACGCATACAAACATATAAGTAGTTTGAAAAGAGTACTTTTGACATATATGGCTTGTTTTGATTCTCTGATTGGTGGAGATCTTTTGCAGAATCATGGGTAATGTAGTTTTTCATCAGGAATTCAACTGGAATTTCTCTGATTGGAGGAAATTTTTTTCATGATTATGGGTAATTCGGGAATTTCGCTGTTAAACAAATATTTTAAGAATCATAAGCCACAAACCAAGCTATAATGTGAGTCATATTAAAAGCAAAAAAGTATTTAAAAATCAGACGAAAAGATAAAGGTACAAGCAAATTTTAGTGATGGAAAGAACTATAATCCCATTAAGATCTGCAAATTATGTATTCCATTTAAGAAATTACAGATAGTAACAAATGTTGACATATAAACAATATATACAGTATTTTATGTTTATTGCAAAATATGCATATTATGCATACAAATAAATAAGTAGTTTTAAAAGAATAGGGGGGGGGGGAACTAAGTGTGTGAAAACACTTTTGTCATATATGGCTTGTTTCGATTCTCTGATTGGTGGAGATCTTTTGAAGAATCATGGGTAATGTCGTTTTTCATCAGGAATTCCGGAGTTATAAGACAAAAATCAAACAAACTAAGCTACAATGAGAATTCCATTAAAAGCAAGAAAGTAAAAATCAAACAAAAAGATAAAGGTACAAGACAATTGATGGAAAGAACTACAATCCCATAAATCTTAGCAAATTATGTAATCCATTTAAGAAATTACAGATAGTAACAAAAATGTTTTATGTTTATTGCAAAATATGCATATTATGCAAACAAATATATAAGTAGTTTGAAAGCGTAGGGAAACAGACTCTAAAGAGTTTTACTTGACATGATTTGCTTATTTCGATTCTCTGAATGGTGGAGATTTTTGCAGAATCATGGGTAATGTAGTTTTTCATCAGGAATTCTGCTGTTAAACATGATTATTTTTTTAAAAAGTAGAGAAAATTCACAATAATGTCTTCACTAACAACCTCATGGCTCAAAGTGAGTGTGTCTTTAAAGGTTTATTTTAATGCCGAAAGTGAATCGTATTTTTACTTCTGGAACCCTTTTGCCATTGATGAAAACGCAGTATATCATTCAACTCATTAAACTGCTACTTTCATGTCTCTCACATCACATCTCAGAGGATCTCGGTATCAAAAATGTTTATTAAAGCGTACATCATGTTGCGAGGCTAATTTTGTTACTTGTTATTCTAAACGATTCCCAGTAAACAAAAGTGTCTAATTAACCTACAAAAATTAAGTAATATTTGATTGATCTCATGACCCGCTCCGTATAAAAATAAAACTGCTTTCATTAAGCTTTCACTTAGTGTGCATCGTTTTAAACATATCTGTCATTAATTTCATTATGTGTTAAATGTTTTAATGAGGAAAAAATCCTGTTAAGGGAAAAGCAGAAAAAAAAATGGAGCATCAAGTTTTAAAGATTTAATCAAAGTCTCTATAGTGAACTGACTGTTCTCTCTCTCACTCTCTGTTTCTCTAGGGTCTACTCTGTGCCAGCAGAGCAAGGACAGAAAGCTGCTGTCTAACCATCAGGGCCTTTTCATTTCCTCTCTCCACTGGATCCTTTCAGGGACGTGCTGCAAGCATGTGATTTCTCATCCGAACGTATCTATATCTATAGCGGATTCTATAACGTCGGTAGACGTGAATGTGTTGCTATCACAAATTTTCTTTGAACCGTTTTTAAGTGCACAATGTATATCGTTCATGCACACATGCCATATGTTGCACTCACAGAGAAAGTCCTTGGACTGTATAGTACAGCTCTTTGGAACTTTTTTCTTTTCCACCTGCAAATATTTTTTATTTAAATCAAATTCAGACCATTTAAACTGTGCTTAAAGTTGTGTAACATTTTCCATCTTTCCGTGCTTTCTCCTTTAAAGTAAGCCATTCATAGTTTTCTTCCACACAAAAAATATAAACAAACACTGTGGCTCTGTTTATTTGAGCATACTGATGCAACAACATTGGCTCAACCAATAGCGTGAGTTGGGGGGTGGGACTATCTAATTAACTAGCCAATGGCAGACAGTGCCAAAAAAATCATGAACTGCAGCTTTAAGCAAACATCCTCCTTATTTTCCCTTACGGTCATCTAATGTTAGCCGTCCCCACTGCATTTAAAGTGACAAAATCAAGGCGGTTAAAAGATAAAGCTGGTCTCTGGCTCTCTGATTATTTGACAAAAGGCAGAAAGAAGCAGAGAGAGAGAAAAGCGAGTGGAAAAGTGGCTCTTAATCAGCCGCTTTAAATAATGATGTTTTCTTTTTTTTTTTCTTTCACCGTGGCTGACTCCTCTAAAGCAAAGCACATTGTAAATAGCTCTGGGATGCTGGGTAGCAGACGTTGCATATATAGCCTATATATACCTCTGGCTTTAATAGGAGGACAACCTGATGGGCGGACGGAATAAGAATACAGACACACAACATGTACATTGAGGTCCCAAAAGTCCACTATACACTGTAAAAACTGATTTTTCAAAGTTGTAAATAAAGATTACTTCTTAAAATTTTTTCCTTTTTACATTTGATTCAACAGGGCTTTTTACACTGGAAATAGTTAAACCTGGGTTATTCTAAACACTGGGTAAAAGCAGTCCTACGTTATCTTATTTCACACTACTCACAATTTTAATCATGGGATTGATTTAATCATCATCCTGAACTCCGGTTAAGATTTGTATATTCGCGGTGTCACTGATTGGACGAACGCATCACGTGATCTGTTTACATAACGGCTCTAGCATTGGGCACCTTCAATATTATACGTTTTGCAGACCGTGCTACAAAGTTTTTCCTCAGGACTTTTCGTTGGACTATAAAGGTAAGAATAAAACAATCTATTCGTCACTTAATTCACGTGTTTTGAGTCACCATTAGATATTTTTCCACTCATGAAACGACGGTTTATACAACGCGCTTGGCGGTCCAGTATGCTAATATTTGTCTAATGCTAAGCATCTAACGGTAACACTGATAGCGCAGTGCGGGGTTATACCGCAAAAGCGGTGTCAAACCTGTTTTTATCCAGAGTTAAAAGCAGAGTCTGTACCGACATTAAACCGTGGTAAAACGCAGTGTGAAAAGCCCATATGTTTCCCTTGTATTTTGAATCACCATTAGACGTTTTTCCACTTACGAAACGACTGTTTATACAACGCGATTGACGGTCCAATATGCTAATATGTTTCTATTGCTAAGCATCTAACCATAACATTCTGGCAACGTAATGCTTCTAAATTATAAGTGCGAGTTAAAAGCAGTCTATAACGACATTAAACCGGGATAAAACGCAGTGTGAAAAGCCCATATGTTTCCCCTAGCAAGTTCCGAGTTAAAAAAGTAAATCCTAGTACAAAAAAACAAAAAAGAAAATTCAGTGTAGTGAAAAATGCAGCATTTTTTCTAATTTAACAACATTAGAAATGCATTAAGTCACATTATATTACTGGTATAACAACATAAGTGGAACCTTGACATGGACAAAGTGACATAACTTTATTTTTTAATATTACATTTTTTAAATTTTGAATCCCAGATCTTTATTGTGGACTTTTGGACTCCAGTGTATCCACAGCATCATTGATTGAAACTAAGACACTATAGCGAGCTACTTACTTTTATCTTTCTCTTTCTCTCTTATCTTTTTTCTTCCATTTTTTTAGATTAAAATGGAAATCAATCAAACCCCTTTTAGCCTGAGTCTCAAGACTCAGAGCATCTCAGCTTTTTACTCTGAATTTACACAAAGATGGCAGGCTAAACACTTTTCTTTTTCTTTCTTGCTATCTTTTTAAAGGGACAGTTCACCTAAAAATGAACATTTGTGACCCTGGACAACAAAACCTGTAATTTTTTTACAATTGACATTTATACGTCAATATATATATTATATAAATAAAGGTGACTATATGTAAATAAGCTTTCAATTGATGTATAGTTTGTTAGGATAGGACTAGTTTTGATATATATTCGCGGTAGGAAATTTACAAAATATCTTCGTGGAACATGATCTTTACTTAATATCCTAATGATTTTTTGCAAAAAAGAAAAATCAATCATTTTGACCCATACAATGTATTGTTGGCTATTGCTACAAATATACCTGTGCTACTTATGGCTGGTTTTGTGGTCCAGAGTCACATTTTGTCATCATTTACTCACCCCTATGTTATTCCAGATCTATATGGCTCACTTTCTTCGGCTGTACACAAAAGAAGATATTAGGAAGAACATTTGGGGTCCAAAAAACATGAGGATTAATAAATGATGACAAAAGTTTCATTTTCATGTAATAACTGTCTGTCCACCCAGCTTGTCTCTGTATATACGTACAGCATGGGAGGGCTGCTAACCCAGATCTCTTTTTAAAAAATGTTTCCATTTCCTTTCTAGCTGAATTTTCTTCTCTTGATTACCTGCTTTTCTTGAGCTTGCCGGTTTTCTATTTAAATCTAAATGAAATCCAATCTTGCGTGCATCAGACAGCTTGAGCTTGTTACTTTGATCCGTGTGGGTGTAAAGGCATTAGTGTGTAATATTAATCAAGATTTGCAGTATAGCTATTCTGGTAAATCATTCGCTAAAAGTTTCCTTAGACAATAGCATTTTAGATAACTGGAATTAGAAAAACAGAAAGCAAAAAAAAAAACAAAACAAAAAAAACATTTCAGCTCCTTTGAGTCATTCTGAAAGCCAGTTTTACATAATTTTGACATTTTCCTCCCTGCTTTTTAATAGGGATTTTTATAAACCGTAGGTTTTATTAACTCCAACACCTTCCTCTTGGGCTTTTTGGGCAGGTTGCTTTATGCCATGTGAAGGGACTTACTGAGGAAGAAAAACAAACAAACAAAAAAAAAAGATGTGTTTGATATTCCCCCATTTAAGAAACTCCACAAATATAAGAGACCATTCGGTTCACACAGATTCACATTTCAATTCTGTTACCAGTTTCTCTTAGTAGCTAAAGTAAGAACGAAGTGGAAAATGTAGACGTAGATGTTCCCTCTAAAGGTTGTGCTCAAAGTCTTTGAAGAGAAAACCATAAGAGATTGTATTGTATTTCCTTTCAATAGACGCCGTCTCTGACATCAGCGCTTATTTTCTTTTATGTTATGTAAGGTATTTTGTCAGCAAAAAATGTATACTTAAAATAGTTTTATGAAAAAGTTTATGAGGTATGAAAGAGATTATTCATCTATATTTTTCTTTTATAAATGTTATCAGTAGTGTTTTTCTTTGAACTCTTTTGTAGCACCACCGGGTTACAGTGTCACTGGATAAAGCAGCGTAATAAATCATGCCGTAGCCAATACTATACGCCTTATTTTCAATACTCCATACATTTGTCTTTCTGAGTACATTTGACCAGCAGTTTGATAATGTACTATACTACACTCCCAGTGCACAAGATTTTTAAAGGACATTTGTGTGATTTCTACTGAAGTTTAAAGGATAATGCCTGTTGCTGTATATATTTTATAAAACAACCTGTCATCTATTGTTGTATGAGACATATTTTAAATAAATAATATTGTTCTCAACAGCTGTACTAGTGTTCTTTGTATCTGGTTTGGGTGGAAGTTAATAGCTACTATTTGATAACTTTTTTAAAATGAAAAATTTGATCATCTACTCATTGCATGATATCTATTCGAGTAGCAAGCATTTTATTTGAAAATGCGTCTTTTTACAAATAATATATAGAATATATTTAAATAGAAAATAGAAAAACATTAAAATATAATATATAAAATAAAATATATTAAAATATAATATAAAATTAAAATATAATTAATAATAATTGTTATAATTTATAATTATTAAATTGAAAAAAATGTATGGTACTTTTTTGGGGCTTATTTTGGTATTATTTGTATACGATTACAGTATTAATATGTGACCATGGACCACAAAACCAGTCTTAAGTAGCACTGGTATATATGTAGCAATAGCCAAAAATACAAATCAAATGCAAGAGTCAAAATGATCATTTTTTTCCTTTACGCCAAAAATTATTTTAAGTAAAGATCATGTTCCATGAAGATATTTTGTACATTTCCTTCTGTAAATATATCAAAACTTAATTTTTGATTGGTAATGTGCATTGCTAAGAACTTCATTTGAACAACTTTAAAGGTGATTTTCTTAATATTGTGATTTTTTTTCACCCTCAAATTCCACATGTTCAAATAAATGAAGATCTTGACCAAATATTGTCCTATTCTGACAAGCCATACATCAATGTAAAGCTTATTTATTCAGCTTTCAGATAATGTATAAATCTCAATTTCAGTTTTCTTTTTAATTTTAGTAGTTTTATTACATTTAAAAAATATATTTTTTAAATATTTCTTAATATTGCTTTTTAGATATTTCAATTTATTTTTAATTTAATTTGATTTAACTTAATTGTAGTTAATTTTAGTTTTGTTGTTTATTAAAGAGCATCTTGGACATTTTGCTATAGATGTCGTTCTATGCACAGTGAGGAAAAAAGGGATTTAACACCTTGTAAACACCTTACGCAATATTCCATCGGAGCTATGCTAATGGTAAATGTCACAGAGAGATGGTCTTGATATGTTCATTTTTCCCCTGACATCAGCAAATGCTCAATTTCCACTGTTGTCAGCCTAAACAAGCTTATGCAAGATAAGTAACATGAAACTTCACTTATTTTAAACTGAGGCGTTATACCCTGATAAAGCTGTATTTTTTTTCACAATGACACGATGTAGATGGTGAATTCAGATACATGAATCACTAAACAGACTGAGTCAAACTGTTTTTATTCTCTCCTCTTGGGAGAACTCATAATAAATGTGTCTGAAGGCCTCTTGAGGGCGCTTGTGAGCCACACAAGCGTTTCTCTCATTTTCTAAAAGATTGACACATCTGAGATGCACAGTATTAAAATAATAATAATAATAAAACACAAGTACAGGTCTATGTTGTACAAAGTTTGACGCTTAAACTGAGCAGTTTGGTGCAGGAGAGCAGAGGGATGAAGGGATTTTGTGTCTGAGACGCGTGATTACGTTGGGATCTGCCGAAGTCCCAGCCGTTGTGTTACCGCTGGCGTTTAGTGCCGCACGATAGCACACATCTTATTCCCGGGCGCCTCTGTGTGACAAACCCGGAGATCAGTTTGAAATAATGAACACGCTCACACACACAACCTCTCCATCTTGTCCTTATGATGTTTTCTCACAAGGGGGAAATGTAAGTCTGTAACCGCTGTCGAAACAGGTCTGACTGGCTTCTTTGTGTTCTCCTGCTGTTCTTCTGTTTATTGCAGAGCCAGCTGATCAATGCCGGGAACAGTGTTAACTTCTGGTCACCTCGTATGAACTAGACACCCAGAAAAATTGTTAGAAAGAGATGGAGAGAGAGAGAGAGAAAAGAAAGGTTAGTTGTGCACTTTCTCAAAAAAAAAAAAAAAAAGTAAAACAGTGCCTTTCAAGTAAATGGGTTCACCTGGAGGCCATTTTGACAATGAACTAGTTTTCTATAGGCAGTTTATCAGCATTTCTAGTTTCAACATTTTCAGTTGAACTTTTTGAAAATGAGCAGACATGCAATGTATTCAAAAGAAAACGTATTCTTTGTCTAATTAGAATAAGTTAGAATGAGTTTTTATTCATAATAAATACTATTTGTGAGCAGATTTTGGCACCATTAACTTCCTGTGGGATGGAATATTTTACCCAATAATGAAAATTTCTCTGTAAATTTATTCACCCTCAGGTCATTCTAGCTGTATAGTAGATGAGTTTGTTTTTTCATCACAACAGATTTGGAGAAATTTAGCATTACATCACTTGTAATCACATGGGTGCCGTCAGAATGAGAGTTCAAACAGCTGATAAAAACATCACAGTAAGTAATCCACGCATCTCCAGTACAATTAACATCTTGTTGAGCGAAAACCCATGCTTCCTTTTAAATCCATAATATTGCTTTCTCCAGTGAAAAAGTCTCAGCTGAATCAGGAGAGAAATACGCACAGATCCAAAACAGTTCTAAACAAATATGCTGGTAGATTTACATGTGGGAGGACAACAGGCGATGGACTTTTTCACTGGAGGAAGCGTTATTATGGATTTTGGCCAGAGATGAAACTACTTAATGATGGATTTTATTTCTTACAAACATGCAACTTTTCATTTCACAAGATGTTAATGAATTGGATTTGTGTGGATTACTTGTGGATTATTGTGATGTTTTTGATCAGCTCTCATTCTGACGGCACCCATTCACTGTATAGGATCCGTTAGTGAAAAAGTGATGTAATGCTGAATTTCTCCCAGTCTGTTCTGATGAAGAAACAAACTCATTTACAGGTACATCTCGGATAGCCTGAGGGCGAGTAAATGTTTTAGCAAATTTTACTATTCCCTGGAAGTCAACTGGAAGTTGCTTTTATTAAAAAATTAGCCTGTGCTAAATGACTCCATACTAAATTTAACCTTCACTCCAAAGTCATATAATGCAACTTTACAGCCCACAGGGGATTAAATATTCCATTAACTATCATATAAATCGGCTGTTAAAGCCTCCAGTGGGTTTTTCAGAGCAGCTCTGTGAGAGGTAAGGCCAAGTCAACAACCGCTTTCTCTCCAGGTAAAGCGTTACCGTTTGTTACTATTTCGTAGAGAAAGAAAATTATGCCTTTTTGCCTTAATAGCAGAGACCATTTGAAAAGGCTCTTTTCATAGAGAAGCATGTCATTATTCTTCTCTTACATTACTAAAATTATATACTGTTTTGTTGTCTCTCTTGCCAAGTCAATTCAGTTGACATTCTGTGCATGCAGTGGCTGTGTATTTTCATTTTTAAATTTTCATTTTCAAATGGCACAGACAGGTGTATAATAAGCACATTACAGTTAAACTCTTCACATTCATCATATGGGACAAGACTGAAATCATGTGTTTTAGAACAATCTATATAAAAGCCCTAATGGTGCTGAAACCCAATGAAGTCCATAATGATTATAAAGACACATCAGAGAGTTACAAAAGAGGCCAAAAGTTATCAGACACCCAATTACTGAATGCATTCAAGTAGCACACAATGGCTATGTATGAAAGAGCATGCTTGCATACTACTTTTAATGCAGTATATAGCATGTATACTATGCACAGTATGCAAAGGTTCTTGAATTAACTACTAAATTTGCCTAAAAAAGAGGTTTACACTAGGGCTTAGCATGGATTACTGTATCTGTTAATAAACATATATATTTCATATATTAATAAACAAATATATTTCCAGTGCCAAAAGTGAAGACATCTTTGCACAAAAACTTATTGACAGAGCAAAATAATGTTCAGTATACACTGTGTACCACCTGTTACTTTAGGCAAGGCAAGGCAAGTTTATTTATATAGTCCATTTCATACACAATGGTAATTCAAAGTGCTGTACATAAAAGGAATTGAAATAATCATAAAACAAAATCACAACAATAAAAACAGAATTTAAGAACATTTTAAATGATTTGAAAATTGATTTAAAATGAATTAAAGCAGTTAAGCCTAATAGTCAGAATATTTAGAAGTTTAGCCTAAGATTCAAAATGGAATAATTAGCAAACAATGTACCGTTTATACGCTATATACAGATTAGTGCTGTCATGATTCCTCGATTCAATTCAAGTACTCGATTTTAAAAAACTGTTGAGTAACCGGCAAAATACCGGAAGTGATGCATTCCACAGATGAGAATACATGAAATGCATTATTAGACCGTTTTCCAAGGCTGCATGATATATTAAACCCATTTAAAAATCATAATAAAACATAATTCTATTTCACTAGGGATGTCAGTCACTAAAGATTATTTTGGTAATTGAGTAATCTGTCGATTATTCTGATGATTAATTGAATAATCAGATAATTATAATAATGTTTAGTAGTAATAACAATAGACCTGTGTCTGTGAACAATACCCTTTAAAATGACTTACAATACATATATAATAGCATTAATAATGAGGCAATAATAATTAGTTCAAATAAAGTGTCAAAAGCAAGTAATCATACTGTATGGTTTCATTGAACAAAACTGTTAAAATACAATGTATTATAAACAGTAGAGATAGTGTACATTATGCATTATATCAAATGCCTGCAGAGGGCGCCAGCGGCCTTACAGTTGTTTTAAGCTTTTACTGCGCAATCTGTTTTAATATTGACAACAACATTTAATTCAAATGTCCACTTAATCTTTAATATTTGGCCATTTCTTTATGATAGAAAAGCTACACTAATTTCTTGAATATGTGGGCATCAAAACGTGTAAACTCAGAGCAAGGGTTTAAACTTTCGAAATCGCAAATAGCATTTTTGACGTAAAGAAATGGACAAATATTAAAGATTAAGTAGACATTTGAATTAAATGTTGAGTCAATATTAAACAAAGATTAGATGCGCAGTGAAGTGTAAAAACAATTGTCAGACCGCTGGCGCCCTCTGCAGGCATTTATTATGTGTGATGTTCATTAGTTCTGTTGTCTATAATACATTATGTATTTTAGCAATTTTGTTTCATAAAAATCATATAATTATTATTGCTTCATTGCTATTATAAATGTATTTTAAGTAATTTTAAAGACTATTTTTTGCTTGGGTCTATTTTTATTACCTCATGCAAATTATAATTATCCGATTACTCGATTAATCGTCAGAAAAATCGTCAGATCACTCAATTACCAAAATAATCGTTAGTGACAGCCCTAATACAAATATATTTAAACAGTCCAAATCATGAAAATATTATATTTTGTATTATTTCCAGTTCATATACTATATACTGCAGAAAAAAAATGTGTTTGGTAGTATGCTATTGACTTGAAAAGAATACACACATTCACGCTAGATAGAGAACGTTTTTGCTCACCTTCCTTTGCCAATATGACACCGTGGCATTCGTTTCACTTTGCCACCTTTCAGATGGAGGAAGAATGAAAAAAGAGAAAAGAGAGGTTTGGGGATTTGAAACGTAATGGTTTATAAAAGCAATTAGAACTGAGACTTGAATTTGGGTTTACTTACAACCAAGCACCATGATTCCCATCACAAAGAGAACTGCGGCGATGGCTAACCCTACGCGACGTAGATCGGCGTAGTCTGAAAAAACACCAGTCATGTTATGCACTAATCATGATGCAAAACACAAACTCACAGAACAATCCGGTCTGAAAACATACATAAAGTCACATTAATTTTAATTTCGTGTTTGTGTAAGGATGTCACGACAGACTTTGAATCACCAAGTGTCTCTCACAGCAGGGGAGAAGCAGCAAAAGTCGGTTTTATAAACAAATCCTAACTTCATCACATGCAGCATAGAAATAATAAAAAAAAGGATTTAATGAGCTTTTTGAATCTCAAATTACATCTTTTTTTTTTTTTTTTGTATTTGTATTGCAGTAAAAATGCTGTGATACATTCAATAAATTAAACTGCAATACAATACATTTTAAATTAAAACAAATTGAAAATAAATGATTACATTTTATTACATAAAATACATTTCCTGTTAAATGTTTAAATTTTACCATTAAAAAAAAAAAATAATAATAATAAATATATATATACACACACACATATCAGAGGTTGCGCTAGACTTTAACATTAACGTAAAAAAATCTATTATTACCCATCATTTTAATTTTCATATTTTAATTAGAATAACACATTTAATTGCTTTGATTTTTGTTCACATTTTCGTTTTTAACCATGAACCTAGATGACGACAGTGCAGTGTTTAAAAACAACAAAATAAGCTCGGGGTGGGTAAACAAAAAAAAATTAAAAAATCTATCTTGATTTTAATAGATTCTCATTTTAATGAACCAATATCGATTCTTAAATCACAATCGATCTTTTGGTCTATGCTGTTTTCAGTTGATGGATGAACAGTACATGAACATTACAGTGCGTCTTCCTTCCAATAAATAGCATGTAAGCTTTGTGTTACTTGATATGAAACGAAGTCTTGGATTTCAAATACTGTCCATTTCATCAGGAAATTCAAGCAATAAATACAGTTTTGGCTCTCTTTAATGTGGCGTGATAGATCGTTGTAGCTTCTGTGTACTCGTCTGTGCTTAATCAAGCACACAGGAAAACATTTGTGACATTTTTTTTTTTGTTCTGGATCCAGTGCTCTGTTGCCACACTGGAGCGCACTCGCCACCAACTGGACAGGGGTGTAATCGTGATTAATCATTTCACAGCCCTAATATATATATATATATGTGTGTTTGTGTGTGTATATGTGCATTTTTACATTTCTAAGTCATTATTTATTATGTTTATTAAGCCGTTTTCCTTATGCGGCCCATTTTTACTATTCGTGTAGGAACATGCGGTTCTCACAAAGCAGTCACAACCTCTCTTGCACACACACAGGCTTTGAAGTAACACAGAAACGGCATAAAACACCCTTAACTGATGACTCTGAAACATATTCAAGCACTTATAAACTTAGTTCCTGGGGAATGAAGGCAGAACAGAGGCATCCACGAGTCACAGCTAATGAGGCTATTTCCTGAACATCAGATGCCCTGTAGCTGCCCTAACAATAGGAAGTGATTGAAGCAGCGGCTGTCGCCAGGTCATAAGCTTTTAACTACAGCACTTGAGACAGTAATAGTGCTCCCATGTTCTGCACCTCTGTGCTTCTTATAAACACAATACTTTCCACTGACAGGGAGATTGAGTCCCTCCAGTCTTTGTGTGCGAACGCACTGTCAGCACCTCGTATCCAAAAAAATCAGCAGACAATTAACACCTGAAAAGCACAGTTGTGACATTAAAAATAAAACTGCCACGTTTCGTGATTAGTCAGTAATGAGTTCCACAAGATCACCAAATATGCGGTCTATTAATGTTATTGTTAACTGAAACTATTTAAAGGAATAATTCAACCAGAAATGAAAATTTACTCACTTTCAGGTCATCTAAGATGTAGATGAGTTTGTTTTTTTTAGCGGAACAGATTTAAAGAAATTTAGCATTACACTTGCTCACTAATGTATCCTCTGCAGTAAATGGGTGCCGTTGGAATGAGAGTCCAAACAGCTGTTAAAAACATCACAATAATCCACAAGTAATCCACATGACTCCAGTCCATCAATTAATGTCTTGTAAAGTGAAAAGCTGCAGGCTTGTAATAAACAAACCCATCACTAAAATTGTTTTAACCATTGCTTCCAGCATAAATATGAGTCCTCTATCCATAATATTGCCTTTTCAGGAGAGAAATATGCACAGATTAAGCACTGTTTACAGGTGAAAACAAAAGTCCAGTTCTAATATGTCTATGATAGATCTGTTTAATTTTATGTTTTTATATTGACTCTCATTCTGATGGCACCCATTCACTGCAGAGGACCCAAAGGTGAGCAAGTGATGTAATGCTAAATTTCTCCAAATCTGTTCCGATGAAGAAACAAACTCCTCTGCATCTTGGATTTTAAGCGGATTGTAATTTTTGGGTGAACTGTTCCTTTGAATATTGATAAATGTTTAAGCTGAATAATGTTTGTGCTAAATTAACGAAATCTGAAATAAAAAATAAATTGACGCGATATATGTATGTATGTATGTATAGCTACTGTAATTAAAACATTAAGAATGTTGTGTACACATAAATTCATATTAAAATTAAGTGATTTTAGTGTTTTTTTCATTTAGATGAATTGGCCATAGCCTTAAAAAAAAATGTCATGTGGTGTGACCATGATTTATATTAAAATTTATTCATTTCCTTAACATTGTTAACAATTTTTTAGATGTTCTCAGTAATGAAAGTGTTTATAAACAAAGTATTTGCATTTCTTTTGATTTTTGCATTTGTTTTTGTAAATAATTATCTCACATTTTTTGTTCAGCAATTTCAGAGTTGCCTTCTTAAACGTAGTATTAAATGAAGTGTACTGTAGCAGTGATTCATATTTTAACCACAGAAATTAGTTGCTTTTATTGGCCGCACCACATAATGAGTGGTCGCTCCAAATGACACAAAGACCTTATATCATTAAAAATCTATTTAAAGTGACGTGTAAAAAGTGCAGCACATGGCATTAACTGCTTTCATTCTTTAAGTTCTGAGATGACAGCATGAACATCTTTCTTACAGTAGAAAATGACATCTGGAATTTGTGCTTGACTGCAGGGTCAGAATTAACATGCTGCCCATGGTGAGTGTTTGTTTTACTTTGCTTGGCAGTGGGATCTGGTAAAATAGATTAAAATAGTTATTAATAAATAAATAATAAATTACTAATAAATGCATAAATACCAATCTAAAATTACATGCTCATTTTTTTTTCTCATATTGTACAAAGATTAAACATAAATATTTTAAAAAGTATATTAAAAGTGATGCTAAAATAAAGAATTTGATGTATATAAACCATCAACTGAATATAAAAGCACAAAAACCACCAATCTGGGACACATCTATAATGGAAAACACTCTGCAGTGGTCGCACCACATTCAAATTCAGTCCTAATTTACAAGCACAGAAATAACTTAATATTCACTTATAACATTTATTTTTTAAGGTCATACCACATGATATCCAAATATAGTAACTACATACCAGCCATTAAAAAGGTACTTTTTTTCTAAATTTAAAGCAGAGTTATAAACCAGCTTGATGCTTCCCTGGGTCCTTGGCAAATTGGTATATGTCCTATCTGTGAATGGATTTCAACATAAAAGTCCCAAAATGGTAGTTTCTTGATGGTCGCACCACATGATATTTCATAAAACGGACATCATCTGACAAAGTTTGTTTGTATATTATGATGGAAATGTGAATACAAATGATTTGCGGTTTTATACAGGATTACAAAACACTTTGGAAATCAACCCAAATAGTGCAGAAATCTAAATAAATTTAGGGTAATTTCAAAGATGTTTCCAAAACAAAAATTATGGCCAGACAGTCACACCACATGATATTTTTGCACTTTGAATAACAGAAGAATTACAAATAACTAATGTTAAAGCGAGTACATACATGGGAGAGGTACTTCATATATACTGTATGGCATCAATTTTTACCAATTTTTAAATGAAAAAAACACAAACACATTAACCCATGTATAATAAAAATGACGAAAGCACATAAAAATGTACTTAAACTGAAGTAAATTGTTATTAGATGCTGTGATGTTCCTTCTGTTGTGTTTTTATTATCAATTAAGTGAGAATCGCAAGTCCAGTCTCTTGGAAAAGTTGTAGCACAAACAACACATGATTTAAAGTATCATTCATGTCTGTAGAACAAACGGTGCGGAACGAGTTGCAGGCCGACGTTCAATACTTTGAGTTAGGGGTTTGTTCTAGTAGTAATTGTGATGTCTGCATTAGCAAGCACCATTAATTACTGAATGATTAAATAGATACTTACTGTAATGAAACGGCTCGTCCCATCTCTTGTCTGTTGAGGAAATTGCACAGTTTAGAGAGGTTTTGACATTATAAACAAGACCTGAAAACAGTCCATGTGCCTATAAAATGTAATGGACTCTATCATTTTCATAATATGCTAAACAAGCCACTAGTACATGTGTGGGTGTATGTGTTTATGGTGATGGACTCATGAGCCTGCTGTGTCTAATGGGTCTAATGGGATGAAACAAACTTTCACCTGTCCACCTTACATGACCTCCAACACAAATTTTCTATGATTCAATCAGAGTTGTGTCAATGAGATGCTGTTTATGCAAATGACTTGGACTTGATGGGTAAAAAGTAGCAGAGGCTGAAAAAAAATTAAATATATCCTACCCAAAAATGGTAATGAAAAAAATCATTATTTAATCACCCTTGTGCCAGGCCTAACTCATTTTTTAATTATTATTTTAGTGTAATACAAAATAATAAAATATTTAATACCATTATGTGTAACTATTAATAAAATATAATCAAAATAATAATAATAATTTCAAACAACTTTGCATTCATTAGTTTATATTGAAATTAAATAAAATCTTTTTCTTTTTTTTTTACTTAAAACATTGCAGTGATAATTTGGGATTGAAATATTGAAAATATATTATTATTAAATAATTATAATATAATAATTATTAATACTTATGCCTAACTATTTTTGTATTGTTTTAGTGTAATACAAAATCATTAAATAATTACTACCATTATGTGTAACTGCAAATAAAATATATTCTTTTGAACTTTGTATTCATCAAAAAAATCTTTAAAAAAGTTTCACATAAAACCCAGAAAACAGTTATTTTAAATTGTAATATATTGCAGTGTATATTAAAATTATTATTTTTTTATTCTAAAAAAAATGCAGTGATTATTAAGGATCGATATGTGTATATAAAATATGAAATATTTAAAAATGTATTATTATAGAATAATTATAATGCAATTTAAAAAAAAAAAATACAAAATTCCAGTGATTGGTGAAGATCGATGTATATGTAAAATATTTAAAATATAATATATTAATTAAAATAATGTTTATAAAAATCAGTCTATAATGAGTAAAAAGGCTGTAGAATACATCTAAGTAAGAAAATAACAAGGATAAGAAAGTTTTACCCCACGGTACAACTTTGTTTTTTCTAGAGGGCTTGGTTTTTCTAGAGGAGTTGGTGTTATGGGCCGCTGCAAAGAGAAAATGAAAGAGAAGTGAGGTCAAGGAAAAAGACAAGGAGAGAAACCTAATCTAGCATGTACATTCTTCCCTCAAATTCACCGAATTATGAATAGCAGTGAGCTTTTGAATCCCGTTTTTGTCCATAATGTAGGTTGACAGCAAAGACTTTGGGTGTGAAAAGCAGACGCTTCCTCTTATCGCAATCCTATGGATTTGTCCGTAATTGCTTCTAATTAAATTCTAGCAGCACTCATTCTCTGTCCGGCCCTGTCTTTCAAATTCAATTTTTGCATATTTCAATGGCGCTGCTCTCCCAGGATATATGGTTGGTTGATTCTTCATAAAGCATATCAGCTCACCGCGACAGTGCTCCTCAATCCCGCCGAAACGCCGCATTATCTTTAAGCCTCTCAGCATGAAAAGAGCGTTGAACATTTTCTAATTACCTGCTAATTAGTTTCTAAGTTATGTGTGCCCTTGATATGAATTGCATGAGTAAAGAGGAAGCCTCTCAGCTATTCATGCAATCCTCGGCTCTCTTGCCCTCCCACAATCCCACACCGAAAGTCCTTCCGCTAAAACAAAAGTTGTATTTTGGTCTGAATCAAAGCTTACGCTGTGTGACCGATGTGTTTTTGGAGGTCACAGCCGAGGTCACAGCCGAGGTCACTGCCGAGGTCACTGCCGAGGTCACTGTAGAGTTGTCAGCGATTGCAGCAGTTGTGTCGAGGGTAAACTGCTCTGCATCTGGGCTCGTTGTCACTCCTGTCAGATTCAGTTTATCTAGAGGAACGAGACAAACACTTTTGTGATTGAATTGTATTTGAGATATAAGCCAAAGCTAATATCGCCGGTTTATTACGGCACCAAAAATCAATTTCTTCTGTGACAGATCAAACTTTACAGAGTATGTTATCAAAGTAAAGGACATTTTGTATTGAATCTGTAACTCAATTTAGCTGTGTTGGAAACGCTTAGATTCAAAACCACAAATAAATTGGAAACAAGTATAGAATAAACATATAAAACATAAACTGACTATTATATAATACATGACAGGGATGGTTATGTGGTTGTGCTGGGAAATAAAAATGTAAAAAAATAAATAGGAATCCTACCCTCACCCACGGTTGTGGTTTCAGAGATATTAAACAGAGGGTTGGAGCTTTCCAGTGGTGTTGGGGTCTCTGTTTCTGTCACGTTCTCAGCTGCATAACCTTTATAGAGAGAAACACAGACGCATTTTGGTTTTGGTGAGAAATCTTCTTCATGAAGATGGAAAGAGTTTGGGTGGAAATATCTCGTGCTTCTCTTTAGGTAATAAAGAGTAGGCGACTATCTATACGTGTGGTCATTTGGATGCTGATCATATCTCATATATTTTGGAGTTGCCGGAAAGTACGTTTTCTGGGATACAGTTCAAGATGTTGTGATATTGATTTCCCAGGGGAATTTTCAACAATGTACCTTGGCTATTTTTCAAAAAATATTTTGAAGGCTGATGGGTATCTTATGACATTATTTATAGCATATAAAAAGACCATTAGCTGAAAATGGCATAAGCAAACACCCGCTTAAAATTGACAGTGGACAGAAATCCATCGCGCAGACTTAATTTTAAGGCCCAAAACGGATTGGTTTCAGTAAGAAATGCAGTTTGTATGAATATAAATATAGATACCATATTAAAAAATAAATAAATAAAGATAATTAAAAAGATGCCAAAAAATATTTTCAAAACTATAAATGCATACATTTGTGTTATTTTATATTATATTCTATATTATATTATATTGTACATTGTAGACTGGCAACTTTAAAAAACATTAAAAATACTACAGATATAATATTTAATTTTTTATTAATATAATATAATACTTATTAATTTAGGATATATTAATATAATTAGTATATTATATTATTGTATTAATTTTAGATTTTACAAATTTAAAAAGTAATAACATTTATTATTTTATCAATAATATAATATAATATAATGCTTATATATTTATATATAATTATTATATTATATTATATTATTATATAAATTTTAGATTTTACAAATGTAAAATGTAATAACATTTATTATTTTATGAATAATATAACATAATATAACATAATATAATATAATATAATATAATATAATATAATATAATATAATATAATATAATATAATATAATATAATATAATATATAATAATGCAGTTTCTATGAATATAAATATAGATACCATACAAAAAAAAAAAAAAGATGCAAAATAATTACATATATTTGTGTAGTTGGTCAGAAAGATATTCCACTTGCTTTTTTTATATTATATTTTATTATATTATATAAATTTTAGATTTTACAAATGTAAAAGGTAATAACATTTATTATTTTATCAATAATATAATATAACATAATATAATATAATAATATAACATAATATAATATAATAATGCAGTTTCTATGAATATAAATATAGATACCATACAAAAAAAAAAAAGATGTGAAATAATTAATACATACATTTGTGTAGTTGGTCAGAGAGATATTCCACTTGCTTTTTTTATGTTATATTATATTATATTATATTATTATATATTATATTATTATATTATATATATATATATTATGTTATTAATATTTTTTTATTAATGATATTAATAAAAATATTAAAAATGATTTTTTGAAGCAAATACAAATGTAAAAAGTATTAAAAATATTACAAATATAATATTGTATTTGTATTAATGTAATACAATACTTATATATATATATATATATATATATATATATATATATTATTATATTATACTAAATTATTAATTTTAGATAAAAATTATTAATTTTCAAAGTAACAGCAAAGTAGTATAATATAATATAATATAAAATAATGCAGTTTCTATGAATATAAATATAGATACTATATAAAGAAAATATCAAAATATAAATACATACATTTGTGTAGTTGGTCAGAGAGATATGCCACTAATTTTTTTTTTTTTTTCATTAATATAATATAATGGATAGAGAAACTTAAGAAAGATGACAAATTTTAAAAGACATTTACACTAATATCTAATACCATTTATCACTCATATACAAATCACAAAATGTCAAATAAACCTATAGAAGGAAAGAGAGAGAATATGAATTTGATACTTTCATTAAGGCCGCAAATATCTGAGATTGTTACAAGAGCATCTGTGAATTTTTAATAGAGCATAACCAACAATCTCCTTCTGACACCATTACGACTTATGAGTGTTTGAAGAACACATTCAGCACAATGATCCTGGCCAGCTTCGGAGTTCAAGATTACACACACGAGCAGCAGATGAATGCAAATGTATTCTGAGGCTGGCATAATAACAGTGTGGTGATGTAGAGTGCAGTGGTTTGTAATGAAGGCAGGCCACTCATAGACCCTGCCACAGAACAAGGACTAATTGTGGTCTAGCAGAGATGGGTCGTGGCATTTTTATATGCATTTTCCGGCTACGCGCAGTTTTTCCAATGAATCCCTTCACAAGATGAATGGCCACATGAGACTGAGCAATTCTACTGGCAAACACTGTGATTATTGCAGAACGGCTATAATCAATCTTTTATTGGAAGTATTCATCTGAAAAATCCCACATATTAGACCCGCTGGTCATTGGTGTTTTTGGGTAATGTAGGATTTTATTAAAAATAAGCTTAATCAGATTAGGCTGACAAATGCTTATGATGTATATGTGCAACATAATAAAAGATGGGGTGCGTGTGAAAGAAAGAAAGAAAGGAGCAGAATCATGATAACTCACTTTTGAAGACGAAAAACAGAAAAAAGGCGGCCCCTCGCAACACGATCTGAAAAAGATAAAACACCCACAATCACGAACACACAAACGCACTTCTCTATACATATTTTCCTAAAAAAGAACTGCTGTTATTTTACTATTCCATTCTGTTCTGTTGCAACTGCAATGTGAATCCATTTTACCTTCCATAATGTGACATATTTGTAATATTTGAGAAAAAAAATGATGTTTATCTATTGTGTGCTATATACACTGCCGTTCAAAAGTTTGGGATCAGTAAGACTTGTAATGTTTTTTAAAGAAGCCTCTTATGCTCATCACGGCTGCATTTACTTGAGCAAAAAACACAGAAAAAAACAGTAATATTGCAAAATGTTATTACAATATAAAATAATGGTTTCTATTTTAATATACTTTAAATTATAATTTATTCCTGGGATAAAAAGCTGAATTTTCATCAGCCATTTCCCCAGTCTTAAGTGTTACATGATTCTTCAGAAATCATTCTAATATGCTGATTTACTATTAGAATTATCTATGTTGGCAACAGACAAATATTGTTTTGGAACCTGTGATACTTTTTCAGGATTCTTTGATGAATAAAAAGTTAAAAAGAACAGCATTTATTTAAAATATTTTTTTTTTCTAACTGCAAAAGTTTTTGCTAACAATTTTATTTATGAAAGTTTGCTGAATAAAAGTATTAATTTCTTTCAAAAAAAAAAAAAAAAAAAAAAAAATTACTGACCTCAAATTTTGAACGGTAGTGTATATTGTTACAAAAGATTTCTATTTTAAAAAAGTGCTGTTCTTTTTAACTTTTTATTAATCAAATAAATCCAGAAAAATGTATCACAGGTTCCAAAAAAATAATAATAATAATAATAATGATAAAATAAAATAATAATAATAATAATATCAATTAAGCAGCACAACTGTTTCCAACACCAATAATAAATCAGCACATTAGAATGATTTCTGAAGGATCATGTGACACTGAAGACTAAAGTAATGATGCTGAAAATTCAGCTTTGCATCACATGAATAAATTCTATTTTAAAGTATATTAAAATAGAAAATTGTTATTTTATATCATAATAATATTTCACAATATTACTTTTTTTTCTGTATTTTTGATCAATGGACATAAGAAACTTCTGTAAAAAACATTAAAAATCTTACTGATCTCAAACTTTTGAACAACAGTGTACCTCAATAAGAGTTTGCCTTTTTAAGGTCTTTTTGAAAGAAATGAATACTTTTATTGATTGCAAAGACACAAAATGAATAATTTTTACAATAAATAATTAAATTCTGCTCTTTCTAAATGCTGAACTTTCTATTCATAAAAGAATCCAAAGAATATAATTCTTTCATAAAAATATTAATCAGAAGACTGTTTTCAGCTTTGATAATAGTAATGTTTCCCAAGCAGCAAATCAGCATATCAGAATGATTTTTGAAAGATGATGTGATACTGAAGACTGGAGTAATGATGCTGAAAATTCAGCTTTGCATCACAGGAATAAATTACATTTTAAAAGGTATTTAAATAGTAAACAGGTATTTTAAATTGAAATAATATTTCACAATATTACTGTTTTTATTGCATTTTTGATTAAATAAATGCAGCTCTGGTGAGCATAGCTTACCAACCCCAAACTTTAGTTGTATACTGAATATTTGGCAACCACGCATGTGTCATGGTGCTTCACGGTTCTCTCATGCAGCCGTAAACATTCTGCCCGTGTAATGAGAGCATTTGAGATGAAAGGTCTTGACATTTCCCAACGTTATCATTAGCCAATCAATTCTGAGATGTGGTTGTTTTGGAAATTTGTGCCTTTTGATCCATAAAAGCCAAACAATGGAAGGCTCCCAGTGTATCTGAGGGGAGGGGTTACTTAGCAACAGTGACATGAGCAAGCACATAACACAAACACTGGATTATGACACATCAGATGACAGGCCGGCATTACAGTCACCAAGCTCTCCATTAGTATAATCAAACAACTGCAGGACCAAAAATAAAGCGGTTCTGTAGGTGTGAAAACACAGACTGCCAAAGCTCATAGCTTTAAATACGAACCAATCACAGCAGAGTCAGAGAGTGTGGGGTAAGACGTGTCACTGGGTAAACTGTGTCAACTCCTTTATCTAGCCAATGGTGCACAGAAAAGATCCATCACATGAAATACACATGATAAACAACTTTTTCCATGTCACATTTTCTGCATGACAGCCATATTTTTTTTTCCAAAATGGAAAAAAATACTCATTTTTTTCAAAAGTTTGGGGCGGATAAGATTGTTTTAAAATGTTTTTTAAAGTCTCCTATGCTCACCAAGGCTGTATTTATTTGATAAAATATACAATAAAAACAGCAAGTTGTGAAATAATATTAGAATTCAAAATAACTGTCTTTTATTTGAATATATTTTAAAATGTAATTTATTCCTGTGATGCAAAGCTGCATTTTCAGCATCATTACTCCAGTCTTCAATGTTGCATGATCCTTCAGAAATCATTCTAATATGTTGATTTGAAGAAACATTTCTGATCATTTTCAATGTAGAAAACAGTTTTGCTGCTTAATATTTTTTGTGAAGCCATGACATTTTTTTTACTGATGGATAAAATTAGGACTTGTGGATAAATAAAATGTTTCCATCCATTTTTTTTTTTTTTTTTGCAAAAACACAAAAGTCTTCAGTGTCACTTTTGATCAATTTAATGTGTCCTTGCTAAATAAAAGTATTAATTTCTTTAAATAATGTGGGCTAAACCATGCCAGATGCTTTGGGGGTAAGTTGTGTCAGTATTAAAACTAATAGTAACTGCATTCAAAAGCAGGAAATGTTGTTATATTCATCTTGTTGATAAGCAGGAATAAATATGTCGAATCAGAGACAAAAATTGTATAAATAAATATAATGGCTAGTAAATGTATTGTAACTAAATGCATAATGTTCTCACCATAAAAACAGCAATCAATCAATAAATAAATAAATCAATAAAATAATGATTGTATGATTTTGAGATCCATCTTTTCACACTGAGGACAACTGAGGGACTCATATGCAACTATTACAGAAGGTTCAAACACTCACTAAAGCTCCAGAAAGAAAAAACATGCATTAAGAGCCGGGGGGTGAAAACTTTTTGAATTGGAAGATCAGGGTACAATTAACTTATTTTGTCTTCTGGGAAACATGTAACTATCTTCTGTAGCCTCTGATGGGCAGTACTAAATGAAAAAAAATTGATATTTAAGCAAAATAAGAGAAATGTACACATCTCTGTTCTGTTCAAAAGTTTTCACCCCTCAGCTCTTAATGCATCATTTTTTCTTCTAGAGCATCAGTGAGCATTTGAACCTTCTGTAATAGTTGCACATAGTTGCATATGAGTCCCTCAGTTGTCCTCAGTGTGAAAAGATGGATCTCAAAATCATATAGTAATTGTTGGAAAGGCTTCAAATACACAAAAATGCACAAAAAATGTTCACAGAATTTGTCAAAGTTTGAATGAATTAATCAAACGTAGGTCATTACACTTAAATCAAATCGCAATATGGACTAGTATCTGTAAATATTACGCCACAAAAATACCATTTAAATGTGAATCTTGCTTGTTATGTGTGTCTCTGTTGTAAATGGAGCAGACGAGCAGTTTTGTTTACTACATACAATGAAGCATGCGTGACGCTCGCAGTGATTTCAGCGTCTGTCGTTACTACTATTACTACTATTATTAAAATGAAAAAAACATTATTTTTTAGGGTATAATCACACAATCACACAGTAAATTCCCCTTTGTTTGCCAAAAAAAAAGTTTGCTTAATTTTCAATAATTAAAAGATAAATTAAATTAATGTTTTATGCCTTCATTTGATAACCAGAATATTTTAAATACACAACGCAGACTTTCTGAGGGTAAAAAAACCTTTCATAAGGCTATTTTAAGAATAGATTTGAATAAATTAAGTATGCATTCAAAAATACAGAATTTGATAACGATAAAACATGATGATGAGAAAAAATAAAACATTTTATAGGGCCCTAAACATGTCATTTTTGTTAAACCTTTATTAAATTGATGTGAAATTGTATAAGTTTCATGATTTTAATTAATTAGACATGCTCTTTGATTAATAAAATTTAAATTTAACCATTAAAAAGTAGTTGAGAAAATTTAAAATGGGAAAAAACGGAATCCAGAAAAGTTTAAATAGAAAAAACGGAATTTGGAAAAAAAAAATAAAACGGAATTTGGGAGGAAATAAGACAGATTTCATAGGGCCCTAGATACGGTACATACATTTAGAAAGTTATCTCTACATAAATGCTGCTTGAATAGTTTCATGCTGTCCGGTCTGATTTGTTAACACTATTACAACAAATTGTGCAATGTTCCCATCTGTAACAGCTTCCCCTAAGCCAGCAGAAACGTGGCCCTATGCATGTTCTGCTGAAATCGGCATATGGAGAACGCAGCCCAGCATGAAGCCTTTATGTCCTTATAGTTTAATTGTATCGGACTCAATTAAGTTATAAATTTAATTAAGACAAGTAATGACTGCTGACATGTCAAAGATGATTAATGCATAATATCAAAGCTTCAGGCTACACATTTTCAGAGCAAAAACCAAATTATGTCACAATTATCTCCACTTTCCCTTGCAACAACAAATAAGGTAGTAGGTTCCTATTCAAAATTCAAGTGAATCTTGACTTCCTGTAAGCGTGAACTGCCGCCACGTGTTACCACAGAACATTCAACCTGCTGAAAGGTTAGATCAAGCCAATCATTCCTGTCTTGTATAACACCTTTTAACACAGAGACGACTCTGACTCATAAAGAAATGTAACTTAATGGAGTGAAAGCAGGGTATGAACATAATTCAGTGTCTCAATGGATCTATCAGTTAATATATTCATACTGGCAACAGCTTTCAAATAATATTTCTATTTTTATAGAACATGTCATTAACTATTAAAGATACAACGTCATAAAAAGTCAGAAATTATATTTTGCAAGAGTGTCTATGGCAGTATTTTTGAAAACAAAGTTATAAGGAAAATGTTATTATTTTTAAATGTATTAATATAGATCTCATTTTCCTCTTCTGATTTTGGAGTGAAATACACTCGTTGTTTTTACTTTTCCTAACTTTCACAACAGCACTGAATAAATAAACATTCATTATTAATACTGCACATTTATTTGTTCCTTTTCTATTTTATTTTGTGGCCTCTAAGACCTTTTTCATTAGAGTAGCCACTTTGATCTATGCGAGGGCAAGCATGTATTGAACTGTGGCTGTGCGCTTTATTTTTTTCAGCAGGTGAGTGAGTGTGTTTACCTGTTTCTAAAGACAGATGGTCCTCTGGGTCCTACATGATCGATGGATCAGAGAAACGAATAGGCTAGTCCACAGTGACCTCACATGCTTGAAGCACGTGTGCCTCTGGCTAAGCATATCATTTTCTTCTCTATCTCTACATCTCGCTCTTTCTCAGACACTTCTACTTCTGTTCTGCTTACCTTGTAGCATCTGTGTGATACTCAACAAACTCCAAAAATGAGTGTATGCTTAAATATCTACTGTTTGATTTCACTTACCTTGCTGTTCATTTTGATGTTACGTATCGCATCCAATCAAAGTGAAACAAAGCGCAGCATCTGCCGTTTCCTCGTAACGGAGAGAAACTGGAAGTTGGTTAGATGATTGACCACACCCTAACGTCGAACTTCCTCTCATGCTCAGTTCTTCTCCCTGGTGCCGAGGCCCCTCACTCTGTCCACATCTGCCAGTCCTCTTTTATGCCCGTCTCATCAGCTATTGTCTGCAATTCAAACTGTGTTAATGCCAGCCTCTGTATCAGCACTGCAACTCATTGTACAAGCAGCTCTTTGTGTCTGTATCTGAATAAAGTCTGTATTCATATCTATCTATCTATCTATCTATCTATATATATATATATATATATAAATATCAATAAATCAAAATATTTATTTCTAAAGCTATAATTTTTAATGTCTACTTGATACTTTAATGTCTACTTGATATATATATAAATATCAATAAATCAAAATATTTATTTCTAAAGCTATAATTTTTAATGTCTACTTGATACTTTCTCATTTCACACAAAAATAGCTTTGTTATTTATTTATTTATAAATGTATTATAAAAATATATGAAATATATTGAAATTCTAAATTCATGTATGTGTGTGTGTGTGTGTGTGTGTATATATATATATATATATATATTAGAAATGTATTATGAAATATATATTATAAATATATAATTAAATTACTTATAAAAGAAATATGAAATATATTAAAATTCTAAATACATGATGTATCCATGTATGTAATATGTGTGTGTGTGTGTGTGTATATATATATATATATATATATTTTTAAATGTATTATGAAATATATATTATAAATATATAATTAAATTACTTATAAATAAAATAAATATGAAATATATTAAAATTCTAAATACATGTATGTATGCATGTATATAATGTGTGTGTGTGTGTATATATATATATATATATATATATATATATATATATATATATATATATATATACATTTATTATTATTATTACATTTTAATATATTTCATATATTTTTATTTATAATTAGTTTAAAATAAATATATAAATATACACATGCTGATTAATTAATTCATCACAAAATGAATTTGACTGAAAATACTCACAAAAGATTGTTTAACCCTTTAACTGTCACTCCCATTTTTGAACACAGACATAAAAATGCACTATCCAGACGTAAATTTTCATATTTCATGAATGAAAACATTTTGTAATATGATTTTGATGTACATTTTCCGTGGTAATGCAATGTCTGATTTTAAAATGCCTTTCAAAGGATGAATTTTGAGATTTTAAGTTTTGAACTGATATAAAATTTCTTATGATTTCTAAAGCGTGATAGGGAAAAAGGCAACGAAGAAAGTCTTTTGTGACAAAGGTCAGAACTCATGTTATGATGTAGATTTTTTAAGTTGCACTCTTGACAGCGACGTATAGTTTGTTAGATTAGATTGTTCAATTAGATTAGGATTTATTTGTAATATGGTGAAGTAAACTTAGGCATCCCACAGAGTGGACGGTGACAGTTAAAGGGTTAAAGCTATTTTTGTGTTAAATGAGAAAGTATCAAGTAGACATTAAAAATTATAGCTGTAGAAATACATATTTTATTTGATTCAACATCAAATTTATTACACGTACAATATACTGGTACTTAAAAAGTATTGCGATACCCTGCTTTTAAAAACGGTACGATTCTGCATTTTACTAGTACCAGTACTTTAAGAATTGTAAATACACAACACAGAATTTCTGGAAAAATAAATAAATAAATAAATAAATAGCCTATAATAAATTACTTCTTTATCACATCTAATTATCCTTTATAAATTCATTAGACATGCTTTTGATTATTAAAATGTAATGAAACGATTAAAACAGAATCCAGAAAATTAATGGAAAACAGAGATTCACAAACAAAACTGAATTTGAGAAATAAAACATATTTCATAGGCCCTTAAAACATGTAATTTTTGTTAAACTTTTAATAAATTGCTGTTAAATTCTGCAAGTTTCATTATTTCAATGAATTATACATGTTTTTTGATAAATATTTTTTAATGTAACCATTAAAATAGTCTAGAAAAAAAATAATAGGGCCTTCTTTCTTTAATTTGTGTTTGGTTTATTATAGTTTTCCTTTAGTTTGTTACTTGCATCTAGGTTCTTATTATTAATAACAAAGACAAAATAACAAAAAATGACTGTCATGATATAAATTATTGTTGTGAAATAAAATTACTATATCATGAAATCAGATTTGGCTTTATCCTTTAAGCTAACTTATCAATATAGCAAAGATCTCTACATACCTGCAGGCTCAGTAGTTGTTCACCATAATCCTGTGTAGTGGCACTGGCATGTGATTATTATTTTATTATTATTATTATTATTATTTTTTTTTTTTATTTATTTATTTTTTTCTATTTATTTTTTTTTAAAGGGGGATGAAATGCTTTGTTTTAATAAATAAAATAATTATGATCTCCATCTATTATTCTTACTTTTCCTGTTGGTCTGTTTTTTTTTTTTTTTTTTTTTTTTTGTAGTACCTGTTCAGTAGTAGGATTGTGCTATTTTAGTCAGGTATCGTATCGAAGTCAAAATTTTGGTATTGTGACAACACTATTACACAAACATTTGGGGGGTGAAACATCCCTTCAATCTTTTTATTATTTATTTATAAGAAACTAAATCTGCCTGCAGCTGGTGGTAAATGTCTTTATGAGTCATTCACTCATTCGATTTGATTCGTTCAAATGGCTCATTCATTCAGGAATGAAGTAAATGGCTCTCTTTATAAGTGGGCCTTTGAATCATTGATTCACACGATTTATTCAAAAATCATTCATTCAGAAACTAAACACCACACAACAATTCTGCTATGGCTTCAAAGGTAATATGTTCTCTGCAAAATTGAGCAAAAACACATAATATGTTTAAAATATAACACAATATTAACTTCTTATTTACTGAACTGTTGTATAAAATCACATTTAAGCTTGTGATCGATTGAGACAAAATCAAAAATAAATATTAAATATATATATATATATATATATATAGTGGTATACATTGATAGTGGTAGGTCAAGCAAATTTAATTTGCATGTAAGGAAGGAAATGAGTCATATTTACACTTAGAAACTTGGAAGGTGAAACATTTTACACTTAAAAACTTGAAAGGTGAAACATTTTGCAGCCACCCAACACCCTAGCAACCAACTAACAATGCCCTAGCAACTGCATTGCAAGCTTGCTTCACATTTTATTTTATTTAATTTAATGTAAAAAAATAAAAATAAATTCCCCTCAGGTGTTCATTTCATTTTTTCAATTCCTAATAAATCATAATAAAAAGGGATAGAATGCATATTACTTTTGTATGAAAGAACTGCTGATATAGCTCAATTATACATGTATTGAAATCAATGTTGAAGACACAGTTCAGGTAATTTAGCATTGGAAGGAAATGCTGAAAATTTCTGTGATATACACTGTAAGAAAAAAATAAAATAAAGTAAAATAAGGTATAAATAAATAAATAATCTTGTTGTAAATCTAGTTATAAATAAAACAGATTATTTGACTACACTTACAAGAAAAGACTTTTTATACTTCAAAACTGTAATTAAATGTCAGGTATTTGCAATCAGTTGTGAAATGTCCTAGCAATTATTTATTTATTTATCTTTTTTTTAGTGTACTGAAATCTGAGTTTTTAAAGCAAACTTTGGTATCTTTATAATCAATCAATAAATAATCTTAGTTGTAAATAAAACAACTAAGATTATTGGACTAGATTTACAAGAAAGTACTGTATATATACTTCAAAACTATAATTAAATGTCAAGTCTTATCCTAGCAATTTCTATTTATTTATTTATTTATTTATTAAGTGTACTGAAATCTGACTTTTGATTGCCAACTTTGGTATATCTTCATAATCAATAAATAAATAAATAAATAAATAAATAAATAAATAAACTTTGCTTTAAATAAAACCGTTATTACAGTACATTTACAAAAAAAAAAAAAAAAAATACTGTTTATATACTTCAAAATTGTAATTAAATGTTAATTCTTTGCAATTATTTGTGAAATATCCTAGAAATAAATTTTATTTATTTATTTATTTATTTACTTACTTACTTATTTTAGTGTACTGAAAACTTTTAATGGCAAATTTTGGTATATCTTCATAATCAATAAATAAGTAATCTTTGATGTAAATAAAAACAGATTATTGGACTACATTTGCAAGAAAATACTGTTTATATACTTTAAAGTTATAATTAAATGTCAATTCTTTGCAGTTATTTGTGAAATGTACTAAAAATGTATTTATTTATTTATTTTTTGTGTACCGAAATCTGACTTTTGATGGCCAACTGTGGTATCTTCATAATCAATAAATAAATAAACTTTGATGTAAATAAAACAGATTATCGGAGTACATTTACAAAAACAATACTGTCTATATACTTCAAAGTTGTAATTAAATGTCAATTCTTTGCAGTTATTTGTGAAATGTACTAACAATTTCTTTTTTAGCGTACTGAAATCTCTCTTTTAATGGCAAACTTTGGTATCTTCATAATCAATAAATAAATAATCACAGTTGTACATAAAGCAAAGGATTATTAGAGTACATTTATAAGAAAATACTAAATTTTATACTTTAAAACTGTAATTAAATGTCAGTTCTAACATTTATAAAACAAAGATTATTGTACATTTACAAAAAAAAAAAAGAACAGTTTTTATACTTAAATGTCAATTATTTGTGAAATGTCCTAGCAATTTCTTTTTTAGTGTACTGAAATCTGACTTTTAATGGCGAACTTTAGTATCTTCATAATCAATAAAGAAATAAATAATCTTAGTGGTAAATAAAACAAAGATTGCTGGGCTACATTTACAAGAAAATACGGTTTTTATACTTCAAAACAGTAATTAAATGTCAATTCTTTTCAATTATTTGTGAAATTTCCTAGCATTTTTTTTTTTTTTTTTTTTTTTTTAGAAGACTGAAATTTAACTTTGCAGCAGACTTAAAGTCATTTGCGCGTTATCCAATCACATCGCTGGGTAGGAGAAACAAGACATCTTATCTTGTGAGTTTTCTTTCCTGGTGTGCACTTTTCTCCTTTACATGATTTACGTGCGTGACATACACCACTTCTGTGAAAACAAAAGGAAGGAAGCCATATAACCCACAACCAAACGCGGTAAAAAAAACAGAACACTGTGTTCTAGAGGTTGTCATGACAGCATGGCTTCTTAAGCCTAAAATTAGGTTAGACTACAATCACAAAAGTACTGAAACTTTTTTCATTTGAGCTGTTTTAGCCTTCTCAAAAGAGCTGTAATGAACATCGCAACGATCTCTGGAAACCCTCCTCCTACACACTCCAACATTTCTTCAGAAAGAAATTCAATTTCACAATTCTCAAATGATCAACATCCTCATCTGTCCCTCTGATTCAATAGTAGGGGTAAAGCATGGTTAACTGAACCCACCTGGTATAAATAAACTGCTGCTTTGTCCTCCACATTAACCACCTACACATTGTATAAATCACACTGTAAACCGTCTGTTTTGAAACAATAAACAACAGAAGATTGCCAGAATTCAACAGAGGAGGCAGACCGCCCAGTCCCTGTCACGTTCTCAACACTGACCCCGCAATCCCAAGATTCCTTTCTCTCCTCTTTTTACATAATGCTGCAATTTCCGAACCTGCATGAGTTTCTTTCTTCTGTTGAACACAAAACCAAACCCAACAGTTATAGGAGAACTCCACTTCCAGAGCAACAATTTACAAATAATTTACTCACCCCCTTGTCATCCAAGATGTTCATGTCTTTCTGTCTTCAGTCGTAAAGAAATTATGGTTTTTGAGGAAAGCATTTCAGGATTTTTCTCCATATAATGGACTTTATTGGTGCCCCGATTTTGAACTTCCAAAATGCAGTTTAAATGCAGCTTCAAAGGGCTCTAAACGATCCCAGCCGAGAAAAAAGGGTCTTATCTAGCAAAACGATTGTCATTTTTTTTGAAAAATAAAAATTAGTGTACTTTTTAAGCACAAAAGCTCATGTAGCACAGGCTCTGGGATGCGTGTCCACGATGCTACGAATTAGTGATGGGTCGTTCTTGAACGATTCATTCATTTTGAACAAATTTTTAATGTGACTCGGGAAGAACGAGTCGTCTCAGGGAGTGATTCGTTCAGTCATGCGTAACATCCTATTAGTTTCTGTACTGGAATTAGTTCACCTGTTTCGAGTCTTCGAGTTTTTCGAGTCGTTTGTTCATCTTATGGGGCTGTCACATGATGAACGAGCGACTCAAACCCGAAAACTTGTCCGATAAGAGGTGAGCTAATCATAGACTAAAGACTAAAGGTAAACAATGAATTAATCTTTTCTGTTTCTTATAGCATTATAGTTTTGTCTTGTTTGTAGTGTGATCAACGTTTGTGTAAGCAGTAGATGTGTTAGGGAAGTAACACGTAACATTTTGATTATATTTTGCTAAAATGAACTAAAAGACTCGAAAAAAAAAAAATTGTTCATTTTGCTGAACGAGACTCAAAGGTCAGAGTCGGTAAAATGATCCGAACTTCCCATCACTACTACGAATCACGTCTAAGTTCATCGTCTGTGTACTCCGGCTAGAAAACAGTAGAGTATGGTGAAAAACTCCATTTTATTTTCTCCTACAACTTTAGAATCGCCCGACATCGTTGTACCTTTTTGTTTGTAAACAGCGTTTGACTTACTTGCACTTTCTTAGTCTTTGCGTGTTCGCTTTGTAAACACTGGGTCTGTAGTTCCGTCTACGTTCCGCGTGACCTTTCAACGTGATTCAATAGTACGTAGCATCGCGAACGTGCATCCCAGAGCCTGTGCTACATGAGCTTTTGTGCTTAAAAAGTTTACAATTTTTTATTTTCTGAAAAAAAAGAATTGTTTCGCTAGATAAGACCCTACTTACTCGGTTGGGATCGTTTAGAACCCTTTGAAGCTGCATTTAAACTGCATTTTGGAAGTTCAAAATCAGGGCACCAATGAAGTCCATTATATGGAGAAAAATCCTGAAATGCTTTCCTCAAAAACCATAATTTCTTCACAACTGAAGACAGAAAGACATGAACATCTTGGATGACAAGGGGGTGAGTAAATTATTTGTGAATTGTTGTTCTGAAAGTGGAGTTCTCCTTTAAAGGTAGCCATTAACTTCTATAGCGTTTTTTACATACTATGGAAATCAATGGCTAACGTCAGCAGTTTGGTTACATACTGTAAAAATGGAATTCCAGGACTATCAAGGACTTTTCAGATACTACTTTTTTGATTTTCAGAGATCTCGCTTATCGTACAATGTCTTCTATTTCAAATTCTAACAAAAAGAAAACAATAGATAAAAATATGCGAATAAAAATAGCAAACATAAAGTGAAGGACATGCAAAGTATTATTACCAAAGCATTACAAAGTATACTATACTTTTACTATATAAATCCACTATATTTTGTTAAGGGACTTTGGGTATTTGTGTGTATTTTTTTTTTCTTTTCATAACTGTACTGCCTTAATAGTTTTCTACTGTATGTTTAAAGGTTCACTGAAGTGCCTTAAACACAACGTTATTCTGTGTGGTGATGTCATTTCAACTGAAACAGGAAGACAGGGTGGGACATATCAAACAGCCCCGGCCAATTTTTAAAATGGCCAATAGTGTTTCATTTATATCTGCTCCAGCCAGAGCTGTTGAGCTCGGTAAAGCCACATCTGACATCTTATGACAGCCACAGTCTAATAAATTACCCCCCTAGATTCAATATGAAACTCTTACTAAAACAAATCGTGATCATAATCATGCTGAGGCTGTGTAGTTTTAAAAGTGTTTAATATATGCAGACTCACGCATATGATGCGCCCCGTGCTATCGCGCCTCTGGACTGGAGCCAAAGTCCAGAGTAGACCATATGCGCTGACACAGTTCGTGTGACACTACGCAAAACCAGACCTCATTTGCACTAACCAAAAGCATATTTACACTGAATCGTTCCCAATCGCCTACAAGTGCACTACATGCCATTCACCATACAGAAAATTACTAACACTGTGAACAAGTGACCGATCTCAGCCACAGCTTCAATGTCTGTTTATAGTGTAGAGGGGCGGGACGCTTCGGATTCTTGAGAGCATTTGATTGGACAAAGTTTGATGAGAAGTTGAAGTGCAGGGTGATGTCATCAAAATCATTGATTCATATTAGCGGGAGAGAGAGACTAAGTTTTGAATGCTCATATCTTGTAAACGTGAATTTTGAGCACACTAGGCTTATAGATAACCTTAAGGCTAACATATTCATACTAAAAGCCAAAAAAAAACTTTCATTTTAATTTCATGGGGACCACGCTCTGAAATCCTGATCCGAATAATGAACCATTTTAAGATACACACAAACGCATGACGCTCGCGGTGTTTTCAGCCTGTGCCGCCTCAATATATGAGTATGAACACATGAACATAATCTCTAGAACAATTTTGCCGTTTCTTTTGCAGAAAACTATCGTCATATAATGAAGATCCTAAAGGTCTTCACAGCAACCCGTCAAAATAAAAGTTCAGTTTAACTTGACAGTTAGAAATATATTAATATATTTCTTTATGTAAAGATAGTGCTACTACTACTACTAAAAATATTATTAAAACAATGTTTAAGGAATAAAAAATATTTACCAGAATTTATTTACCAGAAAAATTGTAAATACACAACACAGTATTTCCGAAAAAAAAAAAAGAAATAAATAGCCTATCTATATAGATTACCTATATAGATAATCTAATTATCCTTTATGAATTCATTATACATGCTTTTGATTATTTAAATGTAATGAAACGATTAAAATAGAATCCAGAAAATTAATGGAAAACAGAGATGGTGTTAAATTAAATTGGTGTTAAATTCTGCAAGTTTAATGATTTCAATTAATTAGACATGCTTTTTGATAAATAATTTTTAATGTAACCATTTAGAAAAATTATAATAGGAAAAACAATTTAGGAAAAATAAAACAGATTTCATAGGGCCCTCTTTATTTCATTTGTGTCTTTGTTTTATTGTAGTTGTCCTTTAGTTTATTACTTGCATCTATAGGTTCTTATTATTAATAACAAAGATAAAAAAATAAAAATAAAAAAAAGCTAACTTTCCAATATAGCAAAAGATCTCTACATACCTGTAGGCTTGGTAGTTGTTCACCATAATCCTGTGTAGTGGCACTGGCATGTGATTATTATTATTTTATTATTATTTTGTTGTTTTAAAGGGGGGATTAAATGCTTTGCTTTAATAGATAAAATAACCATGATGTCCATTTGGATCATCTATTATTCAGTTATTTTTCCTATTGTTCTATGTTTTTTTTCGTAGTATCGGTTCAGTAGTAGTAACGTGATATTTTAGTCAGGTATCATAACAAAGTCAAAATTTTGGTATCGTGACAACACTAGTTTATATCTCACAATTTTTTTTTCAGAATTGTGAGATATAAACTTGCAATTGTGAGTTATAATGTGTATATATACAGATAACCTTAAGGCTATCATATTCATACTAAAAGCCAAAAAACTTTCATTTTGTTTTCATAGGGACTTTAAAAAAATAAATAATCAAAAAAAAGATTTGTGAAATCGCTCCGAAATTCTGATCCGAAACAAATTAATTGCGAAACCACTCCAAAGTTCCAATCCGAATAAAATTGTACGTGATCCATGCTCTGAAGTCCCGATCTGAATAATGATTCACGAATGAATCATTTCAGCAGAAAGTGCGAATCATCTGACTTAGATCACAACTTTACATACTGCAAATCATGTATTTCAAATCATTTGATTTGAATTATTCAATTTTGAAGTGATTTACGAACCCGTTCAACAGCTCTTAGAAATGTATACAGGTTTGGAACAACTTTATGTAAATGATGACAGAATTTACATTTTTAGGTGAACTATCCATGCAAAAATGATAAGTCTAAACAGCGTAAGATAAAAAAAAAAAAAAAAATAGCAAGAAAAAAAATGAACAAATAAAAAACATGCATCGTGATACTATCGTCAACACACGTTTTGTCAATACTACCTTTCTGGGCCTTGAACATGTTAGTTGTGTTGCTGTCTATGCAGGGTCAAAAAGTTCTCGGATTTCATCAAATATATCTTAAATTGTGTTCTGAAAATGAATACAAGTCTTACGATTTTAGAACGTTTAGACATAAGGGTGTATAAAAGAGTAATTAATGACAGAATTTACATTTTTGGGTGAACTATCCTCTTTATAGACCATTTCGTCAGATGTAAACATACTGATCCCCTATACACTTCCTGTTTCTTTTTTTTTTTTAACTTTACACAAACATCACAAAAAAATACAACCAACATAACATTTGACTGGATGAAAATGTTACAATGGCACCTTTAAGATGTATTTGTATATGTGAAATAAAATAAAAAATAAAAAACAAAAAAACAAGAAGTGCTTCTGGACCAGTGTTGTTTACATCTAGCGAAATGGTCTATACTTAGGGCTAGAGATTTCGAAAAACTTTTCGAAAGCTATTCAGTTCTGACACCATGGTATCTTCATGTCAGGCCACTAAAAGTAGTTCAGACTGCACTGAGAAAAAAAGTGTTATTCCACAAAAGCTTTTTATTAACTGAAGTGGAAATCTAGATCTAGTGTGTTTTTTCACTCTAGCACTACCTAGCATAATAAAGAGAACAGGGTTTTAACAAGGCCGTTTATGGAGCACCACTTAGCCTTGAGTGCATGTCCTTGCAGTTGACAGAAAAAGTGGCAATTAGGGACCAATGTAGCCGTAATTTGTAGCTGGTCATCACAGGACAGGACAGACCCATCATTATGAAATAATAAAAAAAATAACTAGCTATAAAACAACAGAAAACACAAACAAAATGATCTGGAGAGCATGCATATGAGTGCGTGGGTCCAGTAAATCTATGGATTAAGTGCATTAACATTTAGAATGATTCGGTTTAAGACTTTGTGAACTCATTTTAAACTTCTTTTGAGTGAAAAGTCTTCTCTTTAAAGCAGTAGTTCAACCAGAAACGAAAATTCTGTCATTAAATACTCAGGTTCGTGTCATTTTTTCTGTGAAAGAATCTTTCAGATCGGGATTATGCACTGGATCAATCAATTCATTCAAAAGACTAACCTCAAAAGAATGTTGTAAATAAATAATGACTTATGTTTTAGTCTGTTCAAAGTTATCATATGACTTCAGAAAACTTAGAATATAAATATATTTACATGATACTTATATGATGCCTTTTCGGAAAAACTGAGCTGTATTCTAGGAAAGCTTGTTTCCACCAGAGAATAAAAAAAAAATAATAAAAAAATCACAATTGACTGACTTTTTTCCTATTTTGAGAAAAAATTAGATTTGCAAGATATAAACTCAGAATTATGAGATATAAACTTACAATTCATGTACAAAAAAAAAAAAAAAATCAGAATTGTGAGATAAAAAGGCTGAAATTACCATTTTTATTTTTTATTCGTGATGGGGGAAAAATAAACAAACAAAAAATTTGTTGCAAGAAGTCAGAATTCTGTGTAGCCCATTTCCGCCACTGAATAAAGATAAAAAAAAAAAAAAAAGGTCATTGTGACTTTTTATGTCAAAATTGTAACTTTTTTCTCAGAACTACGTGATATAAACTCATAATTCTGACTTTCTTCTCAAAATTGCATGATATAAACTCTTAATTGCAAGTTATAAAGTCAGAATTGCAAGATATAACTTTTGTATCTCGCAATTCTGACTTTTTTTTTTCTCTCAGAATTACGACATATAAACTTGCAAACGCAAGTTTTAATATTCAATTCTGGGGGGAAAAAAGACAATTTCCCTTTTTTATTCTTCAGAATTGTGAATATAAAGTTTATATTACAATTTAGATTTTTTTTCTCTCGCAACTCTGGCTTTTTAACTCACAATTGCGAGTTTTTAATCACACAATTCTGAGAAAAAAGTCCGAATTGCGAGTTGTCATCACGCAATTCAAGAAATTGCGACATAAAAAGTCACAATTACCTTTTTATATATTTTTTTATTAAGTGGCGGAAACGGGCTTCCATAGAATTCTGAGTTTTCTATCTCACAATTCTGCCGTTTAGTTTCTTAGAATTGTGAGAGAAAAATCAGAACATTGAAAAAAAATTTGCAATTATCTTTTTTTTTTTTTTTTTTTTTATCCCATGGCAGAAATGGGCAGCCATAGTATTCACTATAAATTACACAATTTTCATTACTGGATAAACTATTCCTTTGCAGCAGCTTGAAAGCAGGCAGAATATATGTGAATCAATATAATCAATAACTCACAGATAAGACTTTCTCATAATAATATAATAAATATAATTACAGAAAGAACAATACAAATGGATACAATGCACAAATCAGCTGCTTTTGATGGGAGAAGTGCAAAAGAAAACTCCTCTCCAGATGAGTCTTTGATTACACCAATTTGGCTGACACACATGCCTGGGTTATTATTGCATGTTTTAGAGGTAATTACCTGATTGAAATCTTCTGAGATGTTCAGTAAGCGCCTGTACAGAAATGTCTTTCTGGTTGTCAAGTGTCCTAAAGAAAAAAAAAAGATGGACGAGGCATGGGAAATAAAGCTGTTAGAGAGTTAGTCTGCCATAGTCTGTAAGTTTAAATCACTTTCTTTAATGGTACTTTTTGTTGTAAACTAAATAGTGGTTCTTGCATTTTTTTTTCCAACCATAAAAATGGATGATACATCAAACTGCACAGCTTTCTTGAGGAGAGGTATGCTATATAAGTGTTTGGACATATAGGGCCCTATGAAAACGCGGACAGAATTGCGGAATCCAGTCAGTAAAATGGAATTTACTGTATAACACGGAATGTCATGGAATTTGCCAAATTGTGGATGAATAAATCAAACATTGGTCAGCACACTTAAATCAAAACGCAATATGTACTAGTGTCTGTTAATATTAAGCCAAAAATTACTATTTAAATATGAATCCTACATATTCTCCAAGTCTCTGTGTGAATGAATGGCGCAGATGTACGGTTTCGTTTACTACACACATACTGAAGCGCGTGATGCTTGCGGTGTTTTCAGCCTCTGCCGCCTCAATATATGAGTACATGAACACATAAACAATCTCTAGAACTACCGTCATATCATATACAAACAGAAAATTAAAGATCTTCACAGCTACCCATCGAAATAAAAGTTCGGTTTAACTTGAAGGAATTGTGACAGAAATACATTACTTAATGTAATGATAGTACTAAAATTATTAGGGCTGTCAAAAGATTATTTGCGATTAATCGCATACAAAAAAAAAGTTTGAGTTTGCCTAATATATGTGTGTGTACTGTGTGTAATTATTATGTATATATATATTATGTATATATATGTATAAATATATATATATATATATATATATATATATATATATATATATATATATATATATATATATACATAATAATTACACACAGTACACACACATATATTAGGCAAACTCAAACTTTTATCTTGTATGCGATTAATCGCAATTAATCATTTGACAGCATTAAAAATTTTTATCAAAATATTAAGGAATATTTACCAGATATTAATAATATTAAGAATTTATTTACCAGAAGAAAATGTAAATACACAACACAGTATTTCTGAAATAAATAACAAATTATATATATATATATATATATATATATATAATAAAAAAAAATCAATTATTTAGAGATCATTAAAATTTAATGAAAACATTAAAATGGAATTCAGAAAATTTTGAGAGAAAAAAAAAACATTTCATAGGGCCTTAATTTATTTTTTGTTAAACTTTAATAAATTGCTGTTAAACTGTGTAAGTTTCATGATTTTAATTAATTATACATGCTTTTTGATTCTTAAAATGTAATTTAACCATTAAAACAGAGTCAAGAAAAATTAAAAATGGAAATTGGAAAAAAATAAAATGGAATGTGGGGGAAAAAAAAATCTAACGATTTTCATAGGGCCCTAGATAAATGGTTTCAGCCTGCTCCAACAACACAAAAGTCATTCATATTTTCTTCAGAAAGCGTTCAAATCTTGCTCTGCATGTCATGTATCACATATATTATAAACTACTCTCTGAGCCTTGTAGTATGTAATGAACATAAGTCTGTCTAAGAAGAAAAAGATGAAACGCTGCATTTGGAAATGTCACAGCCATTCACATATTCTTCACTGTATTCTCACCAACCGGCGCATTGTGAGCAAAGCCACCTGGGTAATGTCAGAGAATAACCATATTTGCAGAACTTTATCATCGGTGATTATGGAATAAATTGTGTTTGCTCACTGTATTGTCCAGCTCCACAATGCTCTGATTGCTAATGCACTGCGTTTTGTGTCATTTTCAAACAGTAAATGAGCAGAAACCAGGAACCAAAACATACTGCAGCCGCAGAGTAATGGGAGATAGACTGCAAGCCAAATTCAATCAAAATTCTTATTACCTTAGTTCGTGTTGCTTTATTATTCATGTAATTTTAAAATCTGCCGTGTGAAAAGGCAATTTTGATAGAAAAGTTCAGCATGCAAATTCCATTATAAAATGTGGCTAGTTTGCGTTGAAGTGCTTACGAGCTGACGGCAAACAGTAAAAGGTTGTTCCCCAGCAACCCGCCACCAAACCGAGAGAGAGAGTTACGGGTTGGATGAGTTGCGACCGAGCTGGCCGTGCAGCTAAAACCCTGCATTTGACACTCAAAACCAATCTTTAAGGTGAGAATAAAGCAATATACACGGTTGCCTAGACAGAACAGTTTATATCATCCAAAAAGCGCCAGAGAAACACCATAAATTAGCCGGATTCCCCTGCTTCCTTGTCCCTGATGAATAACTTGCGATTGTGATTAATGATAAGTCATCTTTTATATACACATATAAAAAATAGATTAATCTGTCCTCTGCAGAGAAAAGTCATTTTTCACTTTTCAAAGTTCGAAAAAAAAATGTGCAGAGTCAAGCGTTCTGTGAGGCTTTAACAGCGGTGACATAATCTATGTGTGCACAGCTGCAGCTACTGTAAACCTACTGGATGTAGTTTATTACAGCGCTCTACCCACAATTACCTGCGACAGATTTGTGCACCAAAGCTGGTTGGCCCGTCGCTGACCACGCAGAGAGAGCTGAATTTACTCAACGCCGCGAAATAAACTACTTTATTGCAGGAGACAGATCCTGATTTTGAGGTAATGCGTTAATGTAAATGAGGAAATGACAAGACTGACACTGAAACAATATTACAGAAATATCTGAGGTCATTCTTGCGGGCAGCGAATTTCAGGAAATTAATATGGGGAACGAATGTTAGAAAACATCCCAGCCAACAAAAATATAGTCTAAGAACATTTTAATGATGCTCCCATTAAAGGATTAGTTGACTCCAGAAAATAAAATTATCTGATAATTTACTCACTCCTTTGTTATTCAAGGTGTTCATGTCTTTCTTTCTGCAATCGAAAAGAAAGTTTATTGAGGGAAACATTCCAGGATTTTTCTCCACACGGTGTACTTCAATGGGGATCAACGGGGTAAAGGTCCAAATTGCATTTTCAATGCAGCTTCAAAGGGATCATCTGCATTATCCCAACCAAGGAATAAAGGTCTTATCTAGCGCAACAAATGGTCAATATCTAAAAAAAAATATAAATACTAACCACATAAATACTAATTTAACCACAAATTCTCGTTTTGGAAAATGAAATCACATTTGAAAGATCATGTGTGATGTAGGCGGAAGTACTGACCCAGGTTTTACAAAGCAAACGTGCAAAGAAAATCAAACGGTATTTACGAAGGAAGGTAAAACTATGATGTCGGATGATTTTGAAGATGGAAGAGAGTTTTTCAACCTATTCTACCTTTTTGAACCAGAGTACACAAACAAAGAACTAACTGTGCGTGACTTTGTCGACGTGATTCCGTAATGCGTAATGCATCGTGAAAGTGCATCACAGATCTAGTGCAAGACGAACATTTGTGGTTAAAAAGTATATAATTTTTTTTTTTTTTTTTTTTTCAAAAATTACCAATCGTCTAGAGCTCTTTGAAGCTGCATTGAAACTGCAATTTGGACCTTCAGCCTGTAGATCCCCATTGAAGTCCACTATATGGAGAGAAATCCTGGAAAAACCTTAATTTCTTTTTGATTGAAAGAAGACAGACATGAACAACTTAGATGACATGGGGGTGAGTAAATTATCAGGAAATTTTAATTCTGGAGTGAACTAATCCTTTAAGTTATGAAAACATTTAAAACACATTTTGCAAATATTTTTATTTTGTTTTGCTCATGCGATCATTAAAGGAGAATTTCATTTAAAACATTTCTTTTTGTAAACATTATGGGAACATTACTTGAATGTTCTCTGAATGTTCTTAATCGAGAAGTAACATTCTTAAGAAACGTTATAACGTCTAACTAAAATATCGCAGAAACAAAACATTTATTTTTGTTCCTAACGTTTTGAGAACATTGTTAAAGAAGTCCACTTCCAAAACAAAGATTCACATATAATGTACTCACGCCCTTGTCATCCAAGATGTTTATGTCTTTCTTTCTTCAGTCGTAACGAAATTGTTTTTTGAGGAAAACATTTCAGCATTTTTCTCCATACAATGGACTGCTATGGTGCCCCGATTTTGAACTTCCAAAATGCAGTTTAAATGTGGCTTAAAACGATCCCAAATGCGGTTGTAAACGATCCCAGCCAAGGAAGAAGAGTCATTTTCATTAAAAAAAAATACACTTTAAATACTTTTTAATCTCAAACGCTTGTCTTGCCTTGCTCTGCCTTGCTCCGTGTATTCTGGTTCAAGACATTTAAGAGTATGTCGAAAAACAATCATATTTTCTCCCTCAACTTCAAAAATCATTTCAAAATCATCCTACATCGCTGCAAAAGTACCAACCCAGTCTTTGCAAAGTGAACATGCAAAGAAGATCAAACACCCTTAACAAAAAAGGTAAAACGGTGATATAGGACGATTTTGAAGTTGAGGGAGAACATGAGATTTTTTCAACATACCCTAACTGTGATGAACCGGAAAAAAACAGTCCAGGCAGAATAAGGCAAGATGAGCATTTGACATTAAAAAGTATATAAATTGTATTATTTTTATGAAAATATACGCTGGATAAGACTCTTTTTTTCTTGGCTGGGATCATTTACAACCGCATTTGGGTTTATTTGAAGCAGCATTTAAACTGCATTTTGGATTCGGTGCACCACAGCAGTACATTATATGGAGAAAAAATGCTGAAATGTTTTCCTCCAAAAACGATTTCTTTACAACTGAAGAAAGAAAGACATGAACAACTTGGATGACAAGGGGGTGAGTGCATTATATATCAATCTTTGTTTTGGAAGTGGACTTCTCTTTTAAAGGGATAGTTCACTCAAAAATGAAAATTAGCCTATTGTGTGCATGACTTCTTTCTTTCAGACGAATTCAGTCAGTTATATTAAAATTATCCTGGCAGTTCCAAGTTTTAGAATGATAGTAGGTGGGTGTTTCTCTTCATCAGTCCAAAACAAGTCCAATAAAGTGCATCCATCCATAATAAAAAGTGCCTCACATGGCTCCAGGGGGTGATTAGAGGCCTCCTGTAGCGAATCGATGCATTTTTGTAAGAAAAATATACATATTTAAAATGTAAGAATCACTTTAATCCCTTGTGCCAACTGGTTGTACTTGGAAGCAGCTCTAGGCTGATGACGTAGGCCGTTGGCATTGCGCATGCGGCTGAGTCCCGCACAAACTAATGTTGGTTTACAGGAGCAAAGGAAGCAAAGTTTCCTTACTTAAGCAAGTCTAATCTTGGTTTATATCGAAATCCTCCTACATTTGTCTTTACATATCCTCATTTTGTACTTCTAATTCGTGAGTGCTGTTTTTTTTTTAGGTTGCTCCACAGCGCGTTTGTGTTTGTCATTTCCAAGTAGAGCATGTGCAACGCCAACGTCTTATGTCATCCATCCGGAGCTGCTTTTGTGTATGACCAGTTGGCTAGATTAACGTGATTCTTACGTTTTAAATATGGATATTTTTCTTAAAATGCATTGATTCGGAGGCCTTTATTCACCCCCCGGAGCTGTGTGAGGCACTTTTTATTATGGATGTATGCACTTTGTTGGACTTGTTTTGGACTGATGAAGAGAAACACCAGCCCACTGCCATTACAAAGCTTGGAAGTGCCAGGATAATATATGTAACTTAAATTGGATTCATCTGAAAGAAGGAAGTCATATACACCTAGGATGCCTGGAGGGTGAGTAAATAATGGAGTACGTTTTGAGAACATTCCCCGTTAGCTAGATTATGCAATTCACCAATCAGAATCAATCATTTCAGAGAGACTCATATTTTTTTTAATTATCATTCATCTGATTGCTTAAAATAAGGTAATTGCACCTTTCCCCATAAAGCCGCAAAATTTGAAGTTTATGTCCACAGCAGAAATGGATGAATTATGCACTGAGGTTTAACAGGTCTTAGCTTGTTAAACCTTCCATTTCCCAATGTTAAGACAACATTTGTTAGGATATAATGAACTGTGGTGGCACTCTAAATCTAAAAGAGCTAGAGCTTTGGCACTTTCACCATCATTAGACGGATATACAATAGAGATCTGAGAGAATCTGCCCTACGGCAAAACAGTATTTCACCATGCTGGCCAGATGATCATCCAAATGAAAGGAGAGGCGGTTCAGATGGTGTTCTCATCCACTGGCGCGAGCACACACATTGATTGAGTTTGTTTGTGTGTGTGTGTGTGGGTGTGTTTGTGTACACAGACTTGTTATCATGTGACAGATTACAACATACAAACTCAAGTGGGGAAGTTGAAGTGAGGGCTTTGTTTTTTTTTTTTCGTCTGTCTAACATCCGCGAGACTTTTCTGTGTTCTCATGTATTCAGCTCAAAAGGGGAACGTGAGCATATCAGGGGAAGTAGGGGATTGGTTCCTCTTTTTTGTACAGAACACTGATTGTTATCAACTCATCTACTGCAGCACCCTTATCCGTTACTGTGCTATTGTTTACTTAGAAAGAATCATATCTCATAAATAAGAAATACTTCTCAGAATTTGTACCTGATGACCTCAGAAAAGCAGTTTTTTGAAGCTCGGAGTAATTCATCAAGGATTACATTTCAACAACATGGTGTATAATTTAAGTAACACAAGCAAGAGATGCTGCGATATACTGTGTATGTGTGTGTGTATATAAGGTATTTTGAAAGCATACGGAGTGTTTCATAAGAATGGGCTAAAGATCCATTTTGGTGTGCTTGGCTCACTGCAAATCTAAGATTTAGAAAGTTCTTGCTTCATGCTGTGAACAAATGTTCTTTTATTAGAACATATTTATTTAGATATAATTGATACATCATTTATGGAACTTTTTTCTGAAATGTTTTATTTGGATGCTCATCAAATTTTTTTAATTTATTTGTTACATTTTTTAATTATGGAGCCCCGCACATGCCATGAAAAAAAAAAAAAAAAGTAAATCATGTGCAATATTTGCCAATTTATTCTTTTGTTTTAATTAAATAATGTGCACTGAATAATAATTTGTGCCCTCGTTTTAAATAGCGTGCACTAAATAATAATTTGTGCCCTCATTTCTAAATCGTGTATGCTAAATAAGAATTTATGCCCACATTTTAAGTGAATTGTGCGCACTAAATAATTTGTGCCCTTGTATTAAATTGTGCACACTAAATAATTTGTGTCCTCGTTTTAAATCGTGCACACTAAATCATAATTCATGCCCTTGTTTTAAATCATGCACACTAAATAATAGTTTGTGCCGCCATTTTAAGTAAATCATGTGCACTAAATAATAATTTGTAACCTCGTTTTACGTAAATCATGCACACTGAATAATTTGTGCCCTCGTTTTAAGTGAATCTTGCACACAAAATAACTTATTATTGCCCTCGTTAAGTAAATTGTGCACAAATAATTTTAAGTAATACACAGTAAATAATAATTTGTGCCATGGTTTTAAGTAAATCATGCACACTAAATAATTTGTGCCCTTGTTAAGTAAATCGTGCACATGAAATAAATTGTGCCTTTGTTTAAAGTAAATCGTGTGCACTAAATAATAAATTGTGTGCACTAAATAATAAATTGTGCGCATGAAATAATAATTTGTGCCTTCGTTTTTAGTAAATTGTGCACACTAAATAATAATTTGTGCCCTCGTTTTAAGTAAATTGAGCACGGTAAATAATAATTTGTGCCCTCGTTTTAAGTAAATTAAGGGAATTGATTAGTAAATCATTCACATGATTTAGTAAACTGAGGGAGTGAAGTGCCAAGCAACACACTGCATTTCTAAATGAATTTAACAAATTGGCTAAATGGATGATTAAGTTCCTCGCTCATAAAGACAAGCTGTGGTTATTTTTATTTAATATAAAATGTCACCTTTGGATACACTAAACTGTATGCTAACTGTCTGCTTTAGTTTATTGTGAAAGTAAATTTGGTTATATTAGACGTGTCTTTTGTCTTATTTAACTGTAATCGCAATAGTTGCGAACAGCTACATACGAACCACACCTGGGACTAATTTCCCTGAATTTATGATATACCAGCTTCCACTGTACAAAACAGTTGTATACATGGAGAAACAGCATGATGAATACTAAGCAGCAAATTAGACAATAAAAATATACAACGTAATAACATTTGTTTTAATATCCTGCTGTACTACCTGATATAATACCTCACCCTTCATTTGCATAACTTTGCTGAAACAGTTGCAAGAGTGTTGTTTGTTTACCTGACTGAGTTTGATGCCTCTAAGAAATGCTACAGAAGAAAAGGAAATATTCTTTCCAGATGAAATCACATCTCCTGGAAGCTAAAGATATAATCACTGATGGTTTCATTCCAATATAAGCCGTTATCTTTTGGAAAAACAACGAGATGCCCAGATGTTTGAAAATATCATGGAAACTGCGACTAAAAACGCAGGTATTTCCTCCACCATAAGGCACCTGCAAGGTAGACAACGTTAAATGTGTCTAAAAGGGGGTGGTAGCTATGGCAACAACGATAACTTCTCATCTCCAGACGTCGTGGCTGCTCGAGGCGTTTGACATAGCTGCTGAACCGGTCAATAGGGCAAGTGGATTGTGGGTACACAGAAGAGAGGAGATGAGATCGGCCCACCTCGAGCCAGGTGTCTGAACAGTTGTTTCCACATTAGCAGCGTTGGAAGTCTGCTCCTGTCACGCCGGCGCCAGGGCAAAGGGTCACGGCCAGGGCTCCACGGACATGAAGGCGAATCTCAGCATTAAGGAGCATCGGAGGAAAAGGGAGGGAGATTGCAGTGTTACTTTGCATGCCAAACGACAGCAATAAAATATCAGAAATTAGAGCCACACAAGACAATGGGTTATAGACTACCTTTGATTTACAATTAAACAAGCTGTTACGGCAGTGTACAGAAGCACTGGCATCCTTCCCAACCTGTAATTTGCCATCCACTCTTGATAAACCAGCTTAGTTGAAAGCATCCAGCAAAGCAGACAGAAGAAACAAGATGAATTCTAAAGGAATAGTTCAGCCAATGATTAAAAGTTGGTCATTTGTCACTTTGATGGCCTTCTAAACTCATACCGCTATAACTTATTTCCTTCACTGGAACACAAAGGAGATGTTTTGCATAATAGAAAAGCTGCTCTTTTCCATAAAACAAAAGTAGATAGCAAACATGGGCTGTCAAGATCCAGAAAGGAGCAAAAAGTATTCTTGTACAGTGTTCATACAGATACCGTAAAATCAAATTCCAGGACTTTCAAGGAATTTTTTCATTTTCAAATTCTAAAAAAAGACTAATAGATAAAAAATATACTAATAAAAAATGGCAAAAATAAAGTGGAGCGTATGCGAAGTATTATTACTAAAGCACACTAAAGAGATTTGTATATTTTTATATATACTTTCTTTTTATGTATACTTTCTTTTTTCTTTCTTTTTTGTTTTTATAACTGTACTGCATTAATTTTTTGATGTCTTCTACTGTTTAAGAAAAAAAACAAACAGAAAAAAAGATTAGCGGAATTCCTCTGAAATCCTGATATGAAACAAATGATTTGCAAACCCGCACCAAAGACCCGATCTGAATCAAATGATTCGTAATCCGCACTCCGAAGTTCAGTTCTGAATCAAATGATTCATGAATCATTCAATTTGCTAAATGATTCACAAACCCGTTCCGATCTAAATCAAACGAGTCTCAACATGTGATCTGAAGTCCCAATCTGAAACAAATAATTTGTGATACGCAACCCGATTGGAGCACTTCAAAATAGTGAATCATTTAATAACTACTGCATTAATGGTTTGATGTTTTCTACTGTATAAGAAAAAAAAAACAAAAACAAACAAACAAAAAAAAAAAACAGCAAAAAAGATTTACGAAATCGCTCGGAAATCCTGATCTGAAACAAATGCTTCACAAACCTGCACCGAAGACCCGATCTGAATCAAATGATCCACACTCCGAAGTTCTAATCTGAATCAAATGATTTGCGATCCACGCTCATATTACATATCATGAATCATTTGATTTGAATCATTCAACTCGCTAAATGATTCATGAACCCGTTCCGATTTAAATCAAATGAGTCCTGATACGCGATTTGAAGTCCCAATCTGAAACAAATGCTTGGTGATACACAATCCGATTGGAATGCTTTAAAACAGTGAATCATTTTGCCAAGCGGTGGTTTAACTGATTCGGATTTTTAACTTTTTGCCCATCACTACGTGCTTTTTAAAATCATTAGAAGCGATGTTGAAATTCGAAAATGAATGGCTCTTTTAATTTGATCTAGCTGTTGCTAGTGAGTCGTTAAATGAATGATCAAAGTCACAAGTAAATTGATTCTGTTCCTCTTTTTGCATCTTCAGCCATGTTTACATGACAGAGGCTTAGCAAGATTCTTTTCTCGCATTAACAGAAAGAAATGAAAAAGGTATGTTTTTTGAATTGTGTAAATTTTGTGTGAAAAGATATGTGCTTAAAATTAACAAAATTAAACTAATTTAATATATACATTGTCTTTCAAAAATTCAAGCACTTTTCAAGTACCTTTTCAGGAATATTGCTATTTTCAAGGGTCTTCTAGGCCTTAAATTTCAAAAAGTCAAATTCAAGCACTTTAAGCACCTGTTTGTTGCTTCATAAAATTAAGGTTAAACCACTGATGTCACATGACTATTCTAACGATGTCCTTTCTATTTTTCTATGCCTTGAACATGGTAGTTGAGTTGCTGTCAATGAAAGGTCAGAAAGTACTTGGATTTAATCCAAAATATCTTAATTTGTGTTCCGAAGATGAACAAAGGTCTTACGGGTTTTGGAACAACATGAGGGTGAGTAATTAATGACAGGATTTTCATTTCTGGGTGAACTGTCACTTTAAGGCAACCTTTTTCTTTCCCAAGCCAGCAATCTCATCTCAGGCCAATAAAAAATTTAGCCTTTGCCTAGATTCCCTGTTTAACTCCTTGTGATGACATATACATGACAACAAGACAAATGTGTGTCATTGAAGGCTGTTGTGATGTTGTTGTTATTGTTGTCGGCTTCCGCATACTGGAGGATTCAAGACTTTTTCCCCGTTCTCACACTCAAAGACTTCCTCATGGGACAAAGCTCCACGCTTTCCAAGAATCCCAAGAGGAATGCACACCATCAGGAAAAACCATTAAGCTTAGGATGAATAATAGCATGTTCGGTAGTACCTCATCTCTTAAAAACCTGCGTTACATAACACTTGTGTTCTTATCAGATTATTATTATTATTATTTTTATTTCGGAAGTGATGAATGCTTGATAAATTCCAAACTACGCCTTAGAAAGGGTCACACTTTACATAATAACTAATTACATAATTAAGTCCTCAGAAATACAAATGAATGACCTCATATACAGTTACAAGAGTAGCTTGTAATTGCACATTGCTATTGCTACTGTAATTGATATTAACGTGTAAAAATTGACTCATTTTTAAAGGCCATGTGTGCCGATGTAAAAATCCTTTCCTTTATACAGTCAAACATGCATAGACAAACTCTACAGGGCTTTAAAAAAAAATTAATTACATTTATGCATTTAGGAGACTATATTAATTTAGTCTTAAATTAAATTACTTAGAAAAAAAAATACAAAAGATATCCATTTCAAATAAATGTTGTTCTTTTGAACTTTCTAGCCTTCAAAAAATCATTTAAAAAAAGTGACACTGTAGTCTGGAGTAATGGCTGCTGAAAATTCAGCTTTGCATCACAGGAATAAATTACATTTTATAACATTCTCAAACAGAACACTATAGTAATAACATTTCACAAAATTACTATTTTTACTGTATTTTATATCAAATGAATGCAGCCCTGGAGAGCATAAGAAACTAGGAACATATGTGACCCTGGACCACAAAACCAGTCATAAGGGGAACAGGTTGTTTGTAGCAACAGCTAACAATAAATTGCATGGGTCAAAATGATCGATATTTCTTTTATGCCAAAAATCATTAGGATATTAAGTGAAGATTTTGGTCCATGAAGATATTTTGTAAATTTCCTGCCATAAATATATCAAAACTTAATTTTTTATTAGTAATATGCATTGCTAAGAACTTCATTTTAACTATTTTAAAGGTGATTTTCTCAATATTTAGTTTTAATTTTTTTTGCACCCTCAGATTTTAGATTTTAAAATCTCAGCCAAATATTGTCCATTAAGCTTACTTATTCAGCTTTCAGATGATGTATAAATCTCAATTTCAAAAAAATGTACCCTTATGACTGGTTTTGTGGTCCAGGGTCACATATTGTATGGCAGCAGCTGCTCTCAAAAAACCTTCTGATTTAGACTAAATTACAAAATTACAAATTAAATATTTATTGAAAAATTTTTACATTTATGCTGAACTCAAAATGTAAAAACTGAACAGCCCACATATATTTTAGACACATAACAGGAGAAGTAAAAGTAAAAATGTTTTATCAACTCATAAACCCAAGCCGGTCTCAGGGTAGAGCTGGTCTAGACCAGAGCACACACCAAGCCTCACTATTATTAAACCAGCTCCCCTCTGAGCTCAAACGGCAAGTCTGTGTCTCTTCTGCGTCTGTAGACCATAGAATCATAAACTCCTGCTGTTACGTCCACATCAGCTTTACCGTATGCTCTTCCCTGTGGAGAAAAGTGGAATAAATGGCATCTATAAACAAAAGAGAAAGTGCAAACTGACAAAATCTGTTATATAAAAAGCTACTGCACCACTGTGCTGCAATACCATAATTCTGAAATCATAATTGAGCTTGTGTATATCATGTATTCTGGGAGTTTAGATAGAAAATGTGTGGCTTTAAATTAGCAATCACACTATTTAACATTAACTGCAGCTTTCTATAGATCTAACTGGTTGTTGGTTCCCACCCACCTCATTGTAGGTGAACACTGGTGCTCGTGGATGAAATTGGGCAGCAGGGGGCAGCAATGAGTAGCCCTGCAGGTCCTCATACGTCCCCCAGCCTCTCACCTCCTCATAGTCATGAGCGAAAGGGTTTGTGCCGTGTCTGCCATCTGGAGGGAAGGAAACTCAGCACATGAATACTTCAACCACGTACTTTCAAATCGCAAAAACGCTTTAATTGTTAACTAATCCATAAACAGCTGTCACTGGAGGGGTTTGCTCAAATATTGAATACTTGCTTTGAATAAAAACAAAAGAGCTTTTAAAAGCAGAAAACTTGAAGTGATCTAAAATGCCTCCCCTCGTGCAATCAAAGAAAGGGAAAATATTTCTTTATTATGTCTGCTAAGGCAGGGATCACTGTTATTCACACTTGGTGTCTTTTTTGACAAGAAAAAGTTGACAACGGCGCTTTTTTAGTAAAAAAAGAATCTGGCAGCGTTGCAGCCGAGGGCGTCTTTTGTTGCATCATATGAATCTTGAGAAAAGAGGAAGCTCGCTCTTGCGCTGGTGTTTTATTTTTTTATTTTTTAGCATTTTTGTATTTAGACAGGAAGCGAGGGGACAGGGGGGACAGGATCGGGAAGGATCTGCGAGTCTGCGGGACGTCCGAAGCGCAGCGGCGTTCATGTTAACTTCAAAAACCGACGCGCGGCTCCGATAGCCTTGTGGGCAGTGCGTCGGTTTTTGAAGTTAACGGGGAGGAGAATGTCGATTAACAACAATAAAATAAAAGTCTATTAACCGGCACCATCTCCATTTTTTCTTGTTGTTCTTGTTGTTATGGAAACGTCAGTTCTGGCTACTCGCTTGTCATTGGTCAGCTGTCAAAAAGGCGCTTGACGTAGGGCGTTTCTTTCAGAAAAGTTGAACTTTTTCCATCTTGAAAAGATGCTCCGAGCTGCAGAAAAAGACGCCGGCGGTGGCGTTTAAAAAAGCGCTCATGACTTTTTTGAAAAGACGGTTTACTCCATAGGATTAGAATGTAAAACAGACGCTGGCAGTTTGAAAAAAGACGCCAAGTGTGAACATAGCCTAAGTCATGTGGATGAATGATTTGTTCACAGACTTAAGCACCGTTCACACAACAAGCGACAAAGCGACGCAATCCCATTCATTTCAATGGAGAGCTGGTGACAAGAGCGACAGCGAGCTACAGCGACCGTTGGCGACCGGATGGGGCGTGTCCAGCGACGCGACAAAGTTCAGAATCCCTTAACTTTATGCAAATGAAGAGCAACTTTCGGGAGCGACAGCCAATAGGAAAGAAGACGTCAGAGCTCATGTGATTGTTCTCCCATCAGCCGTAGATAAACATACGCAATGGAAAAAAGTAGGCTCTGCTTCTCATTCGTTTTTGTTTGTATGTACAGATTTAATTTATATTTATATTATATTTAGTCTTTTGCCTCCAAAATGTTTGTATTTAGTGGCAAGAAACCTGATTCACTGTCAAAGCAACCAGTAGTGAGAATGCCCACTAGCAACCTCGTCGCCAGCCCCTGAAATGCAACGACAGAAATCGCTGCTAGTGTAAATGCAGCTCAACAGTGAAAGACGGACTTGAGCCACACAGTCCAGGGCTCGACATTAAAGAGTGCCCCATGGCCCGCGACCAGCGTGAAAGACGCTCAGGACAGTTGATGAATTTGTCACTGCCGTGTCGTCTCGAACTTTTATCATTATCACGTATTTTTAAGCCTTGTTCATTTAAAATTTCAAGCGATCACTAAGAGACATGCCTACAAAGATATGTCATAATACCTGTCTTGACGATTAACTTTGTAGCTTTAACAATGAATAATCTATATTTAAGATGCATTTTAGCCGATCTCTGTTCCGGGCTTGCACACGAACTGCATGCAATCATTTTTCAAAATGTCATGTGTGTGGAAATATTACGAACTCTTTAAACATCCGTTAGCAGAGGCCAGAGACGCTGAAGACGAACACAAAGAGGAAAAATGCGCAAAATATTGGAAGTATTATTTTAAATATTAAAACGTGGGTTTATATGAATGTATCTCTGAGGGGAACTGTTTTAAGAATAGTTTACATGGTGTTTTCTTTTCATCTGCCTCTGTATAATCAGTGGTGGACAGTAACGAAGTAGTTGTACTTCGTTACTGTACTTACATGTTTTCAAATATCTGTACTTTACTGGCGTAGATTTATTTTGAGTAACTTTCACTTTTACTTCACTACATTCCAAAGCGTAAGATTGTATTTTTTACTTCACTAAATTTCATAAAACATATCATTTCTCCTTATAAAATATCACGTGCTCTGAGACGCAGAAGCGGTGTCTGATTAATGAACAAACTGATTCTTTTTAATGAACCTGTTAAATCGATTCGCAAATCTCACTAAACGATTCATTGACAAATCAAAATGATCCGATTGCAGCTGTTCACGAGTCACAATTCACGGATTCAAATGATTCGTTTAGAGCGAGTCTCCAGTCAACTGAATTCATAAGAAAGAACCGGGAGATCTTGTAAACGCGCGTGCGACCGATGCTGCAAAAAGTAAGTTATTAATCTCGAAATATAGGATTAATACATAAAATCATTAAATCATATTTAGGTCAAAACTGTCCGTTGTTTGTGAATTAAATCTGCTGTAAAGGGTGATCTGTTTAAGCCCACTGAAATGATTGAATGCAGACACATCAACATAAGTGTATGTTTTAGGTCAAAAACCGAAAAATTAAAATAACACATATTAAATAAAACAACTCAAGCACGTTCATATTGCCTGCTGCTGTCTTAGCAGTTGTATTAAAATGCTACGGTTTTAGCCCTACGTGACGTCTGTTTATACTTTGTTTATCAACAGTATACATTTTTATATTGTTTGGATCAACTAGCCGAGTAGACAGATATTAGTGTTTATTCATAATCATACTGAAAATAAGTAAATATTATTAGCTGATGCTAACTGTCTAGCTAACAAGCTTGCTGGTGCTAAGTTGAAGTAATTTTAGATATAAAGTCCAAATATTTTTATGCAGCCACCTAGATAGATTACATCTGAGGGAAAAAGAAAGGATGTGATGTTCAGAACATAGTAACTACAGTAATTATTAAAGTGGGAAGTGATGCCCTCTGGGAGCATTTGGCCAGGGGTGTTTTTACACCACAGACAAGGTTTTAGAGGGGAAAAAAAAAGTCATCATGAACATATAGTTTTATTTTCCTGAAAATGTTCTTGCTAACTTTAGGCCTTATTCTCATATCATACATAACTGTGACGTTATGGAAAACAACAAACTTTAAAACACTTTTTTCTTACTGGTGAAAATTAGATGGTCAAATCTGTTTTCTCTCAGGTACATCGCAATGTAACCTTCACAACTCTCATCAACATAGTCCATATTAACAAAAAATATATATTTTTACTCCATATAGTGGTTATTTTGGGAAAATCCCAGGTATTTTGAGCAACAGGATTATAAAAAAATGTGCTAATATAAAATTAAATTAAGTGGCCTATATAAAATAAATCTGTCAGTACTTTTTTTTTACTTAAGTACATAAAAATCGGGTACTTTTGTACTTTCACTCAAGTAAAATTGAAAAAGGAACACGTTTACTGGAGTAATGTTTTATTATAGGTATCTGTACTTTTACTCAAGTACTTGATTTGTGTACTTCGTCCACCACTGTGTATAATGCATTTAAAGTAGCGTTCATAAGCACAGGGCTGCTTTGTTTACAGCTGTAACCAAAGAAACAGATCACTGTTACTCCATAAGCACCACCTGCTGGCAGAGACTGAGTTTGCGTTCTTTCAGTCTGTCTGTGTGCTGTTTTCCCCTAAAGCATATTTTCAAATGTAATAAAATATTTAGAATTTTTGAACAAACAATGTTTGAATTTAATATTTGTTAGGCTAGTAGGTTTTGCTGTGGAATCAAAATTGGAATCGAGAATTGTACAATTTAATTGGTATGTAAAATGTTGGTGTCATATAGGCTTGTTTATTAAAATCAAAGATAACATAAGTCAAAAACAATGATAACAGCAACTATTTTATTTTTTTGTGGCAGGGTCATTAGAAAAAATCCTTAGCACTGAGCCCTGCAGTCTCTAACTTTTTTGCTTAAATAGGCAGGATGTTATTTGGGAAGGGATCAGGATTTGACAGAGGCATGATTTGAACCTTTAAAAATTAAAAGTTAAGCTTTAAAATCCCTCATAAGTGTATAAGGACACAAGATTTACTCTCACCGTGATCCTCAGGGCCTTCAGGGTGAGTAAACAGGGCAGGACTGTAGGCCTCAGTTGGGTAGTAATAATAAGAACTCTCCTGCTATTGAGGAAAAAGGACATATTTAGTAGAAATTAGCATTGTTTGTGAATTCAGGTGTGATCTTTTTCAACACAAGGCAGAGAGTGTTCTTTTCATGTATTTTTATTTTAATGTTTTGCTATAACAGCTGTTCGCTGTGTAAAAAAAAGAAAAAAAAAAGACTGCGAGTGTCCAGTGATATACCCGTCCGTAGCTCTCGTAGACGCTGCTGTCAGGCTCGGAGCTGCTGTCAATGAGGAGCGTTCGCTGTGCCGAGGCGTTGATAAGCTCTCTGCTCGCATAGCGGGTTGAGCCGCTCGCCGTGGACCTGCAGAAACACACAACATCACATTCACTACACATTGCAAGTTAGAAAACATGACAGGAAAGCAGAACTTCTGCAAACAGGGAGGAATTTCTAAGGAGCAGTCAATAAATACAGATGTCTAGGAAACTGAAAACACATGGTGAATTATTAGAAGCTTACAAGTTTACATTACAGCATTTGTCTGCATAATTTTTCTAATGCATTTTGAATGTATACATACAGAATCATCTACAATAAGGAAAATCTACATATATATATATATATATATATATATATTTCCTCCTATATCAAGGGAGGCAGTGTCTCCTTAATATACTGGATGAGAAAAAAAATTGTAGCACAAAAATAAAACAACTGCAATATTACAAAGTTTAATATTAAAAGTGTATAAATCAGTCGTTTTTCGAAACATTATCCAGCAGCGAATGGTGGAAAGTCATGTGAGAGAAGGCAATGCCTCCATCGTGATATGATTGGATATGAATGGTTATGATCGACTGTGATTGGTTCATGCAATAAATCCCGCCTCTTGTGTTTGTGTATGTTTGCGAATCAGTCTGAATGAACATTATAATGGCGTTAATGGGAAGACTAATTTAAAGAAAGTAAGTAAACACATTTAGATATAACAACTTTATGTCAAAATAAGACTTAAAATGGCATGAAAACATGATCTGTTGGAGTTTTTAATGAGTAATCAGCTTGGAAAAAATTAAAGCAAATATCTGTGTCTGTGACCAATATTTTACCAAGCTTCCATGACTAATGACCCGAAAAATTCAAAAATAGTTAAAAGTTAACTATTAAAAAGAATAGCTGAACATAAGTTCACAAATAAAATATTAAAATATAATTTATTATTTTAAAATAAAACTGCTTAAAAACACTATAATAGAATAGGATTACATTGTAAATGTAAAAATATAAAACAGATAAAAAAATAATAATAATAATTATATATATTATTATTATTATTTTTTATATATATATAAATTCTAAATTGAATACATATTTTTAAAAATGTTAATATTTATTATTTATTTAGATTTATTTTAATTATTAATAAATTCAACATTAAATATATATTTCAAAAAATCTACATTACTTAATAATCTAAATAATTTAATATTCCTCTCATATTTGCTGTTTATATATATATATATATATATATATATATATATATATATATATATATATATATAATATTAATATATGTTTACACATATATATACATATATATATATATATATATATATATATATATATATATATATATATATATATATATATATATATATATATATAAGTAATACTAAATTACTTATATGTATATTATTTATATATATATATATATATATTAATAATTTAAAACAATTCTACATTACTTATAAATAATCTAAATAATTTAATATTCTTCTCATATTTGTTGCTTAAAATATATATATTTTTTTTTCATTTATAAATAATAAACAATATTATATATTTTATAATATAGTAAATGACCCACTATTGCATGTTAGATTTTATGCCTTAACACAAATCAATATTTTATGTCTTAATGTTTACACACATAAATAACTTAATGCACACATTTAATAAATTAATGAATTTAAATATTTATTTTTATTAAATATTTAATTTTTTTCCTAATTGAATATTCATTTTACGTAAAATAATCTGCCTGTGTCATTTTATTTTATTTTAAATTTTAAGTTTCTCTTTTTTTAATATCCTACTAAAACACCAAGACTTTTGTCTATGCTGCTTTTTTTTCTTTGTAGCTCATGACTCTCGTCACCTGTAGGCTGGTGAAATGAACACTCTGTACTTCTCTGGAGTCTATTTATGGAGATGCAAGCTAAGCAGCGTTTCTATATGCCATCTTGAGGGCTTCTATAGCTACTGGAAGCTGAAAGGCTTCATCCAGACAGGCAGAAGTTGTTCTGAATGCCTTCCAGCCATCACGGCATGCTGGTCTTGCTTGTTAGCGCGGCTCGCTAAGGCTCACATCACCATTGCTGCTGCTCATATTAAGGCATAGGAGATTGTTCAAATCCCTAACCAAGTATTAAACTTTATGGCAGTAAATAACCACCTAGCAAACCCTTACTTTCTTCGGTGCTAACATGACTCACCTCTGCTCCTCGCTTTTTGTCTCCTGTGAAATGCTCCTGGTGTCCTCTGAGTGCAAAAAACCAGAGGAGAGTGGCATGTTACAGGGCAAAGGTCACAGGAAGGAGAACATGATGAAAATGAAAGGAATCCAGAACGTCATACAGACAGAACATGAGATTGTTTGCGTACGAAACATTCATCATACGCCATTTCAATTATTGGTTCCTCCCTACAAATTGTGTTGTGACAGTAGCTTTAATAAACTGATAAAAAGGGCCGTTCAAATTGAAAACGAGAGGAGAGGACGACAGGTTCATGAATAGAGAGGAAAAGAAAAAAAAAACGGGAGCGAGAGATGAGAGGGGAGAGACAAGACACCTGACAGTTTGAAGGAAGGGGCGAGGCGAAAAAAAGACAGATGGGGTGAGTGAGAGAGAGAATGACAGAGGACGAAAGGGAAAGGGGCGAGATAAGGGGAGAGACGAAGGGAGGAAGTGACAGCTGCCGGGGAAAGGAGAGATGGCGGGATGATGCAGATGGCTGAGGAGGCAGCGAGCGAGATAAGAGGAAAAGAGAGAGATGGATTTAAAAGTGAGAAGTCATATTAGGATTCAGACAGTTCATCCCGTTTGCGCTGCGTGCTGTCGCTGCGAGTCGACCGGTCTAGGACACGCTGTCTAACAGCGACCAAGTAGAAACGGTGACACGATGAGGAGTTTCGCTGTCATTTACCTTTCAGGCTCCGCCCTCTTTTCCATTTGGCCAATAGGAAGCAGCTCAGAGGGTTTAGGAACAATAGAAGACCGCCCACAACCAGGATCACCACCACATAAGCAGGAAGACCGCGACCTGTTGAGTAGCAAGAGCTCTGAATAAAAACTGCATAATGCATCTGAAAAGATGATATACAGTCAGTGGACTCCAAAAAGTATTTGGACACTTGAAATTGTAAAATAATGCATATTAATTGTTTAATATTAAGACAAAAATATATGGACACTTTTTGGTTGTCAGTTATCTGAGTAATTTGACCTCTGTAAAAGAAATTAACTACTGTATTTTTCTTATGAAAAATTAAAACCTTTTAGTGTGCAGCATATATTTTATATAATTAATTAAATTATAACAATACAATAAAGTACTATTTAAAATAATTGAAAAGACTACTACTATGACTAGAACTAATTACTATTATTTATTATTATTATTATTATTAATAAACATTTTTTTTTACTATTATTTCATATTTCTTTTATAAGTAAAAAAAAAAAAAAAAACAATCCACAACAATTCTCCTCATTTATTTTGTCTTTTGTTGAAAATGTTGTTTTATTAATAATAAAACTAAATGATTCATAATATTAAACATTTTTATTATTATTGAATACATATTATTATTATTATTATTATTATTACACTTTTCCCACAATGCTAAATATTAATTGTAAAATTAATTTTAATAATAATAATAATAATAATAATAACAACAATGATAAAAAAATCTTATTACTGAATACATTATTATTATTATTATTATTATTATTATTATTATTATTATTATTATTATTATTATTATTATTATTATTATATCAGTATTCAGAGCTTTTTTTCCACTGTACTTCTCATTTGTCTAACACTGAATAGTGTAACTAAAGCCAATACTACTACTACTACTACTATATAGTAATAATAATAATAATAATAATAATATCTCTTTAAGTAAAAAAAAAAAAAAAAATCCACAATGCTTTTTCTCATTTATTTTGTCTGGTGTTGAATAATGCAATTAAAGCCAAAGTTTATTTTATTAATTATTTTTTTTTTTTTTATAATAATAAAATGTATTTTTTACATTTAATAATAATAATAATAATAATAATAAAAGTTTTTTATTCATTATAATTCTGAAATATTTTATTATTTGCATAAAATGTATTTATTATTTTTATTATGTATTATTATTATGATTAAAATATATTATACATATTTAATATTATTAAAATTATTAATGTTAAAAACTTTTTTCCACAATACGTCTCATTTGTCACTGAATAATGTAACTAAAGCCAATAATATGAATTTTATTTATGAATTTTCAAATTAATATTAATTTTAACAATAATATAATAATAATGAAATAATAATAATAATTTAAACATAATTTTTATTGAATACATTATTATTATTATTATTATTATTATTATTATCATCATCAATGTTAAAAACTTTTCCACAAAATTTTTCTTATTTGTTTAACATTGAAAATTGTAACTAAAGCCAATAATAATAATAATAATAATAATAATAAACATTTTTATTATTATTGAATACATTAATTATTGTTTATCCACACTACCTCTCTTTTGTCTAACATTGAAAATTGTAACTATAGCCAATAATATTATTTTTAAAATTATTTTTAATAATAATAAAACTATTATTATTATTTATTGGTGTTATTATTATTATTAATGTTACAACTTTTTTCCACAAAACTTCTTTTTTTGTCTAGCATTGAAGAGTGTAACTAAAGCCAATAATAATTCAAACATTGAATTAATAATAATAATAATAATAATAATAATTATTATTATTATTATTATTATTATTATTATTGTTAAAACTGGAACCAAATTTGATTGTAATTAACTGTAACTTTTTATTTATTTATTTATTTATTTATTTTAAATACCAGTTAAACAGTGTTTTAGTGGAAAAGTCTTATAAAGAAACTCAATACATCCATTCAAAATCGGCCTGACACCAGTTGCTTAAACTCATTTCCAAAAAAAAAAAAACAGCTCAAAATCGTATTAGTTTGATTTAGTTAGAGAAAAGGTCTAGAATCATTTGTTAGCTACTCGGGTAGATATTTTGTCATCCAATGCGATGACGTTCTGACATTTTAAAGCATGGCTTGAACGTTCAAATACTTTTTGGGCACAAGATATATTAACGGCAGCTGTGCTGAAACTCGCACATATATATGTTCATGATGCTGAAATATGTCTTGGGCTGAATTTGCACAACTATGCATCACTGTCTTGTTGGATTTGCTATACTATATGTCACAGTTTTGTAGAAGAGAGTGTGTGATTGGTAGAGATTTGACACGCTCGAGTCATGCCTCGCCGCGTGAAAATACCTCCGACGCCGCGAGAACTAGTTTATTCACACAGACGAAAGACATTGATGAATCTCTCCCCGAAAAAACTGCCTCACACACAGTGTATCATTCCCAAATCAAACTGATGACATAGGAACTACCCAAAGAAATTGAAAACCCTAATGAATCTTTTCTACAAAAACCCAATCAAAATGCAAAGCAGTATCTGACGGACCTCGAATTTGCCGCCAGCTAATGCCGGTTTATTTCGTATCCCGAATCAAGGGTCAATAACTGCCACAGTGTCCCATTAAGCAGCACCAAAGCGTTCAGGATTATAGCCCGAGCAAAACTGCACCAAACCGCAGCGGGGAAAACATTGAGCCCCAAGGCTTTATGAAAGCACACGAAATGGCCCGGTAAAGGCCACGGAAACTGAAGTACGAGCTGAGAAATTGATCTGAATTCTGGGGTGTCAGGCCTTTTCTACATTTGATAAATAGCAGCTGCAGTAAGCTGGAGGAAGAAATGCAGCACCTGCAAGAGCTGAGTCCTGGTCTGCTGGGGAGACCCCGTCAACCGCTTCCTCCACATCTGAGAGAAAAACAGACAAGGTAAATCACTTAATGCAGAGGTTACAGAGTGCAGTCACTTTGACCACGAGTCCAGATCAGAAATTCAAAAATTGATTTATGCATTTAAAAACACTTCGCATCAACCACACTAGTAACTATGCATAGCCGAGTCCATTAGAGTGGACTGCAAATACAGAGCATAAAGGAAAATAATGAATTCCACTGAAAGCACAGAGGTACCAATGTGTAAAATCAAACATTATAGACTTGGTCTAGCCTGAAAAGCCCCTTTGTGATGTGTAAAGACTTTAGTCGGAGTAAATGGCATATTTAATTTGACACAAACGAAAACGAGGCACTGTACTTTCACGTCCCTGTTTTGCATTAAATTACATATGGCTTCTACTCAACTGAAGTGAGCTGAAATAGGGTGACTGCAGAAAGCAGCGCACGTACCCACAAAACCGCCTCGTGCTTTTTCATAGTCTAGTTATTGTCGAATGCTGCTCAAGCAAAACCACATGCCGTGTGTGTTCAAACGGAAGTGAGGATTTATGGTTTTATTGGCGTTTTAGTGAGGACTGCACGAACTGAAATGTTCTAGTAGTTGTCGTTCATCCTTAAAGGGGCAGTGCAGACAAAAATGCTTTGGAAATTTAAACCAGGAACATCAGTGAATCAGGACAGGATGCAAAATTTAATAAAAGTTTGGCATCAGTATGATTTTTTTTTGTAAGAAATTTATATTTTAAATTGATAAATTACATTAAATTGACCAAAAGTGAGAGACATCATTTTCCACATTTCTTTTTTCAAATAAATGCTGTTCTTTTGAACTTTGTTCATCTATGCATCTTAAAAAAAAGAATGCAACACAAAAATATTAAGCAGCATAAAAGTTTTCAACATTTATAATAAACATAAGGAGTGTTTCTAAAGCATCATATTAGAATAATTTCTGAAGGATCATGTGACACTGAAGACCATCACAGGAGTAAATTACATTTAAATATATTCAAACAGAAAATAGTTCTTTTAAATTGTAATAATATTTCACAATATTACTGTTTTTACTTGCTTTTAATCAAATAAATTAAGAGACCTCTATCAAAAACATTAAAAACAGCTGCAAGCAGCGATTATCAGCTTTCAATTGCTTTAAGGCATTTAAGCAAATATGAAAAAAATACATTATGTATTATGTAGCAAGCTTGTTACCACCTAAATCTTTACCATAGAAATATGATGATTTTTAATGCATATGACTGTTATGGTCTGATATCTGCAAAGATTTGCATACTTGTTTAAAATAATCTGTTGCATGTGCTCACCTATTTTCGTGAAGTTTTGATTTTTCGTTTAGGATTTATAGGCTTTTGTGTATATTTGGCCATGGCCCTTCTTCTGATTGGTGTTTTATTATTTTGATTTTATGTTTGTACAGTAGGGCTGCACAATTAATCGAATTTGTAATCATGATTACAATTACAGATGTCACAATTATGTAATCGTTCAAAGGGACAATTACAAAACAAAACAAAACAAAAAAAATCCACCTACATTATTCTGCTTTCTTAAGATGAGTGTGTATTTTTCCTACAGTTTTTTTCCTCATTGTTTTAATTTTTACATTTTTACTTTTTTTTATATTTAAAGAAGAAACTATATATAAAAATGTGGCATGCAGTTGCTTCAAACAACGGTATAAAGCTATTCAAAACATCATTACATTTAAATTGTGATAATTGTAATTAACAATCACAAGTACAATTTCAAGGGAATAATCAACAATTATGATTTTCATCATAACCGTGCATAATAATAAATAAACTAAACTAAACTAAACTAAACTAAACTAAACAACCCCGTTATAGCTACCCCAAGGGTTAAATCTATATGTTTGGTTTTTTGACGATTACTGATCTAGAGAGAAACATGCTTTTTTTTAAGCAAGAAACCTAGGACTAAAAAAAGAAAATTATCGATATTCACTGTCCAGAGAATCTTTCTGTGCTGGTTAGGTTCCGATCGGGTGAAAAACCTAGTACTAGTTTGCAAAAGTAGGTTGTTTACTTAATCGAGAACATTTAATGAACGATTTAATTGACAGAAGGTTCTTGAGGCAAAGTTGCTCAATATGAGATCTATCATATGATATGAACATTGTGTGGATATGTGAAAGACAATGTCATTACAGAGGCGTAAAACTCGTTAGCGCCACTTAGTGGCTGATTTCTTCAAAATTCTTACAGAACTCTAGGGCCATGAGTCAAACATGAAAAGTCGATCAGCGCAACGGGTGTATAGTTTTAGGACTAGTTCGCAAAAGTGTGTTTTTTATATAACCGAGAACATTTAATGAACGATTTGACTGACAGTAGTGGTTCTGGAGGAGAAGTTGTTCAGTATGAAGATATCTATCAAATCTTAGGAATATTGTGTGGATGTGTGAAACTCCACACTCCAGGAATACAGAGGCGTAAAACTTGTTAGCCCCACCTAGTGGGCAATTTCTTTAAAAATTCTAACAGACCTCTAGGGCCATGAGTCGAACATGCTGAGTCGATCGGAGTAACGTGCGTAGTTATAGCTATTAATATTTTTTTCCTGTTATAGTGCCACCAAGTGGCCAAACTTTGTTTTTTGTTTTTTTATTGTGACCTCAGATTGATGTTTTACATACATGTTCAGAGTTGGTGAAAATAGATCTTTCCATTTAAGAGTTACAGGCATTTTCATAAAAGCGGCTCCACCCTTTTAGAACGTTTTGGCTAAAGTTAAACGTTTTTTTTTTTTTTCATAATTATTGATATTCACTCTCCAGAAAATATTTCTACACTGCCTTGGTTCCAATGAGGTAAAAAACCTAGGACTACTTTGCAAAAGTTTTTTCAAAAAATCCAAAATACCCCAAAATTTTGCCAGTTGAATGATACAATGCACTTGAACCTACAACTAATGGTTTAGCAGTTATGAACGATTTCATACTTTCGAACACCGTAGCGCCACCGTCAGGCAGATTGGGATGAGCCTTGGTGACGCTGTACTACCACCCCTCTAAGTTTCAAGTCTCTATGACTTACAGTACCGTTTGGTCTGCCCAATTACTTTTAGACAGAAAATACTGATCCTCTGCCTTTTTAACAATTACAACAGGGTTTCAGCACTACATGCTTGAATGCCTAAGAATAAACAAAACCTTATCGACCCCAAACTTTTGAATGGTAGCATAAACGACAGCAAACATGTTTCTCATATATCATGGCAATTACAATCCACCATGTCTGACTGCCTAAATGCAAATAGGATATTTTAAGTTAACAAAAAATTGGTCACTGGTCACTGTATGGAAAAGAACAGCTTGGATGTTTCTAAAACATCTCCTTTTGTGCTCCATGGAAATGTTTTTTTCTTATGACATGATAGTGAGCAAAACCTGACAGAATTTCTCTTCAAATAGCTGATAAATGTTAAATACGTAAGGTTTGTCAGTTCTGCTATCAGTGAACTCTGTGGCAGAGCCATGTTGTGTTTTCCGTACTTCCGTCAGCTGCCTGTGCTCATGACTAATTTGTTTTGCAAATCAAATGCTATGACATTACAATTGCAGAATTCATTATGTTTGCCGAGGGAATGTAGCTTATCATCATTTATCATACATCACACGGTTTTGTTTTCTGTCTCTCTCCCTCTATCGCTCTATTTTTTCCCTCTCGCTCGCAAAGACGGCAAAATACAGACTGAAATATGCATTCAGAAAACACAGTGGTGCACTGATTGGTGTAGACGTTGAGCCATTCGGCTTATTTGCATGAGGCTCAGCCGTGATCTTTGCCTTACAAATGAGATGTGATTGGTCGGATTGATGAATGGCTCATCAAATCAGTGGAAAGTAATGCCGGTATCTAAACCTACAAGAAAAATCACCGTGGTCGGAACCCAAATGACGAATAATTTAGTTTATGAGTCAGGTAAACTTTATCAGACAGGCTTGAGCCGAATTTACCGCCAGTGGTGACCGTCAGTATTTTGTTGTTGTCTGCATAGCTGCTCTCTCCCATTGTATTAATAGCGTTGACTGAAAAGTTGTACGTAGTGGAAGGGTTGAGGCCCGTGACCGTATACACAGTCGCTGTCGGAGGAAACACATCCACGTACATGAAACTCGCTGATCCTGCCCACTGGTACCTGTCAAAAAAACAGATGCGAATGTTTATATACTTATATTTATTTCATTGCTATTTTTATACATTTCTACATTAAACTAATGCTTTCTTTTAATTCTATATTTATTTTGTGCTCTTAAATAACAATTAAACAACACAAAAGTCTGAGATCTAATAGAAATGCTTTTTTTTCCTACTTTAATAAATATTGTATTACCAAATTTATTATCTCATAAAAATCTGAGAAAAAAAGTTAATTTAAAAAAGTAAAGACATTTCAAAATTGATATACTTAAAAATATTTTATTTAAATGTATGTCCTTTTATTATTATTTATTTTAATCCATTTTTATATTAAACTTTGATTTATTTTCCTTTCTTGTTCATTTTGTTCATGTTCTTAAATTATTTTAAATTTCACTTTCATACAATTCCCAACATTCATGAACCTGCTTTTATTTTTGTACTTACATACAGAATAAACCATTATTAATTATTACAATTATTAAATATTTTATCACCAGGTAATTTGCATCAAAAGTGATGTTAATGTTATGTGAATTTAGAATTTATTGTATTTAAATTGTAAGGCTTTTGCTTTAATGATAGCAGAACTAGAGCTGTTTGAAAGCCACAATTTTGTGTAAAACATGATGATCATGTGATCAGCATAATTAGAGAATAATCTAAAAAATGAATCTTAAAATTCTTAAGAAAAAAAAATTAGGATTCCACATTCGAGATTTACCTAATAACTTAAATTCTAAAACATTTGTAAAAATCAGATTTAAATTTATTTATTTAAGAATTATTTTAAATTTAATTTAATTTAATTTAATTTCCAGAAAAATATGCAATATAATATGTATATACAGAAAGGTGATAAGAACTGTTAAAAATAAAATTCAAGGTTTGCTTAATAACTTTTCTGTTTTTAATTTTTCCAAATTCTAAACCATTTTTAAAAATCAGATTTAAATGACATTTTTCAAGATTTATTTTATTTTTATATTTTTAATTTAATTTAATTTAATTTAATACCAGAAAAATATGCAATATAATATGTATATACAGAAAGGTGATAAGAACTGTTAATTAAAAATAAAATTCAAGGTTTGCTTAATAACTTTTCTGTTTTTAATTTTTCTAAACTCTAAGACATTTTTAAAAATCAGATTTAAATTACATTTTTCAAGATTTTAATTTCATTTCATTTCATTTCATTTCATACCACAAAAATATGCAATATAATATGTATATACAGAAAGGTGATAAGAAACTGTTAGTTAAAAATAAAATTCAAGGTTTGCTTAATAACTTTTCTGTTTTAAATTTTTCCAAATTCTAAAACACGTTTAAAAATCAAATTTAAATTACATTTTTCAACATTTATTTTATTTTTAATTACATTTTTTAATTTGTAAGGATTTTGCTTTAATGATAGCAGAACTGGAGCTGCTTGAACTCACAATTTTGTGTAAAACATGATCATGTGATCAGCATAATTTGAGAATAATCTAAAAGATTAATCTTAAAATTCATTAAAAAAAAATAGGATTCTGCATTTGAGGTTTACTTAACTTTTCTGTTTTCAATTTTCTAAATTCTTTTAAGAAATTTAGAATTTAAGAAATCAGATTTAAATTACATTTTTAAATTAATTGTAATTAATAATACAATTTAAGAATTTAATTTAATTTAATACCAGAAAAAGTATGCAATATAACATGTATATACAGAAATGTGATAAGAACTGTTAGTTAAAAATAACAGTTGTGCACAAGGCTACCCAGCCAATAAACAACAATCAGCATTAAAAATAAAAAGCAAATGAATAATTTATCACTTCATCACGATTTCAAACCTCCGGACCAGACAGACTGAACTACTAGGAGCTGTGACATAAAAAATAAACCTGCCTTTCCTATCAGGGAATCGTATAGGAATAACCGTGCCATGGACTGAGATAAAAACGTTTATACATCAGCCAACTGAAATGTGTGCGGTGTTGTGACACACTAGAGACTGAGAGATAAAACATATCCACAACACACACCACATGTTGTAGACACCTCACAGCGGCATTTATGACAACCGCACCTGACACGGAAGTTTTGTGTCAAACCACCGTCAAATCCGGGCATCCATTCCAGAGTTACAGAGTTATGGTCGACGCGGAGCAGCTTCAGGTCTGATGGGGGATCGGGATGGTCTGAGACACACACACACACACACAGAAACAGAGAGAACACAAGCTCATTAAAAATACAACTACTGCCTAAATCTTATTGCATTGCTTGGAGAATGTTTATTTAAGAGGGGCAGAGAGACAGAGAGAGACAACAAGAAAGAAATTAACAGGCTACTGTATAGTCAGAAAGAAATATGTGTGTCAATAATACACTTCACTATGAAACTGGTTAATTATCTTGTTGGCTCTACTGGGAGAGGGTGAGGGGGTCAATCCAAAAATCTGCACCATTCCGTTCCCCGGTCGACTGATGATAAGAAGCACATAAAATTTATTATCGCTGTGTCAGATTAATTATGAATATTCACAGCAGTAAAAACAGAAGGAGGTGTGGACAAAAAGAGGCGGATATTGGATTGTATTTCATGGTTTTTATGATAAACATTAAACGTGGCTGCCCGAGTCAATTCCACGGACCTCAGAGAAAGAGAGAGAGAAAGACAGCATAGCAGAGAGCTGGCAACAGTGGAAAACATTCAAGTTTATTGCTGGAAAGAGAGAATTGAAGTACTGCTCCGGGTTCAATACAAGCAAATCATGTTTGCTTTTGCGCTAAAGAGTTTGTTCACCCGAAAAATGAAAATTACCCTATGATTTACTCACCCTCAAGCCATTCTAGGTGTGTGTGACTTTTTTCTTTCAGACAAATACAATCAGAATTATATTAAAAAAAAGTCCTGGTTCTTCCAGGCTTTATAATGTCAGTGAATGGGTGTTCAGATTTTGAAGACCAATAAAGTGCATCAATCCATCGTAAAAAAAAGTGCTCCACACAGCTCCGGGGGGTTAATAAAGGCCTTATGAAGTGAACCGATGCATTTGTGTAAGAAAAATATCTATATTTGAAGAGTTCGTTTGCAAAAACCAATAACTTTTTCTTTTTTTTTTTTTTTTTTTTTGCACATTCCAAGTAACATCAAACTGCCTTTGGGTTGTTTTGATTAAATAATAATAACTTAAATACAGTTAATTTACTAAATTAAAGTTCATTTTTAATATGTTTTTTTTTTTACATAATAAAAGTTTGTTTTAGATAACAGATAACTTCACATTTCATGTTTTAGAGTTAAAAAACACTCATTTAATCTTTGTAATCTCAGATGACAATGTAGATGCCTGACAAACGTTGTTGTTGTGATCATAGACTGTATGGATGTGATTACACAATATACTGAGCTTTTTCCTCACCACTGTAACGCGCTGCTTTTACAAGGTATCATCTCCACCCCTAAACCTACCCGTCTCCAACCCCTGATCCCTAAACCTACCCATCTTCACCCCTAAACCTACCCGTCTCCAACCCCTGATCCCTAAACCCACCCATCTTCACCCCTAAACCTACCCGTCTCCAGCCCCTGATCCCTAAACCCACCCATCTTCACCCCTAAACCTACCCGTCTCCAACCCCTGATCCCTAAACCCACCCATCTTCACCCCTAAACCTACCCGTCTCCACCCCCTGATCCCGAAACCCATCCATCTTCACCCCTAAACCTACCCGTCTCCACCCCCGATCCCTAAACCCATCCATCTTCACCCCTAAACCTACCCGTCTCCACCCCCGATCCCTAAACCCACCCATCTTCACCCCTAAACCTACCCGTCTCCACCCCCTGATCCCTAAACCCACCCCCTATCCCTAAACCCACCCATCTGCACCCCTAAACCTACCCATCTCCACCCCCGATCCCTAAACCCACCCCCTGATCCCTAAACCCACCTATCTCTGCCCTTAAACCTACCCGTCTCCACCCGCTGATCCCTAAACCCACCCATCTTCACCCCTAAACCTACCCGTCTCCACCCCCTGATCCCTAAACCCACTCTCTCTGCCCTTAAACCTACCCGTCTCCACCCCCTGATCCCTAAACCCACCCATCTTCACCCCTAAACCTACCCGTCTCCACCCCCGATCCCTAAACCCACCCCTAAACCTACCCGTCTCCACCCGCTGATCCCTAAATCCACCCTTCTCTGCCCCTAAACCTACCCGTCTCCACCCCCTGATCCCTAAACCCACCCCCATCCCTAAACCTACCCGTCTCCACCCCCGATCCCTAAACCCACCCCCTGATCCCTAAACCCAGCCATCTTCACCCCTAAACCTACCCGTCTCCACCCCCTGATCCCTAAACCCACCCCATCTTCGCCCTTAAACCTACCCGTCTACACCCCCTGATCCCTAAATCCACCCTTCTCTGCCCCTAAACCTACCCGTCTCCACCCCCTTATCCCTAAACTCACCCATCTCCGCCCCTAAACCTATCCATCTCCACCCCCTGATCCCTAAACCCACCCCCTATCCCTAAACCCACCCATCTGCACCCCTAAACCTACCCGTCTCCACCCCCGATCCCTAAACCCACCCCCTGATCCCTAAACCCAGCCATCTTCACCCCTAAACCTACCCGTCTCCACCCCCTGATCCCTAAACCCACCCCATCTTCGCCCTTAAACCTACCCGTCTACACCCCCTGATCCCTAAATCCACCCATCTCCACCCCTAAACCTATCCATCTCCACCCCCTAGATGTGGATCCAACTTCACCCCCTGGATCTTGTGTTCTGCAGAGAGGGACTACTGGGGAACTGTTGCGGCGGGTTGATTTTCTCCCGTGGGTTAAATGTTTGAAATATTGCATAAATTACATTTGACTGAAATGCTTGTATTGAAACATTTAGCATTCTACCTATGATAAAACTGTGCAAGATGTTAAGTTTTTTGAAGGATGGACACTGGTAGGAAGCCTTTTAGCTGTGTTTATGATCACTCTGCATACGTTTTGATATGATATATAGTCATTGAGGTACTTTGAGAGATTTTTTGGGCTTCAAAATCTCAACAGGCATTCACTGCCATTATAAATCTTGGAAGAGCCAAAGCATTTTTAAATATAATACTGTAGTAAGACTTGAGGGCGAGTAAATCATAGGATAATTTTCATTTTTGGTTGAATTATCTCTTTAACACAATTTTTGTGTGCAATGTAAAAAGTAACATCATTAGTATTACAAACAGAGAGGGGGGAGGTCATTGTGCACGAGAGGGTACACAGACCGGTCGACCCTATTGTTCTGTAAATTAAGGGCCAGTCTGAAAAAGAGCGGACGTTGATTACCACAACTGAATAATTAATATCACAATTGCTGCTCAGGTCGAGAAAAACAAAATCTCATTGCTGGGCAGAAATCTCTTTCATGGTTCTGCTCATCATCTTTGTGTGCGTTTATGAGTTGCTGATAAGAAATATGACACCCAGATGCCGGTGTCTGTTTGTTTTCATTTATTGCGTTTTTATTTATTCATACATTTATGCTAATTCACCATCACCTTTCAATAGGGGTCAAGAGAAGGTGGCGTGACCAGTCAGGTGAAGCTGAACGCTCTAGTTTGGGAATGAAATGCTCACTTCCTGTTTGTACGTACTGGTGCTGAGGAGCTGGATGTCTAGAGTATCTTCTCCCATGCTGTTGCGAGCGGTGCAGGTGAAGATGGCGTAGTCCAGCGCTGCGCTCACATTTATGACGGTCAGAATGCTGGTGTGGACGGTCCCTGTCACCTCCATCTTCTCCTCGTACCTGTAAAATAAGGTCATATAAACACTAATATGAGATATTCAATACTGAAACACCTTAAAAACAGCATTTCCTGAAGGAACTGAAAATCCTGCAAAGCAGCAAAAGCTGCAAATCCTGTACAGAGACAGTTAGAAACAAAAGGTCAATCACATTTCAGTATGCATAAGAATGAGGAAAAAAAACTCTGCTTCTTAATATTTTTGCAGAAACCAAGGATGCATTAAACTGCAAAAGTGACCGTAAAGACATTGACACTGTTACAAAAGTTTCTGTTTTAAATGCTAATTGACATTTATTGATAATAAGAAATGTTACTTGAGTGCCAAATTTGCATATTAGAATGATTTCTGAAGGATCATGTGACACTGAAGACTAAAGTAATGATCCAGAAAATTCATCTTTGCATCAGAGGAAACAAAACAAAAAAAGAAAACATTGTGGAGAAGAATTAAAATAGAATGTTTGAGGAGTATCAATAATACAATGCAGCCTTGCAGGAACTAACAAACACCATCATTACGAGCTCTAAAACACACGAAACAAACACATGCAAACATACTTAAACATCAAACACTGTCATTACACATTCCACACACACACGCAAGTACGTGATCATGGCTGCACGCGCAGACCAACTCCCATCTTGAAACACACATAGTTGTGTTTCCATGTTTTATGGGGACATTCCATAGGTGTAATGGTTTTTTATACTGTACAAACTGTATTTTCTATCGCCCTACACCTAAACCTAGCCCTCACAGGAGACTGTGCACAGTTTTACTTTATGAATAAAACTCATTCTGCATGATTTATAAGCCTGTTTCCTCGTGGGGACCTAAAAAATGTCCCCACAAGGTCAAAATTTACTGGTATTACTATCCTTGTGGGGAGATTTGGTCCCCATAATGTGATAAATACCAGGTACACACACACACACACACACAGTGTTTACAGAGCTATCTAAATGGGAACCGTTCACTGATTTCTACTGTTCTTAAATTAAGCAAGTTACAACCATATATACCAAATTATAACTCTGGTTGTCTATTTTAGAAGCATGTATAAAAAAAAAAAATCTATATATTATATATATATATATATATATATATATATATATATATATATATATATAAATTTTAAACAGGACGTTTCCAAATGGACATATAGCTTCGACAAACTAAAGAGTGGATCACCTGGGGTTGCCGAGGTCTACAGGAAATCCATTTTTGGCCCAGGTGAAGTGAACACGAGGAACACCTTGTGCCTGACAAACCACATTTGCATCATTGGTGCCGTCTCCTCGGCTGGCTACCTTCCTCCACTGCGGCCCCTTCTGAAGCTCTGGAGCAACTGCAGGAACATGGAACAAGGGTTTTGAAGACCAGTACTCATTTACAATTAGTGTTTAGGAATTTTCTGTTCTTCAGAAAAATCCTTCAGGTCCCACAAATTCTTTAGTTTTTCAGCATTTAGTGTATTTAAACCCTCTCCAGCAATGACTGTATGATTTTGAGATCCATCCTTTCACACTGAGCATAACTGAAGGAACCCGTATGAAACTATTACAAAAGCTCCAAATGATCACTGATGCTCCAGAAGGAAAAACAATGCATTAAGAGTCAGGGGTGTAAACTTTTGAACAGAATGAGGATGTGTACATTTGTCTTATTTTGCCTAAATATAATATTTTTTTTCATTTAGTACTGCCCTTCAGGAGCTACAGAAGATACTTACATGTTCCTCAAAAGACAAAATACGTTAAATCAAGATAAATTTACCCTGATTTTCAAATTGAAAAAGTTTTCACCCCCCAGTTTAATGCATCATTTTTTCCTTCTGAAGAATCAGTGAGCATTTGAACAGTTTAACTGTTCAGGACAAACAACAAACTCATGATTCATGAACAACTATCACTACTATTATATCTCATTCAGGTCAGTACTAAATAAAAAATAACAGGCATTTTGCATGATTTCTCTTATTTTGATAAAATAATTAACATTCTGCAGTTTCTGCAAGGTGTATGTAAACTTTTGACTTCAACTGTAGTATGCTACTGTTCCACTATTTCGGTTCAGTAAATGTTTTTGTATTTTTGCAAGTAGTCTCTTATGTTCATAAAGACTGCCTTTATTATCAATTATTATCAACTATATCAGTTCAAACTTCTGATATATGGTTTTCTGAGCACACACATCCGAAGCACGCACACAGAAAGCAGCTGTCACATGCTCTGTGAAATCTGACATGCTCGTTTTTTCACATTCTCGCAGAAAAAGGCTTACCAATACAAAATCACTGGTTTGTCCTTTTCCATGTTTTCTGGGTTTGGTAGATGCACTGGGGACTGATTATAGCACTTTAACATGGGAAAAAGTCAGATTTTCATGATATGTCACCTTTAAGACTCTTAAAAGTGCAGATTAAGTACTACGTAAAGGTTTAAAACCTGACTGATAAATAATAATAATGAATGCAGTCTGTTCCTCACACAAAGCTACAATATGGTTTCAAAGAATAATATAGCATAAAAGTGATATGCTGTGCTTATTTTTAGACAGTTTGTGTTTGAATCATCATATCTTTCAAATGTAATCAGTATTTAATTATCTTATATTCATTATTTTTAATCAGCTTCGCTCTAACTAAAATGATTCTAATTTTAGTCAATGAAATTAGCTGAGAAAGTGGAAAAAAAAAAAAAAAAAAAATATTCCAAGAGTTTATATATTAATTTAATTCAAACATGTTTCCTTATTTAACACAAATTCAATTAAAAAAAACCTTTGTTAAACACTATTTTCATCAGTAATTTTTTGTTGACAATAACCACAGGTCTTATGGACTACTTCTATTATATTTTTATGATTCTTTTTGAAGCTTGACACTTCCAGGCCACATTCACTTTCATCGCTCTCAAAAGAAAAGTCTGACTTTTTGGTATATATCTTCTAACACAGTTATGCTATATGTGACCGTGGACCACGAAACCAGTCTTAAGTAGCACAGGTATATTTATAGCAATAGCTTACAATGCATTGTATGGGTCAAAATTATCGATTTTTCTTTTAAGCCAAAAATCAATAGGATATTAAGTAAAGATCATGTTCCATGAAGATATATTGTAAATGTCCTACCGTAAATATATCAAAACTTAATTTTTGATTAGTAATATGCATTGCTAATAGCTTTATTTTGACATCTTTAAATGCGATTTTCTCAATATTTTGATTTTTTTGCACCCTCAGATTCCAGATTTTCAAATAACTGTATTTCAGCCAAATATTGTCCTATCCTAACAAACCATACATCAATGGAAAACGTATTTTTTCAGCTTTCAGATGATGTAGCAGAACTTACAGCGTACGATGAGCTGTCCTTCCACACTGCCAGGAGGCGCTATGCCGTTATCCGCTGTACACTGGTAAAAACCTGCCCGGTCACGCGTCACCTCATATATAGTTAACAAACCAGTGCCTTCGTCTTCACTCTCCTCTCCCAAATCATCGACTTCCCCCTCACCCTACATGCAAACACATACACACACACACACCTGTAGATAAGCCACAAACTCACAAACAAAAAGTTATAGAAAGCCAAAAGGCGGCAACAACTTCACACTAACATCAATATACGCACATAAAACCAGACAGAAAAATAGGGTGGCTTGAGATATCACAGACACTGACTAAAAACGCGGGGCACTATAGATGCTGAAACGGTCGGAAACGGCCCCAATCGCGGCTAACGCTGAGAAATGTGGCCTTTGGAAAGGCAGCTTTAATGAAAGCTATTTTTCTCCATTTAGGGCAGAAGTATTAAGCATAAAGGTGAGACATTGTCGTAGTTAGAAGGGTGAAATATAGCACCTCCATTACAGAGTAGCTGTGACACATGGTGAGAAAAGAGAAGTCAGAGAGAAAGAGGGAGTTAGAGACAAAGAGGAGAGATCCGAGAGATAAATAGAGGTGATAAAAAGAGAGATAGCGCGTGAGCCGAGCTAACAAAGGACCATAGAGTGGGAAAAGGATGAGAATAAGCACAAGAGAAACGAGGCTGAAAGCAAAACAGAAATGACAAAGACATCGCTCACCATCCACTTCCAGGAAAACATACTGTAGGTGATGGGGTTGGCATCAGCGACACACAGTAAGTCAGCCGTGTCTCCCAAGTTCACATACACAGGATCAGACTTCATACGAACTGTAGGGGCATCTGATAACCAAACCAAAAGATCAGGAAAAATAAGATCAAAACAATTTATTGTATTGTATTTTGTAATGTAATGTATGTATATATATTCCTAACTAACTTGATTTTTAAACTTTTTTGTACTTTATTTTTGGAAATTCTGGTAAAAAAAACAAATCAATTAAATAATGCATAATTGTAGTAGTATTAATATTTTATATTAGTTTTAGTTTTAAATTTTCAGTTTTCATTTTAGTTTAAGTAATTTTGTGCTTTTGTCATTATTATTAGTTGTATTCATTTCTTTATGTATTTTTAATTAGCTTGAGTTTTAGAAATGATTGTACTTTGATTTTGGAAGTTTTGGTAAAACTTATTTTAGTTAACGCTAACAAAAATAATTCAACAATACATAATAATAATAATTATTATGTTTTCAATAGTATTTTATTTTACATGTTCAGTTTTCATTTTAGTTGTAATTAATTTTTTGCTTTTTTCATTATTATTATTTTTAAGATGATTTTTTTTCTATTCTATTTCAATTGATAATTATTTTAATAGTTTCTGTTTTAGTTAACGATAGCTTAGCAATATATGAAAAAATATTATGTGAATAGTATAAATAAATAATATACAAATAAATATAAATATATAAAAACATTTATAACAAATAATAAACAATGGATTAATATAGTATAGAAATATCAAAATAAAACAAAAATTTAAAAACTCAAATACCTCTGCATTTGGTATAAATGTAATAAACATATTTATAAAATCTAAAACTAAAATATAAGATATATTTAACTACATTTTAAATATAGAACATAAAAATACATTTTATATATATGATTAAAAAAATGAAATATCACTGCTTTGACCATCCTCACATGCATGAATAATATAATATGAATAAGTAATATAAAATAATATAAAAATAAATCTATAAATAATCTGAATAAATATAAAAATAGGAAAATAAAAATCAAAATACCTCTGAATTTGTTATAAATATAATAAATATAAATATAATACATTTTATTTCTAAAATATCAAAATAAAATACAATTTATTTAACTACATTATAACTATAAAACATTATACATACATATATAATGTATGTAAAATGTAAAATAATAATATAAAATGTAAAAATAATAATAATAAAAAACTGTGCTTATTAGAGCCATTCGTGTCATTAGCGTAACAACATATTCTAACAAAATCAGATTATACACTGTAAAAAATTTGTTTTATGATTTATCACAATTTTTTTTATTGTTGTCAAATCAACTTAGATCATTTATGTTGTTTAAATAACATAATACTTTGAATTGTTGATTAAACCAGACTCTTTTATTGTATTAACGTAATAAACTCAAATTTTTAAAGCAACCAGGTTACTTACTTTAAGCTAATCCAACAATCATTTTCTACAGTGTATTTCAGTCAACTGTGAATGTTAGTCACATATGGTGTGCTTCATGTGATAATTCTTAGTAATCTTGCTCACTCTGCATTCAGCCTATAGCAGCGAGTGCTAATTTTAGCACATTTACGTGCCGTTCCCTTTTGTCGGGGCCATGACAGTTCAATTTCCACCTCAGCCAATTTCAACGACAGCGCATTCCGATTTCGAAGAAAAGTTAACTTGTGGCGTTTGATTTTCTAAATTCGGCTGCGTTGATGCCAGACTTGTCTTTGTTTAAGTCTCGATACAGTGTGCCCCTGCACTTCCTGTTTGAATTATTCACAGGGCGTGAAAGAAAAGCCTTTACAATCAAGGTCTATTGTAATGTCGTCTCTATTATGTGTAGTGCAGAAACACTGTTATTTCAAAGCCTCCTGTATTCCTCCATGGCTGGTTGCAAACAGTCTTCAAGTCGCTGTCGCTACAGCACAGGCCGCACATGTTTGAACAGAGGTAATGCTTACTAAGGCAAATTAACAACGCTCTCGAAAGGCTACAGAATTAACGCCCCCTCAAAAAGTATCTGTCACACTCTGTCAGGATAACTGTATTATTAAAAGGGATCAGAGAACACTAATGAAGAAGTGCATCTGCGGAAGCAAAGTAGATATTAAAAAAAAAAAAAAAAAAAAAACATTAAGAAGCGGATTTCATTCAACTATGTCTAACTATTTTTATAGCTGAGCAATTAGTGCTGACATTTCTACATGCTTGTGCTGACCAGCTAAGGCTTACACAGATCATTTGTACTGATACAATAACAGAATTGCTATTAATTTGACAATATTAACTGGCAATAAAGGATCTTTCTTCTAGAGCTCTAATATACCTCAATATCAAATATAGAAACAGCAATGCATGCATCCTTGACAAGGCAACTTGTATTCAATAATTCGCAAAAAGGGAATACTTAGCAAGAATGTTTCACAGTTAACTGTAAACAAACCATTTGTATGGGAATAGCAATAAATGTAGTTTAAATCAGCTTTTTACATCAAGAACTGGGTTTGTATACAGGTTACGGAAAAACGTATGGCTAATTATTTCACGCCATGCAATAAAACCTGCTTATTAGGTCTAATTTTACACAATATCTGTAAGTCTGTGACTCTCCTAAGGTTTTCACTATTAAAGGCAATGCTGTGTTTTCCATAACTTGCTGCATAACTCAATTTACATGACGTAAATCAACCAAATGGCCCCAGCACCATCTTTTTATTTGTTGCTTGTGCAAATAAACCCAGATGGAGCTGTACCACCAACAGTTATTTGTCTTTAGTGGTTTCTATTAATTAACTTCCTAATTCTCTATTTTATTCACTCCCACACTTCATTTATTCATTATAGCTCAAATTACCTGAAGTAAAAAAAACAATTAAAACTAAATTTATTTATAACGGCTCAATGTGAATGCCTCAACAAATTAAGTGCAAAAATAAAATATTATAAAATAAATATTTTAAATCTATCTGTCTATCTCATAAAATATGACAAATCAAAAAATATTTGCAATAACAAATAAAATCAAACATCCCTTGACTATGAATAAATGTTTATACAATATCAATAAAACAAAATATTTGTAAAAAATCTAATCAATATCATTGCATTTGCTATAAACAAACATTATATTTATAAAATATATCAAAATAAAAATATAACAAATATTTAGAAAAAATAAAACAATGAAATATCACTATGATATAAATATAGTAAATATAATATCGTATAAATATGTAAATATATATCTATAGTATAACTATTAAAAAAAAATAAATAAATAAAAATTTCCCTGGTTTGACAGTCCTTACATGCAGGGAACCTAGTTTGTATCAAATATATTGAATATCTATATTAAATAAAATAAATCTATTACATAAAATACACAAACAAAAATATACAAAAACTAATAAAATTCAAAATCTTTTGACTAGGAATACATATTTACAAAATATCAAAATAAAAATATAACAAATTTTTTAAAATTAAAATAATGACACTGCTGTGATATAAATATAGCAATAACATAGTATAATATATATAACAAAAATAAAACTTTCCCTGATTTGACTGTCCTCACATGCAGGTAAGCAAGTTGATAAATAAATAAATAAATAAATAAATACACACACAAACAAAAAAATATACAAATCAAAAATATTTTGGCTACAAATTAAATATTTTCATAAAATATCAAAATAAAAATGTAATAAATATTTAAAAAATAAAATAATGACACATCACTGCTATGATATAAATAAAACAATAAGTATCATATAAATATATAGCTATATTATGACTACACAAAAAAAAGGAGGAGGAAAAAAAGAAAAAGTCCCTGCTTTGAACGTCCTCACATACAGGGAAGCAAGTCTGTATCAAATATATTGAATATCAAAAAAATGTAAAAATAAAATAAAATATTATAAATCTATCATATAAAATACACAAACAAAAATATAAAAAACAAATAAAATAAAAAAAAACTTTTGACTAAGAACAAATACATGTATAAAGTATCAAAATAAAAATACAACAACTATTTAAAAATCAAAACAATGAAATATCACTGTTATGATATAAATATAACAAATATAGCACAATATAAATATAAAACTATATTATAGCTACAAATCAAAACAACAACAACAAAAAAGATTACATACAAAAGCACATACAAAAACATGGAAAAATAAAAATTTCCCTGCTTTGATCGTCCTAAATGCAGGGAAGCAAGTTTGTATTAATTATATTGAATATCCATTAAAAAAAAACAGTTGAATCTATCACATAAAATATACAAACCAAAAATATACAATTAAAATAAAAAATCTTCTGGCTAAGAAAAAAATATATTTATAAAATATAAAAAAAAAATAATATATATATATATATATATATATATATATATATATATATATATAGAGAGAGAGAGAGAGAGAGAGAGAGAGAGAGAGAGAGAGAGAGAGAGATCAAATGAAATAAAAAAAATCCAATAATGAAATATCACTGCTCTGACTATTTTTTTATATATATATATATATATATATATATATATATATATATATATATAAATTAATTAATTATAATTATAAATGATAAAAATAAATATATAACTAGAAAACATAGTAATAAAAAATTGAAATATCACTGCTTCGACGGTCCTCAAACACAGGGAAGTAAGTTGTATTGAAGTTCCTAGAAAAGTGGCCCTAAAATGGTTGCCTCAGGCACGTACAGCAAACTCCTCTGCCTCATCTCCATCCCTGCCCCCAGGAGGATCATATCCTCAACCAAGTGGGCCATTACCACCAGCGTAATCTCTGGCGTGTTGGCGTGTACAATCCTCCTCTGCATTGTTCCTAACGGGCAGAAAGAGGGGGGCCTACATGGAAAACAGCACCACTGGTAAAAGCTATTCAAATGGCCCATACATAATGAATATCTAGCACTGTCAGATGCTATTGTATGAGGACGCAGAGATCCATTAGTGCAGAAGGATTTGCAGGAACATGCAGGCCTAGATTTGAAGGAGTGCTATTATTAAATCATTAAGGAAGTGGGAGTGCGCTTTCTTTCTTTTTCTCTCTCGGTGTCCCTCTATTTTTCTTCGTTTCACTTTCAAGTGTGTGTACGTCTGTGTGTGGGTTTGAATTGGCAAATAAATACGTGGTACAAATATTACGAACAGCGTAGACTCGCTTTGCGGCACAACTTTTGTGGTAATTTATACTGAGGAAAAACATATTTCATACTATCCCAACTGAGAGCATTTTAACCTTAAAAAAGATGCTTTCTGACAGGACTGTGAAAATACATCCTTATGAGATGAATTAGCATTTATACATATTCAATATTCAACATCCTCAATTCATGTGGCATTAGTGGTTATTAATAAAGATGTTGACTCTGTGTCATCTTTCATGCTAATACGAGTTTGTCTCCCAACCAGCCGTGACTGTCAACAGTGTCAAGACATTTTGGGTGTCTATTTTTGTCACGTCAACTGGTTAGTCCCGCCCACAGTCATATCTCATTGGTTTCCAGTCCTGCTTTAATAAGGCATGCTATTTAAAATATACAGTGGGCTCCAAAAGTCTGAGACCACTACTAAACACCTAAATTGATGTTTTATTGTCATTGCTAATTAAAAATAAGAGTAACTGAAAAGTTAAAAAAAAAAAAAAAAAAAGAATAATATAAATATATTTCATTAATATTTTAAATTAGATTAAATTTATATTTATAGTTTAGCAAAGGTTTAGCAATTTAGTTGTGTGTTTGAGTTATTGTATTAATTAGTAAAATAATTTAGTAAAATTATTTAATTATTAATTTTCTACATATATATAAATAAATAAACACACAAACACAGTGTAAATATTTTTATAATTATAATTTAATCATTATTTAATGATTACTTTTATAATTATACATACAATAATATTCTAATAGAATTATTGTAAATATTATAATAATATTTATGTACACACATTTTACAATTATAATTTAATATTTAATTAATTTATAATGATATAAATTATATATATATATATATATATATATATATATATATATATATATATATAATTATTTAATTATTAATTTTATATTATATAAAATATTATAATAAAATTATTATAATTTAAATACATACACAGTGTATATTTTATAATTAGAATTTAATAATCATTTAAGTTTTGATTTAAAAATCATATACACAATATATTATTATAATTACATTAGTCGAATTACAATTAAATACACACACACACACTTTAAATATTTGTATAATTATAATTTAATAATTATTTATTAATTCATTTTAGAATTTAATTATTATTTAAATTAATTATTATTTTTTATAATTATATAAAATATTATATTATAATTTATAGATATAAAGACACATTAATTATCTTTAATTATTAATAATTTAATTATTATACATTATACATTAATAGTTATTTCATTACTATTTTTGTAATTATATAAAAATATTATTATAATAAAATGTAATCAAATGTATTTTTATGTAATCAAAGTAATCAAAATGTATTTTTTTGGTTTTGGTTTTAGTTTGAGTTAATGTTAATACCCCTGAATTATTTTATTATCAGTAATACATAGTTTATTGTAAAATATACAGTAATATTATTAAATAGTTCTGCAAATTAAATATTTTCATTGTTGTACATTTTTCAAAATCCTTATTTGCAGGTATTAATTCACACATTTTGAATGTGGTCTTAGACTTTCAAACCTCCCCTGTATGTTCTGATGGCTATTTGTTGCACTCTATAGCATTTTGCTTTCAGGGAGGAGAAACTTGATATTTGAATCTTAGGCTGAGGTGTCAGAGTTAGTTTTGAGTTCCTCACACTGTACATCCAGCTTGAGCTTCGTGCGGTTGTTCCCCTCAGCGTTGGAGCACTCTATGATGTAATCGCCCCCGTCTCGCCGAGAAACGTTCACGATTTCCAGGGTCCAGTCGTCGAAGTGATAACGAGGATCTCTTTCTGCCACAAACACAACCCACACAAAACAGGTGAATCACAAAGCAGTGCCAATACAAATCCACAAAACATGAACTGTTCAAATCCCGCACATGTACACGCGCCGAAACAGCTGGCTTATCCGCTAAAACCCTTCTCCCAGAGAAACCTCTTTGGAGGAATACCACAGGGAGCTCGACACAAGACTGCTGGGAAGCTTTCAACACTGAGATGAAGACCGGAAGCGCCGTGTCGCATTCAGAGCGACAGCGACGCTCATTTAGGCTGCATATATTAGCACGAGATCACATCTGCCAAGCTGCGGTGCCAGAATCCATCGATGTTTTATTCAGAATGCATATGGCAATGCGTGTTTACGTCTGTTGGAGTGTTTAGAGCGCCTGTGAGGTTGACACGGCTCGTAATGTCATGTCGTGTTGTCTGCTACCTTTCACGAGCTTCTCGCCCTGAAAAATCCACTCGCAGGTGATTTCATCCGGATTGGCCGAGACTTTGACAGGAAGCGTGGCCGTTTCATCTTCAATGACCTGGACTTGATCGGGCTGGTCATCCGAAAACTCCGGAGGAACTGAAAGACACACAGTGACACACACAGATAAATCACATTCATTTGAAAGTGCTTATGTGAAAGCAAACGTATTTATAAACTTGACGATGGAAACAGGAAACAGTTACAAAGCAGAGTGCATGTCACACCATACTGTAAGCAACATATCTAACAGAAAACTACATAATACATTAGCAACTCTAATTAAAAACCAACACTTTCTCTACACTGCCATTAACACCCAATTATTTACAAAGATGTATATATTTATTTCATTAAAAATGTTATGTAATAGTTATAATTGAATATTTGTAAATATTTTTTTTTTTTTTCTATATTGTAATATTTAGAAAAATATAATTGGAACACTTTCTCATATATGTTAAAATATTAAATCCTACACACACACACACACACACATACATAGCATACAGACAAATACTTTAAATTCAATTTTTTTTATATTTGTAACTTTTTATTACTTTTTATTAAGTTTTTTTTAAATTGTAATTGTATTGTTTTTTAATTTCAGTTAATGTTATATATATATATATATATATATATATATATATATATATATATATATATATATATATATATATATATATATATATATATATATATATATACATACATATATACATATACATACACACTACCAGTCAAAAGTTTTTGAACGGTAAAATTTTTAATGTTTTTTCTTTTAAAGAAAAACCAGGCCTGCATTTATTTGATCTGAACTACAGCAAAAACATTACAGTTTCGAAATATTTTTACTATTTAAAATAACTCTTTTTTATTTTAATCTATTTTAAATTGTATTTTATTCCTGTGATTTCAAAGCTGAATTTTTAGCATCATTACTCCAGTCACATGATCCTTCAGAAACCATTCTAATATTATGATTTTCTGCTTAAAAAACATTTATTATTATTATTATTATTATTATTATGTTGAAAACAGCTGAGTAGCATTTTTCAGGTTTCTTTGATAAATAGAAAGTTCAGAAGAACAGCATTTGTAACATTATAAATGTCTCTATTATCACATTTAATAAATTTCAAAGCATCCTTGCTAAATAAGTATTAATTTCTAAATAGTAAGTATTTAGAAATTATTAAAAAAAGAATAAAAAAAAAAATGATACTGACTCCAAGCTTTTGAATGGTATAACGTTACAGAAGCTTTTTATTTCAGATAAATGATGAAATCTTTACATTCAAAGAATTCTAAAAAAAAAATTACTCAACTGTTTAAAATATTGATAATAATAATAATAAATGTTTCTTGAACAGCAAATCGGTATTTTAGAATAATTTCTGAAGGATCATGTGACACTGAAGACTGGAGTAATGATGCTGAAAATTTAGCTTTAATCACAGGAATAAATTATATTTTAAAATATATTCAAATAGAAAACAGTTATTTTAAAGAGTAAAAATATTTCAAAAATTTCTGTTTTTTTTTTTTTTTTTTTTTCCTGTACTTGGAGTCAAATAAATGCATGCTTGGTGAGCAGAAGAGACTTCTTTATAAAAAAAACAAAAAAAAAAAACGAAAAAATCTTACTGTTCAAAAACTTTTGACTGGGTTGAAATTTCAATACAAGAACAATATTCCAATGCTTTGATCTGAAAAAAAAAAATCCAGTAGATATAGATGGTCGACTGAAGAAAGGTTTCAGATATGTTCTGAAATTCACTCATATTTACAGCTAGTAACATTTTCTCAATTTACATATGGCAAAAAGTTAATTTTGCATCATGCTCATGAGAAGTGATTTGAGAAAGCAGCAGATTTTGAGTCGTTTTCCTCTCTAACGTCTGGTCTGTTGTGAATAAGCCGTGATTTATTGTCCTGTCGATCTCTTTGGGGGGCTTCTGTGTCTTTGTCTCATTAATGTACATTGTGCCATTTCAGAGCGAATGAGGATTCAAATGCAGATTTTAACACAAACGATTTGCTTACATCTACAAGCAGACACACACACACACACACACTAAAAAAAGTGAAGATGAAATATAATCTTAATATGAGACAATAAAGCAGGCAAAGTGATAGTTAATGGTCTGCTCTTACACAGGCAGATATTTAAATCACAGATTGTGGAGGTTCCGAAATAGACAAAGAGTGTGCGCAGAAACACACCCAGATACACAGTGACATTCCGTCATGCTCACAAAGCGTGTCAGGCTTTGAAGAGGTGGCTGGCTGGATCAGACAAAACAACATCAAAGTCAAACCATAATCATTGGAGACACAAAGACGCCCATACACACACACACGCACACACACACACACACACACACACACACACGTTGTGTTTCCATGTTTTATGGGGACATTCCATAGGCGTAATGGTTTTTATACTGTACAAACCGTATTTTCTATCGCCCTACACCTAAACTTAGCCCTCACAGGAGACTGTGCACACTGTTACTTTCTCAAAAAAACTCATTCTGCATGGTTTATAAGCCTGTTTCCTCATGAGGACCTCACAAATGTCAAAATTTACTGGTATTACTATCCTTGTGGGGAAATTTGGTCCCCATTAACGTCATAAATACTAGGTACACACACACACAGACAGAAATACACACATCATATCACATACTCACCATAAACATTTGCAGGTATAGACTCATTCAAACATACATCAGAATACTTGCCAGAGCAAAACAACAGGACTCAACTTAAAGGAGAAGTCCACTTCCAGAACAACAATTTACAAATAATTTACTCACCCCCTTGTCATCCAAGATGTTCATGTCTTTCTGTCTTCAGTCGTAAAGAAATTATGGTTTTTGAGGAAAGCATTTCAGGTTTTTTCTCCATATAATGGACTTCATTGGTGCCCCGATTTTGAACTTCCAAAATGTAGTTTAAATGCAGCTTCAAAGGGCTCTAAACGATCCCAGCCAAGGAGGAAGGGTCTTATCTAGCGAAACGATTGGTCAATTTTTTCGAAAAATACTTTTTTTTTTCTTCCTCGGCTAAATAATATTAAGTAAATATTTGTGAATTGTTGTTCTGGAAGTGGAGTTCTCCTTTAATACCAGAAAGCTACAGCAACCAAACCCATGCTAAAACTAAGGATATAGATTAACCCCTTAGCGTTCCTGTCAAACTTAACTCAATGCAAAACATTCCGTGGGTGGAACGTTGGAACACTAAGGGGTTAAATTACATAAACAAGCAGGTAACTACTGGAAGGAAGGAAGAAAGAAAGATTTTTTTTAAATTAATTTATGGGATGCATGAAATAATAAGTAAATTATCATATTTTATATGAATTTTTTTATAAATACATGAATAGATCATTTAATTTGTGACATTAAAAAAAAAAAAAAAGAAAAAAAAAATTATATATATATATATATATATATATATATATATATATATATATATATATATATATATATATATATATAACATTTAAAAAATGAATTTATGGTATATATGTTAATGTAATAAAATACTAAATTTATTATTATTAAAATATTTTATTTAGAAACTACAGGATTATTATTTAGTTATTTATTTAAACATTTATTTATCCTGTATTCTTATAAATTAGCTGAATGAACTATTCTGTTATTTGTTTGTTAAAAATTAAATAATGTTATAATTAATTCATTTATTTATTATCCCATATATACTACACATTAAATAAATAAATTGTCCATATTTATTATCTCTGTTCATCTGTCAAATAAATAAATACATTTTTACATAATTAATTTTTACAATGAATTTATGGTATAAATATATATGAAATAATAAATAAAGTATGCATTTATTTTTGTTATTTATTTATTTTAAATACTTTATTTATAAATTATGGGATTATTCATTCAGTTATTTAAGTTTTTATTTATCTGGTATTCTTATAAATTAGCTGAATTAACAATTTGGTTTATTTATTTATTATTGTTTGTTAAAGATTACATAACGTTATAATTTATTCACTTATTTATTATCCCACATGTACCATAAATTAAATAAAAAATTCTCCATATTTATTATCCCTATTCATTTCTCAAATAAGTAAGTAAATAAATTAATTAATGAATAATTTTTTACAATGAATTTATGGCATAAATAACAAATAAAGTACTGATTTTTTACATTTATTTATTTATTTATTTTTATAAATTATGGGATTATTTATTCAGTTATTTAAGTTTTTATTTATCTTGTATTCTTATAAATTAACTGAATGAACTATTCTGTTATTTATCATTAATTGTTAAAGATTACATAACATTATAATTCCTTAATTTTTTATACCATATATACCATAACTTAAATAAATAAATAAATTGTCCCCATTTATTATCTATATTTATATACAAAATCAATTGTAAAATGGCTTATGTTCAATATGAAAATAAAGCTATCAAGGTACAGTAGTGACTTCTAAAAGCAATTTTTGTATGTCTAGTCAATGCCTTACTCATTTCCAGCAAATTATCTAATTGACTGTCTACATACGCAACTATTAATATGATATACTGAGATTAATTTGATTAAATAACAATTTGTTGTCAGTTGACAGTCTATATTTTTATGTTCAGAAAACTCACAGAGCACATTCAGAGTGTAAAAGTTGTTGACACCCTCGGACAGCACGTTACTGAAAGCCTGGCAGGTGATCCTTTTCTTCCAGTGATGGGACTCAAGAGGGAGAGACAGCTTACTGGTTCGGGACATCCCACCAAATTCAGCCTTTTTAGGAGCCTGATGAACTCCCTTCAGCCTGAGAGAGAGAAAGAGAAAGAGAAAGAGAAAGAGAGAGAGAAAACTCAAGCTTCATAAAAGACACGACACAATTTACAACGTTATTTCACACGAACATTTTATGTAAGAGAAAGAATTTCAAAAACCTCCCCTTGGAGTAACATCGCAAAAATAGACTATGAATATTCGATAAAGGCCTTCACAGTAACAGCGTTCACCCGCTGTGAAATCTTTTTGTTTGCCCGACATGTGTTAGGGCCCCGCAGGGACCATCCGACAAAACCGAAAACCTATAAAACTCGAAACGGACCACTCCTCCGCTCACAAACACTGCGGTTTTATAGCTGAATTTCTTTAGAAATAAAAGCCGAGCCATAACATTTGGCTTAGCTGGTAAAAAACTACAACTGATCTGCTCACAACCGCCATAAAGTTTCTTTTTTCAACAAGCCACGTATTGACAGCTCTCTAACAAGGTAATGACTTAGTGATCACCAGCTGCCAGTCGAAACCAAATACAGACATTAAAAAAAGGCTTCAGAATGGATTGCCAAACTGCCCATCAGCCACTGCAAACATTTCACAGTTTCATGCTTCTGCAAAGAGCTTTTATTGAGCCCTCCTGCACAAATTCTGCTTTTTTTGTACAGATACATCATCTATCATTGCACTTCTCAGCATTAAAGGAGAGCTCTACTTCCAGAACAACAATTTACAAATGATTTACTCACTCCCTTGTCATCCAAGATGGATGGTCTTTCTGTCTTCAGTCGTAAAGAAATTATGGTTTTTGAGGAAAGCATTTCAGGATCTTTCTCCATATAATGGACTTCATTGGTGCCCTGAATTAATCTTTTCTGTTTCTTATAGCATTATAGTTTTGTCTTGTTTGTAGTGTGATCAACGTTTGAGTAAGCAGTAGATGTGTTAGGGAAGCAACACGTAACATTTTAATTATATTTTGCTAAAATGAACAAATGAACAAAATGACTCGAAAAAAGTCGGTAATATGATCCGAACTTCCCATCACTACTACAAATCACGTCTAAGTTAATTATCTGTGAATTCCGGCTCAAAAAAGGTAGAGTATGGCGAAAAACTCCATCTTATTTTCTACTACAACTTCAGAATCGTCCGACATCGCTGTACCTTTTTGTTTGTAAACAGCGTTTGACTTAATTGCACTTTTATAGTCTTTGCGCTTTCGCTTTGTAAACACTAGGTCTGTAGTTCCACCTACGTTTAGCGTGACCTTTCAACGTGATTCAATAGTACGTCGTGAGCATGCATCCCAGAGCCTGTGCTACACAAGTTTTTGTGCTTAAAAAGTATACAAATTTTTATTTTCTGAAAAAAATTACAGATTGTTTCGCTAGATAAGACAATTCTTCCTTGGCTGGGATCGTTTAGAGCCCTTTGAAGCTGCATTTAAACTACATTTTGGAAGTTCAAAATCGGGGCACCAGTGAAGTCCATTATATGGAGAAAAATCCTGAAATGCTTTTCTCAAAAAGCATAATTTCTTCACGACTGAAGACAGAAAGACATGAACATCTTGGATGACAGGCGGGTGAGTAAATTATTTGTGAATTGTTATTCTGGAAGTGGAGTTCTCCTTTAAAAACTACTTTTGGAGCCAAATTCATCTGAACTGCACATGTACTTTTCTGAGTTCTGCAGTCCAAGGAGCCGTCCAGTCTATTGATGTGAATAAATCAGCTGGACAGCAAAATCCCTTTGGGAGTGCTATAGTATTAGCTGTGGGTGTGGGTGTGTGTGTATTTGTGTATTTGTGCATATGTGTAAAGATGTGTAAGTGAGTGTTTTAGTACATGATGGGGCCCAAACTCCAGCTGATATTTGCAGAAGGATTGCTGCTTCCTGCCAGGCAGTCCAGGTCCAGCGTCTGACCCCTGCGCAGCTCCTGCTGCTTGGCCACGATCTTCACGCTCACCGCCGGAACTGATCAAGAGACAATACCAAGAACAACTAATTAGACTGAACTAATCTGACTGATACTTTCATCCAAACTCACAAACAATACAGTTCTAATATCCATTAACAACTCCTACATGATTGATGAGAATATTAAGATTCATAGATTCTTTATTAAGAAACTTTTATGCTCAACTCTATGTTGACAGTTTTATTTACTGCGCACATGAAAATGTTGTTCTCACTGAACACTAAGTATTTTGGACAAATAATGCACTAAAATAATTAAAAAAATATATAAATATATAACTTTTTAAATATATATTCATTGAAATGTTTTGGTTGATTTCTTAAATTTGTACAATTTAAATTTAAATGCACCAAAAGTATCATATGAAGTACCAATCAAATGTTTGGGGTGGGTAAACCTCTTATGCTCACCATGGCTGCATTTATTTGATTTTATTTGATCAAAAAATAAACAGTAAAACTGTGAAATATTTGTAAAATTCAAAATAGATGTTTTTTAGTATATTAGTATATGTAGTATGTAGTATATTATAAAATGTCATTTATTACAGGAGTCATTATTCCAGTTTGAATTGTCACATGATCCTTCAGAAATAAGTCTAATATGCTGATTTGCTGCTCAAGAAATATTTCTAACTATTATCATCAATGCTAAAAAAATGGTTGGAACCATATTTTTTTCAGAATTCTTCGATGAACAAAGTTTGGAACATTTAATTGAATACATTAGAAAACTTTTGTGAAATTATAAATGTCTTTACTATTTGATAAATTTATTACATTCTTATTAATTAAAAAAAACAAAAAACTTTAGTGTATATTTTAATAACTAACATTTTAAAACAATTTTCTAGCTTTATTTGCTGTGCAATTTAAATTCATATGCACAACAAAATAGGTTCCATTTATTCATTAAGATATTTTATTATGCTATTATTAGGGATGCACCAAAAATTTTAATTCTGGTTTGAAACTAAAACTGAAAATTCAGGATGCACTTGGCTGAAAACTGAAACGGAAAATGCTTTGTAATAATTATTTATTCTTTTATAAAATAATATAAAGTAATATTGTAAAACTTTTTAATTGAACTTGATTTATTTTAGAATATTTATTTATTTATTTTTCCTGTATTTTCATAAATTAGCTGAGTAAACTATTTTGTTTTTAATTACTTATTTGTTAAAAAATAAACCATGTTATTATTCATTAATTTATAAACCTGTACCATAAATTAAATTAATAAATTGTCCCTATTTATTATCCCTATTTAGCTCTCTAAAAAACAAACAAACAAACAAACAAACAAACAAACAAATAAATGAATGAATGAATAAATAAAGGGATAATTTATTTTTTCAATACATTTACGTTTCATATTTGTATATGAAATAATAAATAAAGTACAGTATTTATTCATTTACAAATTATGGAATTACTCATTTACTTATTTATATTTTCATTTATCCTGTATTCTTATAAATTAGCTGAATTAACTATTCTGTTATTTATTTGTTAAAAATGAAATAATGTTCATTTTAATATTCATTCATAATTTATTCATTTATTTATTGTCCCATATATAACATAAATTAAATACAAAAATTGTCCCTATCTACTATGCCTATTCCTATATCGCTCAAATAAATAAAGTTGTACTTGTTAAACGCTTTTAGTATTCTGGACAAATAATGCACTAAAATAATACAACATATAACATTTTTTGTGTGTTTTGTTGATTTATTTTATTTTATTTTATTTTATTTATTTATTTATATATATATTTTTTTTGTACAATTTAAATGTAAATGCACCAAAAAAAAAAAAATGATATGAAGTACCAATTAAAGGTGTGGATATATGTAGATATAACCTGTGCACTGAACACTGCCGGATGGTGCGGCACAGCATATTTTTTCAAACGTTTTTCTCTTTTGGCGAAAACCCAAAATTGCCATTTTCTGACAAAATTTTTCAACAGCTGTTGAATTTTAGTGCATCCCTAGCTATAATTATGCTTCATAAGCAAGGAAATTAAAATTTTGAAAGTATAAAAGCTGTACTATCATTTGTTGAATGACATCTTTGATAAGTGACAAGGTATGTATTAACTGGTGACTAACACAGTTAAAAAGAGTTAAGTAGTACACCACACTACACCTACTGCATCACACTATGGTGCGTGTGGGATTTAGAAACATACACAGAACTCTGAGTTTGGTTTGGGCGGACAGAACTTTCTTGGCTTTGTTGGAGGAGTCGCAGCGGTAGGTGGCCAGATTGTCACTGGGCTGGAGGGTGAGAAGCAGCTCTCGTGACACACCACGCTCTGAAGACACCTGTTTTGATGCGGTCTGCACGACTCTATTGTTCTGTAGTTTACACACACAAACATGAAAGATTATTTAATGACAGACCTAAAAAAACACACTTGTTACTGTAATGAAAAACGCTCATAAAACTACATACCTTCAACCACACCAGCTGACCTGTGGGATTCCCACCACTGGAGAAACAGACCAAACGAAGAGTTGTACCAGAGTGTAAGAAGACGTTCGGTGGAGGAGCATCTAACCATACCTTCTGAGGAGGATCTGAGAAAAAAAAATGGGATGAAAGGAACAGATATCAACAAAAGTACAAGTACACTACCAGTCAAAAGTTTTTGAACAGTAAGATTTTGATTGTTTTTTTTTTTTTTAAAAAAGTCTCTTCTGCTCACCAAGCCTGCATTTATTTGATCCAAAGTACAGCAAAAACATTATTTTTTAATATATTTTTACTATTTAAAATCGCTGTTTTCTATTTTAATATTTTAAAATGTAATTTATTCCTGTGATTTTAAAGCTAAATTTTCAGCATCATTACTCCAGTTTTCAGTGTCACATGATCCTTCAGAAATCATTATAATATGCTTAATTACTTTTCAAGAAACATTTTTTAATTATTATCAATATTTAAAACAGTTGAGCACATTTTTTTAGGGTTCTTTGATAAATAGATCCAAAGATCAGCATTTATCTGAAATAAAAAGCTTTTGTAACATTATGCACTATACTATTTAAAAGCTTGGAGTCAGTGTATATATATATATATATATATTTTTTTTTTTTATAAATATTATAAAATATAAGTATTTTTTTTTAACTTTTATTTAACATGGGTGCTTTAAATGGATCAAAAGTGATGATAAAGACATTTATAATGTTACAAAAGATTTCTATTTTAGATAAATGCTGTTCTTCTTAACGTTCTATTCATCAAAGAAACCTAAAAAAACATTCTACTTGGCTGTTTTCAACATAATTATAATAATAAATGTTTTTTGAGTAGCAAATCAGAATATTAGAACCTACTTTATGTTAGGTGGCCTTAACTACTATGTACTTCCATTTAAATTAATAATTTGGTACAATGCACTTACTTTTACAAAAAACCTATATGTAATTACATCTGTAATTAATTTCTGTAATTACATTTATAATTACACTGTTGACCCATTCCTTACACCTTAACCCACCCTTAACCCTAGCCATGCCACCAAACCCCTAACTATACCCGTATCCCACCTTAATAGATGCAAAAGTGTTTGCAATACAATATGACAACAATAAATACACTGTACTTATTTTTTGATGTAAGTACATAGTAGTTAAGGCCAACTAATATAAAGTGTGACCGAATATTCTGATGCTGATTTGCTGCTTAAAGCTGCTTAAAGGAACACTCCACTTTTTTTGAAAATAGGCTCATTGTCCAACTCCCCTAGAGTTAAACAGTTGAGTTTTACTGTTTTCGAATTCATTCAGCTGATCTCCTGGTCTGGCGGTAGCACTTTTAGCGTAGCTTAGCATAGATCATTAAATCCGATTAGCATCTCGCTCAAAAATGACCGAAGTTTCGATATTTTTCCTATTTAAAATTTGACTCTTGTGTAGACAATGACATTACGCAGCCTTTAACTCTGCTTTTACACAAACTTAGTGCCGGTCACTTTCAGGCGCTGTGTAATATCATTGTGCCTGTGGCACCCATGGTATGGCAGCAAAGTCCCTTGATTATTACGCCGGAATGAGAGTATAGTTACTAGCCATATCAGCCTAGAAAATCACAACTTTTCATTTTCCCTCAGTCTTAGTACACAGTGTAATTACAGAAGAGTCAAGTTTTAAATAGGAAAAATATCAAAATTCTTTGGTCATTTTGAGCAAGATGCTATCAGATTCAATAACCTATGCTAAGCTATGCTAAAAGTGTTACCACCAGACCCGGAGATCGGCTTAATGGATTCGAAAACGGTAAAACTCAACTGTTTAACTCTAGGAGAGTTGGACAAAGAGCCTATTTTCAAAAAAAGTGGAGTGTTCCTTTAAGAAACATTGCTTATTATTATCAATGTTGAAAACAGTTGTGCTGCTTCATATATATATATTTTTCTTTTCAGGATTCTATGATAAAAGAGCAGCATTTATTTAAAACAGAAATCTTTTGTGACATTTAAATATCTTTATTTTTAGTCAATCTAATGCATCTATATTAAAAATAAGCATTAATTTTCTTTTAGTCTTTTAAAAATAAATGTACTGGAAATCAAATCTATGACCTTGGTAGTTAAGCAACTGAATGAATTCATCAAAGATCATTCTACCTAAATGTTAGATGAAAATGCTAGCAATCACTCACAGTAAACAATGAGTTCTTCAGACCGAACGCTAGAGAAGCGGGTGCCTTTGTTGAACGCCTCGCAAGTCAGAGAAAGTCCGTGATCCTCGCGTGACACTTTATACGTCAAGTTAGACATTGTCATCATCCCACCATTATCCCCCTGCAACACAAATATTTAACGAGAGACCTTTTATTTTTATTAAGCATAATATATGGTCTATGAAAAAGGCTATTATAAACTATGCAAGTGTAATCTTTGCACATAAGAGTGGAGACATTAAATCATGCTACCGTGATTTACTCTCTCTTTGATGGTAGATATTCTTGAAACTGGCCTTGTGCATCAAACGATTAATGACAGATACTATAGTTCATGTGATTTGATGATTAAAAATCATTTTGATAAAAGCGTTGATGTCCACTGTGGCTCTTATAATCTCACTAAATGCATGAATATATTTAAGTGAGGCAAACTTAGCAAAGCCATGGTTTTGAAACATAGTTGAATACATAGATTAGTCACTAGTGACACAAATTGACTATAAAAACATCTGATTTCTACATGGCCTTCTGGGGAATGTGTTGAAAAGGAGTCTTGCCTTGATCATTTTCATCATTTTAATCTCCAAAGTTTTTAATTCTACTCATTCACTAAGCTCTAATTGACACCTGCTTAGAGGGTTGACCATGGGTTCATGGTTAATTACGACCAAACATATCATAAAAAGTAGCTTTGAGAGAAAAAAGAAGAAAATAATAAATTAACACCAGCATCTAAATGTAAGATCAGATGTAAAACACCTCTAAAATGAACAAGGAGGGTCCTGTGAAGCGCCGAGCAGCCTCGGGTCGGCTTTTATTCACTTATGTTTCATTCAAATCAACCTCTGGAGAGGAAGAGCAGAGATTAAAAAAAAGAGAGACTCTAAAAGCCCCTGATCTCACCGAATATTATGTGGTAACTAATAGAATCTAAAGTAAAAGCAGAGTCTTGATGGAGACACACTTTCGGGTCAAGGCTCGCCGGCTTTATTTCGCACAATAATTGAGAATTATTCCTTTAATCAAGCGCTACACCTCACGAAGCTTTTTGCTGTCGGTGGAATGGCTCCTGATAGTGTTTGGATGGTAGTTTGTATTGTTGATAGACCTATCAAAAGCGAGGCATAGAAACTGTGCCAAAAAAATAAAAAAAAACTACAGGGCTGAATGAGTATGATGGGTGACGTTTCTTATCATCATTGTAGATTGGCACCTACAATAACTAGTTGGATTTTGAAATATTAGTTAAAGATCTTAAAAAAAAAAAAAAGGTCTTATCTTCTGTCCTCCAGCATTCAATTCAGGACAAACCAAGACTGTTGGACTGCAAACAAATAATGCAAACAAATAATGAAAGCCATATCCATTTGGGCCATTACGTATATGTAATTCATTTTAAAAATGGAATTTAAAATGTATTATATATTAATATTAATTAATTAATATTAGTTTTAATAATAATTTTAATAATTTTTTTTCAAACTACTTTTAATTATTTTTTTTTTTTTGTTATGTCTGTTATGGTCACCAATGCTGCATTTGATATTACAGTAAAACTAGATGAGTAAAGTTTGAGAACAAACTTCGATGTTGGCTTGAGAAAGCCTAGCCTTAAAGTTTGAAGCAGTTGCAAAAGTATGAAAGTTGATATTGCTATCATGATTTAGCACATTGTCTACATGATTTAAGATGTTGTTAGCATGTTTTAGCATGATTAGCTTGTTTGTTTTTTTATAGGTTAATTACAATGTTGTTAGCATGATTAACATGTTGTTAACATGTTACTAGCATGTTTTAAACATGGTTAGCTAGTTAATAGTATGGGTTTAGCATGATTAGCAAGTCACTAGCATGATTAGCAAGTTACTAGCATGTTTACAGCCTGATTAACATGTTACTAGCACGTTGCTAGCATGGTGATTAGCATTTTAGCATGTTGTTAGCATGATTTACAAGTTACTAGTATGTTGTTAGCATGATTAGCCCATTACTAGCATGTTGCTAGCATGCTTAAGTTACTAGCATGTTGTTAGCAGGATTAGAATATTGCTAGCATGTTGTGAGGATGATGTGGTTATCGTGTTTCTAACATGGTTAGCAAGTTAGTAGCATGTTATTAACATGATTAACAAGTTACTAACAGTTTTTAGCATAGTTAGCAAGTTACTAGCATGTTGTTAGCATGATCAGCAAGTTACTAGCATGTTGCTAGTGTGTTTCAAGCATAAATAGCATGTTATTAACATGTTGCTAACATGATTAGCAGGTTACTAGCATGTTACTAGTATGTTTCTAGCATGATTAGCATGTTTAAACCAGCTAAAACCAGTTGATTCAGAAAAAAACAGCTAAACCTACCCCTTACAGAAAATCTGTTTCCATCGTTACATTTTCAGATAAACATCATTTACTATTTTTAATTTTTTTTTTTTACATTGTGGGGACCGTCAAAAATTTCAGGTTTTACTATCCTTGTGGGGACATTTTATTTCATATTAGCCAGCACTACCATTTAATAAAGAACTTATTCAAAACTGAAAATGTCTTTTTACACCATTTAAAGTTTTATTTTACATTTAGCCATTCAAAATAGTTTTATAATTAAAAGAAAATGGATTTTCATCATAAACTATGGTCGCTCTCTCTCCTTCGGCTTGCTCCCTTTATCAGGGGTCGCCACAGCGGAGTGATCTGCACAGCCGATTTGGCACGTTTTACGCCGGATGCCCTTCCTGCCGCAACTCAGCCCTGAGAGTGCACTAACTTGTGCATCCCCAGTGCTGGAACACACTCACTCATTCACACACGCACACACACATTCACAGTACGGTCAATTTAGATTGTCCAATTCACCTATACTGCATGCCTTTATCATAAACTATGGTAATTTTTGTAAAAGAAGGGTTTCCACATCCTCTATCTTGACTGTAAAGTAAGGTTGAATACCTCAGAGATGGTAACATTCGTTCTGTTGAGCTCCTTGAACCCGAGCCACCAGCGGATGTGGACTGGAGGATTACTAGAAGAAGTGTAACAGCACAGACTGATCTCCTCTCCCTCTATGGCTTCGAATGAACCTAGTAACGTTACCTCGGCTGGCTCAACTGTGAGAAAAAGTGAATATCACAACAGAAAAAGCAGCAAGATAAATGGACAGTCAGCATATCTTTCCAGCAAATTGTTTAAACACGCTAGTCATGCCACAGAGGAATTGAGGCCATTAAGATATGTTCTCATGATCCTCTTACAGTCCAGAAATAATGATCTAGCTGATCAATGAAATGGTGAATGAAGCATCTAGAGAGATCTTCTAATAACACCCAACTGGTATCAGTATTTGTGTGCACTAGGATATATTCGCAATAAGCCGTATGTTCCAATGAAAGTAGATTTAAGATAAAGGGTTGTTTGACATTGGAATTTGTTGTGACAAGACCGTCATGAACCATCCTCTGTTAATGAAAGATTACAGAAACTGCAAGTAGCAGGAAGTATTGACCTGATTTACTTGTCAGCCATGATACAGCCATGTGTAATTGGCTTATGGTAAGTGACAGTGTGTCATGAAAGATCAAGCTTTTGTTTTAAGGCTATGTTGAAAACCACTAGCAACAAGAGGCTTGATGGGTTTGATGGGTTTTTGAGCAGAAGTTTTTGTAAGATTAATAGCTATAATGTGTCCTAGACTACTCACAAAGGACGGTAAGAGTGCGAGTGAGGGACATTGGTGAGCGAGACACTTGGTTGACGCTCTCGCACAGCAGCACAGCATGATTGTCCTCTGGTTTGACCTCCATTTTCAACACACTACTGGAGCGACGTGACACAATATCCTCCTCCCAGCTAGTGGACAGAACTTCTCCATTCTGAAAAAAGTTAAAGTAATGACATAGACAGATGTACAGATGGACAGACGAACAAATGGATGGATGGATGGATAGATACATTTGCATGTGGATAGAAACAGACATACAAACGTAGAGATAGACAGCAGACAGACAGACATATGAATAGATTTATGGACAGGCAGACAGATCAGATAGATGGTTAAACAGACAGACAGACAGACAGATAGACAGATAGATAGATAGATAGATAGATAGATAGATAGATAGATAGATAGATAGATAGATAGATAGATAGATAGATAGATAGATAGATAGATATAGATAGACAGACAGACAGACAGACAGACAGATGAATAGACATGGCTAGACAGATAGACAGACAGATAGATAGCTAAATAGATAGACAGATAGATAGACAGATAGACAGATAGTCAGACATATGGATAGACATAAGATAGACAGACAGATGGATAGACGGACAGAGAGACAGAAAGCCAGACAGATAGGCAGGCAGACAGATGGACAGACAGACAGACAGATAGATAGATGGACAGATGGATAGACATGGCACACAGACAAGAGAGATGGATGGACGGATGGTCAGACAGATGGATAAACATGGCCAGACAGACAGATAGACAGATGGATAGACATGGATAGACAGACAAACAGACAGATGGATAGACATAGCTAAACACAGAGATAGATGGGCGGACAGATGGACAGATGGACAGAAGGACAGACAGACAGACAGACAGACAGACAGACAGACATAAGATAGATAGACAGACAGACGGATAGACGGACAGAGAGACAGACAGCCAGCCAGCCAGACAGACAGACAGACAAGAGAGATGGACGGATGGACAGTCAGACAGATGGATAAACATGGCCAGACAGACAGACATATAGACGGCTGCACAGATGGATAGACAGGTAGACGGATGGACAGACAGATAGACAGATGGACAGACATGGCTAGACAGACAGACAGACAGATAGACAGTTGGAAGGATAGACAGCTAAACAGATAGATAGATAGATAGACAGACAGACAGACAGACAGACAGACAGACGGAAAGACAGACAGATAGATAGAAGCAAACTTTAGTTCTAGAAAAAGACATTTGTGTCTGAGATCAGTCATGCAGTCCACAGTGTTGCAGACGCTAACATTTGCATTAGCTGAAAATTATTAGAGATGTCAGGACTGACACATTTTATCAAAGTAAACTGAGAGTCTCCACTGTGAGTCTGACTGCGGGACACTACATGAATTGAAAAGTAGATTCGACTGCCTAGACTTCACTTGCAAATGATTTAAAGCTTGACATCTTCTCTCTGTCTCTAAACACAGGCGTTTAATAAAGTTCTTGGTTGCAGCTCTCAGCTTTCCCCTAGGCTTGCTGAGTTTAATCATTCACTCACACGCACACAGCGAAACTACTAAATAAATGGGTGAATTAAAAAAAAATACATTTATCATAGTTTCCTAATGTCCTATTTAAGAGAAAAATTTACACAAGGGCAGTCCACTTAACATTACCCGAGAGCCACTCTCTGAGTGTCTTTAAGAAATGTTGAATGGCCTTTATAAAAAGCATTGCTTTTGTTCAATCTGTGCTCTCAGCATAGTCTCTTTGTGAACATATGCTCGCTGTTATCTCGAGTTAGTCCTCCGACACAGTCTCAGCAGAATTTACCGTGGCACTGAAGCTTTGCACAACATTTATTAAGCTGTTTGAGACGCCAATGCTTCATAATTTCAGAGGTTGTGAAAATGTAAAGAATATAACAACCACCGGTGCACCTGCCAGATTCTACCTAGCTTCAAATTACTTTAGCAACATACGTTCCACTGTGACCTTACTTTGGCATTACATTCATGGTAATTGGCCCGCAAAGCGTTTCGGTAAACAGCTCTCGCATGGTTGAATGACGCAGCCCATCATTTTTCATCTAACAGCTACCTGCTTAACGTAACATTTGGACCAATTTTTATAAGTGGCACTTTGCATGAATGCAGTACACTTTGGTGTCCTGTGACTTTTTAGAAGCACAAATCCCATGTTTTTTGGTTTGTGTACAATAACATATGCCAGATAATCTATAAAATTAACCTAATATCCTCTACCCAAAAAGTAATAATTTGACCTTTACAAATGTACTGTATCAACAATAAAACCATACAATAATTATTAGTAATTATAATAAATAATTTGACATCAAATCAAATGACACTCAAATCAAAAGTTGTATCTTTAATATTCCTTAAAGTGATAAAGCCATCCTTGGTGTATTTGCCTTTCTTCTTTTAGATCAGGGGTGTCAGCCCTGCAGAGTTTAGATGCAACCCTAATTAAACACACCTGATCCAACTAATCAAGTGCTTCAGGCTTAATTAAAAACTGCATAGAATGTGTGTTGGAGCAGGGGTGGAACAAAACTTTGCAGGGCTGCGGCCTTCCAGGAACTGAGTTTGACACCCCTGTTTTAGATGAATACAATTGTACATGCATTAAAAAACGTCCTGGCTTTTCTAAGCTTTACACTGGCAGTGAATGGCTGTTGAGATTCAGTAGTACAATAAAAGTGCAATAAAGTGCATCCATATTTAAAACGGTATAAACCATAATTTCTAGCTTCCGCTAACTGTTGTACGCGTGTTCACAAGAGAATAGCATTCCAGCGAAAGGCGTAGGATGTAGACGTAATATAAACTAGAGATTACAGTTTACACATTTTTAAATATGAATATTTTTCTTGCACAAATGCATCAATTTGCTTCAGAAGGCCTTTATTAAGCCCTAAAAGCCATGTGGAGTACTTTTTATGATGGATGGATGGACTTGATTGGACTTCAAAATTTCAAAACCCATTCACTGCCATTATAAAGCTTGGAAGAGCCAGGACATTTTTTAGTATAAGTCTGATTGTATTTGTCTTAAAGAAGAAAGTCGTATACATCTAGGATGGCTTGAGGGTGAGTAAATCATGAGATAATTTTCATTTTTGGGTGAACTATCCCTTTAATGGACCTGAGTTAACATGAACTAACAAAGAAGAGTTGTAATTGCATTAAATGTTAGAGAAAATTAATCAATACTGTAACAAATGTAATGCTAGTGGTTAATATTAGATCATTTTGTTAAGAGTTATTGATTAAAAAAAAAAAAAAATCTTTAATTTGTGGGAAATAAAAGTTTAATCAATAACTATGAACAAAACACAAAGTCTTGTTTTATATCCTATTCCAGTAGAAAAAGAGGCCAAGTAATTATTTGAGAAAAAGAAAAGGGCAACCGAGGATGAATTTCTCATGTTTCTCTCACCTTAGTCCAATGCAGAGTGGCCAGTGGGTTGCCCCCGTATGACATGCACACCACTCTGAGAAAGGAACCAGCTTTGACCTCTTCATTTTCTAATCCCATGATCACCGGAGGCTGCGGGGGAACTGAATGAAGTGAATGAAGGGTTACGACATCAATTGACAGATGTTTGAATCATTTGTATGTGATCGTATACATCACAGCACGGCTCACGAGATTCTTCAGAAGAAAAGAAAAGAGGAACAGTTCATGTGCGAGAAGGAGGGAAAATATTATTAAAACAAAAGATCTTGCCTTTGTTCAGAGAAGACGGGCGTCTTTTCATGTTAGAGCCAGTCACGAGAGATGAAATGGAGGAAGAAGAAGAAAGAGCGAGGTAGAAAAACGACCACAAGTTTGAGCATCACACCGTCAGGAAGAGCACGACTCTATTTTAGGCCTGTACAACATTGTTAAATCGAGGACATTTAACGCCAGTGCAGCGGGAAGACATTGCTTGTCCTTTTGATGAAACCATTAAGTATAAAGAGCGACCCACACACTGGCACCAGTCCATAAACCAAAATAACAGATGTTTAAACCGTAATAAGGCAATGTGGAACATGAATAAATTACAGTGGGGCTCCTGAATAATACATTTGCCATAAAATAAATTATGGGGCTGGGCCGCTCTTTGTTATTGCCCCAATCAGTTTGGAAGCGGGCGCGATGGACGGATGAGAGTCTGCCATGACAAAGTGCCGTCTTGCTCACAATCTGCTGCAGATGAAAATGGGCAGTGGAAAGTTGGATTTGATGGGCCAGGCATGCTGAGTAAGACAGCGTTGCTGGCCATCGGTTCTGCTACATTAGCACTTATTGCACTGGCTGGGCGGTAATGGAACCATGAGCTGGAGTGAGGAAAGGGGGGCCGGTGTTTTAAAGCATAAATTTAGTGAGCAGAAAAAATGTGATTGGCGTTTTGGTGGAAGCTTATGCCTGTGAAATGCATCATATCACACTGAGTTTAAAATGTGCATTAGGCTGCATCGGTTTTCAAAGCTCACCTAATAACATAACAGATAAGCTTACAAAGTGAACTAACATGGAAAAATGACGTGATAAAACAAGAGGCACTAAACTGATTTGAAAGGTGTTTCTTTTTAAAGTCAACATGAAGCAAAAATCAACCCTAGTTGGTTAAACACTGGAACCTGCAATTGATACCTTAAAGGAGAAGTCCACTTCCAGAACAACAATTTACAAATAATTACTCACCCCCTTGTCATTCAAGATGTTCATGTCTTTCTGTCTTCAGTCGTAAAGAAATTATGGTTTTTGAGGAAAGCATTTCAGGATTTTTCTCCATATAATGACTTCATTGGTGCCCCGATTTTGAAGTTTCAAAATGCAGTTTAAACGCAGCTTCAAAAGGCTCTAAACGATCCTAGCCGAGTCTTATCTAGCGAAACGATCGGTCATTTTTTTTCGATAAATAAAAATTTTATACTTTTTAAGCACAAAAGCTCCATGATGCTACGAATTAGCGATGGGTCGTTCTTGAACGAACCTTTAATGTGACTCAGAAAGAATGAATCGTCTCGGGGTGTGATTCATTCAGTCATGCATGCGCAACATCCTATTAGGTTCTGTACCGGAATTAGTTCACCTGTTTCAAGTCTTTGGGTTTTTCGAGTCGTTCGTTCATCTTATGGGGTTGTCACGTGATGAACGAACGACTCCAACCCAAATACTTGTCAGATAAGAGGTGAGGTGAGCTAATCATAGAGTAAAGACCCAGGTAAACATTTGAATTATATTTTGCTAAAATTAACGAAATGACTTGAAAAAAGATTCATTCATTTTGCTGAACGAGTCTCAAAGGTCCGAGTCGGTAAAATGATCCGAACTCTAGTTTTCTAGCAAAAGTATTGCATTCTAACGTGAAAATTTGCATTGCCTCTCAAAACATTGCCGTTTTCTAGCGAAAGTATTGCGTTCTCACGAGAATCTTTGCACACTCACAAAACATTTGCGATATCTAGCAAAAGTATTTGCATCATCTTAAAACATCTGCGTTTTATAGCAAATGTATTGCGTTCTCACAAGAAACTTTTCATTGTCTCTCAAAACATTTGCGTTCTCTTGGAAAAATACTGCACTCTTCAGAAAAACTTTGCATTGTCTCTTAAAACAAAAAACTTTTGCATCCTCTTCCAAAAGTATTGCGTTCTCCCGATAATCTTTGCATTGTCTCAAATCATTTGCATTCTCTCAAAAGTATTGCATTCTCCCGAGAATCACTGCGTTCACTCACAAAACATTTGCGATTTCTAGCAAAAGTATTGCATTCTCCCGAGAAACTTTGATTTGTCTCTCAAAACATTTGCGTTTTCCAGTGAAAGTATTGCGTTCTCCCGAGAATTTTTGCGTACACTCACAAAACATGTGTTTTAAGTATTGCATTCTCCCGAGAAAATTTGCATTGTCTCTCAAAACATTTGTGTTTTCTAGCAAAAGTATTGCGTTCTCTCAAGAAACTTGGCATTGTCTTTCAAAACATGTTTTTTCGCAAAATATTGCATTCTTCTGGGAAACAGTGTTCTCTCACAAAACATTCACGTTTTCTAGCGAAAGTATTGCGCTCTCCCGAAAATCTATGTTCACACTCACAAAACATTTGCAATTTCTCACAGAAGTATTACATTCTCCAGAGGAACTTTGCAATGTCTCTCAAATCATTTGCGTTTTCTTCCAAAATTATTGCGTTCTCCTGAGGATGTGTGCATTCTCTAGCAAAACATTTGATGTTTACTTGCTAAAATATTGCATTCTCCCAAAGAAACATTAAGTAAGCTATTTTTGTTCCTACAAGAAACTGCATTTATTTACTTTTTTAACCATGTCCCTTTAGGGGCTCCATATAAGAATGAGAAAATGATGACAAATTTTTCATTTTTGGGTGAACTATGATTTTAAGGAGTTATTTTCATCTGATCCAACCCTTCAAATATAATTTTCTTGGTTTAACCTAATGTATTTATATGTTAAATATAATTTTCCAATGAATAAAATCAACATTTTTTTTCCTCATCGAATATCCTGTTTCACTAGAAAATAAGTCAAACTGTGGAAGTAAAATGCTTCATGTTGACTTTAACGGTTCAAGGTGTACCCTTGGTACTTGGTAAGTGTTATCATCTCAGAGTAAAGGGCAAATTTCTTTTCATAGCGAAAGGACCAAGAGTATTACTTGACAGGAAAAAGGCACAATTGACTAGGAGTCGCACAGCTGTGGCCATGAACTCAGAACAGTGTGAGAAAATCCATGATTTAAATTCAAAGTCATAGTGATTTTCATTATTTACAGTATGTGCTCCATTTAATTAAACTCAGCTTGAACTGAGATTTCGAATTCCAAATCCACTGGCTCTTCACATGACGCACAAAAATAAAATACATATCACCACTGATGATTAAATATTAGGAGTAATTAATCGCAAACATATTCAGAGTGAATTTACAGAATTGCAGAGTCCTTACAGTATACCCTCATGGTCATGCTAGTCTCGAGAGCTCGATGAGCAGCTGGGTTCTTCGCTTGACATGTCAGCTGCCGTGTGTTGTCTGAACTTCGTGCCCTGATGCTGTAAAGAGAGAGCAGGGTTGGCTTGCGTTAATGCGTTTCACACTGTGGCACTCTCTCATCCCCGATGTTGCCACAATTACCCACAAACCCACTGAGCTCATAACTTTACTCCATTTGCCAGCCTGGAGCACTGCCAGCGTACACTTCACTGTACCTGGCCTCCAAGATTTGATTTGTCAGCAATACCTTATTCAAGAGCGCAGCAAAAGTGGAATGCAGAAGATATTTAAAGAAGAAGAAGAAAAAAAAAAAAAAAAAAACTCCACATGGATTTCAGGATTTGCCCATAGACTAAACATTTATGAGGCTGCAAAATCTGGGTCAGTCTAGGTAATTATGCTGGATGTAAATTTAAAAAAAGATTTTAATAAAGAAAACATGTGGGTTTACAGTATATCACTGCTGAAATTAGATACTAGTGTGGAAGAATGTACAACTGAAGAAGTCAGTTCCATTGTCTTTTCACACATCATTCCAACTGTTATGATTTATTTATTTTATATGACACAAATGGAGACGTTAGGCAGAATGTCCAGACTGCTCATATGCATACAATGAAAGTGAATGAATATTCAGGCTTTCAAGTTCCAAATATAAAAAAAGCACCATGGAGTGACACTTTCGGGCTATAATTCAAGTCTTCTGAAGCCATTTGACAGCTTTGCATGAGGAAAGGCCAGATATTTAGGTCATAACTCACTTAAACTCTCTCCCCTCTGCTGTAGCTTTCATTCATGTACAAAGTAAAATTTACCACCAGCACAAGCTTCGTTAGTTATGATGTGTCATGACTGACCGCTATATGGCATGTTTGAGTATTATTCTAATGTATTATTTTTGGGGGGTTCAGTTATATATATTATATATATATATATATATATATATACAATGGCATGCAAAAGTTTGGGAACCCCCTTGCAGAATCTGTGAAAATGTGAATCATTTTAATAAAATAAGAGAGATCATACAAAATGCATGTTTTATTTTAATTTAGTACTTTCCTGTGTAAGATATTTTACATGAAAGATGTTTACATTTAGTCCACAAGACAAAAAAAAAAAGCTGATATTACTAAAATAACCCATTTCAAAAGTTTAGGAACCCTTGGTTCTTAATACTGTGTGGTTACCTGGATGATCTACGACTTTTGTTTAGTGATAGTTGTTCATGAGTGCCCTGTTTGTTCTGAACAGTTAAACTGAGCACTGTTCTTCAGAAAAATCCTCTAGGTCCTGCAGATTCTTCAGTTTTCCAGCATCTTTTGCATATTTAAAACCCTTTCCAGCAGTGACTGTATGATTTTGAGATCCATCTTTTCACACTGAGGACAATTGAGGGACTCAAACACAACTATTAAGAAAGGTTCAAACATTCACTGATGCTCCGGAAGGAAACACAATGCATTAAGAGCCGGGGGTGAAAACTTTTGAACAGGATGAATGTTTGCTATTTAGTTGAAATATCATTTTTTTTTCCCGTTTAGTCCTGCCCTTCGAAAGCAACAGAAGATACTTGCATGTTTCCCCGAAGACAAATTAAGTACAATTTACCTTGATCTTCAAATTCCAAAAGTTTTCACCCCCTGGCTCTTAATGCATTGTGTTTTATTCTGGAGCATCAGTAAATGTTTGAACCTTTTTTTTTTATAGTTGTGTTTGAGTCCCTCAGTTGTCCTCAGTGTGAAATATATATATATACACACAGCAAGGATATACGTGACCCTGGACCACAATAGCATGGGCAATAGCCAAAAATACACTGTATCGGTCAAAATTATACATTTTTCTTTTGTTAAATAAGTTATTAGGACATTAAGTTAATTTCACAAAGATAATTTGCATTACCAAGAACTTCATTTGGACAACTTTAAAGCAATTTTCTCAATATTTTGATTTTTTGCACCCTAAGTTTCCAGATTTTCAAATAGTTGTATCTCCGCCAAATATTCTCCTATCCTAACATAAATGGAAAGCTTATTTATTCAGCTTTCAGATGATGTATAAATCTCAGTTTAAAAAAAAACTGACCCTTATGACTGGTTTTGTGGTCCAGAGTCAGATATATCAAAAAATGACAGTGAAAATAGTTAATGTTTCAAATAAATGTAAGTTTATTTCACTATATTTTTATGTGGAAAGTTCAATATTTTATATCTTACCTTTACAATTTAAAAATAAAATAATTTTAAAATAATTTAAAAAAAAAAACTTTAAATAATATCTTTTTTTAAATCAGAATTTATTTCTGAATAAAATCTTTCCCTACTGACATTAAAAGCAGTGCATTCCAGATAAATATGCTTAAATGTTATGAAGTAAAAAGGTATAACGGCAGTTTCTCACATATAAATATCTGAAATGAAAACAGTGATTAAGGAGATTTGGGATCTACACTGGAAAAAAAAAAAATAGCCTGGACCTTCTGCTAAACATCTCCTGCTGTGTTTCATGGAAAAAATAAAAAACATACACGTTTGGAATGACAAGAAGGGAGATAAATATGAAAACTTACAATTTTTGGATAACTGTACCTTGAAATATTGCTTGAATACCCAAAGGCCTGCTGTTTTATCACTACACCACCGCCTCTAATAATAAAAAACTGTTCTCACTCGACATGTTGGTGAAATAAGAAAGCTAAACTGAAAGTTTTTCAAAACATCAAACTCTTGCAACTTTTTGTGTTTGCCTTTATATACAGTGTACGAAACATGACCTTATTTTAAACAAGACAAACTGTGAAGGACATACAATAAAAGGTAAAATGGTGACAAGAACTCAGCTGCGAAGAACCTTCTATACCTTCATTGTTTGCACATGGACTTACTTGACTTCAGTGTGAGTGTTTAGAAGTTTATCTTGTGAGCCTGACATTGTAAAAGAATCGGTTTCCGTCAGCTCCTCTCCATCTGAGAAAGAAAAAGAAAACGAGAGGAAAATCACACACACACACACACATACACACACACAGACACAGAAGTTAGAGTCAGTAGGCTGCCTCGGGGTACTTCTTGCCAAGAGATGGCGTGACACAAACTTAGTAAATGAATCATGAAGTCTCTTGGTTTGAGTTTACAGCCACTGCTTTGAAAGCTCCCAGCGAGAGTTTTCATCTTTTATCGGCGTTGTGTATCTACAGTGTAATTCTCTCATAAGAGCCCCGCTTAATGGACGTAATAAAGCGTTCGGGCTCTTAAGCGACGCCGTACCTCTGAACATGGTGATTTCGGCAGGAGGTTTTGCATCAGGAGCGATGCAGGTCACCGTGTATTCGTCTCCCTCCACCCACGGCTCATCAGACTCCAGCTGGATGTACGGCTGTGAGGGCGGGACTTAGACAAGAGAGAGAGTGTGGAGAAGGTGAGGAGAGATTAACCGGCAGGGGATTGTCACAATATATTATTTTATTGCAAGCTGTGAACTCATTTGGTGTCTGGTTGAAGAGATATTTCAGAGCTTTAAAACACACATGCACACTTGTGTTTCTGAGCTTTGGGGCGAGCTACTTTGCAGGCAAAATTCATGAAATAGCCACACAAGTAAGCTACATTTAAAGGGTTTTGGCTATAGAATGGAAAACTACTGGGGTCAGTACACATTCATTCGTATGTGAAAAAATATAAAAAGTAATGTGATTAAGAAAGAAATAATCTTGCACCCTAACTTGTACATAATCAACAATGCATGGATAAATCGCTACTGTTATCTAGCAAGGATGCATTAAATTGATTAGAAGTGTAAAGACCTTTTTAATACTTCAAAAATTATACATTTTAAATAAATGCTCTTCTTTTGAACTTTCCACTTACTTCTTCAAGCACGAAACTGACATTAAAATGATTTCTGAAGCATAATGAATAAATTACATTTTAAAATAGATTAAAATAGAATGTTTTTTCATCTGTAAAAATATTTCACAACATTACTTTTTTATTGCATTTATTTGATGAAATAAATGCAGCCTTGGTGAAAAAAATGGTGAGTAAATTTTTGTATTTTGTATTGTGTACTATTGTATATTTTTTTTTCTTTGTTTGGCATGAAATAGCCTGTGAAGCTGATGTGGCAATGAACTTAAATCAACTCAAGAAGAGACTTCTTTCAAAAAAAAAAAAAAAAATTCACTTTCATCTTTTGAAATAATAATACAAAGGCTTTAAATGAAATTCAAGCAAATATAAAGTCCAAAGAATTTATCAGCATGTCATGTAATAAATTAAATTATTTTGTAAATTTTACATCCATAAATAAATTTAACATCAAAAATTTGATGCATCATTTTTATGAAATAGCGGTTATTGCTTTAGTCAGGACATGGTATAAATCAAATGCTGAGTTTACCAGATGAAATATGTAATGTTTTCACTGATAAATTTTCTCCGATCCTGGTTTAATGTGGAGAGTTGACTTTACTAAGCATCACTAGTTTAATTTTCCCCTAAAGGAAATTTGAGGGTTATAAAAAATAATAAATAAATAAATAAATAAATAAAAAATAAAATGAAATAAAATAAAATAAAATAAGCTATTGTGACTCTGCTTTTATTATGTATTTATTTATTAGAAAAGTATGAAAAATCAAATATATTATAATACTATATACAGGGGTTGGACAATGAAACTGAAACACTCGCCAATATAGTATTGGAGGTTTCATGGCTATATTTGCGCTGTCTGGTGCCCAATCTTCACTTATTGTACATTACACCAGTTAGAGCAGAGTGTAAAGTTTCATTATGTGCACCCAATGGTTCAAACATTGTACCTTGAAGGTAGTGCTCTGTATCAGGATAATAATGCACCAATACACACAGCAAGACTGGTGACAGACTGGTTTAATGAACATGAAAATTAAGTTGAACATCTCCCATGGCCTGCATAGTCACCAGATCTGAATATTATTGAGCCACTTTGGGGTGTTTTGGAGGAGCGAGTCAGGAAACGTTTTCCCACATCAGCATCACATAGTGACCTGGCCACTGTTCTGCAAGAGGAAAATGGCTCAAAATCCCTCTGGCTGCTTTGCAGGACTTGTATTTGTCACTCCCAAGATGAAATGATGTTGTATTGGCTGCAAAAGGAGGCCCAATATCATACTAATTGTGATCTAAAACCAGGTGTTTCAGTTTCATTGTCCAACCCCTGTAGAACATCTATTTTTCAAATTTTATATTTTTATCTTTTTAAAATATGCTATTTATTTTAATTTATTGCTATTTATTTCAATAAACTATAAAACTGTTTATATGTACTTGACAGAACTTACTGTTTTTGTTTCTCTCTAAAATTAACGTAAAATAATAGAAATTTCAAAAAGTTTGTATGTATAAATATTAAAAAACATTATATATATATATATATATATATATATATATACATATAAACACAAATATATTAAAAATGGCATACTTTAAAAAATTATAAAAATGTAAAAAAAAAAAACTAGAAATTAAAGACATTATTATTTATATATTTGTGTAAATATAAAAAAAGAAAAAAATGTAAAAAAAATAAAATAAAAATATATTACATACATATACACAACAATAAATAGCATATTATGAAAAGATAAAAATATAAACTTAGATAGATGTTCTATACAGTATTATAATATATCGGATTTTTCATATTTTTCTAATAAATAAATACATAACAAAAGCAGAGTCACAGCCAAATAATATAATCTGTAATAAGCAAAAAAAAAAAAAAAAAGTGCTTCAACAACAACAACAACATTTTATTTTATTTTATTTTTTTATTTATTTTATTTTTTGCAGATCTTCCAAACACTGCAAAACAAAATATGCTCCAATTCCCTTAAGGGGAAAATGAAACTAGTGATGCTTAGTAAAGTCGACTCTGCACATTAAACTGGGATAGGAGAAAATTAATCAGTGAAAACATTACATATTTCATCTGTAAGGGTAAACTCAGCATTTGGTTTACACCGTGTCCTGACCAAAGCAATAAACGCTATTTCATTAATGTTAAGCGCAGTCACACTGACAGCGCTTTGGAGCAACAAAGCGACCAGAACTCATTCATTTTCCATGAGGACTGGCGATCTGAGGCAGCATTAGCGAGAGAGACCAAGTTAAGTTCAACTTAATGCAAATGCACAATGACACAACGCAGCGAATGCCAATGAGAGCGCAGTTACATTCAGAGCGGTTTTTAGCATGTTGCTATGTGGCTGCCAAGGCATTATGGCCAAGTTAAAAGTCTACTATCAAAGTCTTTTTTCTCTGATACTCTCTAGATATGGCTTTAGTCCATCCTTCAGTGTAAATCTAACAGATTTAGACTTGTCTTATCATCTGCCAGGAAGAAAAGCTGTGAGTCTGATCGATTTGAAAAGTTCCACTTTTTTGATATAGTGATATATATTTTGCTTTCCATAAAAATATTATGCAGCACAAGTGTTTTCAATATTGATAATAATAAGAAATGTTCCTTGAACAGCAAATCATCATATCAGAATGATTTCTGAATGATCATGTGACACAACCCCCTTTAAAAAATAAAGGTGCTTCACGATGCCATAGAAGAACCTTTTTTATCTAAATGGTTCCGTAAAGAACCTTTAACATCTGAAGAACCTTTCTGTTTCACAAAAGGTTCTTTGTGGCGAAAGAAGGTTCTTCAGATTATAAAAAGGTAACATAAAGATGGTTCCTTAAAGAACCTTTGACTGAATGGTTCTTTGTGGAACCAAAAACGGTTCTTCTAAGGCATCGCTGCGAAGGGCCTTTTAAAGCGCCTTTATTTTTAAGAGTGTAAAGACTGGAGTAATGATGCTGAAAATTCAGCGTTGCATCACAGGAATAAATTACATTTTAAAATATCTGAAAAAAGAAAATTGTTTTTTTAAATTTTAATAATATTTCACAATTTTTACTGTATTTTTAATCAAATAAATGAAGCCTTTGTGACAATTAAAAAAAAAAAAAAACTCTAATTTTGTGGTTGAATGTGAATCAATGCATGCATTAATAAATCAGGTTGTGTAAAATATGTATTCACTTATGTTTATCCACTGGCTCAACATATTAAAAAATCCTTTCCCATCTCTCCTGGTTTATTTTCTATTTACTTTGTTATTTGTTATAGCTTTTTTACTGACTTTTTTATTTTATTTTTTTTAACTCGCATTACAACTTTATGACTGCACTCAGATGTAAAAGCTTCCCAGGTGCACTTAAAATAGACAATAAAAACAGATATTATTCAACAAATGGATGCAATTAATCTTAAGTCTTTAATGCTTTGATACAAACAGTAAAACAATATGTTTTAGTTGCCCGAAATGGTCCTGCAGTGTGTTGTTTGCAGTGGTTCTATGGTTCTTTATATGTTATGTGACAACTTCTACTTCAGTGGGGCTATTTTCCCATAAGATCTTAGGTAGGGCCTCACAAACCCCTGCACACGGTTATTTATGATTGTCACGAAGGGTTGTGTCTTGGCTGTTTTCTATCAGAGCACTTTCGCATACCCCGGCCTCAGCACGACAGTGCAGAAGCGCACCATCTCATTATCAATTGAAACGCCTGTGTGAATCACAGACGGATGATGAAGCGCGGCCCCTGCGCTGTCGACAAGCCTGTGGAAATGCACTAAATGCTAATCTAGCATAGCGCTCTGCTTATAGGGGGAAAAAAGAGAAAGAGCAGCAGCAACAGTGCTGCAAATCACCTCCAGCAGAAGAGACACGCACGCCGCCGATCAAAGCGCTCCCTCTCACCTCTCCGCTGCGCAACTTTCCCCTGCATCGCTCGGGGCTACAGAGCTCTTCCCGGCACTTTTGACGAGAGAGAGGGAAAATCAGTTTTTGTGCTCTGTTCAAACGAATCGAACTCAAATGTGCCACTGTCCAGGTTTACCCTGGTTGCGGGGTTTACCCACTGTGAGCTGGATATTGGATGGGAAGGTGTGAAACGGGATCATTTTTGCTTGTACAATGTTTGAGGAAAATCATAAAATCCTGCTTATGAACTTAAGGCTGTTCACACAGGAAGCACTTAAAGCATTTAAAAACCTAGACGGTGCAAAACCAAAAAGCTGAACTATTAATAGGAAAAAATGGAAGCCTGATACAACAGTTAAAAAATGGAAAAGACCAAAAGAACACGTTCCTGAGTAAATGGTGCATTAAACTCTTAACTTAGACAATAAAGTCTGACTTTCTGTGTAATAGCCTGAACAGCGACAGCTTAGAAGAAAATTGCATTATGATTACAACATTTAAAATTTCAATAAACTATATAATTGTTTATATTTACTTGATACTTGTTTATATGCACTTGACAGAATTTATTGTTTGTTTCTCTATAAAATTAACTTAAAATAACAGAAAATAAAAAATGTTATATATATATATATATATATATAATATAATATATATATATATATAATATAAAATGTAAAAAAAATAATATGAAAACCAGAAAATATTTTTAAAATTCTTAATTATAGAAATTATATGCATTAATGTGTCTATATTTATATGTATAAATATAAAAAGAAAAAAAAATATAGATATTTATAGAAATAAAAAGATATTAAATACACACATGTATATATAAAAAATATTTAAATATGCACTAAGAAAAAGTATAATATCAAATTATAATATAAAAAAGATAGTTTTCCACATTTTTCTAATAAATAAATAATAAAAGATAATTAAATATATTAAAAGGTTAATGTTTATATATTTATGGATATTAAAGGAAAAAATGTAAAAAAAAATAAAGATATTAAACACACACGTCTATATATAAGAAAAAATGTAAATATGCAAATAATATTATAAAACTATAACATAAAAAATGTACTATGTACTAATAAAACTGCAAAAAATAAAAATTGAAAAATTGAAAAGATATTAAATACATATGCATAAATAAGAAAAAAAAAATGTAAATATGTACTACAAAAAACTATATTATAAAATTATAATATAAGAATATAGAAATTAAATTCTATAAAAAATTATAAAGACAACATAAAAAAATATAATCATAGAAATTAAAAACATTAATGTTTATATATTTCTATGTATATTAAAAGGAAAAATATAAAAAATAAACAAATGTATGTACAAGTATGCAAATGTATGCACTACAATAGCATATTATAAAAAAATATCTAAAATCATAATTATAGAAATTAAATACATTAACTTTTATACATTTATATGTAGAAATATAAAAAAGAAAAAAAAATTAAATAATCACGTGTACACAAGTAAAAATATAGAAATATGCACTACAATAAATGGCATATTATAAAAATATAAAATATAAAAAATACATTTTCTATATGGCATTATAATATGTTACATTTTTCATATTTTTCAAATAAATAAATAAATAAATAAATAAATAAAAGAAGTCACCGCCAAATAATATAACCCGTGAAAATCTAATGCTCGCTTTTGCCTTGGTGCTCAATATATAGCAAAGCTTAACAAAAAACAAAAGAAAAGAAGAAAAAAAAACAAAAAAAAAAAGCCAAAAAGTGCTTCCTACAACAAAAAGCAAGCAAAAAACAATAGCAATAGCAAAACAAAGGTGTTTCATCACAGTGATGTCATATTTCCAATCTAATATATCATTTCTTGATCTAATCTACTGGTACAAAACTATTTACCCTTCTCAGTCACATAACATAATATATTGACTTCATAAAGGTTAATAAAATCATTTGTGATAATTACTACTTTTCTAGCTTCCTTCGAAGCATGAGACGTTCTTTGGAACATTTTCAAATTATGCTGGATGAAATGATTATTGTTTTTTTTTCTTAAAGGGGCAACGTTACATAACCAGTACACTACCATATACTTAATTTCACTATGAAAACAACCCTAACAAATACCTAGTGAGGATTGGCAAATGGTAATGAGCCTCGGTGGTGTTGTTCGGATAGCCAGTTGCTCCCTGGAGTTTGCTGGCACTAGGGGGCGTTATTGCTGTGTGCAGCTCGGCGGTGAGGAGTGAGGGGCTTCACGCCGAGACGGATGGGGCAAGGCCTGGGCTTCAAACTGATTTAAAGGAAGCAATTGGAGCTGTGTGGACACTGATGGCTGAGGAGAGCACTGCAGAGGAGCCCGCTTAGATAATGAGATGCATTTGTTTTCTCTTCTCTTCTACTCTGCTCTCCCTCTCTTTTTAACTGCTCACAATTTCCTCTCGCTGTCTCTCTTTCTCACCCTCACGCCATCGCCCTCTCGCTCGCTCTCTCTCTCGCTCTCATTCTCTGCAGATGAAGCCAGGCTCATCACTTGTTGTGCTAGAGAAGACATTGTTCAGGCACATAGATTTCCCAGTAAAGACTGATGGTGTGCTCACAGAGCAGGCAAGCAGGTAGAGCGATTCTCTCTCTCTCTCTCTCCTCTCTGTACGTGTCTTTCACTTCATCCCTCATTCTCGCTCACTCAACTTTTGGCTCGGCGCTCGATATATAGCAAAGCTAAAAAAGCCGAAAGGTGCTTCCTACAACAACAACAACAAAATAAAAAAAAACAAACAATAGCAATGCCAAGGTAGCCTGTAAAAATAAAGGTGTTTCATCACTGTGATGTCATACTTACAATCTAATAGATCTGCCGTTTCTTGACCTGAACTACTGGTGCTAAAATAATTACACTTCTCAGTCAACTATACAGACAGGGAAAAGTCATTCTAAATAGATTAAATACAGTAAAACGCTGCACTGATCATTTCACAAAATGGTCAGCATTTAATAAAGTGCAGCTTCTATATATTACTTTATTGCGTTTTTAATGTAAATAAATATATACATTAAATAAATACTTTTAAATGAAGTAATTTAAAATAAATACATAAATAAAATCTATCTATCTATCTATCTATCTATCTATCTATCTATCTATCTATCTATCTATCTATCTATCGATCCTTGATTCTGATTGGCTGATGAACATTTCTAATGTGTAAAGGTAATTTAACAAATACAGACATAATACAAATAATGGCTGACGAACATTCTAATGTGTGCAATATATTCACAATTATTCACAATTTCATTTAAAAAAAAAAGTTATGTTAGCTGGGCTAGTCTTTATTTTTTGGAAGATCAACAGAATTTTTTTATTGTTAGCAAAAATTTGGATAAAATATATTTTTCAGAGGGATGTCAAATATCTGATTCTGACTGGCTTATGATATTCTAATAAGAGCAATTATTTTTTATTAAAAAACTAAAATATAAAAATATCAAACTGTATCACACTAAACACTATAAAAGCTTGCTGGTTTTACGCTTTAAAATTTTGAAAATTCATATAAAACTAAGAAAATAAAAAACTTACAAAAATAAATAAAATGTAAAAATTAGCATTGTATTTTTTTAAGTGTACTATAAAATAATATATACATTTTTTTAAAAATAAGTGTTAAAACACTTAATAATTAACTAAATAAAGCCCAATAATACTATTATTACTATTATACTATTAATTATTTTCTTTTTTATAGTTATATTTAATGGGTCACACTATGTGCAGTGTGAGTACCAAACCAAATCTTATGATTTGAGAACCAGCCCAAAAAACTTAAGTGCACCCCTGCATGTATGTATATTTATCTTAAAACTACTCGTGCCATCGAACCGTTGTATAAATGCAATATTTCACTTGTAGACATGAGATTTGACTGTATATTGGCACAGCTGTTGCAAGCCGAGGGCCATAGGTAATCACAGCATGTCCATATATAGCCATATCTCATGTCTACGAGTGAGATATTGCAGTTATACAACAGTTTGACGGCACAAGTGTGTAAATACTAGGGATGGGACAATAAATTGATTCGTGGATCGATTTTGAGATCTTCTGAATGCATCGCGATTCTCTTTGGGATCAATTCTGAGCTTAGATTTTAACAGCAGATGGCACACTCATCCGCACACTCAAACGCTTACAAAGAAGAGTGCTGAAGAGCACTTATCCGCATCATGTTGCAACGATGTATCGGCCACATCCTTAGTAAATACATAAAATAACAACGGAGTATCTTCAAAAGCCCTCTTTTGTGCAGAACTATTTCCTTTTGCCATGGATTCAAATCTAAAGTTGACAGTTGAACAGCTGAGCCCAAGCCTCCATTCCTAATTCCAAAACGTCACTTTAGAATTTGAAATGAAAAATAGTTAAGTTGCTTCATTAAAAGCTTATTGCATTACTGTATTAAAAGCTCACTGTATTATGTGTAGTGGAGTATTATGAGAGAGACAGACTGGGTGAATGTGATTACCTGCATCCGATACAGCATTCATTCTTCAGATCGGTCTGTATTCACAATAAACATTAGTTTGAATATCTGCTGAGGAAAGCGGTATCTTTGTCGTAACGTTAATATCCTTTCATCTGTTAAGGGTGAATATTTAGGGTATTTATAAGGTTTACTTTTCAAAGTAAAAGTCTTTGCTGCTGATTCACTCATTGTCGCCATCCAATGGCAGAACAGTGTTACTAAAATCACCATCATGCACCCTTTCTCAATACTAAACACGATTATGAAATACTATTATTTATATAAAATATTATTTATTGATTGATAATATTTAATAAACAACAACAACAACAACAGCCATCACAAAAGTTGCTAGGTAGTTGCTCTGATATACAGCACTAAATTTACATAAACATGAGATTTTGCCAAAACTATCTTGTCTGGAACAAATGATAGAATAATGAGACCAAAGACTACCGTTACCCATGACAAATCACATCTCATGTGTAACCACTACAGAAACAGCAGAGCCAGTGGAAATTTTCGGAAGATCTGGCTGAGGTGAGGCGCTCTTGGGCGGGTTCATGAGCACTGAATGGCCGCTGACAATGTGGAGCTCTTGACGTAAATTTTCAAACAGACGTTATCTTTCTTAACAAACTGCATATTTGAACTATAAACAAGTACATTCTCACCTAAAAACCTCTTTGAACTACATTCTGTGACTCAAAAATAGTAATATTGATAAAATGATACTGGATATGGGTGCCCACGATGACACTCGCTGCAAAAGTAGTACCGCAAGCAGAGTGATACGATTACAAACTGAAAAGGCTGTTGGAGTTCAGATATCACTCTAATATCGCATTTTTATCAGCCAATCAGATTCGAGGACCACAAACCTTTTAATTTTAATTAATATTAACCTCATCCAGTTGGCAGCCATTCAGATCAACTCAGCAACAGCCTAGCAACCACCCAGAAGACATTCACAATTTTTTGTACCAGCAGACAACACTATCGACCCGGACTTGATTTTTCTCCATGGGGAATTGAATAGATCAGTGGATTGTTTGTTAATTGCTAATTGCTGGAATCTCAAGTGAGTGACAGCTTGCTTGAAGGGAGCGATTACTGTCCCACACATCACCAGAAACATGCAGGGGATGTTAATATGTCTGATTAAAGATTACAAGGGCATGTGAATTTATATATATATATATATATATATATATATATATATATATATATATATATATATATATATATATATATATATATATATATATATATATATGAATGATGCACAAATGATTTACAATAAACACTGCAATATTGCATTAAAAATGGTTCATTTTGATTTCATGCGGATTTAAGGAAAATACTGAAATTGAGTAGTTATTACTGTCAACTCTAATATAATTTGACTCATTCATTTCAAGTCTGATGTCATGGATGTCCTGCTGCAATAACAAATTTAAATTACTAGGCCTCTCAGCCTGTTTTTAGAAACAAAAAGGGGTGCGGTGACTGGAACGAGGGTCTCTAGGCCCATGGTAATTTGAACACCCTCCGGTTACCTCATTCTTCCTCTTTTCTTTTCTGCTGCAGTCGAGCTGCGGTAGAAAGCAGGTGTGTGTGTGTGTGTATTCAGCAGTCTGTTCTTTGTGACCAGAGAGAAGGGATGATGAGAGAAGGAAAGGATGTGTGTGTCTGTGAGTGTGTAAGTGTGTGTGGGGGGTTTATGTCTGTGTTCCTGGCAGCATTGAGAGCCGGAGCATGACAGTCAATGGTTAGTCAGGCAAAGATTATGACCTCAGAGAAGCCCACCTGTGTTGCCCACCGTAATTCCTGCGACCTCTCCTCCCTAGATAAATGCACGTTCACATGCACAGAGCAAATAAAAACCCAGACACGCACAAGTACATGTTCACACGGCACAAAAACAGAGATATGAACGCACACGAGCACTCAGGCGGGAAACATCGAGCCTCGAAATTTGATTCATTAGACAAATGCAGACGGATGGACAGATAAGGAAGATAAGAGGCTCATTAGCGCAGACAGATGAACAAACCCCCTCGGTTTCTCTCTCACAGACTCATCAATAAACATATAAACATGCAAATGTTTCCTCCAAACGGATTCGTACATGCAAAAGCCAAGTGAATGAAAAGATAGTCAAAAGGCAATCATTTTATCACAGACGCTCTTTTTCAAACTCTCTCTCGTGCACAAATAGACACATTTCCTGGAGAAATAAACAAAAACAGCTCCCTCCCACATGGACTTCTAGATCAGTCACACATTACATGTGTAAATGAATGTTGATGAAGTTTGGTTATCGAGATGAAGCTGCGACAACAGCGATGTTTACTGAAAGGTGCGCTCAGTAATTGTTCCCTCATTAAAAAGTTTCACACATAACAGAATGAAGAATGTTTCAGAAAAATATGGTTAAATTATCTACAGTGAAAGGAGATCAGAACTCTAGACATATAAAATGGTTTGATTTTACATTAATGGGTTTACTCTAAGTGGCACACATGTCGAGATCACATGACTAGCCAAACCCTTGAATTTGGATTGAATTACAGTTTAATAGTTGACGTACCTTACAGACAGAGAGACAGACAGATTGCTAAAATAACAGAAAAATAAAACAAGAGAAAATGACAGAACAAGAGATACATTTATAGAACGATAGATGGATAAAATGATAAAACAACAGATAAAACATGATAAAATGACAAAGCAAAGAGAGAGAGACAGAGAGACAGACAGACAGACAGATAGATAGATAGATAGATAGATAGATAGATAGATAGATAGATAGATAGATAGATAGATAGATAGAGTAGACATGGGTGGATATATAGACCGACAGACAGACAGACAGACAGACACACAGACAGACAGACAGACAGACAAACAGATGACGGACAGACAGATGGACAGTTAGATAGAGTAGACATGGATGGATATATAGACCGACAGACAGACAAACAGACAGACAGACAGACAGACAGACAGACAGACAGACAGACAGACAGACAAACAAACAAACAGATGACGGACAGACAGATGGACAGATAGATAGAGTAGACATGGATGGATATATAGACCGACAGACAAACAGACAGACGGACAGACAAACAGATGACGGACAGACAGATGGACAGATAGATAGAGTAGACATGGATGGATACATAGACCGACAGACAGACAGACAGACAGACAGACAGACAGACAGATGACGGACAGACAGATGGACAGATAGATAGAATAGACATGGATGGGTATACAGACAGACAAACAGACGATAGATAGATAGATAGATAGATAGATAGATAGATAGAGTAGACATGGGTGGATATATAGACCGACAGACAAACAGACAGACGGACAGACAAACAGATGACGGACAGACAGATGGACAGATAGATAGAGTAGACATGGATGGATACATAGACCGACAGACAGACAGACAGACAGACAGACAGACAGACAGACAGACAGACAAACAGACAGACAAACAGATGACGGACAGACAGATGGACAGATAGATAGAATAGACATGGATGGGTATACAGACAGACAAACAGACGATAGATAGATAGATAGATAGATAGATAGATAGATAGATAGATAGATAGATAGATAGATAGAGTAGACATGGGTGGATATATAGACCGACAGACAGACAGACAGACAGACACACAGACAGACAAACAGATGACGGACAGACAGATGGACAGTTAGATAGAGTAGACATGGATGGATATATAGACCGACAGACAGACAGACAGACAGACAGACAGACAGACAGACAGACAGATGGACAGTTAGATAGAGTAGACATGGATGGATATATAGACCGACAGACAGACAGACAGACAGACAGACAGACAGACAGACAGACAGACAGACAAACAGATGACAGACAGACAGATGGACAGTTAGATAGAGTAGACATGGATGGATATATAGACCGACAGACAGACTAACAGACAGACAGACAGACAGACAGACAGACAGACAGACAGACAGACAGACAGATGGACAGTTAGATAGAGTAGACATGGATGGATATATAGACCGACAGACAGACTAACAGACAGACAGACAGACAGACAAACAAACAGTTGACGGACAGACAGATGGACAGATAGATAGAGTAGACATGGATGGATATATAGACCGACAGACAGACAGACAGACAAACAGATGACGGACAGACAGATGGACAGATAGATAGAATAGACATGGATGGGTATACAGACAGACAAACAGACGATAGATAGATAGATAGATAGATAGATAGATAGATAGATAGATAGATAGATAGATATACAGATAGACAGACAGATAGATAGATAGATAGATAGATAGATAGATAGATAGATAGATAGATAGATAGATAGAGTAGACATGGGTGGATATATTGACAGACAAATAGATGACAGACAGACAGATGGACAGATAGATAGAATAGACATGGATGGATCTACAGACAGATAGATAAATAGAGTAGACATGGATTGATATACAGACAGACAAACAGATGACAGACAGACAGATGGACAGATAGAGTAGATATGGATGGATATAGAGACGGACAGACAGACAAACAGACAGACAGACAGACAAAAAGACAGATAGAGTAGACATGGCTGGATATATAGACAGACAGACAGACAGATAGATAGATAGATAGATAGGTAGAGTAGACAAGGATATATAGAGAGACAGCCAGAGAGACAGACAGACGACAGCAGACAGACAAACAGACAGATGTCATCTACACTGATGTCATCTATACTATTGCAAAATATTAACCAATAGGCAGATATATAAAACGTTTACCAACAGTGATTCAGCAGCAGATCAAATGCATTTTGAGAACTGATAACGAAAAAACATATTTTCCTTGGAATGACACACAATGATCCCTCAAAATAAGTCTAGAAAGTAAACAGGGTCAGCTAATGTCAGGTTCACTTTGAGCCAGAGAAACAACTTATCTGAATAGAGATGAACTCTTACACACCCAGGTAAGCTGAGGCAGATGGAGGGTCATTCATCTAAACCAAATCCTGCCTCAAAATGAAGACCATCTTTTCATATGGTCACGTGTATCTGCACAACCTCTGTGGCGTCCACACACACACACACACACACACACATCAGAGCCTTGTTAGAGCACATGAGCAAACACAGTCTGTTAACAAGCTTTGACCAGACATGCCTCAAAAGGCTTGAATACACTCATCCACAAACACACACATACACACGGTTATGCTGGGCTCAGGTGTGAGCTTTGAAGCTAAGAGCCATTGAAGCAGTCCCATTTCTCCTCCTCTGCTCTCTCTCTTTCATTCCCTCTCTCATTTCATCTCATCTTCTCGTCTTCATACCACTGATCTTTCCACCTCTTCCTTCGCTCTGCACTTCTCCTCTCATCTCCTCCCATCTCATTCCTGTCTAAAGGGTGCAGCAGGTGCATCTGAGGCTAGAGAGATAACAGCAATTTCTCCCTCTCTCTGTCTTTCCCGCTCTTATATTCTTCATTTTTAGCCCACCGTATATGACAATAAACACTCTCTACCCTCAACAGAACAAGAGTTGATTTACGTAAATCAGACTGACAACTGATAAACAAAACGGTGTCCGAAACAGTTACCAACCATAATGTAGAGACATGAGTCCACCTCCCTACAGGACACACAGTCCACACAGACACTAGCGTGCTCACAGTCCCTATATATAGCTTTTCCCAGAGCAAAATAGCAGAATTTCTTCTGTTCACGTTCAGTGCTGGGCGAACATAACAAATAACAAATGATATCTGATCACAAGACACACCTTCCTTGTCATTGATGTGATCTAAAAAATATACACTTTTTATATTAAAACAATATTAATAAATAACTAATATAAATTATTCTATTCTATTCTATTTTATTCTATTCTATTCTATTATTCTACATTATATCTTATTATTAAGATCTATTCACAACAAGCTTTAAAAAACTAGCTTTTAAGCCATGTTTGTATATATATTTATTTATTTGAATAATAATAATAATAATAATAATAATAATAATAATAATAATAATAATAATAACAATAACAATAACAACAACAACAACAACAACAACAACAATAATACATATAATAATTTAACATTACTACTACTACTACTACTACTACTAATAATAATAATATAGATATAGATATTTTGGTCTATTTATAACTGAAATATTAAATGGCTAACTTTAGCTATTTAGTCATTTTGTTTGTTTGTTTGCTTGTTTATTGAATATCTAAATAATAATAATAATAATATTTTTATTATTATAAGATATTGCTGGGCTATTTACAACTGAAATATTAAATTAAGTAATTTTTGTTTGTATATTTATGTATGTATGTATGTACTTATTTATTTGAATATCTAAATAGTAATAATAATATAATAATAATATTAATATTATATATATATATATATATATATATATATATATATATAATATATATATATATATATATATATATATATATATATATATATATATATTATTGAGTTTATTTACAACTGAAATATTAAATAGCTAACTTTATTAAGTCATGTTTGTTTGTTTGTTTGTTGTAATAATAATAATAATAATAATAAACATGGATTATACTATGTCTGTCTACTTACAACTAAAATATATGGCTAACTTTACCTATTAAGTAATGTCTGTTTGTTTGCTTGTTTGTTTATATTAACAGCTAAATAATAATAATAATAATAATAACAATAATAATAAAAAATATGATTTAGTCTATTTACAACTACAATATATGGCTATATGACTTTAGCTATTAAGTCATGTGTTTGTTTGTTTATTTATTTATTTAAATTAATATCTAAATAATAATAATAATAATAATAATAATAATAATAATAAATATAATTTAGTCTATTTACAACTAAAATATATGGCTATATGACTTTAGCTATTAAGTCATGTTTATAATAATAATAATAGTAATAATAATAATAATAATAATAATAATAATAATAATAATAATAATAATAATAATGTATTATGTTACTACATCTATTAACAACTAAAATGCCTTAAATGTGGCTAGCTTTTAAGTAATGTAATTATATTATTAAGTAACTATATTATATTATATTATATATATATTATATTATACTTTCAAAGTCTATAATAGCTGTAAGTGAGCTAACTATTCCCATCCATGCTACCATCATTCCTCATAGGCACTAAGTTTCAGAAACTTTTTTTTTTTGAGTCTGATCTGTAAATGTCACACGACTAATCACTCTGGAGCTATAAAAGCTATAATGAGCTGAACGCTGAGACTCTTTAAAGCTTCATAATTTTTTTGGGGAAAGCCTTGTTGGATACAGTTTTGCATTTATATTTAGTCTGAGGCTATGCAGAGAACTTAAAACACCTCCAGGCAGGAGTGCTAGGATGTGCAGTTGACTTAATGTGAGTGACAATCACGTTATGTGGTACAATTCATGACTCAGATACTGAACGTGGGCGGCAAAGAGATGCCTGAACAAAACCCAGATCATGGCGACTCAGCAGTGACTCTCATCAGGAAAGAAAATCCAGCTGGCCGAGAGAGAGCAGCATGTCACAAAATAACTGGACATTGCGTGTCATAACCAAAAGTTCAGAAATAAAGCCTACTTGGTGTAAAGTAACCAACCAACCGACCAACATCTGGTTTGTTTTCCTAATCAAAGAAGCTTGGATCTTTTCTATGTCAAAACTTAAACTCTGTTATAGCTTTTCTCATTAGACGGCAGTAACTATATAAGGCCTTATGATTTCTGTGATGCGGAAAGCGTGGACAGAATCACAGAATCTAGTCTTAAAAATGTAATTTTTAAGGCGGAATGTCATAGAATTTGCCAAATTTTGAAAGAATACATCAAAAGTAAGTCTGTACGCTTAAATCAAAACGCGATATTAACTAGTGTCTGAATATTAAGCCGCAAAAATACTATTTAAATATGAATTCTGCATGTTCTACGCATGGTCTCTGTGTGAATGAATGGCACAGGTTGGCGGTTTTGTTTACTTGCGGTCTTTTCAGCCTCTGACGCCTCAATATATAGTACATGAACACATAAACTCTAGAACTGCTCTGAGAGTCACTTCATGAGCATTTTACTCATTCTTGTGAGAAAAACCTTTGTCACATCATATACACACAAAGTTCTTCACAGCAACCTGTCAAAATAAAAGTTTGGTTAACTTAAGGAAACTGCGACAGAAATATATGACTTAACGTAATGTTAGTACTACTACTACTACTAAAATTATTAAAACTTTATTTTTCAAGGAATATTTACCAGAAAAATTATTTATCAGAATTTCTTTACCAGAAAAATGTGTATACATAAGACAGTATTTCTGAAAATAAATAAATATATTTTTTTAAATAAAATCAATTAATTAGAGATGCTTTTGATTATTAAAATTTAATGAAACAACTAAAATAGATTCTAAAAAAAATTATGAAAAACACAGAATATGGTAAAAATAAGAATTTGGTATCTTCACAGTAACCTGTCAAAATGAAAGTTTAGTTTACCTTGATGAAACTGTGACAGAAAGATATTACATAATGTAATGACAGTACTATTACTTCTAATAAAATTATTAAAACATTATTTTTTAAGGAATATTTCCCAGAGAATTTTTTACTAAAATTTATTTACAAAAAAAAATGTGAATATATAAGACAGTATTTATTAAAATAAATAAATAAATAAATATTTGTAATAAAATCAATTAATTAGAGATGCTTTTGATTATTAAAATTTAATGAAACAACTAAAATGGAATCAAAAAAGTTCATGAAAAACACAGAATTTGGTATCTTCACAGCAACCTGTCAAAATAAAAGTTTGGTTTACTTTGAAGAAACAGTGACGAAAAGATATTATATTTTTAAAGGAATATTTACCAGGAAAAAAATATTTACTAGAATTTATTTACCAGAAAAATGTGAATACATAAGACAGTATTTCTGAATATTATATATATATATATATATATATATATATATATATATATACATAAACTAAATACATAATTTGTCGACCCCCCCCCCCCCCCCCCCCAGAAATACTGTCTTATGCATTCATACTGTGAATACATAAAACAGTATTTCTGCAAATATATAATGTAGATATAATGTAAATATATATATATATATATATATCAACTCAATTAATTAGAGATGCTTTGATCATTAAAATTTAATGAAAAACACAAAATTAATTAATTAAATTAAATTAAATTAAATTAAATTAAATTAAATTAAATTAAATTAAATTAAATTAATTAATCAGAGATGAATTTGATTATTACAATGTAATGAAACCGTTAAAATGGTTTGGTAAAATTTGGTTAAAAAAAAACAACTGAATTTTAGTGAAATAAACAAAACTATAAACAAAAAACATAAACAAAAAAAAAAATATTTCATAGGGCCTTAAAACTGCTTTTTGATTAATATTTCTTAATTTAACCATAAATGCAGAGTCTAGAAAATAAAAAAAAAAAGGAATCCAGAGAAATTAAAACAGGATAAAAAAAAATAATAATTTTTTTTTGGAAAAAATAAAACAGAATTTGGGGAAAAATAAAATGGATTTCATAGGGCCCTAATTATAGCACTGATAATATTTTCCTGCGTCACTACTGCTGCATGTTTTTTTTTTTTTAATTATTGTCAGAATTATAAAATAAATTATGAACATATGGAGAGTTTCTGATTTAAGAAACCAACTGCCTGCTTGAAGCCCATCAGTCAACAATGTGATCTTTTGATAAAAATATATAATAAATCATTTAAAATGTAAAGTAACATTTTCCCACATTTCCCCAAATTAACTTTTACCCACAAACCAAATTGCTCAGAAAAACACAGATATGTTCATAACAAATGTCTACATAAAAAAACCAAAATAAGCCCCCAAATTAAATATAGAAATGTTTTCAGCAGAGCATGAAATATTACAACGGTAAACTAATACTTCTATAAAGATAAAAGTATGTGTTTTTAACAAACCACTTTACAGATTATCCTTGGCACAAAAATGACCACAGTTAAATAAAATATTTTAAATCTATGACTCAGAAATGTAGCTTTATTTGCTCCAAACTTTAGTAAATAATGTTCATAATGTTTTATACAATCGCACAAAACAAGTGCACCAGCACGCGCTTCATACTCATTTAAAGGTTTAACTATGGAAAACTGAGTTTGGAACTCAGAGTAAAAAAAAAAAGGTTAACTGTGAAAAAGTATAAAGTAAGAAAGTGTCACACTGTGATGCATAAGGATCCAATTACAAGAAATGAAGCTGCAACAGTGAGATAAAAAGACAGTGGTATTTTGAAACACGTTTCCATAATTAACTACAGTATTTGAAACAATTAAAAGTTACTAGGGTAGGCAAAAGGAAGCCAGATCTGAACCTGTTTGCATTCGTCAAATGCTAACAACGGTTTGCCCGAGCGGCTAGTGGGGATCAAAGGAGAAAAAGGACACGGCTGCATTATTGTTCAGGATTATAAGGTGCCACTTGAAGTGACAGCCGTGGTTATCTCGTGTCTGCGTGCGACAAAGAAGAAAAACACACACAGAAGTGTTGAGAAAGCTTCACGCCGGTGCCTGTGGAGATAGCTATTGATGCCGTGGCCACGCGCTTAGCTTCTAGCAAGCCAAGGGTGATTCATCTTGAATTAGGTCATTATAAAACATATCACATGGACAGAGAGAATCCAATTAAGACCCTGCCTCATCTTTTAGTCTCTCGCTCCGTCTTTCTCTCCTTTTTTTCCCCGCCTCACCACTCCCCTCTGTAAAGACATTATGCCATTTGGATTGGATTTACTGAGGTAGATTAGAAGCAGACACAGCAAAAATCCAGCCCCGAACGGGTGCAATGGTGAGGTAATGGATGGGAAAATACTGCTGCCTTCAGCACTCGCATTTGCAAACGTCCATTTCAAAACATCATATAAACAAGAATCAGCCTTTAATATTTCACTTACATACGGCAACATTAAACAATAAGTAAAAGGGATTGAAATGCCATGCAGTTTTCAGGGCTCAATTAAACACTGTAACCTAACTAATTCAAAGATATGCCAGTTACATTTATCAAATCTTGCTAAGAAAAAAAAAAAAGTAAATAAGTTAAACAGCAAACAGACATTACAAAAAGTGTTTTAAATTAGTCAATATATTGTTCGTTTTATTTCTACGGAGATCCTATGATGATGATAAAAATGTATGAAAATATAAAAATATAAATCACACTTTTTAAAATAAATATAAGGAAAAATGTATTCGGGAAATTAAGTACGGGAGGCAGTAATTATTTATTTATTTTTTATTAAAAAATGTATTTTAAGACATAAGATTTTGAGTGTGTGTGTGTGTGTGTGTGTGTAAATATGTAAATATAACTGTCTATCTATCTATCTATCTATCTATCTATACATACATACATCCATACATACATACAAATATACATATATAAAATTATAAAAAAGGACAAATATAGAAAATATATTATAAGAAGTGTGATTCTGTACATTCTATACAATGTTATACATTTATAAAATTATAATAAATTATTAAAAATCTATAAAATAATATATATATATAATTAAATAATTATAATAATTTTAAATAAGAAATATTACTAATTATAAAAATATAAAAATTACTTTTAAAAGTGTGCTTTTATAGAGAAAAAAAATATTTGTGAAATAAGTATAGCAGGCAGGATTAATTGAGTAAATTAAGATACATTTTCCTGTATGATTTTGAGTACAAATAAAAAAAAATGTAATCTTATAAAATAATTTTTAAAAAATTATAATAATAAGTTATTAATACAATAATTTTAAACAATAAATATTTTTATTATTTTTAATTTATTTAATGTATAATTATTAAATAATTCCAATAATTTTAAATACGAAATATTACTAATTATAAAAAAATATAAAAATACAAATTTTTTTTTTTAAAGTGTGTTTTATAGAGAAACCATGTATTTGGAAAATTAAGTATAGGAGGCAACATTAATTGAGTAAATAATTAAATTTATTATTATTTATTATTATAATTAAAAAATTATAATAATAAATTATTTATAAAACAAAAAAATTATAAATAACAATAAATATTACTATTTTACACTAAATATAATTATTTTGTTATTTTTATTTAATTTATAATTAAATAATAATAGTTATTTTATAATTTTAACTTATTATTTTAACTTCTAAAATAACATTTAATTTATTTATATATATACATAAAATAATTTTATATATTTTTTTATATAAAATGTTACATTTTATATTAAATTTATAATTTTATAAATTTATATATATATATATATATAAATTAAATGTTATTTTATACTTTTTGTTTTAGAAATATTACAAATATTATAAATTTTATATATATATATATATATATATATATATATATTAAATTCTATATCTTTTTTATTAGTTTTTTAATTAAACTGCACTAAATTAACATGTTAAACTGACAGCCTATTAAACACACAAACACAATATGAATCCATCTGTTGATTGTGATAAATGAGTGATTGCGGCCTGCTGCTGTTGATGCAGAAGTGTGTGTGTGTGTGTGTGTGTGTAAGTGTGTGAAACTGAGATTCTGTTACACCCATAACTATCTTCACTGTCTTGTCCTTTCTCTTTTTCATCGCTGTCAATAAAACCTGCTGCCTTCCCAGGCAAAAGAAAGGCAGTCACCACAGCAACCGCCCTCCATTACACACACACACACACACACACACACACACACACTCAAACACACATACACACATCTCTGGGACAGAAGAGGAAGTGAATGCTTGATGACTGGTGAAGAAAAGGGGCTTTCAAGACCCCCTGCCTCAGACATATGGGCCGGCTCCCACCGCAGGAGGCAGAAGAGATGGAAGGAAAGCAAAAGACAGAGACTCTGAAAAGGACTGAGCAATAGATGGATAGATTGGACAGAAAGGAGAGAGAAAGTGTGAAACAGCGAGGATTACGTATGTATTAGAGAGCGTGACTATGAGCCTAGAAAGTGAAGGAATGATATAGTGGTGTGACGTGGACCGGTGCTCATGCTCAGTAACATTCATCTGCCACGTGACACTGAAGATTAATCTTAAAAGGTACGTTACACAAGCAATAAACTACAAATAAATGTATACATATATGCCTGAACTAAGAAAAGTGATGGAATAGCAAACCTTGAAGGTACATTTAAAGGGATAATTCACACAAAAATGAAAATTCTGTCCATTTTTTTTACCCTCATGTTTTTTCTTAAAGCAAAGTGATTTTTTTGAAGAGCCTTCATGCAGCTTTTTCCATACAGCGTCAGTTCATAGTGACAATCATGTTTATAAAGCCCAAAAATGACAAAAGATATCATAAAGCACACCAATATGACTTATGCATTGCATTTAAACACTTTCAAAGCCACACAATAGCTTTGTATGAGGAATAGATTGAAATTTCAGTTGTTAATCATTTTAATAAACTTGTATTCAGCAAAGTTTTGAAATATTATTTTTGTTTGTGTTCAGATTCCAAAATGGTGTTAAAAAAGAAAAAGTTTGTGTTCCCGAAATGAAAAGGTCGGAATAACTTTGAGAACTACTAACTTTGAGTAAATGAATGAATGAATGAATGAATGAATAAAAATTGGGGTCAACTATTTCATCAAGGAATGACTCGGGTGGCACAGTAAATATTATATTATATTATATTATATTATATCATATCATATCATATCATAAAATGGGAGTCACGTTTGAGTTTTCATTGCATTTTTTGTAATCATAAATATACAATAATAAATATAAATATACATTTAATAAACATATATTTACAACAATGCAATAAAAAGTGTGTGTGTATATATATATTGTGTATATTATATATTAATATGTATTTGAGTATATATAATTTTTACATTAAATTTTTTTTTTTTTATCTCTATAGAGGTACTATGATGATGATAAAAATGCATATTAGGAAATTTAAGTAGGATTAATTGAGTACATTTTTACTGCGTTTATAATAATTATATACAATAATATAATATATATGTTGTTTTTTTTTTTCAAAGATATACTTTCATGTTATATTTTGAGTATATACACATTTATAAATAAATAAATAAATTAAAAAAATAATAATTATTTTAAAAAGTGTAATTTTACAAGGAAAATGTATTTGGGAAAATAATTATGGGAGGCAGGATTGAGTACATTTTTACAGATTTTTTTTTAAATAATGAAATATGCATTTTTTCATATAAGATTTTGAGTGTGTGTACATATAAATTATATAATTCTATAATTTTTTTATTTTAAATGTTTACAGAAAAGTAAATGTATAGAATTATAACAATAAATTATTAATAATATAACATTTTAAATTTAATAAAAAATATTAATTTAATTTAATAAAAATATAATTATTTTTAAAAAGTACACACACACACACACACACACACACACACACACTTCAATTAATCATTCCTTTCAGTTGGTCTTTTTTTAATCAGTTCAAATCATTTGAACAATTCATCTGGGAATCAGTCTGTCAGGTCCAAGTGATTCTAGATTCATCAACTCTCGCACGAAGATCCAACCGTTCTCAAGTCAGCAACTCACTGACTCTGTCTCCCGCTCATGTCTAAATCAAAACGAGTCAAGAACGGTTGAGTAATAACATCCTCGGATCTCGAGTGCTTAAGGAATTGACATGTCGAAACGGCTCCAAAGATCCTCAAATTGAACTCTGATTGGAAAGAACACCAGCACAGAATTGAACCAATAACTACCAGCATCTTTCACCGAAATCAATTTGACACAAAGTCAAACTCCTTTCCCTCCGACACCTTATGAATTCCCTTCAGGTATTCTCCAGGGCGATTCGACTTCAAACGTTCACACAATACAAAGGGAATCACAGCCAAGTCACAAACCGATATATTGCACTGACCTCCAAACTCAAAACTACGCTAAGAAATCCTACACTTGGTTAAAAAGTGCAACTTTTTTAAGCTCTTTCCAAATCTTCATTTCCCTCTCTAAACCCATAGCTGCACTTGACTACCTCCATAAAAGTTTCTACAGCAAAGGACAAAGCGAAACCCATCTGGACGTGTTATATTTCACAGAAGAGTTTGAAAAAGAAGCTAAATTAAAAGAAAAAAGTTATCACCCACGAGCAGGAGGATCTCTCTTCAGCTCAAGTTGTTCACGCAGGTACGTCTCAGATGTTGCCCGCTTTAAGTGCCCTATCCGCTGTGGCCAAGCGCGCTAACTAATTGGCCACATCACTAATGCGTGCTATCACCGCTGTCATACACCTGTGACCAATGGGACTTTATCTGAAGTGTAGCACAAGGGATTCTCCACCACACTGCAGAGAAACTCCACGGCTCATTAGTACCCTGAATGCGGCTACGGTGACAGGTTTAGGTTTGCCACCGCGTGTCACCTTTTCAGTGCATGTGCAGCCATTAGCGGCCTTGGTTGAGCGATCTGTCATGGCTAAAGTTGTCCCACGTGCTGCCTTTCCCCATTTGCACCCCCTCCTCGCTCGGCGGTAAAAGATGGGATTGCTTACTTTGCACATTGAGCCAGGCTGTACGGGACACGATGGCACGGCTGCTGACGGACCGGCCCACTTGGCACTCGTAGGGGCCGTCGTCTTCCAAACTCACGTTGAGAATTTGAAGATGGTACTGGCCTGTTGAAGAAAGCAGACGGAGCAGAAATTATGAGGAGGAAAGAGGAGAGAAACGTGATCTTATTGTTCATACAGACAATAAGTAGAAAAGACTTGACAGTATTGAATGAATATTCAGGGTTACAACAACTTAAACTTTGCTTTTAGCATATGTAATGCTGTTGAGTGGTATAGAAAATCAACTGAACTTGTCATTCGGTTAGGAGAAATAATGAATTTAGTGTAATGTACTTGGAAAACTTGAATTCACCACATTATTCCTAAAGAAAAAAAAAGCATAATACATTCTTGTGATATTACTGACAAGATTCGATGAAGAAGGTTCTCCCAAATGTGTTTATAACTTCATTTTGTCTGTCTTGGAAAGTAGTCCGCTTCCAGAATTTTTTATTTTTTTTTACAGATAACGTACTCACCCCCTTGTCATCCAAGATGATGATGTCTTTCTTTTTTCAGTCGTAAAGAAATTTTGTTTTTTGAGGAAAACATTTCAGGATTTTTCTCCATATAATGGACTGCTATGGTGCCCCGAGTTTGAACTTCCAAAATGCAGTTTAACCGTTTAACCATCACTCCCATTTTTGAACACAGACATAAAAATGCACTATCCAGACTTAAATTTTTATAATTCATGGATGAAAACATTTTGTAATATGATTTTGATGTACATTTTCCGTGGTAATGCAATGTCTGTTTTTAAAATGCCTTTCAAAGGATGAATTTTGATATTTTAAGTTTTGAACTGATATATATTTTCTTATGATTTCTAAAGTGTGATAGGGAAAAAGGCAACAAAGAAAGTCTTTTGTGACAAATGTCAGCTCCCCATGACGTTCTAAAGCCCAACCCTCACCCCACAATGATCTGAAAGAGTGACCCCTCCACCCCCAGAATACGATTTTAAATGCGAAAAGCCAAACTGAACGTGATTTCAACCTGATTTGTGCCACCTCAGATTCAATTTCTCCCACTGCAGCCCCCCAAAACACGTACGATCACCGGGGTATTTAGAACTTTCACTGCTTTTGCGCCTTGTCTGGTGCTGAGCCAGAGATAGATGCGCTCAGTGCTTTTAGCCTATATCACAATGATTTAGTGTTTTCAACCACATAAAAATGATGTTTCAGACATTTAAATTAATTTCTAGAAAAAAAGACAATTGTTAATTGTTATTGTTTGTGAGTTTGTTAAATATTAGCATAGAATATTGATCTATCCAGCGGAACATAAGCTAGAATACATTTTTTGCATGTCTCCTAAATTGTTTAAAGAGGTCATCGGATGCAAAGTTCACTTTTATGTTGTTTGAACATTAATGTGTGTTGGCATTGTACGTACACATCTACCCTATAATGATAAAAGTCCATTCAGTGGTTTTTAATAAATCCGTAAAAATAATATCCCCTTTTTCAAATCGAGCCACTCTCAGATGCCTGTCACACCGACAGAGGCCACTCCCATGATAGTTGATTGACATAAGCGTCTTACCTCAGACCCGCCTTAAATCAGCTGTAACAGTCCGACCCCCATTGTTTCGATGCCGGAGCAGGGATGTAAGTTAGACAAAAGAGTGAGTATAAGGGTTTTATTAATGAATCTTTGCGATCACCTTTCCTAATAACGTGCTAGTTAGCAAGTTTAACGGCTAAACGCGGCTAAAGTAAACAGGCTCTCACTCCACAGAGAGAAGAGAGGGGTGGGGTGAGCAGAGCTCATTAACATTTAAAGCAACCTCGACCAGAACAGAATGATTTTTGCAGAGCTGATTTTGGCAAGGCAAAAAGTGTGTTGTTTTACACTACCATTCAGAATTTTTAACCAAAATATATTATAGACTTTTCAATAAGACCCTAAAGAATCATATCAACTTGTGGAAAATGGGCATCCGATGACCCCTTTAAAAATGTCAATATCTGGGAGTAAGAGAAGAGCAGACATATGAAAAATTTGATGAAGCAAAAGAGAACTCAATTCAGTCCCGTTTTCTGAGCACAGACACCAAAGCAGTGCCTCTCACACAGCGCACGAGTACTTTTGCGTCACATTAACGGAGAAGTACATACAAAAAACAATGTTGAATTGACCGTTTAGACAAGTATTCATGTAAACACACTCAGTTACGTCTTAGTTGACCGTAAACAGTTGGGAGAATATCGGACGTGTATCAGTACGTTGCATCCGTGCATTCGATTTTAAAGGGACAGCAGCCTAATTTAGTTGCTATTTTCTTTGGCATTGATGTTAATCAAGCCACAAAAGAAAGACAGAAAATCACTCACTGTTCTTAACTGAATAACTTTAGTAGCCCTAAGAAAAATTTGCAGTAAACACAGCAGTTAAATCTGTGTCTGTCATGACAAAACCTTAATATCAAACCTATATATTGAGTTCAGTAATTTTAGAGAAATGCTTAATAAATACATTACACTGTAACTAAACATATTTGATTTTAGCCGACTAAATCTACTGTTGATATTATCTACTTATGATATTTAGTCAACTAAAACTAGACTAAAACAATTCAGATGACTAAAATACGACTAAAGCTAAATGGCATTTTAGTCAAAAGCCTACGACTAAGACTATTTGCTGTCAAAATGAACACTGGTGTGGAGTACCTTTTTTGATGGATGGATGTACTTTATTCTGCTTCAAACACACATTCACTGCCGTTATAAAGCTTGGAAGAGCCAAGATATTTTTTTAATATAACTCCGATTGTATTAGTCTGACAGAAGAAAGTCATATACATCTAGAATGGCTTGAGAGTGAGTAAATCATGAGGTAACTTTCATTTTTGGGTGAACTGTCCCTTTAAGTTTGTGCAGATTGTGATACTTTTTTTCAGAATTCTTTGATTATTAAAAAAAGTTCAAATGAAAAACATTCATTTTATTTTTTTTGTAGTCTCTTCTGTCACTTTTAGTTAATTTAATGCATCCTCGCTGAATCAAAGCATTAATTTCTTTTGCACCACAGACATACAATGTAAGTGCATTAATATAAACGCATTTTTTTCTTGTTTTAACAAACTGACAAACTGAGTTTATTTAAGCCAGAATATTCTTTGATCGTATGCTCTGATGTTTTGGGTTTTTAAAAGCATATTTGAAGAGTTCCCACCATTAACACACATTTTTGAAGATGTTCAAATGCTTCTTGAAAACCGCTTTTAATTAGCCAGAAACAAATCAAGAGTAAAGAAATTAGAATTGTCAAATGGCAGTGCAAAATCTGTAGGCAATCTCAAATTAACGGCCCCAATTAGCGACAAACGCTGCGGAGAGAGGAACGTGATTCATTCTATTTGATGCAGGCCTTCAACGTCGTTCCTTTGTGTGTGAGATTCTTGTTATTTACTAGCAGAATATCATGCCACCAAGGGGTTGTTTGTTCAACTACCATTCTGCCAGGATTAATGGCTGCTCGGGCGAAGTTTATGCAAGCTGTTCGAGCTTTGAACATTTTTCTTTTCCCCTTTTTTCCTTTTCTCCTCCCCTCTGAAGAAAACTAACATGCAGAAAATAGTATCCTGATATGACAACTTCCACGGCTGAAAAAAGGAGGTGTCAGCCAGGATGGCAGGATAATTAACACCAACCAGCAGCAATTTTCAGATCTATGTGATCATAGAAGGAAAGGAAACCACTTTCAAATCATTAATGATTTTCCACTCTCTTGAAATTGCACTCGGTACACGCTGCCGCGGTGTTGCGGTTCGGGGTGTTTGCGAGCGCTTGTTTGAAGAAGTCCAATAATTACGCCTCTGACAACCGATATGAAACGCAGACGGGGACTCTGGCCTGTTCTCTCACTCATTTCCTTCAGCAAAGCATCAGAGTGTGTGCGCGCACCTACGGCTTGTCATGGGCGCTTGCGAGAACTCGTCAGCGTATCAGTAGATTAAGGTTGACAGGGTTAACATTAAAGATGCTTTCAGCATGTCTTTTTATGATATCATTTGTCCCTTACATGGCACTCTTTATCCGTCATGCTATCAATGGCCGACGGCACAAGCGGTAGCATTCAATAGCATAAGCATTTTCTTGCATTTTGGCACAAACCGCCTCTCTATCGCAATGCCGGACAGCAGCTTTTGTCCTCCACAAAGGAAGCAGATGCTCAGGACTTGTTTAGCATTGTCTTTTAATTGGCTTTTTTATATACACAATGCAGGCTGGCCAAGCAACGTAGGTTATTCAGTGCCTCAGCACACTACACAATAATCTCAATTTACTTTCAATGGACATTAAAAATAGTAGTAGTTCAGAGCTGATTTTAACTTTGCTTATTTATTTATTCACATGGAAGGGAATTGGGGGTGGTACTAAAGTCCTCTCACTCAAAAAGAAAGGGAAAAAAAAAGCTAATTTCTTAAATCTGTCTCCGGTGCTTAAATTAGAAGCCCTTTGATAGCATCTCGCTAAGCTGTTTTTAAGAGAGCTGAGCGCATTTTGATGAGGAAGGCTGCATCTAAACTAGGAATTGAGACTGAGGCATCTATAGCCATTTGCAGATTATGAGCAAAACATTTTATAATGATTCATGCTAATAATCTTTCACGCTGAAATAAAAAAAAAAAATACTATTTTTTTCACCCTGATTTATCATTTCCTAAACACTCCAGTGCGTTTACACAAGACAACAAAATTATAATGGTAATCTCACAAAATGTGTCAAGAACATTCTGGGTCACCAAATCTTGACTTTGGCAAGTTTTGTGAAATTTACTAACCTACTAAATAAATACTTGGCTGAATGAATGAATGAATGAATGAATGAATGAATGAATGAATGAGTAAATAAATAAAAAAATACATACATAAATATTTGCTGTGTATTGAGAAGAATAAAACATTTGCTAATGATTAATGCTAATCATTTTTTTAAATTGCTGATTTCCACCCCTAATTTATCATTTCGCATACACTCCAGGGTGTTTAACCAAGACAACATATATTTAAATCGTAATTAATATATGAAAATGGTAAAAGTTGTATATATATATATATATATATATATATATATATATTTTTTTTTTTTTTTTTTTTTTTTTTTTTAATTATATATTAAATATTGAAATATATGTCAATAATCTACCCCTTTTTTTTTTTTTTTTTTTTATAAATAATAGCAATTTTTCCCCCTCAGATTTTAGGTTAATATATGACTTCGGCAAGTTTTGTGAAATTTACTAATTAAATAAACTAAACTAACTAAATATGACTTTTGCAAGTTTTGTGAATTTTAATAACTAAATAAATACCTGGTTAAATGAATGAGTGAGTGAGTAGATAAATATTTGCTGTGCATTGAGATTATGAATAAAGCATTCTAATGATTAATGTTAATCATTTTTCACGTTGAAATAAAAAAAGATTTCCCCCCCAATTTATCATTTCCCAAACACTAACAATTTTTATATAAAAATTGTAAAAATGGTTAAAAATAATAATTTAAAAAATGTAAAAAATAAATAAATAAATAAATAAATAAAATAAATAAAATGTAAAAAAAATCAATCTAAAATATTTAAAATATTTTCTATCCCTCTCTATATATATATATTCTATCCCTATATATATTCTATCTCTCTCTCTCTCTCTCTCTCTCTCTCTCTCTATATATATATATATATATATATATATATATATATATATATATATATATACACACACACACACACACACACACACACATACATACATATATATATGTATGTATATATACATATACACATATATATAATATTTCCCCAATATTGTGCCCCCTCCCTCCCTCTTACATTTTAGGGTAAAATATAACTTCAAGTTTTGTGAAATTTACTAACTAAATAAATAAATATATGAATGAATGAATGAATGAATTAATTAATTAATTACTTAATTAATAAACAAACAAATAAACAAACAAACAAACAATTAATTCTTTACTTTCTCAAAATAAGTCAAATTTATGAATTGTACTGTAGCATTTTCCACTTAATGTGTTTGGAGAAGGGTTTCACATTCTCGTGCTCTTTGGGGACGGTTGCTCGCTCACGCACATCTAACAACATGTCAGCAAGCATTTCAGCAACTCGTAGATGTTTGTTTTTAATCACCGCATGTCATTCTTTCCATCCCTCCGAGTTCTCACCTTTCTGCTGGTCTCCTGTCATGCTGTAGCGTGGGTAGCCAGGCAGCGATCTCTGAGGTCCCAGGAGCAGCCCATCTTTAACCCACTGCACGGCCCCTGAGGCCCTCAGCACTTCACACTTCAGCAGAGCTGTGGCCCCCGCCCTGACCGTCACATTACGTGGTTCTGTCTTGAACGCCTGCTGCCCACACACACCTACAAAAAGAGGAAGACAACGGAAGGAAATGGGAGAGCTGATGCGAGTCAAGGTTAGGATGGGGAAATCTTTCATTAGCAACACAAGCTTGTATTGCTGAAGGCTGCAAACATATTTGGAGAGACTAACTAACTAAAAGTAGAAGTGCTACTAACTTTACAGCACCCTTTTCATTAGATAGAGAGTTTTCCGAGGCTATGTTGCTGTTTTAATGTCACATTGACAAAGTAGATGCCATTTTTTATTCCACTGAGCTGGTCCTCTCTCTCAAATGTACGCTAGAAAGTCTGATTCATATTAATGAACTGGTTTGATCCTATATGTAGCGATGAAAGGACTGATTCATTTTAGTGCATCAGTTCATCTAACTGGTTCTTTCTCTCATGTATACGTAGCACTGGATAATCTGATTCATTCTAATGAATCTGTTGATTCAGACAAAAATGACTGTGCATCCATGTTTTTAAAGTTAAAATAATGAGCCAGCACATCATAAAACCACCTTCCAAACAGTGTTTTTGTCTTAGTCTATACCACTGTGGAAAGTTGGAAAGCCAATATTAATTATTATTTTTATTTTAGAGCTGACGGAAAGGATTTCCAAGGAAACGGCATAGTTTTGTCTTTCGTGTTTATGTCATATCCGTATATAAAGGAAACCAGATCTGGCTCATCCACCTTATTAAGTAAGCCTATGGGAAAGACTTCCTGTTCATTAGTTGCTACAGGGAAATAATGAGAAGAATAACAACGTGAAGTAAACGGTAAAACTGTTTGCACTACAAACCAGTGTGTTCATAATTAAGATAATACATTAAAATAATATGATTAAAACATACCAATTTGCAATATCAAGGAGCAAAACAAGCTGTTTTGTACAGCTAAAAATAGCTGGATGTGGATAAGGCCCATAAAATTTACAAATTCTGTAAATAAAATGTATAAAATTAAAATGTAAGGTGGATACTATATGCAGTAGATGCTTGAAGACACAATGAGTGAACCTCGAAACGAAGTTTCCAAGCAAAAAAAGGAATTGGAATGCACCCATAATAAAACACGAATCAACATAGTTTGTATATAACCATTACGCATTTGTTGTGCAATGACTAGGTCAAAAAACAAAGTTTATGTTGCCAATCTCTACAACTAAAAATATTTCTAGTTGCTTAGAATTAGCCTTCTTCCACCGTTTTTGATAAGAAATATCAAGTGATCATCGCATCATAGCTGCCAAACGTTTGACATCATTTTAAAACAACTGATTTCAACAAGTCAAGTAAACGTTATTTATATCCACCCTATTCTACATTCAACATGAAAGTAAGCCTACAGGTGAGCAACATCCCATTCATTAGCTGCTATATGGAAATAAAGAGAAGAATAACAATATGAAGTAAACGGTAAAATTGTTTGCACTACAAACCAGTGTGCTCATAATTAAGATACACCAATTTGCAATATCAAGCAGCAAAACCAGCTGTTTTGTACAGCTAAAAATAGCTGGATGTGGACGAGACCGGAAGCCAGACCCATAAAATTTACAAATGGCCATGTCCGCTCTTACGGGAAAAAAATGATAGGCCTAGTGCTTTATACAGCTTGTTTCAAAGCAGATTACAGGGATAAACTGGAAAGTAATAATTTAATGACGCAAATTTAAAACAAAAACAGGTCAACGCAACAACGGCATATAAGCTACTTACCTACTCTTAAGACATATTATCCGGATATCTTTCTTTTTTTTCGTTTTTAGGAGAGTTTTGGTGCTGTTAGTGACAATCGCACTTATCCATGAAACTATGAACTATTAACAATCGAGATTCATCCGTGCAAAAGCACAACTCGCGTAATTGCCAATGATTCTACACGAGTACCTTGTAGTTTTGCGTATCAACCACTAGAGGGTCACATAATGTAGCTTAAATGACTAATTATGTAATAAAAAACTTAATAATATAAATCTATTTTGCAGTGTATATTCACACTAAATGCAAATAGCCTGCCTTGTTGGCAGAGGCTATTTATACTAACTTTGATTGGAGTAGTCAACACTACAAAAGACGGCTGTCAAACATCACCTCCTGTGGAGTAGATGGTAAAGCACATGCTGTAGTCTTTTTGATGCAATCAATTTCAGTTCAAATCCGCCTTTTGCCAAAATTTCTCTCTCATTTCATATCATAACACATCACATCGAAAAGGCATTTATTTTCAATAAAAACAAAGGAAAAAAAATAAAAAAGATGAAACTAAGGTATCGGGTATGGTTAGGGCAGGTGTAGGAAGAGCTTTATTGTCCCAATAATGTGGCATCCATTTAATTGTTTGAATTAAAATGATAATTTACACTCAATACAACATTACCGTATACTGTTTTGTAATGTACTACAACACAGGTGCAGATAATTGCCACGATTTGCAAGTAATAGTATAAATAGCAGAAAATCCTGCTACTTTATCAGTGTAAATAGAATACATAACTATTTACACTTAGTGCAAATAGCCACTGTTAATCTAATTTAAGTATATTTACCTGCATGATGATGTCATCATATCCATGATCACCACAATTAAAATAATTTAAAAATGCGCATACAAAACTGGCTTGAATTACTAGAGCAATTCAAATCTTAAGATTTCAGGGCCAGGAATAACTCAGACTGAGTTAACAGCTCTCATTATCCAAGTGGGATCCAAACAGAGCTCAGACATTTCTCTTCTTTAATTATTCTCTGCCATTGTGCCGAAGGTCAACAATTGTGGTAAGAGATTTTTTTTTCTCTGAATGTTTGAAATGGCAAAGATAATTAAATGTCCTTCAAGCTCCCATCTTTTAAAAACTTTGTGTGGCCTGGTGGTTATCATACGTACTCTCGAGCTGTGGTGCTCGTGCAGGCAAAGTGAGTTCAATCCCTGCACACAATATGGTTAAACAGTTTAATGTTTTTTTCTCTCATACATTGAAAAATGTAATTTGCTCAAGTGAATCTGTTCATTCAGATGATTATTCAGATTATTTCTGAAAGAAAGAAGTCCATGATTTATTAATTTATTTATTTTTTGGTTAAACTGTGGAGGTGAGCTTTGCCTCCAAAATGCCACAAAAATACAATTTTCATTAAAAATCCTACTGTTATTTTACTATATCCCACATTTTTCAAGAATACTCTGGGGTGCCCAACCCTGTTTCTGGAGATCTACCTTCCTGCAGTTTAGTTCCAACCCTGATCAAACACACCTGTCTGTAATTATCAAGTGCTCCTTCAGATCCTAATTAGTTGGTTCAGTTGTGTTTGATCAGGGTTGGAGCTGAACTCTGCAGGAAGGTAGATCTCCAGAAACAGGGTTGAGCACCCCTGCTCTAAAATTTCCTAGCTGGTTTATGAAAATGTGAACAATAAGCAACATAACAATACTTCAGAATAGTATAATGCTTTCGTACATTATTTTCAGATTTTTATTTGAAACATCCATCATTCATATTTTTCACCAATAGTCAAGTCATATTTCTGTGGCTGTATGTTCTAAAAGTTTTTAGTTGTTAACTAAACGCTGAAACATAATTAGACATATTATCTGTCATTTCTCCTCATCTAGATAACAACTTTTGTATAATGAGACACATTTAACCTCTTTTTTCTTTTATAACCAATGTCCAAAATTCACACAGAAGAGTCAAATGTGAGTAAAAAAATAACTTTAGCAAATAAATAAAATGGATTGCAGGTGGATTTTGCTCAATAGTTCTGCATTAGATTATAATTTTGGTTAGCATTAATTATTTTAATGCTTTACATAAGATTGTCACATATGGATGCAGACGAGACGACTTCCCCATTGAAGGAAAATGTGCCTCCCACCATGATGTTGTACTTAGGCATTGCTGTGCTGTTCCTCATCTCTGTGTATGTTTTATTGACGACAGATTGGAGCCAATTCAGCTCTGCAAATGAGTCAATAAAGTAATTACAGAGAATTAAATCTCTCCTCAGTGAGAAAGAGAGCAGGGAAAATGAAGGTATGAAGAGATCTCAAATCCCCTTGCTGTTTTCTCAGCTGCCAATACACCTACGGCTAATATCCACCCAGAAGAATGATGACTGGGCTACAAAAAGACGCCTATTTCCTCACCACTTGGGCTGTGGCATTATGATTTGTGTGACACCCATCTGCTGATCATTCTTTCCAATGGAGTTGGCTTGTACCTGTCATAAACATGATTTAACGGGACATAACACTGACGATGACTCTTCGACGACCCCGCTGTGTAACATCAGGAACGCAATTGTGGAAACTCTGTGTGGGAGATCCTACCTAATTAAAAGAATGTGACATTCAATAGTGGTTTGAGATTTAAAGGAACAGTGCAACCCAAAAAATGTGATTCAGTGAGTAAGAACTTGCAGAGATAGTTCTCCCAAAAATGAAAATTCTGTCATCATTTTCTTGCCTCATTAAAAAATCTGTATGACTTTCTTTTGTCATAAAAGAACATATTTAAAGCAAATGGAGTCCAAACAACATTGAACCCCAATGAAAAGCTATCATATGGTTTCATAATATTTAGATCTCCACCTTATATGGGTGGGTGAGACTTCTGGTTCATTATCCAGGAAGGTTCATTATTCTTACGGGAAGAAAAACATGGATACTCTTAAAAATAAATGTTCTAAAACAGACTGTGATTCTTTATGGAATCTGTGATTCCATAAAGAACCTTTACCACTCATTGAACTTTTTTTTATTATAAAAAATGTTCTTAATGGTGGAATAAAGCTTCTTCAGATTATTAAATTGATCTTTAAACTAAGAAAAATTACTGTTAAGAACTGTTTACTGAAGACTACTTTGGGGAACCCAAAATAGTCTTTTTATTTATTTATTTATTTTTTAGCATTGATGCAAAACACACATTTTGGAACCTTTATTTTTAAGATTGCACGTTTTTGTTGTTTGTGTTGCCCTTTACCACCCATAAGACCTTTCTATTGCACAAAATAATCATTATATGGAAGAAAAATGTTCTTCAGATTATTAAAATGTTTTTCAAACTAAGAATCAAATGGTTCTTTTGAGGTGAAACACTGCAGGTGAATAGGGTAAAAAAAAACAAAAAAAACCCAGTTGATTAATTACACTGATAATTGCAAACATTTTTTGTATTACAAGTTTTCTAAAACGTTAGGTTTAAATATGCAAATGAGGCATTACTTACTGAAATATGTGCTAATTTGCATAAACGTCTAGTACAAAAATCTGAACACTGGATGAAGTCAGTTTCAAAATTCTTGTTTATTATTATTATTTTTTTTTTGACATATTAGAGTCAAATGTTTTTACAGAGGGAATTTGGGGAATCTAATTTTTGTCACTTAGAACAGACAGAAAACAATATATTTTTACAGTTTTTTGGGGGAATAAAATGTTGTATAAAATTAAGCAAATTATATATGAACAAATCCCTCTGTAAAAACCTTCAGGATATAGACAGGAATAAAAATGTAAAGTTTGGTGTGTGTAAGTGCTACTGAAGTAGAGATTTACGGATCAGCGTAGGAGAAAAACTCATTTTGAGAAAACAGGCTTTAAAAATATACATTGTAATTGAAATCTTCTGACACAAATAGATAAAGCTAGTGCTATATATACTGTCTTTTGGATGTTTTCTTTCCACTAGTCCGAAAAAACACGTAATGAAAAACCAAAAAGCCCAGAACTCAAATTTGTGCATGAAAAGATGCATGAAAAAAACAGTTTTTGCCTGCAGTGTCTCTGCTTAGTGAAAAGTTCTTTGGGGAACCCAAAATGGTTCTTACAAACAAAGGTTCTTTATTTAGCATCTATGGATCTATCAAGAAGTTTTAACATTAAAACACTTAAAAATAAAGGTTCCCAAAATGGGTTTTTGCAATGATTCTATAAAAGAACCATTACTGGTTCCTCAAAGAACCCTTCAATGCATTTAAACAGCATTTTCAAAGTTCAAACTTGGGGGCACCATTGAAGTCCACTATATGGAGAGAAATTCTGGACTGTTTTCTTTGAAAAACATACTTGCTTTACAACTGACAAAAGAAAGACATGAACATCTTGGATGACAAGGTGGTGAACAAATTATCTGTAAATTTTTGTTCTGGCAATGAACTTATCCTTTAAAAGAACCATTTTTCTAAATTGAGCAGCATTTTAAAAATCCAAAGAACCTTGTTTCCACTATAAAAAACCTTTTGTGAAACGGAAAGATTCCATGAATGTTAAATGTTTTTAATGGACCACAAATGTCAAAAAAGAACTGTGTGTGTGTGTGTTTTAAAAGTGTATGAAACCTTTCTACTGCACAAAGTGTTCTTCGTAGTGGAAAGATGTTCTTTAAATTACTAAAATGTTCTTTAAATAAAAAAAGGCTATTTTATGGCTTCTCTACGAAATCTCTATTTCGGAATCTTTATTAAGATTAATTCACTTCCAGAATAATACAAAAAAAATCCTGATAATTTACTCACTCCTATGTCATCTAAGATGTTAATATGTTTCTTTCTTCAGTCCAAAATAAATTAAGATTTCTGAGGAAAACATTCCAGGATTTTTCTATACTGTATATAGTGGACTTCAACGGGAGGCAACGGGATGAACTTCCAAATTGCAGTTTCAATGTAGCTTCAAAGTGCTCTACACAATCACAGCCAAGGAATAAGGATATAGCAAAATAATTGGTCATTTTTTTACAAAAAATAAAAATTTCTTTACTTTATAACCACGAATGCTTGTCTTGAACTAGCTCGACTTCACGCATTACATAGTTATGTTGGAAAGGTCACACATGATGTAGGTGGAAGTACAGATCCAGTGTTTACAAAGCGAAAGTGTAAAGAAAGTCAAACACCCTTTACAAAAAAAGGTAAAACAACAATTGGACGATTTTGAGGCTGGAGGAGAAAATGAGATTTTTCACCCTACCCTACCTTTTTGAACCAGAGTACACAGATGAAGAACTAACCGCGCGTGAGCTTTCCAACATAATTACATAATGCGCAAAGTCGTAGACATGCATTGCATTATGAGCATTTGTGGTTAAAAAGTATATACATTTACTTTTTTTTTTTAGAAAATGATCGTTTCGGTAGATAAGACCCTTATTCCTCTGCTGGGATTGTGAAGAGCCCTTTGAAGCTACACTGAAACTGCAATTTGGACCTTCAACCCGCTGATCCCCATTGAAGTCCACTATATAGAGAAAAATCCTGGAACATCTTCCTCAAAAACCTTAATTTGTTTTCGACTGAAGAAAGAACAGACATGACCATCTTGTCCATCTGTATTCTGAAAGTGGACTAATCCTTTAAGAGTGTAAAAAGAATTACTGTAAAAACTCCTTTTTGGAACCTTTATTTTTAAGGGTGAATGGTGGAGTTTTGTTGGCCTTTACTATTCAATGAAACATTTCCATTGTATACAAGGTTCTTAAAGGAGAAGTCCACTTCCAGAACAACAATTTACAGATAATGTACTTTCTTTCTTCAGTCATAAAGAAATTGTGTTTTTGGTGCCCCGAGTTTGAACTTCCAAAATGCAGTTTAAATGCAGCTTCAAAGGATCCCAGCCAAGGAAAAAGGGTCTTATCTAGTGAAACGATCAGTTATTTTCATAAAAAAAAAAATACAACTGAAATCCTTTGAGAAACGCTCGTCTTGTCTTGCTTTCCCTGAACTCTGTTTATTCTGGTTCAAGACAGTTAGGGTGTGTCAAAAAAACTCCAATCGTATTTTCTCCCTCAACTTCAAAAATCATTTCAAAATCATCCTACATCGCTGCAGAAGTTCCGACCCAGTCTTTGCAAAGTGAACATGCAAAGAAGATAAAACAGCCTCAACAAAAAAGGTAAAACAGCGATATAGGACGATTTTAAAGTTGAGGGAGAACATGAGACGGGAGTTTTTCGACATACCCTAACTGTCATGAACCGGAAAAAAACAGTCCAGGCAGAGCAAGACAAGATGAGCGTTTGGCATTGAAAAGAATATAAATTGTATTATTTTTATAAAAATAATAAACTATTGCTTTGCTAGATAAGACCCTTCTTCCTCAGCTGGGATCCACATTTGGGATCGTTTGAAGCCGCATTTAAACTGCATTTTGGAAGTTCAAACTCAAGGCACCACAGCAGTCCACTATATGAAGAAAAATGAAATGTTCTCCTCAAAAAACATAATTTCTTAACGACTGAAGAAAGAAAGACATGAACATCTTGGATGACAAAGAGGTGAGTACATTATCTGTAAATAGTTGTTCCGGAAGTGGACCTCTTTAATGGTGGAAAAACGTTCAGAATAGTAAAATGTTTTTCAAACAAACAAACAAACAAAAGCTCCTTTTAAACACTGTTTACTGAAAGGCTCTTTGTGGAACCCAAAATGGTTCTATAGCATTGTTGATTTATTCATTTTCAAGTTGGTGTTTTTGTTGCCTTTTTTGTAACTTGACAACAGATGTATGACAAGAGTGGCCTTCATTTTTGGATGAGCTCTTCCTTTAATCTGATACACACTAGCTAGCAGGCGTTTGCTCTTTTTTGTGAGCCCTAGACGTACTCGGTATGAAGTCGGCATTAGACTTTTATCAGGCTCCTCTGATCCGATCGTGGCTTCAGCCAGCCTTCAAAGACCTCTTAGAGACCATGATTACTCGGACACTCTTTAGTGTGAAAAAGCAAATGTAGCGCACACAAAAGGGTCAGCTATTTTAGGACGCATTTTCTTGAAAGGCCGCTCCCGAGAGCACGGCCGAGACTTTTCAAACCCCGGCACCTCTTTTGAGCCAACGACAAATATCCAGTGCATCTGGGCACACTCGACTGCTCTCAGAAGCCTGAACGACAGAAGCTGCAACTTCACATCAAGGCTGCATCAGTCACCTCACGTCAAACTTGAAGGGCACGATTGGACACAAGCGACAAGCCGAAAAACACATTAGCATAATGTTTACATAAATGAATACGTAAACACAGCGGCAACATAATCAGCATGGCACATTTAAATGCTGCAGCCAGCCGTACTCACGCGCTCCCTTCCCTTCAGCTGCCTGAGAAGCAGCGATAGGAGAGGAAAGACATGTCAAACACGCACCCCGGTCTGATTCCGACGCCTGATGCGCGCGTTGACGTCTTATTTGAACAAGATAATGACATGGGATTAAGCTGCAGCGCAGAATCTGACTTTTAGTCTATAGCGGCCGACGCCAAACTACAGCTCCGGAACAGAAAGTATCAACGCTAATGCGATGTACAACAATGCATTATTCTGCTCCTTTTGTAGTCTAAATAAACACGACTCTGAGATTTTAATCACAACCCGCGTGCGTTTCATTCAAGGACTCAAAGGAGAAGGGATTTCAAAGTCTGGATCAAAGAGAAGAACATTTTCTCTTTGATTCAGCAGAGAACGGTCGCTTTAGATTGGCAGTTGACTCATAGCTACAAAGTTATGCATAAACGAAAATGCACAAGGTGCTTCAACACAGTTTGAATGCTCATGGCCTTGATTGGTCAGATCAGCAATTCGCAAAAGTGCGCGCCGGAGATTTCTTTTGCTACATGTTATATTCAGACATAATTAAGGCACAAGCAATGTCTCATATTTCACATACTGCAATCTCATGCAATCACCTTCCCTATAAAGCGCGTTGTGCATTGCATAATGTATGAATAGGTTGCAATTACAAGCAAATAATTGGATTTCTAATTATATTTACAAAGGAAACACTCACACCTTTTTATAAACAGAGTGTTTGTGGTTTTCAGTACGCAGAGGAGCTTTCAGCAGGTTTCAGCTGTGAAATCAAGCACGATGCAAAGTTTTTAGTGACAAGCAATTTGTCGTCTACACATACTACATGTGTTAACCGCTGGGAGACACAACAACCAAGGCCTGTTAGAATCTGTGAGGTGGAATTTCAGACCAATAAGATTCACGGTGGGCATGGTACAATTATTTATCATTAGTGTTTTTATATAACAATTATATACAATTTTAAATTATATACAAACAATTATTTTAGAATAATTTAGATACTTTAATATTTTTTGGTAATATTTTTTTTAATAGTTTTTATTTTTATATAGTTTTATATATTTTAGTTATATTTATTAGTTTTTGTTAAAAAAAAATTAATTCGTTTTTATTTTATATGGTTTTATATATTTTAGTTATAGTTATAAGTTTTTATATTTTCTGTTTGTATTTTCATTTTGTTTAAAGTTTTAGTAATTTTGTTGGATCTGTTTGTCATTCTTTATTTTAAAACAGTTGCAAATGCTGCCTTGACAACTAGCTGTAATAAAATAAGGGTTTTACATTTTTTTTCCAATGGTTTTATCTTTAGTTAACTGGCACTGGTTAAAAGTATTTCATAAAATACTATTTTTAATGACCATTAGGTTTGAGAAGATGTTTTTGTGGTATTTTATTATTTGTACCTTTTTCTCTAATATATTTGAGTTACGTCTTTTTTATATTATTTTGATTATTCTTTTACAGGAAGCCTTTATTTATTCTTCATAAAATTACTATTAATTATTATAATACACAAGATGCATTTATACATACACGCATGCAAAAATGATTGATTTTAATGATAAAAGGCTGTAAAAACGCTACAGTAAAAACGTATTAATTAGTTAATGGTTCCCTTACTATATAGAGTAAAAAACTGCAGTGGACATTGCAATTTTACAGTAAAATACAGTTTTTGGAAGTAAAAAAATATATGTATAATTTACAATGAAGAAAAAAGTTAAAATTTTAATTCCCAGAATTCCCTGTTATTACATTTTACATTTGATGTATTTTCGTTGAAATAGCTGTTTCCTATCAATTATGCCAGTTATGTTAATTAGAATGCATCTAATGTTGTTAAATTAATGTTTATTGCATTATTTCAGCATCATGTGTGTTACCATAATTATGCACCCTCTCTCTATATATATTAGTATTTTCTTTCTCAGCTTGTGGAAAAGCTGTTTGTGATGAGGTTTGGTGGTTCATCATGTGACTTTCTCATCACCACCTACTTTACAATGGAACTAAACAGATTTTAGTACTTCAATAGGTTGGTATATTAACATTATATCAATTAAATAAATACAGTTTTTAAATGTAAATTCTGGCAACCACAGCTGCCAGTTTTTTTTTACCGTAAATTTTACAGATTTTCTTTTCATTTTACAGTGCATTGTACATCAACGCAGACATACAGACTACAAAGTGGTTCGTCTACACAGGCAGCGAGCATGTTCCACACAAAGCAGATTATTTCCTTTGGTGCCATGCAACAACATATGCTACCATCCAGTCCAAATTGAGCCTTGGCATACAGTAACCAATTTCATCTCCACTAAACTTGATTGTTGGAGCCTGCTAATATACAGGCAGCACAGTTATTATGAGATAAAAGCTCACAGCAAGATGGTGAAGAGAAGAGGGAGAAAGGCCTGGGATTCTGTGTCAAATGCTTCTCAGACCAAAGAGGATGAAGGCAGGTCGGCGCTCCACGCGGCGTCACGTGGCGTTAACACGCGCAAATTGTATATATGGAGGCAGAACGGGAAAATGCAACAAGCAATCATTACAGTAAATTGCCTCGGCCATTCTTTCTATTCAGATGCAGTTTTGTCAAGCAGAGCAGAACCGGAGAGGGAGAATTTACCGCATGTAGCTGTGAGAGTGGAAGATTTGAACATTTGCTCATGGGCCAAATTGGCTAGATATACATTTTGTGTGTCACGCAGAAACTGTTCAAGGACTGTATTTTATAAGCCACCTCTTGTATAACAAAAAGTACTTGTGATTTACCAGAGCTTCAATGGCCATGACCAGCTCAGCACACAATGCTTGGAAATGTGTAAAGAGGATGTCAGTGTAAAATAAACATTCATTATATGGCTACTCACAAAATATAAAAACACAAAATAAATCAATAAATAATTGTATTTAAGCTAGTTGCCACAGCAATACTTCTCTTTGTGTGTGTGTGTGTGTGTGTGTGTGTGTGTGTGTGTGATTTTTTTAACTAAAACTAAAATGTATATAAATATATATATATATATATATATATATATATATATAATATATATATATATATATATATATATATATATATATATATATATATAATTTTTTAAATATATATAATTTATATAATTTTTAATTAAATTTTATTGATCATTTTATTGTATTTAATTATATATATAATAATGAAATACACACACACACACACATATATATTGAATTAAAAAAAAAAAAAATAATAATTAAATTAAATTAACTTATTTTATTGAAGCCACGGCAATATCTCTTTTTCTGTTACTTTAATTTGATAATACAAAAATAAAATTACTTAATAAATTTTGAAAATTAGAACGACAAAGCCACAACAAAATTAATATAATGTTAACTAAGTAATAAATAAATAAATGAACAAAGTAAATAAAATTAAAATATAATTTTTTTTTTTATTGAAACTGGTTGCCATAGCACTATTTCTCTTTTCCATTTAATTAAATATAATAAAACAAAAATAATTCAAACTAAAATGAAAATTAATTTTAAAAAAATGTTTTATTTTATATTATTTATATTATGTTAAATTATTGAAGTATCCACTAAGAAAAAAATTGTACACAACGTACCCAGGGTTAACTAAATAAAATCATTCATTACCAAAAAAAACAAAACAAAATTTATTTTACAAAAAATGTAAATGTAAAATATAAAAAATACAAAAAATAAAAATAGTATTGAAGCCACAGCAATATTTATCTTTTTAATTACTTTAATTTGATAATACTAAAATAAAATTATTAAAAAAATTATCAAATTAAAATGACAACACAATAACAAATATAAAAATTCAAAGTCAAAATATTAAAAACTATAATAGTACATCAATGATCAATACTAAAATAGCAGTTACAGAAAGTCTATAATAAAATAGTGATTTTTTAAATCTTTGCAATGATTTGATATTGGTTTGCACAAAACCCGGGAAAAAGAGACAAACTAAAAAGTAAACCTGTAGCAACATGTATACAACTTCCAGATAATAACCTTAATAAACAAAAAATAAAAGAATTTGAGTATTGGCAGATCTAGTAGGAAAAATGGATGCTATTTTACCATGCATTTCAATGGTATTTATGGCAGTTAGTTTGAAAAGTTACCATGGTAAATTTGTGAATTTGTGTAGGTTTGCGTTTGTTCATTTAGTTAAATCTTTTTTTTGTATGTGCACCTTTGTACAAAGATGCTCATGCTTTAATGAAGGATTATTTTTATTCATTTAATATGGCACCTTTGGCAGATAACTGTACTGGCGCGTGAAAACTGTTGCAAATGGCAAAGCAGTGGACATGGTAATTGGTATAATGACTCATGGGTTTCATTACACAGTTTAGATTAAATACCTTAGTGTAATTATAGTGTAAATGCATCCATTTAATGAATACAAAATAGTTGCGTTTGGCCTTTGCGTTTTAAAGCGTACCTCGTAACTCCATCCGAAGAAAAACCCAGGCACTCGAGAGGACGAACGAAAACCAGAAACCCATCTCCTCCAATCACACACGAACCAAGCAAATCTGTGAAAATAAAATCAAAGGACGCATATGTAAAGAAACACACACATGCGTATGCGCTTAAGAAGGTCTAGGATGTTACAATGGCTCCTCTTGATTTTTTTTCCCCCTTTCACAGTCCATTGAAGCACTCGCTTTGAATAAGTTCAAGTTTTGAGAGAGAACCTCAGGAACACTTCAAAGTAAAGCCCAGGGAGTGTTTCTATACCGCACGGAAAGAGCTCTCTCGGGTTCACGGCCATTACGCCACGCTTTAGCCTCCTCCAGTACTCCCTATCTCTCTCTCAAAGCCAATAGCGCTTGCGTTTCAAGTCAGGTTGCAATCTCTTCAAATTACCAAGCACACTGGAACAAATAATAGTGATTTACTTAATTAAAAACTAAACATTTTCCCATCTAAATAAACAAAAGAAATTGAAAGCGCTGGCTCCTTGAGGCATCTCCCTCGGTCCATTAGTTGCAGTCCAATGGGCTTTGATAGGAATTAACTCACACTCAATTATACTCTGTGCCCGCAAACAGTCCCAGACGCCAAAGCGTGAATGCGCCGACTGCAATCTCCGTGAATGGATGGAGGGCTTTCGGTCGAAGCGTACGCACGCTGTATTTAGACATCCTTTAAACATATCCCTTCATTTTCTCTGTCTGTCTTCTTTTGCATCGCACACGCCCAGAGAGGTTTTCAGCCTTTCATTGGGACAAGCTTCCGGCATTCCTATTAAAAAAAACTCTTGTTATTTTGCATGGGGCCACTTTTATGTTTAATTCTCCTTGGGACTTTGGGAAAAGCATTTTTACATATCCCTGAGAACTATTAGTGGGCCTTTTCTGGGTTGATGAGGTAAGTAGTGCATTGTGTCAGCTCAAGCTAAATGATCATTTCAATTTATGTTGGAATATATTAATGCCTTCAGAAAGGGAGCTTAATTTTGCAGTTTAATTGAATATTTCAATGCTCAAGGCTACTTATAAAGAGGATTCATGATTATCCATCTTTCAAGATATGTTATCATGACAACTTCATGAAATATTTCATTACCTTTTTAGATATTTTAAAAGTACACTGTCCATTAAAATTAAAATTGATATATACAGTGTCGTCAAAAAAAAAAAAAAAAAAAAAAAAAAAAAAAAAAAAAAAAGTAATTAATTTGCCTATTCAGCAAGGATGCATTAAATTGATGAAAAGTGACAGTGAATACATTTATAATATTGCAAATAGTTATTTTTAAATTAAATTATGTTCTTTTGAACTTTCTATTAATCTAAAATCCTGGGGGGAAAATTATCATGATTTCCATAAAAATATTTAACTGTTGTTTCAGTTTCTTGAGCACAAAATCAGCACATCAAAAAAAGTAAATTAGTAAATAAATGCAAAAGATTTTAAGTAAATTACATTTTAAAATAAATTAAGTTTTTTTTTAATTGCAAAAATATTTAAAAAATATTACTATATTTTTAATCAAATAACTGCAGACTTGGTATAAGACACTTTTCAAAACCAAATATTGTTCCCAAAAATATTAATCAGCACAACTATTTTTTACCATTTGTAATAATAATAATAATAATAATAATAATAATAATAACTAAAAATGAACCATAACAGCTAATAAAAAAGTAAATAATAATAATAACAACAACAACAACAACAACAACAACAACAACAACAACAACAACAACAATAATAGTAATAACAAAGTTAATAATACTACTACTAATAACAATGAAGTAATAAATAACAATAAAGTAAATGCTACTACTAAAAAAAAATAGTAATAATAATAATAATAATAAAAGTTAATATAGTAATAATAACAACAACAACAATAATAATAAAAAAATTAATGATAACAATAAAGCTAATAAAAAAGATAATAATAATACAGTTGATATAGTGATAATAACAATAATAATAGCAATAACAAAGTTAATAATACTACTACTGATAACAATAAAGCTAAAAATAATAACAATAAAGTAATTAATAATACAAGTTAAGAAGAAGAAGAAGAAGAAGAAAAAGAAAGGTAATAGTAACAATAAAGCTAATAAAAATACTACTAATAATAATAGCAATAATAAAGTTAATAATAATAATAACAATAAAAGCTAATAATAAAGCTAATTAAAAAAAGTAATGTTAACAATTATAATAATAAAGTAAAAAAAAAATGAAAACAACAACAACAACAACAACAACAACAACAACAATAATATAAGACTTGGGAGATATGAAAGTTCCACTGGGCAACAGAGAATATTAGGAAATTGTATATTATTGGAATGATTTCTGAAGGATCATGTGACACTGAAGACTGGAGTACTGATGCTGTAAATTCAGCTTCACATCACAGAAATAAATAACATTTTAATATTACTATTTTACTGTATTCTTGACCAAATAAATGCCGCTATGGTAAGCATAAGAGACTTCTTTTAAAAACATAATAACTGGATGTTTGGTGGATACGACCACAGCTAGCTAATGAAAACCCAAATATCAAACTCATACTATGAACAAGACACAACATGGATATCCTTATACAACTTAAGGTAACTTTATACAGGCTGCATAAAAGCCTGACTTAATTAAGCCAGATCTGACGCACCTAAATGTCATTTCAAAAGCACTTCTTGCTACTTTTGCAGTGGAAATTTGCGCTTATTTAATTGTTTATACAATCCATTCAAACAGCTACTCGTTCTCTCATTAACTAGCTATTTGTCAGTCTCTCCCGCCTCTGCAAGCTGCAGATACACAACGTGATCTCTGAACAAAAACTACTAAAAACTATGTGAGTGTGATTATGACTGCTTTACTTGGGCTCAAGCCCCTATAAAAAGACGCTAGCGATGTGCCCTGTTTTTTCTCCGTCTCATTGTAATGTTCTCCGAGTGCGCTGTGGACTAATCAAAAGAGAAACTCACAGTTTTTGTTCTGACTTCACTGCTGTGCTAGTCACTGCTGGTTGGGAAAATTAACTTCTCCCTTCTTTTCTTTTTGACACAAACCTTATTTTGGTGCGTCGGAGCTCTGTCAAGGAGATGTGAAGACGGTTCGAAGTTATGTCTGGAGTCTGAAGCTCTTCTGAATGACTCAGCGGTTCCTGTCCAGGTCTTTAATGAGATGTTCTTCAGGCTTGTCTAACCTCCCTTCTCCACCGTCCCCAAAGACAAACAAGTACCTTAATTATTGCACGGAAAACGTCAACATGGCACAGGAAAGGGAAATTAATTAATTAATTTTCTCAATTTGTTTTGTTCATGTTTCCATGTCTTGTCAAGTCATGCTACTGCAACAGTAACGTTAATTTACCTGAACGCTGAGTGTGGGTTTGATTTAAAATTAATAAAGATGCTTTTCAGGTTTGACTATGAAAAGAATTAAGAAATAATTAGACAAAAAATAATGCCAATTAGAATTATGAAATTAGAAATTAAATTAGAAATGGTTTTGAATATAACCTGACAGTTGAAAGTTCAATAAATTAGCTAAAACTTGAAAATTTTAGAAATCTTTTGTAACAATGTATTTTTCTTTAAAGGAATTAATACTTTTATTAAACACTTTTACTTAATAAGTTGATTAAAAGTGATAGCACAGACTTATATTGTCTTTACTTTGTCTATCACTTTTAATATTTTTAAAGTAAAATAAATACATAAATGAATGAATGAATAAATGAATGAATGAATGAATGAATGAAGGAATGAATGAAGTATTCAGAATCCTGAAAAAAGCATCACAGATTCTAAAATAAAGTAAAATAAAATGATATATAGTTAAAAATATATTTAAAAGTTTAACAAATATATACATCTGAACTCTTCATATATATATATATATATATATATATATATATATATATATATATATATATATATATATATATATAGTTTAACAAATTAAAATAAATTATAACAAATAAAATAAAATAAAATAAAATGTAACAAATTAGAATAAATTAGTAAAATAAAATAATAAAATATAGTTAAAAGTTTAACAAATTAGAATAAATTAGAGAAAATAATAAAATAAAATAGAAATTAAAATAAAATAAAATAAAAAAAGTTAAATAAATTAGAATAAATTACAATTCAGAATCCTGAAAAAATAAATCACAGGTTTTCAAATAAAATAAAATAAAATAAAATAAAATAAAATAAAATAATAAAGTCAACAAATTAGAATAAATAAAATAAGCTAATAAAATAAAATAAAGTTAAAAGTTCAAGAAATGTGAATAAATTAGAACCCTGAAAAAAGTATCACAGGTTCTAAAGCAAAACAAATATATATACTTAAAAGTTCCATAAATTTGAATAAATTAGAAAGTTATAAATTAGAATAAATAAAAAATCTGAAAATTATCACAGGTTCTAAAATAAAATAAAATACAATAAAATAAAAGTAGAATCTTGACAAAAGTATCACAGGTTCCAAAATAAAATAAAATTAAATAATAATAATAAAAAAAACATATTAAATTACTTCTGAAGAATCATGCGGCTCTGAAGACTGGAGTAATGATGCTGAAAATTTGGCTTTGCATCACAGGAACAAATTATATTCACATAGAAACAGTTATATTTCACAATGCAGCCTTCATAAACATATACATATACATACATATACATATATATATATATATATATATATATATATATATATATATATATATATATATATATATATATATATATATATATATATATATATATACACACACACACACACATATGAGGTAATAGAATGTAGATATGGCATCAAAGCTAAAACACTTTTTTTGTATATATGAATGTAATATTGACATTGTAATGTCTCTCAGAATAAGAATTAGGTCTATCGTCTCCCTTGAACAGCACAGTAATCTGTGCACATACAGGCTGCTACATCGGCATGTCAATATGATTCCTGCACGCTGTCAGAGATGCCATTTCACTCAATGACAACTGATGCTTGTGCTGCAGTTTGTTTACATCTCATATATGTCCTTGTCAGTCTCCTTGTGTCTTCACAAGTGTGAAAGTTGAAAGATATGAAATTCGATTCCCTGTAGGTATAAACCCACTATGGTTTCTGGCTGGGCCAGAGAGGCATCACAGGCATTGACCCTGTCAGGTACATTTTAAGTTTTTTTTTTTTTTTTTTTTTTTTTTTTTTTTAACTTTTCTACTTTTTTTCATTACATCATCAAACAACCCCACACTCAAGCATGGACCTATTGAATGCAAAAACAGCATGAAATTTCCCAATGTGCAGAAAATGAGATCGGCTCTCTACTCTCTGACTGGGACATGCAGATCTTTTTGCAAATCCAAGTACCTGCTTCACAACTAGCATCTCCTGGTTTGGCAGAGCTCAGTTATACATTCAGAGCTTTGTAGTAGCACATTTTACTGGTAATATATATTTTAACTGGTTTCTAGCTGTTTTTTTTTTTGTAATGAATCAGCTGGATTTAGCTAAAAACACGCTAGCAACATGCTAGTAACATGTTAATCATGCTAGAAACATGCTAGTACCTTGATAATTATGCTAAGAACATGCTAGCAACGTTAACATGCTAAGCATGCTAGCAACATGCTAGTACCTTGATAATTATGCTAACAGCATGCTAGCAATGTTAACATGCTAACAACATGCTAATCATGGTAGAAACATGTTAACAACAAGCTAGTCATGCTAGAAACACCCTAATCATGCTAGCAACATGCTAATCATGCTAGTAACATGCTATAAACATGCTAGTAACTTGATAAACATGCTAACAACATGCTAATCATGCTAGAAACATGATAGTAACATGCTAATCATGTTAACAACACGTTAGTAAAATGCTAATCATGTTAGCAACATGATAGTACCTTGCTAATTATGCTAACAACATGTCAGTAAAATGCTAATCATGCTATAAACATGTTAGCAACATACTAATCACACTAACAACACTTTAGTAAATGCTAATCATGCTAACAACCTGTTAATCATGCTAGAAACATGTTAGCAACATGTTAAGCATGGTAGAAACATGTTAACAACATGCTAGTCATGCTAGCAACATGATAATCATGTTACTAACATGCTATAAACATGCTAGTAACTTGATAAACATGCTAGCAACATGCTACTCATGCTAACAACATGTTAATAAAATGCTAATCATGTTAGCAACATGAGAGTACCTTGCTTATTATGCTAACAATGCGTCAGTAACATGCTAATTATGCTATAAACATGTTATCAACATACTAATCATACTAACAACATTTTAGTAAATGCTAATCAAGCTAGCAACCAGTTAATCATGCTGGAAACATGTTAGCAACATGCTAGTCATGCTAGAAACACTAATCATGCTAGTATCAACATGCTAATCATGTTAGTATAATGCTAACAACATGTTAATCATGCTAGAAACGTGCTAGTAACTTGCCAATCATACTAGTAACATGTTAGTAAAATGCTAATTATGTTAGCAACATGATAGTATCTTGCTAATTATGCTAACAACATGCTAATAACATGCTAATCATGCTAACAACATGTCAGTAACATGCTAATCATGGCAACATCATGCTAGTACCTTGCTAATCATGCTAGAAACACCCTAGCAACCACATAGCAACACCCTAGCAAGCAGCCCATGTACTCTAGCAACCACCCCAAGTACCCTAGGAACTGATAGCAACACCTTAGCAACAACCACAAGTACTAGCACTCCAGGTGCCCTGGCAACTGCCTTAGTAACCACCCTGGGTACCCTAGCAACCACTTTAGGTACCCTAGCCCAGCAACCGCCCTAGAAACCGCCCCGGGTACCTCAGCAATATGTTTTTCTATCTATCTGTTTTTCTGATGGACTCTACTGCCTTTAAAACATTCAAACTGTAATCTTTGAAACTATTTTAAATTTTAAACTACTTCAAACTGAAAACCTTTAAACTTCAAGCTTTTAAAACGTTCTGGCTAGGCTTTTTCAAGCAGACTTAAAGTTTGTCTACAGACTTTTCAATCTAGTTTTAATATGCCAATTTGCTGCTCAAGAAATATTTCTTATTTTTGTTGAAAACAGTGCCGCTTAATATTTTTGTGGAAACCATTTTTTTGTTTGAGATTTTTGTGGTGAATACAAAGTTCATAATGTTTATTTGAAATATTGAAATATTTGGAATTATAGATGTCTACCGTAATGTATGATCATTAAAACAGCATACGGTCGCGAATTTTAAACAGTAGTGTAAACAGTATGCAATAAAGCAGCATAAAAAAATGCTGGGTTAAAAATGACTACATTTCTTGCTTATAATGAACCCAAAATAGGTTGGAAATTAACATTTCTTAATATGTTTAATAAATAAAAATGTATATTAAGCTTAATAAATAAAAATTAAATCATAAACATTTATTAAATTGCTGATTAATAAATGTTCACCTTTTGATTATTAATGATTCCTCTAGTAATTAAGGGAATCAAATAAAATAAAATAAAATAAAAAGTATTCAGAATCCTGAAAAAAGTATCTAAGGTTCTAACATAAAATAAAATAAAATAAAGTATTCAGAATCCTGAAAAAGTAACTAAGGTTCTAAAATAAAAAATAAATAAAAAATAAATAAAGTAAAATAAAATAAAAATATTCAGAATCCTGAAAAAAGTATCTAAAATAAAATAAAATAAAATAAAATAATATAAAATAAAATAAAATTTAGCTTAATTATATTTTAAATTTATTCACAAAGAAATAGTTATAACAAAATAGGTTGGAACTGAACATAATAAATAATTAAATAATAAACATGTATTAAACTGCTGATTAATAAATTGCTGGGTTTGTCCATATTTAAACCAACTTGGGTTGTTTTTAACCCAGCATTTTTTAGAGTGATGCAAACAATGTTAGATCTACATCAGAACTAACTATATTTGTGAATAATCTTAATTTCCAACTGCAGATCAAGAAAAATGACAAGATACATTATTAGCTTTATATAAAAATCAAAATACATCACCAGTCAAGGTGATTTTAATTATTATTTATTTATTTATTATTAATTTTGTACTATATATATATATATATATATATATATATATATATATATATATATAAAATAAGAAAAATGTTTTGTGGAACCTCTAAAAGTCATTTGGGTTAATATTTTATTTAATGTAATGATCATCTGTTTAACATCCACATCTGTTGAACGAAAACCACATCTTCAAATCCTGGTGACGAGTTTGAACACTGTGTAACGAACACAAAAACACTAACACAAGAAGTCATCAACAGATTGCGCCATTATGCTGGTAAAAGCGAAGAATTTTAAGGCCACTAATGGATTTCACCCACTTTTAGCTTCCCGAGGCGGCAGCGCTGTTAAAATGCTCTTTGTTTTGACTCTTTGTCGTAGCGTTTCAACTTAGTATCTCAGCTTCCACACAGAAATACTTCTCCGTCTCTCGCTCATCCATCCCCTTGACACAGAAGTCAACTTAAAACTGACAAGGGAGAGAGAAAGAGCGAGCGAGACAACGGCCTTCTTTCAAGCCTCTATCTCCTCACTCTTACTTGTCGTCTTAAAGCCATAGGAGAGATATGGCTTTAAAAGCATATAAAGCCAAGCAGAAATAAAAAGCCGAGGTGTCTTTGAGCGTGATAAAACACTCGCATGTGAGAGAAACGCAGCTTACCTGTTGAGCTTCACCGCTCGCCTTTGTCTTGCCTCATCTGCAGGTTCTTCTCTGAAGACGTTCACTGACTCTGGTGAGGAAATGCCAGTGGGGCTCCCCTACACACGTTCCCCTCGTCCTGACGCTTTCTTAACAACCTGACAGCAATGGAGGAGTGAAACGAGGGAGGATGAGTGAATAGAAATGAGACGAGGTGACGTGCGAAGTGCTGACTGCAACACTTCGCGCTCGGCCTCTGCCCCGTCATCTCATCATATTCGGCCATTAGCGAGCATTTAATGAGCTTTAGCGCAACTACAGAAGGGTCCGACACATAGGACACGGCCTTTCTAATGGACTACATCACAGCCTTTCTCCTTTCCAATTCATTTCTTGGTCTTTTTCGCTCGGGTTTGTGTGTTGATGGACCTCGGTACCCTTGTCGACACCGAAGTGAACGCGGCGGTCTCCACAGCCACCAGTTTTGTAACATTTATGCTCATGCATAATAAATACAGCACAGACTATTCACTTTACTTTATATACTGAACACTCCTTAGGGGCCGCCTTGGTTCCCTCACCGCGCACAGCAACAGATTTTTACACAGAATTCATTTTCCACAACTGAATATTTAATCGTGCACTGAAAATCATTGTTGTTTTTTTCCTCCAGGTTTTTTTTTTTTTTATGCCACATAATGGAAAAAAGAAAACTCAAGACGTGGATTGACTTTCTGGTGTCACCACCAAGAAAAAGCTGTTGGAATTTTGAGTGATTCTACACAATAGATAAAGATTTTTCTTCTTTAGGAATGTCTATAGCTATGCTTCATCTCATCTTCCTCTGGAGAATTTAGCCTTGGCAGGTTTTCTGAGACACTGTATTTCGAGACAATGGCTTTAAGCGTTATTATCCATAATTTTATTCTATATGTTATATATGTAATACTAACACTAAGAAATATAAGGCCACACTTTAAAATGGATGTATAAATGTTCTAATAGGAGTACATAATTCAAGGCTATTTCTCAAAAAAAAAAAAAATAAATAAATAAAATAAAATAAAATAAAATAAAAAATAAATAAATAAATAAATTAAATTAAATAAATAAAACATACATACATATACTCAATTAATCCTGCCTCCCATACTTAATTTCTAAATAAATAAATATTTTATATACAGTACTGTGCAAAAGTCTTAGGCCACTAGTATTTTCACCAACAAAAAAAATGGTTTTAAATCAGTTATTTCTATCTTTTGCTGTAGTGTGTCAGTAGGAAATATCAGTTTACATTCATTTTGCCATTAATTGTAATAATAATTCAGGTAGATTTTTGTTTGCACAAGGAGTCTGACAACAGCCAGTGCTCCACACAGAGATCTGATCTCACCATCACCCAGTCTGTCTGGAATGACATGAAGAAACAGAATAAATCCAGAAACCTTGGCAACGTCTCCAAGATGCTTCAAGAAACCTACCTGCAAAGTACTGTTAAATGTTTTAGGCACTTGTGTAAAAAATTCTTCTGTAAAATGAGGATGCTGTCAAAAATAATGCCATAAATAGATTTTATTTATCAATTAACTTCTATTAACTAAATTAAATCAACATTTGGTAAACGATATTTGCGTTTAAAACAGCTTTTGCCCTAGGTACATTTGCACATTAAGTTTTCAGGTAGCTTTGCATGTAGGTTTCTTAAAGCAACTTCTTCTGGATTTAGTCTGTCTCAGTTTGTTCTGTTTCTTCATGTCATTCCAGACAGACTGGATGATGGTCAGATCAGATCTCTGTGTGGAGCACTGGCTGTTGTCAGACTCCTTGTGCAAACAAAAATCTCACTGGATTATTACAATTAATGGCAAAATGAATGTTTAGAAATGTAAACTGATATTTCCTACTGACACTATAGCAAAAGATAGAAATAACTGACTTAAATACTAATGGCCTAAGACTTTTGCACAGTACTCTCTCTCTCTCTCTATTATATTATATTATATTATATTATATTATATTATATTATATTATATTATATTATATTATATTATATTATATTATATTATATTATATTATATTATATTATATTATATTATATTTTATTTAAACTAACCAATACACAATACCAGTACACAACTAGTGTCTTTATATTATATAATATTTTTATTATCTGCTATTATATTACATTATATTATATTATTATCTTATATATTTAAACTAAGTACACAATACTATTATATTATATTATATTATATTATATTATATTATATTATATTATATAATGGTCTTCTATTTGTGCTGTAAAATTAAAAAAAATGGACAAAGTATTCTGCTCTTATGCTTTTATTTATTTATTTATTTATTTGTTTGTTTATTATTTTATTATATTATTAATTTTGTTATATTAAATTATATTCCAACTAACCAATTCACAACGAGTGTGTCTCTGTATTATTATATTATATTATATTATATTGTATATTTAAACTAACAGTACACAATACCAATATACAACTAGTATGTCTCTGTATTATATTATAAATTTAGTATTTGATATTGATAATAATTTTTTATTACTATTTTATATTATATTTAATCTAAGCACACAATACCATTATATTATATTATATTATATTATATTATATTATATTATATAACCAACCCACACATAACTTGTGTTTCTGTATTATTATATTATATATAGGTCTCCTATTTGTGCTGTAAAATTTCAAAAGCTGAGAAAGTATTCTGCGCTTATGCTCTTCTTTTTATTTATTTATTTGTTTGTTTATTTTTTATTATTTTATTATATTATATTATATTATATTCAAACTAACCAATACACAGCGAGTGTGTCTCTGTAATATTATATAATATTATAACTAACCCACACATAACTAGTGTGTCTCTGTAATATTATATTATATTATATTACATTTTTTTATATTTAAACTAATCAGTACACAATACCAATACACAACTAGTGTGTTTCTGTATTATATTATATATTTATTATTTGATATTATATTATATTATATAACTAACCAACACATAACTAGTGTGTCTCTGTAATATTATATTATATTATATTATATTAGTCTCCTATTTGTGCTGTAAATTTATAAAAACTAAGTAATTTTTAAGAGAGAGTGCTCTTATGTTTTTCTTTTTATTAATTATTTATTTATTTGGATCAATAAAGCCAAGTTTTCTTTACAAGAGAAGGTCATCATTATCCTATATCATTTTATTTTGTGTATTCTACATTCGGTGTTACAATTTTCAGAATCCTCTACAACAACTTTAAAAAATGTCATATATTCTCAAGATATACTCCCTCAATTAGTAATAAAAAAAATGTTATCTTTCATAAAAGACATACATTTAATGCTACAAGGTCTCACATAAAAGCGTTTTCACTGTATCTGGGCGTTTGAGAAGCACATTGAATCTGATTGTGTAAACAGCAAGAAGTGAAGCTCAGTCACGAGAGGAGACAGATCATAGATTTCAGCTGAACTGGGTGGAGTGCACTTATAGCTCTATGAGTCTCTGTCAAGGCCACGGCCTTCAACACACACACACACACGCAAATCTACATGCACACGTACAACAGACACACACAGCGAGGCGTGCTTCATAAGTGGAAGGAGGCATGGGGTAGGTGCTTCATAGAGAGCTGGAGAGACAGATGTGAACAGCTGGGGCCTGTTGCTCAGTCATTATGTAGAGTGGCCCCCAGGCACAGGTTAATGTGAACCCACACACTCACATATATACACACACACACACACATAAGCAAATGCAAGCGCACGCATTGCACAACAGCAAAAACAAAGCCTTACTAATCAAGGAAACATGTACACATGGTCACAAATACATATTGCGAGGGATTGTAAAGTGAGCTTACAGAAAAGAGAAAAGAATGACAAAAAACAGGTACACACAAATTCAGAAAACAGAGGGATGGCAGGCAGATTGAGGTAAAAAGTGAATTTGAGATGAATGGAGTGAGGCCAACTGTATTAAAAAAAAAAAAAAAAAAAAGTACCAGGAGACACAGATGCTGCAAAGTTGGTTCACAGAAAGTGAAGATCACGCACATTCGTGCACACACACAAATACACATGAACACACAACCAAACCCTGTGAGGAGAGATCCCGTGAAGGAAAAATGGTCGAGGAAAGCAATATCCTCAGCAATAAAAGTATAAGCGCAAGAGGGGCTCTGTAAGTAAAAATGTATGTGAGATATTGTGGTGTCCTGTACAAAACAAAAAACACACTCATGTAATACAAATGCACTCATTGAAAATTAATAGTGACTTACTGGATAACCTTTCTAAGGATTCCGAGGACCAAAACACTGAATTCGGTTGTCTGAATCCGGGGGGGGGGGGTGCCTTTGTTATGTATTTCTAAGACAAAACTGTTTACTGGTAGTACTGTTGTGTCAAATAATGTCTTCAATAATAATAATAATAATAATAATAATAAAAAAAATAATAGGGCTGTCAAATGATTAATCGCGACTAATCTCATACAAAATAAAAAGTTTGAGTTTGCCTAATATATGTGTGTGTACCTTGTGTAATTACTATGTATATATAAATAAACACATATTCATGTGTATATTTAAGAAATATTTACAAGTATATGTATTTATTATAATTTTTATTATATATATATATATATATATATATATATATATATATATATATATATATATATATATATATATAAACACATATTCATGTGTATATTTAAGAAATATTAAAAATTTTTCTTATATATATATATATATATATATATATATATATATATATATATAAAATATTTTGTACATAACATATTTCTCTAAAATATATACATTAATTTGTGTGTATTTATATAAACATAATAACAGTAAAAACACAAATATTAGGCAAACTCAAACTTTTATTTTGTAAATAAACTTTCTATTAAATTATTAATTAAATGTGTATAAATTTTTTTACATAAAAAAAAATATAATAATAGTATTAACAACAACAATAAAATAAAAAATGTTACAAAATTAGCAATATAAAAAATATATTAACAATAAATATATGGAGAGTAAACACATAACATTTAATAATAATAATAATAATAATAATAATAACAATAATAATAATAATAATAATAATAATAATAATAATAATAATTATTATTATTATTATTATTATTATTATTAAATGATATTTTCACACTATTAATAATACACATGTTATACATTATATATAAATGGTGCATAAGTTATATATAGTCTAATAATAGTTATAATAATAATAAAATAAAGTTACAAACACGTGATAGTAAACATGAAATAATAATTACTAATATTTAACAATAATAATAATAATAATAAATTGTAAACTGCTCAATAAAATGTGTATATCTAAATGGTCTAATAATAGTTGTGTCTGTGTGTGTGTGTGTATATATCTATCTATATATATATATATATATATACATACAGGGGTTGGACAATGAAACTGAAACACCTGGTTTTAGATCACAATTAGTATGATATTGGGCCTCCTTTTGCAGCCAATACAACATCATTTCATCGTGGGAGTGACAAATACAAGTCCTGCAAAGCAGCCAGAGGGATTTTGAGCCATTTTCCTCTTGCAGAACAGTGGCCAGGTCACTATGTGATGCTGATGTGGGAAAACGTTTCCTGACTCGCTCCTCCAAAACACCCCAAAGTGGCTCAATAATATTCAGATCTGGTGACTATGCAGGCCATGGGAGATGTTCAACTTAATTTTCATGTTCATTAAACCAGTCTGTCACCAGTCTTGCTGTGTGTATTGGTGCATTATTATCCTGATACAGAGCACTACCTTCAAGGTACAATGTTTGAACCACTGGGTGCGCATAGACAACCTTCACACTCTGCTCTTACTGGTGTAATGTACAATCAGTGAAGACTGGGCACCAGACAGCGCAAATATAGCCATGAAACCTCCAATACTATATTGGCGAGTGTTTCAGTTTCATTGTCCAACCCCTGTATATATATATATATATATATATATATATATATATATATATATATATATATATATATATATATATATTCAATTGTAAACTGTTAAATTAAATGTGTACAAATTATAAAATATATAAAATGCTACAATAATAGAACACAACAACAACAACAACAACAATAATAATAACAATTTAATTATTCATTTATTTATTTTGGATGGCAACCCTAGTTGTCAGTCACTCTTTTCTTTACTGCCAACGCACAGCAAGCAGCTTACATTTGGTTCCTTTTTGTGAGCCATTTTTAGTAAATAACTACTCATTATCACATGAATACATCTTCATGCACACATGAATGTGGACACGCACTCCAAAACACCATCAGCACACACGTCGTCCATTCCCTTTTTAAAACACAGTGAGTGGGAGACAGGAAGTTTAATTACGAAATGCAAACAGTAGCTACAGGTTACACAGATAAAAGATTAGGGGAAAAAGGTTTTTATAGACACTAATAACCAAATTCATCAGAGAGAATTTAACTCTCCCAGCAGCTCACTTTAAACAGAGCCGTATTTAATGAAAAAGGACCCCACTGACCCATACGCACCACCTAAGGCCTTAGCTCAAGATCGGATCCCATTCGTGCGCTCTGAGCCTAGGAATTACAACCTAACCCCGTAGCCTTCATGATCTGTATCCTACAGACCCGCTGTCAGCTTGAGACTGTTAACGGCAGAGTGCCGCACTAATGCCGTACAACAGCAGTGTGATTAGTGCCAGATCCATGACTTCCACAATGCATTACTTCTGGATACAACTGTGCCAAGGTGGCATAATGCTGTTTTTTCTTTTGGATTTATCAAAACTTGACAAAAGTTTTACTGCAACTCAGTCGAGCTACCTTATAAGACTTATAAGAAATGCTTTACATGAGCAGCGACTTTCACATACACAGCACACAAATTGCTTTTTATTTAAAATAAACATTTAAAGATTTTCATTTAAAATGAAAGCTGTTCTGAACTTTCTATTTATCAAGGAATCTGGAAAAAAGCATGGTTTCTACAAAAGATATGTGGTAGTTTTCAAAACTGAGAATAAGAAATGTTTCTTGAGCAGCAAATCAGCATATTAAAATGATTTCTGATGGATCATTTGACACTGAACACTGAAGTAATGATGCTGAAAAATCAGCATTTAACCACAGGAATAAATTGCATTTAAAAATATATTTAAATAGAAAACAGCTATTTTAAAGTGCAATTCCATTTCATAATATTACTGTTTTTTTCTGGCTTTTTAATTGTATAAATGCAGCCTTGGTGACTTCTTTTATAAAATCGTACCGAGCCCAAGAATATGAACAGTGGTGCAATAAAGGATAAAAGTAATACTGGCTGCCTTCGGTCAAACGTGTCTTACTAGGTAAAATCATTGTGTTGCCTACTGCCCGTCTAAAACACACCTATGCTGTTTTAGGAACAAAGATCTTATGTACTGCTCCTGTGATCCTAAAAATAGCACGTACTTGGTACTTTCAGAAAGAATTAGCCGACTTAAAAATTACCGTCCGGTTACATTTGATTCAGTGACCTCTTTTAGATTATGTGATTTGCAAGAAAAAAAAAGGGCAGGTTTTTGTTAAAACATTATCTTTCTTTCCCTCAGGGGAGAGTTTAGCCCACTTCCGTGGTGGAGATTTACATTGACTTGAATGTAGGTTAGTTCATTACATGCTGATATATTTTTTTATTTAATTTTTTAGGGGTTTTGATGTGTGTGTGTGTGTGTGTGTGTGTGTGTGTGTGCTTTTCTTTGTTTGATTTACTATAAAAAAAAAAAATCCAGCAAATGCACTCAATTTACAACAAAAGCATAAACTTGTTTCAGATAATCACACCTTAAAACAACTGATCTAAAATGTCCAGAAATCAATGAGCTGTTTAATGTCCAAATTGACCTCATTTACTTTCCTGGTCTTATTGTGGACGACTCTTTTTTTGAAGAAAAAAAATGTGTGTTTGTAATCTCTTATCAAAATGCGTCCATCTACTTTCTCTGTGAAACGATTTTGCTTGTTTGGCTGTCATCCCCTATCAATCTTATTTGTCAGACAAATAAGTGTCATATAGAGACCGCTTTTTACATTCAAGTTAATTTTGTATCTTTACATATACAGTTTTACTCGCAAATACACTATCATTCAAAAGTATGACAGGTGGTAAGATTATGTTTTTGAAAAAAAAATATTTTCTGCTCACCAACACTGCATTTTTTTTTTTTTAATCAAAAATCCAGTAAAGACAATACAAATCTGAAATATTATTACAATTTAAAACAACTGTTTATATTTGAATAAAAGTTAAAACGTAATTTATTCCTATGATGCAAAGCTGAATTTTCAACATCATTACTCCAGTCTTCAATGTCACATGATCCTTCAGAAATCATTCTAATATGCTGATTTGTTGATCAAGAAACATTAAATATTATTATTAATGTTGAAAGCAGTTGTGCTGCTTAATAATATAAATAAGAACAGCATTTATTTAAAACAGAAATATTTTATAACACTGCAAATGTCAATTTAATGCATCTATGCAGATTAAAAGTTTTTTTATTTTTTATTTTTTTCAAGCTGTACACAAAACTTTGTGTCGCATGTGCTCAGCAGGTTTCATAAAGTTTTGAGTTTTCCTTTAGGATTTACAGGATTTGTGGTAAATTTGGACATGCCCCTTTTCTAAACGGCCCAAATATAGCCTTCCAAAGGGTTAATTTAAATTGTTTTATGATAATTATTGACCTAGAGAGTCTAGAGAATTGTACCCCAGTGTTTTTTTCCAGATTGAGAAAAAACCTAGGACTAGTTCGCAGAAGTAGGTTTTTGGCATTTTCTCAATCATTTAACAAACGATTTGATTAACAGCAGTGGTTTTAGAGGCAAAGTTGTCCAGAAGGAGGAGTTCTGTCATATGATACAACTATTGCGTGTATATATGAAAAACCGCACAATGTACAATCGTGACTCCACCCCTTTCGAACATTTTGGCGTCCCTTTGCGACATGAAAGTTCCATTTTTTTTTGTTTTTGATAATTATCGATATTCACTCTCCAGAATATCCAGCGAAATTTATTATAAAGAATATTGGGCGAAAAACCTAGGACTAGTTCGCAAAATTTGTTTTTTCAAAAAAATCCAAAATACCTGAAAATTTTGTCAGGTTCACGATCGATTCTGAGGCATGCATTTTGTCTGACATGAGCCAAGGATTCCAACAACATAAGATTTCGTACTTTTGAACGCTGTAGCGCCCCCGTCAGGCCAATTGGGGCAAGCCTTGGTTTTTGGTGGTGTGAGTACAACCGTCCCTCCAAGTTTCAAGTCTCTACGACTCACGGTTTGGTCTGCATGATCAGTTTTCATGGAGATAGCTAATCCTTGGCCATTCTAACAATTACGCTATGTGCAAAGCTGTATGAAAATTTTTTTTTAAAAAAGCTATTAAAATTACGTTTTTTATACATAGTAATAGCTATTTAATAACTAGTAATTTCTGCATAATTTCACTGACATTTGTAGTGCATCCCCAACGTTTAGTATTTTCTCCTTGTACCCATGAATTATCAAGTACAAACACAGTTCAAGTTTTAATACGACTATATTGCACTTGATGAGAGTTTTGAAGTGTAGCACACTGTGATAAGTACAGCCTTGACCTGAAGACGACTTGCGCTCTGGTCCGTCTGCGGCTAAGTGCTCAGCTAATGTACCGTTCGAGAGCAAGAACCCGGCGGTCCTCGCGAGCTCTCCAGCATAACCCAACCAGCCAATGGGGCTGTGAGACTCTGACTTCATAGGGGAAATGCAGAATGTCACAAAGGGTCAGTGTAAAAGAGGAAATGACTCAGTTGTTGTGCATTAACTTGAAAGAACCGAGTATGCCACTAATGCTGACACATCTTGCACTTACTAGGCCAAATCTGCTTTAAAAGAGTGGCCACACAAATGCACTCAAAACACAGGCACAACATCAAAACACAGCAATCTGCCTGTCTCTGATTACAGAAATCGCCATCAACAAGCAACCGTCTGGTCGGGACAGAAGTCAGCCGCAATCTCACAAGTCTCTTAAGTCTCAAACAGATCTTTGGGATCTTCAAGAAACGTCACATCGACGTAAAAGATCGTACGGGGGGAGACGGGTGGCTTTTCTAATCTCTATTTGTTGGTGACCCACAAGGGACTGCATTGAGCAGGTGGAAAAAATGATTAATTTTGGTTAAGAGGGATTTGGACCACAGATCTGGTTGGTTTTTGCTACTGTACGCTTGCATACAAACACACTCTGCCAATGATACGGGGGTCAGACACAGTGTCGAGTGGAAACCAGCTGTGGTAGCCAGATTGAAGAGACGTTAATCCTCAAATCAGCTCGGTTTTAACCCAAAACCGCAAACGAGATTCTGAATATGAGCTATTTAATAGAGTGATATTCTGACAGCAGATGAGGGGTCAGTTAAAAAGATAGTTCACCCAAAAATGATAATTGTGTGATTAATTACTCACCCTTATGTCGTCCCAAATCCATAAGACCTTTGTTCATTTTCAGAACACAAATTAAGATATTTTTGATGAAATCCGAGAGTTTACTGAACCTGCACAGACAAGACTGACACAGAAAAGAAAAAAATATTGAATAAAGTTGTTATTTTTGTTTTCCTTGTGCACAAAAAGTATTCACGTAGCTTTGTAAAATTATGGTTGAACCACTAATGTCACATGGACTATTTTGACGATGTCCTTGCTACCTACTTCCATCAAAAATATCTTAATTTGAGTTCCGAAGATGAACAAGTAATTAATTCATGAGTAATTCATGACAGAATTTTAATTTTTTGGGTGAACTATGCCTTTAAGAGACATTGCAATCATGTTTATCCCATTTTTAATAGTATCTGACTGTAATAATGACAGACTATCTAGATTTCTCAGTGGAAATAAAGGGAAAAAGTCATTCATTTCAATAATTGAAATTAGAATAAGAGTGTGTTTCTTTTTCTTACCACCCATTGATTTAGGCTGTTGTTCTTGCAAAATTGCGGTTATGCTCAGCTTGCCAGTGTTTTCACGTCCCACTGCTAGACATGCACTGCGTAGGCCTATGTCATGGAGAAAGGAGAGGTTTTTGATTAAATTTGTCAGGAAATCAATCAAATAAAATGTCAGATAATCAGGTATAAAAACAAAAACGCTTTTCGTTTATTTGTGAATCAGATTACATAACACGCTTACCACAACACTGAAAATACAATCCAGAACAAACGCTATAATGTTTGAAATAGATTTTTAATTCAAATTTAATGAGTTTTAAAGATTAAGGCTCATTTATCAAAGGAAACATTTGTGAGTGTGACACATTTAAATAAGTCCACATGCTGGAAATACCTCAAACTGCGCGTGAACTAGATGATATTTTACTTTGTGAACTGGAGTTAACGTTTTCGTTTCTAAATCTGATTCCATGAAATCCATCTATGGTATGGAGGATGTGTCGTCAATGTTCCTGCACTAATTACTTCATGTCTAATGGCGACATAAGTGAGGTACATCACTCATTAGCTGTGTAATTTCTGTGACTATAAAACAGATTAAATATGAAAGTACATTTATATCTAGATAGAAATATTACAAATTGAAATATGGCCTACTTATTCAGAACAATAATGAGTAATTGTACAATATAATAAATCAAACCCAGTTTGTGAACGTAATTATTCACTAATCAAATAGAACCAAATATGAAAGTTAAGAATATTTGTAATATATAAATATAAATGTGTGTATATATATATATATATATATATATATATATATATATATATATATATATATATATATATATATATATATATATATATATAAACACACACACACACACACACACACACATATATAAATATATATATATATATATATATATATATATATATATATATAAAGAAATGGGGATTTTTTAAAGATTTTTTTTCTCCTAACTACGAGTTTACACCTTGCAATTTGCATTTTTCTGAAAATTGCATGACACAAACCTGCAACTGTTATTTCTTTTTTTCAGAATTGTGACATTATCACACATAAAGTGATAAATAAAGTCACAATTCTGAGAAATAACGTCATAATTGCAAGATATAAACTCACAACTGTGACTTTTACGTTTCTCTCGCAATTCTGACTTTATAAAACGCAACTGCAAGCTATTCAAAACTGTAAAATATAAACTCGCAATTCTGAGAACGTATTTTTTTTCCCATCAAAATTGGACTGTATATCTCTCAATTTTGAAAAAAGTCAGATTGTAATATATAAAATCGCAACTGTGAAAAAAGAGTCACAATTGCTAGTTTTTATCCCGCTATTTTGACTTTATAACTCGCAACTGCAAGCTTAAATCTTACAATTTTGAGAAAAAAAAATTTGTATCATGCAATTCTAAGAAAAAAAGTCAGAACTGTGAAACAAGTCGCAACTACCTTTTTTATTTTTTATTCAGTGGCGGAAATGGGCTTCCATATTTAATTTATATCAATATAAATGTAGAAAAAAAAAATAAAAAAATTACATGGTTTGGGTATGAAAGTATTTGTAATAACAATCAGTAATTACAGTATATAATTTATAATATAATTTTACTATATTAATATAATTTATGTGACTATGATGTGAGATTTAAAATAAAAACAAATAAAAACATTGACATGATCTGTGTTTATAATGACTGATAATAATAATCAGCATTTATGCAGTTTATGCAAGAAATTGTTAAAGATCAAATATAAAAGTTTATGTATACAGCATCTACGCATAAACATCAACATAAAAACTGCCATATGGTCTGGATACGTAATTATTCATAATAATAAAAGTAATCATTAACCATAATTTCTGACTATATGTTAGAGATTTAATTTAACAACTAATTTATCTAGATATAATCAGATAAAAACAGAGTTTGCATATGCATTTACAATAACAGTCACTAATTTCATATAGAAAGTATGCGATTTTAAAAAGTTTATTTATATCTACACATAAACAAATGCAAATTGACATATGGTGTGTGTATTTAATGATTCACAATAATCAGTAATTATGCTGTTTGTGCAACTATTTGATGGAGAGGATAAATAATATAAAAGTTCATTTCTACTGAGATGTAAACAAAAAAAAAAATTGACATGTGGTCCGCTAAGGTAATTATTCAGAATAATAATCAGCAATTATGTAGAATAATGATGCCACCGGCAAGAGTACAGGTGCATGAGCGGAAGAACGGCAGAGCGTGTGTGTGTGTGCGACGAGAGAGGAAGTTGTCAGAAAGACAGAGGGAGGGAGACAGCAAGAATGTGTGAGTGGTAAAATATTATCAGGTCAGTGTGAAGAGGGAGAGGGGTCAGATAATAAGACTCAATCGCGCTGAGTGAAACGTACTGGGAGAGAAAATGCTGACGTGTTTCCTCGGCACCATCCAATTCTGGAAGCGCCAGCCTTCTCGTTCTCTCCCTCGCTCTCTTTTTTATGCAGCGGTGTGGGTTCCACGGCCCACAAACTTTAGCACTTTACTGTCCATCCACGTGCCCATCTATCACAATGAAGGGCTGATGAAGAGACAGGAGGGTGAATGAGTGGAGGAGGGCGAGGGAGGGGAGGAATAAAACGAGGGATGGGGCCCATATTGAAACGGGAGGTCAGAGAAGATGAGCGTCGTGGCCAACCTTGTGTGTCCCGTTCTCTTATTTACCGCTCCACCACCGTAAGCCTATTACTGATGCTATCTTTCTCTCTCACACACACATATACACACACACACAACAAGACAAACTCAAACAAACATCGCGCAAATGTGACCTTTTGGGAACACTGCTAGAAAATACTCATTTGAATAATATGAAACTCCACCAAACAGCACAGCTAAATACGCCACATTAGACTAATTAATTTGCGTGTGCGTGTCCTTGTACAGACAAACACTCACGGAGACCTTTAAGCTACATTAGTGATGTCGAAGATGATTTCATATGATGCTAATGATCTCAGAAACCTGTTGACGTTCGTAGATTTAAAAAGAGAGTTCAGTCGACAATGAAAATTTGGATATCATTTACTTACCCACATGTTGTTACAAACCTGTATGATTTTCTTTCTTCTAACGAACGTAACGGGTGATGCTTATAAGGATCTTCAAGTTGCAAATCAACACAAATGGTCGATAAGGGCGGTCAAACCTCAAAACTGACAAAAAGCACAATAAAAGTATCATAAAAGTGCTCCATACAATTTTCAAATGTAACACATCTATATACAATGCATAATTGCAATATAGTTGTTCTCTAAAAATCTGCTATGTAGCTCTCAAATCTCATATGAAAAAATTTGAATATGTGCATATTCAAAATTGGTGCGATGCATCTGGTTAAACATGGGACGCATGAACATTAGTGGGGATTTATCATTTTTAATAAATCATGTTAACACATGCAAATGTACAGACTATGTACACACAAAAAAAAAATCCCCGGAGATCATCCAGGTTTGGTAAGTAAATGACAAATAAAATAAAATAAAATAAAATAAAATAAAATAAAATAAAATAAAATAAAATAAAATAAAATAAAATAAAATAAAATAAAATAAAATAAAATAAAATAAAATAAAATAAAATAAAATAAAATAAAATAAAATAAAATAAAATAAAATAAAATAAAATAAAATAAAATAAAATAAAATATTGAATGAACTATTTTAATGCAAAACATGATTTGTGAAGATCATACAGGTTTGGTAAGTAAATGACAAATAAAATAAAATAAAATAAAATAAAATAAAATAAAATAAAATATTGAATGAACTATTTTAATGCAAAACATGATTTGTGAAGATCATACAGGTTTGGTAAGTAAATGACAAATAAAATAAAATAAAATAAAATATTAAATGAACTACTTTAATGCAAAACATGATTTATGAAGATCATACAGGTTTGGTAAGTAAATGACAAATAAAATAAAATAAAATAAAATAAAATAAAATAAAATATAATATTGAATGAACTATTTTAATGCAAAACATGATTTATGAAGATCATATCATACAGGTTTGGTAAGTAAATGACAAATAAAATAAAATAAAATAAAATAAAATAAAATAAAATAAAATAAAATTGATTGAACTACTTTAATCCAAAACATGATTTATGAAGATCATACAGGTTTGGTAAGTAAATGACAAATATAATACAATAAAAAAAAAAAAAAAAAAAAAAAAATTTGATTGAACTATTTTAATACAAAACATGATTTATGAAAACCATACAGGTTAGGTAAATAAAATAAAATAAAATAAAATAAATAATAAATAAATAAAAAAAAAAAATCAAATAATCAAATGAACAACTTTAATTCAAAACTTGATTTATGAAGATCATACAGATTTGGTAAGTAAATGACAAAAAATAAAATAAAATAAATAAATAAATAAATAAATAAAATAAATAAAATATTGAATTAACTACTTTAATGCAAAACATGATTTATAAGCATTTGGAATATAACAGTACTGTAAATTTGTAAAGTATATAGAGATTTTTTTTTATTTTTATTTTTTTTTTTAAATTTACTTTTTTTTCAACAAACACGCATTAAATTGATCAAAAGACATCAGTAAAGACATTAATAATGTTACAAAATATTTCTATTTCAAATAAATGCTGTTCTTTTTAACCTAAAAAGTCCTGAAAAATGTATCATGGCTTCAAAAATACTAAGCAGCACAACTGTTTTCAACACTGATAATATTTCTTAAGCAACAAATCAGCATATCTGAATGATTTCTGAAGGATCAAGACTGGAGTAATGCTCCTAAAAATCCAGCTTTGCATTATATGAGTAAATTACATTTTTAAACATAATCAAGTAGAAAAGAGCTATTTCAAAATATTACAGATTTTCCTATATTTTTGATCAAATAAAATCAGCCTTGGTCAGCATATGAGACTTCATTAAAAACATTCAAAAATCTCACTGATGCCAAACTTTTGAAAGGTGCTTATTTTATATTTTCAGGCCCCACAAATATAGCAATACATTATGTATTTAATATAAAATACAATATTTGGGCCTCATGAATATATCGAAAGTGCACAGTACAAAAGCTGACACACACAAAGGTTTCTTTCCTTCACAAACTCTCTCATTCAGCACAAAAACAACTGCTTTAACACAGATCTACAGACTAAAGGTCTCCAAGGACCCACCAACTCAAGTTGTGCCAAGCACATCCGTTGTTTTACCGGAGACGCAATCATATCTGACAGTGATGGACGTGGCAATGAAGTAGAGCCGTCTCACTGAAGGAGAACACACACATACACACGCACACATTAGTGGGCGCTGTACAATGAGCGCTGCAAACAGGTCTGAGTATCGCTAACAAAACGAGTCAGATTAGAGGGGTAAACTCGGCTAAATCCTCCAAAAGAGGGAAACGGCAGCGGCAGAAATAACCCAGAACAGATCGGCACGGAGCCTCTAACAAAAAAACGATTAAGCTGTAAAACAGTCCTTTAATAGCTTAAGCCATGTGCTCCATTATCTCCCTTCCTCCACCCACATGCACTGTCTCATAGCTGCTCCTGCCCACGCGTAAACACGCTCGTACAGTCACGTAACCCGACAGATGGGGTTTGGGGTGTGTTTTTAGGTAAAGGCCACCTTCTTTTGCTTTCTGAAAGGCGTTTTAATTAACAGCTGAGGTCAAAAACTAGGCTAATCCTACGACAAAGCACCTAAGTGGCATAGTTTACGTTTTAATGCATCCCATATCTGACTGAACTTCAGGCTTTCGGGATTCGCAGAACTGATTCAAGTGTGAAATTCTCAATAGTTTTCGAGTGTTAATCTCGCCGAGTCGGTTCTCATTTTAACCGAAGCATATTTTAGATATCTGAGGCTGCTTTGATTTGAGACGACCGCACAATGAGATCTTACTCCGCTATGCTTTTCAGCTACCTTTTCATCTCCATGTGCAAGGTTTTTTTTTTTTTTTTTTTAAGTGAAACTTTGTCTGATTAAAATCATTTTTTACTTCCTCAAACCTCCAACTTCTGAACTCGCGATGCAGGAAAATGTGATTATATGAAACTTGCATAAATAGCTGAAGGCATGATGGTGCATGAGATAAATAGTAATGCGTAGTCGAAGGCTAATTGCTGAGCGCCCGCATCTGCATGTAATTTCTATCACGACCGTGATAATGTGTTGACAAGTGCACAAGACCTTGATTGTTGATATATGGGAAAATAAAATTAAAAAAATTGATGTATAAGGTAAGACATCAGAGTTTTGTTTGCTGTTGTTAATAAAGCCTACTAGATTATTTTCAGTTACATCCAAATTGGCCTTCATCTGTTAAAATGTCAAAATATAACATCAAATGCAACATGAAAATGCATTTCTTGCTAACTTTTTTTATATAACAATTCTAACCAATAACAATTCTAGAATAATTTACTCGCTCCTATGTCATTCCAGTCCTGCATGACTTTCAATTATCTGTGAAGGACAAAAAAGATGGAATATCTTATTTTGAGTGATTCATTAGTGCATGGTAATTCAGTGGAAAAAGTGCCTTTTCAATCTTTCATTAAAATCGTATGATTTGCTCTGCTTCTGAAATAACTGTACTTTTTGGGTGACATGAACTTCTTTTTTCAATCTAAGGTGTAAAATACCTGGAGAGAGTTGCCTGTTAGCATTTCCATATGTGCCAAAGCAAACGAGCCCAACGGTTGAACCCCTGCTTCCAACCACCTGTCATTTACAGACAACTTTTCACCATCCAACCATATCACTAGAGACATGAGAAAAACATGAGCATTGAAGTCTAAAAATATCTGTGCTTTTTAATTAATCGGAGATAATCACTAAAACGCAAAATGAATAAATTAAAAATAAACAGAATAAAACAAAACATTAAAAAAATACAATATATATGCTGCAGAGAGATAGAGTCTTTTCACGACATGTCATCAGTCGGCCATATTGGTGACTAAAAAGTGCCACTGAACTGAACTAAACAATTGTTGATAATAATTGAATGGTCAATTATTGTTATGTTTTGGGCTGTACTAATCGGTCGGACCAAGAAAAACATTCCGAGTGCTACAGACTGCCAAAAGTTATAACAAATCAAGGAGAAGAGTGCAAAAAACTGTCTGAGGAACAAAAGGTGTTTGTGGTTGGCCAAAATAAACCGGGATTTCCAGGACAAGCATCTTGACAACATTTGTGTTCGTTCTTATCATTTCCCATCAGTTAGGTGAAATATTAGGCTAATATCCAAATTAATACCGCTCATACGTATCTTTACCACCTAGTAACTTTAGTTTGTCAAAATATTACACCCGTTCTTTCTTACTAGGTTCTTCACTATGATTTAGCAGCTTCCACATGTTTTTTCCATGGTTTAGACAGCATAAATTAGCAGAACAATGAATTTAGTAGTACATTAACCGTGCAATCTATGATGTTGTTTACATTCGAGCCTATATGGCTGCGCATATGGGAAAACTGACCAAATTGTGACGTAAGTGCAAACCCTATATATGTATGTTATTTATGGAGTTGGCAATTCAAAGATAATGTATGCACAATTAATTAAAAACAAACAAAGAAGTACTTACCTATCAGGATATATTAGTGGTTTATTTATACAGTGCCATGCAAAAGTTTGGGAACCCCTTGCAGATTATGTGAAAATTTAAATTATTTTAACAAAATAAGAGAGATCATACAAAATGCATGTTGTTTTATTTATTTATTTATTTTTAGTACTGTCCCGAGTAAGATATTTTACATAAAAGATGTTTACATATACGGTAGTCCACAAGACAAAAAAAAAATAAAAAAATAAATTAAAAAAAATAAAAAATAGCTGAAATTATTAAAATAACCCCCTTCAAAAGTTTGGGAACCCTTTGTTCTTATTACTGCGTGGCTACCTGGATGATCTATGACTGCTTTTATGTTTAGTGATAGTTGTTCATGAGTCCCTTGTTTTTTCTGAACAGTAAAATTGAGCACTGTTCTTTAGAAAAATCCTCTAGGTCCTGCAGATTCTTCAGTTTTCCAGCATCTTTTGCATATTTGAACCCTTTCCAGCAGTGACTGTATGATTTTGAGATCCATCTTTTCAAACTGAGGGACTCAAACACAACTATTAAAAAAGTTTCAAACATTCACTGATGCTCCAGAAGGAAACACAATGCATTAAGTGCCGGGGGGTGAAAACTTTTGAACAGGATGAAGATGTCCAAATTTTTCTTATTTTGTTGAAATATATACACTTAATACTGTCCTTTGGAAGCAACAGAAGATACTTAAATACTCCAGAAGACAAATTAAGTACAATTTACCTAGATCTTCAAATTTAAAAAGTTTTCATCCCCCTGTGTTTCCTTCTGGAGCATCAGTGGAGCATCAACATTTGTTATACAGTCACTGCTGGAAAGAGTTCAAATATGCAAAATATGCTGGAAAACTGAAGAATCTGCAATCCTGGAGGATTTTTCTGAAGAACAGTGCTCAGTTCAACTGTTCAGAACAAACAAGGGACTCATGAACAACCATCACAAAAAAACAAAACAAAACAAAAAAAACAGTCGTAGATCATCCAGGTAACCACACAGTATTAAGAACCAAGGGTTCCCAAACTTTTGAAGGGGGTTATTTTAATCATTTCAGCTATTGTTTTGTAGAAATGTAAACATTTTTTATGTAAAATGTTTACATTTTGTAAAAATGTAAACATTTTTTTATGTAAAATATCTTACTCAGGACAGTACTAAAAAGAAAACAACATGCATTTTGTATGATCTCTTTTATTCTGTAAAAATTATTCACATTTTCTGCAAGGGGTTCCCAAAATTTTGTATGGCACTGTATAAATATATACACACACACACACACACACTACAGTGTACGACTATGAAAAAATATTTAGGAGCACTAGTGCAACTGACCCGATCAGCATATTTGTGAGGGGAGTTTCAAAGGTTTCTATGTGTTTTTGCAAGGTTGAGTAACAGACATATTTAATGAATCCTTTCATAAACAGAGGGTAGAGAGACTGTAAATAAGAGATTCATTGTGCAGTGTAGAGAGCTTCGTTGATTATAATGGAACTTTGTGAGATTGTGGTGAACTAAGATGAGTAACAGCTTTTAATGATTTTGTGAGTTTGTGAAATATTGATTTAATACAACAGTAGAATAAACAAGAAGTTAACATTAAGTGACTTACACTGTCTGACTATTTCGTTGTCAAAAATAGTGTGAAACAAGTCTGAAACATTACAATAAAAAATAATTGTTTCTAATTTAATATAAATTATAATATATTCCTGTGATGCAAAGCTTAATTTTCAGCATCAATAATCCAGTCTTAAGTGTCACATGATCCTTCAGAAATCAGTCTAATATGCTGATTTATTATTAGAATTATCTATGTTGGCAACAGTTGTGCTGTCACATTTTTAAGATACTTTCTTCAGTATTCTTTGATGAATAAAAAGAACAGCTTCTACTCAAATTATATATATTTTTTCTAACAATATAAGTCTTTGCTATCATTTCTTATCAATTTAACACATCCTTGTTGAATAAAAGTATTCATTTCTTTCAAAAAAAAAAGAATAAAAATGTACTGACATAAAATTTTCGAACAGTAGTGTAAATGGTTAGAAAATATTTCTGTTTTAAATAAATGCTGTTTTGTTTTGTTTTTCCTGAAATCCTGAAAAAAAAAAAAAAGAATCAAAGGTTTAAAAAAAATATTAAGCAGCACAACTGTTTTCAACACTGATTATAAAACAGCATATTAGAATGATTTCTGAAGGATCATGTGACACTGGATTAACGATGATGAAAATTCAGCTTTGATCACAGGAATAAATTCGATTTTAATGTATATTAAAACAGAAAAACATTATTTTACATTGTAATAGCTTTTCACAATATTGCTTTTTTTTCTGATTAAATAAATGCAGCCTTGATGAGCATAAGAAACTCTTTCAAAAAACGTCATTTTTGAACAGCACTGTAAGCAGATCCTATTTGTATATTGCAGCACCAGAAAAACAAAATGGCTACTGCATGTGTGAAATGCAAACTATGGTTATTTTAGTCACCGTCAGCTGTCACACGGCAAGATTTCCTGTCTGACTATGGGGACAATTCAATAGATGGAACCGAAAATCAGTGTGAAACCATCTTCTAGTCTCAGTTCATTGATTCGCAGAGGCGAATGCCAGATTTGTCAATATTTCTAATAAATATTTGACACATTATTTTTGTATCTGACAGCGTTGACCCATATTGAGTGACAGGCGAGGGAACAACACGCATTCTGAGAAAACAGAAGGAGTGTAGAAGATTCACTTCCTTCTCACTTTCTGCAGCTCGTTTTGTAAAAATCAGTGGCTGATTTAAAATACAATATTCCTAAAGACTCTCTCATTAATGGCTGCATAGTTCCTGTCGACTGCAGGTGTTCTCTCCTCAGTCTAGCTAGGTGAGAGTCATTAGTTTAGCTCCGAAATTTCACCTCTCCCACTTTGAAAGTACTTAAAAAGCAGCTGAGCAGCCTCTCGGCGCACGTGCAGCTGCCTCGGCTGCCTCGCGAAAGCTCCAGAGCGCCGTTAAGGGGCTTTTCCCGAAGGCTCTCTCAAATCTCTTTTCTCCGGCTTCCTTTAAGTCACCATCATGCCGTTCTCTAGCTCCCTCCCTGCCCCCCCCGTCTCTCGGTGAAAGTGTCCGTGGAGACCGTGACTGGATGACTGGCCCACCCTCCACCTGCGGCGGCTCCAGTCACAGAGTCGTGGGCTCACGGCCCCCCTGAGGAGAGCCTTGGGAAAGAAAGTCTCACTAACAGATGGAATCTATTGTCTAGAGGGAGACTGGAATAAAAGGAGAGAGTGGTGGAACTCAGGGGTGCAAATGTGGAACGAGGCGGCGGTGTTAAGACTTACTTGAGGGTGGCGCGGGTGGGCTTCAGTTAACTTGGATTGTTGCCTTGCTTGGTTTTTAATGAACCTTTGAGCCAATGAACTTAATGAGGCGTAGTCTCTTAGCCAAAGCCCATCCACACACACAAACACACGCTCAAACCGGACATCTACTCTGCTAGAGAGGAATTATAGAGGTTAGAGTCGGACCATGTAGCAATGCTGTTCGCCTTTACTGGCATTCATTGTTATAGTATTAATGAGACACTATTTTATTTATTTATTTATTTATTTATTTTTTGTACTTTCTATATCCAGTTTAATTTTGTTATTTATTTATTTCTTTTTTTACTATAGTATGGACCAATTATTTATTTATTTTACTATCTCAAATTTTATTTAAAGTAACAATTTTTTTAATGGTTTTAGTTTTAGTTACTATAACTATAACAACCCATCTTGAAACAGAACCACATGCTAAAACTTTAATTATTATTATAGTTAATATTTTAAATTTGATTTTCTGTTTCATTTTAATTTTAAGTATTAATCATTTTATTTTTTGTAATTTTATTAGTTAATTAGTTACTGTTTTTATATGTGACTATATTTTTTTTAATAATTTTTCAGTTTTAATCTGATTTACTGAGTTTAATCTGAGAATCTGAGTTAATCTGAGTAAAAACAATTTTTATTTCAGTTTTAATTTTAGTACTTAAATTTCTTCAAGTACAACAAGTTAATAATAATAATATTCTAGTAATTATCAAATTATTACATATAAAAACTATTAAATCATTAATAATTAACATTTTTAACAATTCAAATAATTTTATTAATTTTAGTTAATATATTTGTTTAAAGAATCATTTTTATTAGTTACTTTTTTGTTTTCATTAATTTTTATTTGTTTATTTTAGTAATTTTCATTTCAGTTTAAATTTTAGTTTTAGATTTTAAATATCTAAATCAGTTTTATTTTTGTATTTTCAGTTTTCAATCTTAAATTTAACAAGTTTTAGTAATTTTGTTGTGCTTTGCCATTTTTATTTAAAATGTTAGTACATTAATTTTTTACTTCAAGTAAAAAAAAAGTTAATAATCCTACTAATAATTAATAATTAATACATTTCTAAATATAAAAATATTAAATTATTAATCATTTAAATTTTTTAAATTATTTAAATATTTTTAATATTTTATTTTTGTATTTTCAGGTGTTGTTTTAATTACACTGAAGGTTGTAGTAATTTTATTGTGTTTGCCATTTTTAGTTACAGTCGAAACAAAAAATATTCAGATACCAGATTTAATTTTTGATATTTTTTTCAGGACACTGTAGTTAATTTATGTAAGTGATGATAGCAAAATAAAGTAAACTGTGACATATTATACCCCAAAATTCTCCATACTACCAGTAAAAATGCTAAAAATTTGGGACCATACCTATTAAATTTTGTTACATACCTTTCTATCAAAGTTATCTGAAATGATCAAGATGAATTTGTTCTGACACAGTGTAACTCTTGAGTTCTTGTCATATTTTATTACCATTTTCTAAATTATAGTGAATAAACTGTCATAAGGTGAGAAATTTTGAAGGTGTCTGAATACATTTTGGTTTGACTGTAATTCATTTGTGATTATCAAGAAGAATTTGTTCTGACACAGTTTAACTGAGTTCCTCTTAAATTTTATTAGCATTTTCTAAACTATAGCGAATAAACTGTGAAAATGTGTGAAACGTTCAAGGTGTCTGAATACATTTTGGTTTTGCTGTACTATATATTTTTTCTACCTTTTTTATTTTTTTATATCAGTTTTAGATTTTGTACTAAAATAACAAAGTAGCATTTTTAAATGGTTTTGGTTTTAGTTAACTACAATCTATCCACATATTCAAAACACATGCTCAAACCTGACATTCAGGCTCAACACCACATTCTCTACTCAGTAGAGAGGAATTACAGAGGTCAGGGTCAGACCGTGTCGCTATTCTGCTCGTCTTTATTAGCGCAAGAAGAGGCGTTCGAGAGCTCCGGCTTTCATCATTTCCTCGTCCGCCTCTTTGTATGATTGTTGTGTGACATAAAAAGAAGATCGCCACCTAGACCTGGTGCCTTTCAGTCCCTTGATGCATTCACAGCACACGAACTCAAGTACACACACGCATTCTGAACACTGATTGCAGTTTTACTGTCCCTTGTGCAAGCGAGGACCTCATTATATACCAACACAAACCAGGACAGACAAAGAAAAAGAAACGTGTGTGTGTATGTGTACATGTTATGTGTGGCGCTCTATTAAACTGACAAAGCTGCTAATTAACCAGACCTTTTGTGTAGTGTCTATAGAAGCCGTATAAACCAGCCCGCCTCAATATGGAGAGAAATGCCAGAGTGGAATGCATGAATCTGAATGGGCCACAACAAGAATGTCCCACTTCAAAGAAACCCCTCTTCAACAGCTCCTATTTGAGTAAATACATCAGCACAATACTAGGAGCAAATTAAGTGGCATTGCAACTACTGTATATAAACACACAGACACAGGCTGATGAGCTCATTGCTTTGATGCATGCATAAAAACAAATTATCTGCAGTTATGAGTGCTAAGCAGAAAATGTGAATGTCTGTCATTAGCTAGTATTTGGTTTTTGGTTCCTTATTTTTGTATTTAGATTTCATTTTAAATTTAAGTAAAGTTTTAATCATTTAACATTTAATCATTTATATATATTATAGCGTTGAAACCCTATTGTAATTGTTAGAATGGTTACGGATGAGCGATTTCCACCTAAAACTGATTGTGGAGAGCAAACAGTAAGTCGTAGAGACTTAAAACTTGGAGGGATGGTAGTACTCACACCACCTACAACGTGACCAAGGCTCGCCCCAATCGGCCTGACGGGGGCGCTACGGTGATCGAAAGTACGAAATCACTCACAACTCCTAAACCGTCAGTCGCAGGCTCAAGTGTCAAATTTTCGGGTTGCAAAACCTACTTTTTTGCAAACTAGTCCTAGGTTTTTCGTTTGATCGGGACCAAACCAGTAACTTTTGACTTACTGCGGCAAAGGGACGCCAAAACGTTTGAAGGGGGCAGGGCCACTTTTAGTAAAATTCCTATAACTCCTGAACAAAATGAGATATCTTTGCCAAACATGGCACACTTATGAAGACCTCAAGGTGAGGTCACAAGGGAAAAAAATGCCAACTCTGCTCTGCCGGCTGCAACTCTGCATCTACACAAACTTAGTGCCGGTCACTTTCAGGCGCTACGTAATATCATTACGCCTGCTGCACCCATGGTATGGCAGCAAAGTTCCTTGATTATTATGCCGGAATGAGAGTATAGTTCCTACCCATATCAGCCTAGGAAATCTCAACTTTTCATTTTTTTCGTCAGTCTTAGTACATGATGTAACTACAGAAGAGTCAAGTTTTAAATAGGAAAAAATATTGTCATTATATATGGTCATTTTTGAGCGAGATGCTAACGGTCTAATCGAATTCAATGACCTATGCTAAGCTATGCTGAAAGTGCTACCGCCAGACCCAGAGATCAGCTGAATGGATTCGAAAACGGAAAAACTCAACTGTTCAACTCTAGAGGAGTTGGACAATGAGCCTATTTTCAAAAAAAGTGGAGTGCTCCTTTAACGGAGGCCGATTGGAATGAAACTCAGTGGGCCTGTTTGACTCACGGCTCCAAAGGTCTGTGAGAAACTGAGAGCGGTATCGCATTTTTTGAAGGTGTAAACGATTGTACATTACATGGTTTTCCACACATACACGCAATATTGATATCGTATGACAGACCTCCTCATTCCAAACAACTTTGCCTCTAGAACCACTGCTGTCAATCAAACTGTTTTTTTTTTAATGACTGAGAAGATGTGAAAAACCTACTTTTGTGAACTAGTCCTAGGTTTTTCACTCTGGAAAAACCTCTTTAGGTCAATAATTATAAAAAACATGTTGAAATTTACCCTTTGGGAAGCTATAATGAGAAAAGGGGCCTGTCCAAATATACCCAAAAGCCTATAAAGCTTAAACGAAAACTCAAAACTTCACAAAACCTGCTGAGCGCATTCGACAGGTGATTCTAAACAAGCATGGAAAGTTTCAGGGAGATCTGACCACAGCTGGCACTATAGCAGTTAAAAAGGATTCAAAAACACTGTATTTCTATGAGAAGTCACCTGGAAATGCTTTTTTAATAATTGATTTAGGTGGTTACAGGCTTGCTAAATAATATGTAATGTCTTTTTCCTTACGTGCTTACGGTAATCACTACTTGCAGCTATATTTAATTTTTATTTTTGTTATCATTGGTTTGGCAACTAGCTGAAATACAATCCACAATTTCTTAATTATTTTATTTAAATTTTAAAAATATGGTTTTAGTTTTAATTACCCATAATAACTTCATAGTTATTAACTTCAATAATTAGTAGCATTATATTTTTTGAATTTAGCATTAACTTTTCCCTCTTTTTTAGGTCACAACCCGCAAGTTCAGAACCACTGCATTTCGCAACCCCAAAAAATGTTCAGTCATCATTTACTCCCCCTCAAGTTGAGCCAAAACAGCATGATTTTCTTTCTTCTATGGAACATAAAAGAAAATATTTGATAAATGTTTCAACAGTTTTTGTCCATAGAAAGTAAGTCGAAAAGGCTCAAGAGTTTCATGCTCCAAAAAGGACAAAAAGGTTGTGTAAAAGTAATTCATACAGCTTGAGTCTACTGAAGAACAAAACTTAAGTGGATATTCGCTGTGAAATCGAATCAAATATTGAACAACTGATGTATAAAAAGGCCAAATCAAATATGGCGATACATCTGTAAAAATGACAGATAAAAAACTGAGAGAATTTTAGATAGATAGATAGATAGATAGACAGATAGATAGATAGATAGATAGATAGATAGATAGATAGATAGATAGATAGACAGATAGATAGATAGATAGACAGACAGACAAAAAACATGGGTGACTGGCCTTTTTTAATTAGAAAGGAGGAAAGAAAAACATGGAGTCATGATCCCATTAGAAGAAGAAATAAATAGGAGGAGGATGGGAGGTTGTGTGCATTTTTCACACGTAAAGAGTTTGAACTCTCCTGTCTGAGCGAGCCATTCATTATGACTCTCATTACAGTAAACACAGTTTATTATAAAATAACACGCTCACGCGCAGCACACCGAGACGAGCGCGTCTATGCATACATACAACAACATGCTGCAGTATTTCACATACCTCAATGATGCCAACGAGTCCCTACAGCAATCTTCTCTTCAATCTAACTTAATGTCCTTAAACGGTCATCCTTAACCATCTGTAGCTTGTTTAAGGCATGTTTGTGGCAGCATACGTCTACACCTGTGATATCACAACAACAAAGCTTAAAGCAAGCATACATAAACAACCATCCCATATTTTTGCAATTATCTTTATATTTACCTCAGACGGAAGTGAAGAATGAGGGTGAATTTGAATTAAATTGCTCCCACTTCACAGGAAGTTGAAGTAATCAGGACGAAATTCAACACAGATAACTTACGTATTCTGGAAAAATTAAGTATTATTCCATCCTGATCCATAGCTGAAGTTATAACTCACCCAATAATGAAAATTCTGTCATTATTTACTCAATCCCATATCATTCTTTCTTCATAACAGTTAATACTGGAAGTTAATTACCACTATATATCCTTATTATTCTTCAATGCGAAGGTAAGCCTAGGGGCAAGACTTCCGGTTCATTAGCCACAACAGCTAACCAGAAGAATAACAACGTTCAGTAAACGTGTGTAAAACTGTTTGCACTACAAACCAGTGTGTTCATAATTAAGATAATGCATTAGAATAATATGGTAAGACACACCAATTTGCAATATCAAGCAGCAAAACGATCTCTAACGGCAAAATAACGTGCATTATAAAGGCTATGTTGAAATTTTAAGTAGACATAATAATCCACATCTCTCTCCAGTGTACATAAATAAGCTTTTTGTTGTTAATTTGTTTTAAAAAGCACATTTTGAATTGCACAAAACACTCAAATATGGAAGCCTGTTGAATTAAAAAAAAATGTACAAAATTGCGACTTTTTTTCCTCAGAATTCTGACTTTTTTTCCACATTTGCGTGATATAAACTCACGATTGCATGTTATAAAGTCAGAATTGTGAGATATAAACTCGCAATTATAAGAAACAATGTCAGAATTGCATGATATAAACTGACAATTGTGAGTTATAAAGTCAGAATTCTGACCTTTTTTCTCAGAAATGTGAGTTTAACTCACAATCGTTAATTTTTTAATAAGAATTGCAAGTTTATCTCACAATTCCGACTTTATAACATACAACTGAGTCATTAAGTCAGAATTGTGAGATATAAACTTGCAATTCTGAGCACATATGTTTTTTTTTCCCCCCTCAAAATTGGACTTAATAGCTCACAATTGCAAGTTTATATCTCACAATTCTGAGAAAAAAGTCACAACTTCGAAAAAAAGAAAAAAAAAAAAAGTCAGAAATGCTAGTTGTTTTATCCTGCAATTCTGAGAATAAATCAGAATTGTGACTTTATATGTCGCAATTCTGACTTTATAGCACACAATTGAGTTATTAAGTCAGAATTGTCACAACTGAGTCACAATTCTGAGAAAAAGTCACAATTTCAAAAAAAAGTCAGAAATGCAAATTTTTTAATCTCGCAGACTTGTGACTTTATATCTTGCAATTCCAGCTTTATAACACATAATTGCGTGTTTATATCACAGTTCTGAGGAAAAAAAACCAGAACTGCGAGATGTAAAGTCACAATTCTGAGAAAAAAGTCATGATTTCAAGTTTGTCTCGCAATTCTGAGAAAAGGTCAGAAATGTGACTTAATATCTTGCAATTCTGAATTTATTTCTCAGAATTGTGAGTTTATATCTTGCAATTCTGGCTTTATAACACACAATTGAGTTAAGTCAGAAATGTGAGATATAAACTTGAATCCTGAGAACATATCAGTAATTTCTCTACAACTTGCAACTGCAGGTTTATATCTCACAATTTTGAAAAAAAAAAAAAAAAAAAAAAAAAAAATAGGTCAGAATTGCGAGAAATAAACTCACAGTTGCAAAAAAAAAAGAAAAAAAAAAAAACAGAATTGCACGTTTTTTTATCTCGCAATTCTGAGAAAAAGTCAGACTTGTGACATTATATCTTGCAATTCTGACTTTATAACACACAATTGCAAGTATATATCAAAATTGTGAGGGAAAACAGCCAGAATTGTGACTTAATATTGCAACTTGCAAGTTTATATCTTACAATTCTGACTTTATAATACACAATTGAGTTAAGTCAGAATTGTGATATATAAACTTGCAATTCTGAGAACATATCAGTCATTTCTCCCCAACTTGCAATTGCGAGTTTATATCTCACAATTCTGGGAAAAAAAAAAAAAAAAAAAGTGAGAATCACAAGATATAAACTTGCAGTTGCAAGAAAAAAAGTTAGAATTGCAGGTTTTTTATCTTGCAATTCTGAGAAAAAGTCAGACTTGTGACTTTATATCTTGAAATTCTGACTTTATAACACACAATTGCGAGTTTATATCACAATTCTGAAGAAAAAAAGCCAGAATTGTGAGATGTAAACGCAAAAATGAGAAAAAAAAGTCAGGATTGCAAGTTTGTCTCGCAATTCTGAGAAAAAGTCAGAATTGTGACTTTACATCTTGCAATTCTGACTTTATTTCTCAGAACTGAAACTTCTCAGAATTTCAAGTTTATTTCTCAGAATTACAATTCTGAGAAAACAAGCCAGAATTGCGAGATACAAACTTGCAATAGCAAGAAAAAAAGTCATAATTCTGAGATAGAAAGTCGCAATTGCCTTTTTTAATTTTTTATTCAATGGTGGAAATGGGCTTCCTAGGCTTTACTCTAATGTGCCAAGCAATCAGAACTGAATGGAACTGAAAACTGTGGTGATGCATTGAATCAAGTTATGCATTGAACCGTGGGCTAACTGTATTGTTGCATTCCTAATATATATATAATTCAATCATAAATGGCGTACAACCCCGCTGCTAAAACCATAAACTACATTTTAAAGTTGTTGGCTCATTGGCTCAGGTCTCTATGATAATCTGGTCTCTACATATGGCTCAGGTCCATCCTTCAAATCAAGTCAATGAGATTTTGTCCACTTTATTGGCCACCAGGCAAAAATTGTACATCTAATCACTTAAAAATATCAATAATTTGAGGTATCATTCCAATAGAACAAACAATGCAACTATGAGCAATAATAACAGCAATACTTGCATTAAGCTCATTACTTAAAGGGACAGTTCACCCAAACATGACTGTCTTTTTTCTGTGGAGCACAAAAGACGACTTTGGGCTCTAAAGTGGACCCATTTTAATGAACTGAAAAAAGAAAACATGTGAGGTAAAGGTAATGACAGAGTGACTTTAAGACTTAAATTATTCTCTAAGAATTCTCTGTATGCTGATAAGCCTCCACAAGACGATTCTGATTCTGTTTTGCTGTTCCCCAAGGGACACTTTTAGGAATTTTGTCCCCACAAGAATTGCAAAACCTGCCCACATAAGCACATATGTACTTAGCAGTGGTAAGACACAAACCACAAACCTCATGTAATGATTTCTGGTTAGCCCGTTTCTTTTTTTTTTCCGTTTTCTGAATGCATTCTCAGCAAAGTTCTACCTGCTTCCACATGCTCTTATATAAATGCCCTTGATTGCTTTATTTCATTCGTAATAGTTAAGGCCGATAAGCCTCTGTGTGTGTGTGTGCAGCAGTGTGCCTGTGTGAGATAGATGGAATGCAGTGAGCTCAGAGTTGCCTGGTCGACATTCCTCCACAACCCTAAGACTAATTGATTGGGGTGTCAGAGTATGTGTGTGTGTGAGCGAGAGTTCATGTGTGTGAGGGTGAACGTCTGCCAGATGGCTGAGGGATTGCAGTTCGATTAGTGTGAATGGGCATGAGCCTAGCGATTTTGTGCTTGAGAGTGTGTGTACGAACCGCAGCGATTTGAAAACCTTAAACTCGCTCTAAAAGACAGGACTCTACACTATTATTGGCTATCGCACAACGTAATGGGAAAAAAACAAGTGCATGAGTGCTCTTTGACTACATAGGCTACTCAAACTACTCCTTGGCACTGTATTTGCAATGCCTGCCTGTTGTGATACCGTCATAACCAAGGTTTTCATTGAGAAAGCAGCTCGGCAAAACATTGGATGTATCCATGGAAATCGTGAGGTAGTGACGTTCGTTTTGTTCCCACCTACGGCTAACAAAAGAAGTTAACTACACCATATGCGCAGCTCCAAGTCTCAAGGGTTAAATTGGAAAGTCATTTAAAACCACTCTCTAGCCATCGATGAAAAGAAGATATGGATGCTTCGTGTAATTATTTTAATTGTCCACAATTAGCCTTAACAATACTTTTCAGATGTATCTCTCCCTACAGGGTGGTTTTAATTGTTTCGGAAAAAAAAATCTCACCTAGATTTTTCTAAATGCAGTGTCTGATTGATGTCTGCACATTCTCAAAATAGTATTCGTTTTTTTTGTTTTGTATTAAAGGGATGATGAACCTTTGTTCATCTTCAGAACACAAATTAAGATATTTTTGCTGAAATCTGAGATACAGCAAAGCAACTGACACGTTCAAGGCCCGGAAAGGTAGTAAGGACATCATTAAAATAGTCCATGTGACATCAGTGGTTCAACCGTAATATTACGAAATAAACAAAAATAAGTAAATAAACAGTAACAACAATTATACTTTTACTAGTAGTAGTTTCTTAATTATTATTGCCTATAATTAGTGCTGTCAAATCAATTAATCGCGATTAATCGTATCCAAAACAAAGGTTTGTGTTTATACATTACATATATTTCTTAAATATATGCATGTATGTGTGTGTATTTATATTTACATATAAATATACACAGTACACACACATTCATTATGTAAACAAACTTTTATTTTGGATGTGATTAATCACGATTAATCGATTTCCCACCTATGGCTAACAAAAGAAGTTAACTACACCATATGTGCAGCTCCAAGTCTCAAGGGTTAAATTGGAAAGTCATTTAAAACCACTCTCTAGCCATCGATGAAAAGAAGATATGGATGCTTCGTCTAATTTTTTTAATTGTCCACAATTAGCCTTAACAATACTTCTCAGATGTTACCTCTCTCCCTACAGGGTGGTTTTAATCGTTTCGGGGAAAAAAAAAAAAAAAAGAAAAAAAAAAACTCACCTGGATTTTTCTAAATGCAGTGTCTGATTGATGTCTGCATGTTCTAAAAATAACATTTGCTTTTTTGTTTTGTATTAAAGGGACAGTTCACCCAAAATAGACAATTCTGTCATTAATTACTCACCCTCATGTCGTTGCAAACCCATAGGACCTTTGTTCATCTTCAGAACACAAATTAAGATATTTTTACTGAAATCTGAGAGACAGCAAAGCAACCAACACGTTAAAGGCCCAGAAAGGTAGTAAGAACATCATTAAAATATTCCACGTGACATCAGTGGTTCAACCATAATGTTATAAAATAAACACAATTAAGTAAATAAACAGTAACAACAATTATACTTCTATTACTAGTAGTTTCTAATTCTATATTAATTATTATTGCCTATAATTAGTGCTGTCAAATCGATTAATCGCCATTAATCGTATCCAAAATAAAGGTTTCTGTTTATATATTACATATATTTCTTAAATATGTGCATGTTTGTGTGTTTATTTATATTTACATATAAACATACACAGTACACACAAATCCATTATGTAAACAAACTTTTATTTTGGATGCGATTAATCGATTTCCCACCTACAGCTAACAAAAGAAGTTAACTACACTATATGTGCAGCTCCAAGTCTCAAGGGTTACATTTGAAAATCATTTAAAACCACTTTCTACCCGTCGATGAAAAGAAAATATGGATACTTCGCCTAATTTTTTTAATTGTCCACAATTAGCCTTAACAATACTTCTCAGATGTTACCTCTCTCCCTACAGGGTGGTTTTAATTGTTTCGGGGAAAAAAAAAAAAAACTCATCTGGATTTTTCTAAATGCAGTGTCTGATTGATGTCTGCACATTCTCAAAATAGCATTCGCTTTTCTGTTTTGTATTAAAGGGATAGTTCACCCAAAATGGACAATTCTGTCATTAATTACTCACCCTCATGTTGTTGCAAACCCATAGGACCTTTGTTCATCTTCAGAACACAAATTAAGATATTTTTGCTGAAATCTGAGAGACAGCAAAGCAACTGATACGTTCAAGGCCCAGAAAGGTAGTCAGGACATCATTAAAACAGTCCATGTGACAACAATGGTTCAACCGTAAAGTTATAAAATAAACAAAAATAAGTAAATAAACAGCAACAACAATTATACTTCTACTACTAGTAATTTCTTAATTATATATTAATTATTATTGCCTACAATTAGTGCTGTCAAATCGATTAATCGCCATTAATCGTATCCAAAATAAAGGTTTGTTTATATATTACATATATTTCTTAAATAAATAAATATATATATATGTATGTGTGTGTATTTATATTTACATATAAATATACACAGTGCACACACATCCATTATGTAAACAAACTTTTATTTTGGATGCGATTAATCACGATTAATCGATAAAATAGCATTTGCCTTTTTGTTTCGTATAAAAAGAATAGCTCACCCCAAAATGAAAATTCTGTCATTAATTTTTCACCCTCATGTCGTTGCAAACCCGTAAGACCTTTGTTCGTCTTCGGAACACAAATTAAGATATTTTTAATGAAATCCGAGAGCTTTTCTGGCCTAGAAAGGTAGTAAGGACATTGTTAAAAATAGTCCATGTGACATCAGTGGTTCAACCATAATGTTATGAAGCTACGAGTATACTTTAACTCATATTCTAATACTTGCACTTTGACCTAATGTTTGAGTAAATACCTTTCCTTCAGTGTGATGTCCAGCACCGGACAAAATCAGCTATCCACGCTGTACCTTCCAGCCCAGATCTCTGTTAAAGCACATTTTACCTGTCTCTCTCTCTCCCTGTCAGTGTCATTAAGTGTCATTAGAGGTTAGCCATCTGTGGTGCTACCATGAGCCCTGAACACCTGCAGGACTCGGTGTGCATGTTTGGGGTGGGCACATGCTCCATTGTTTCTGAGCGCTCAGAAGCATGAGCCTTCCCTTCAGCCTTAATGGAACAGACTGGATAATATTTAACTAATGATTCTCTTGCCCGCTCTCCCGGTTCCTTTCACTCTCCCCCTCCCTTTCTGCTCTGTTCCCACTAACCATTGCCATTTCCAAAGTTAATGACACAAAAATGGAGACAGAAAGAGCAGCTGAAAGGGAGGAGAGAAGCTGAATGAGGAAAGAAAAAAAGAATGATTGAGGGAGAAGAAGAGGAAATATGAGAATTGAGAATCAGGTATATTGGAAGAAACTTGTCGGACAAGAAAAGTAACAAAAACAGAATTTTTAACAACGTAATTAGCCTGTCTTTTATGAATAATATGTAGATTAATTAGTCATTTTTTATGCAATGCACCTTATGCAATTATTCACAAAATAAAAATAAATAAAGATAAGTAAATAAACTGTAATAGGGATTCTACTAGTCCCTACTAGTAGTAGTTTCTTAATTATTATATTAATTATTATTGCCTATAATTGGTGCTGTCAAATCGATTAATCGCAATTAATCCCATCCAAAATAAAGGTTTGTTTATATATTACATATATTTCTTAAATATATGCGTGTATGTGTGTGCATTTATATTTATATATAAATATACACAACACACACGCATCCATTATGTAAACAAACTTTTATTATGGATGCAATTAATCACGATTAATCATGATTAATCGATTTGACAGCACAAAATTTTATATATTTGATTTTACTGCTGTTTTTGATTTAGGATGAACGAATATTGCCGATATTTGGCAATTTTTAGGCTCACTGAAAGTGTTACTGCCCCCTTGTGTCAGTCCCAAAATGGATAAACAATTCATTTTCCCATTTTTGGTGAATTTTGAGAAAAGATTACATAAAATAATTTTGTAAAGTAAGCACAATTTTGTTTAAATCTTATTTGTTTGAGAAACAAAAAATGCACATGCACCCTTCATTTGGGTTCAGTTGCAGGACGCAATGAAGAAAACTGAGAAATTGCAAAAATAAATAAATAAATAAAATAAATAAATTTGACTACTAGAACTTTATAACGCAAAACCACATTATCACCTGAACATTAGTTACATAGGACAAAGGGCCAAATAATAACACCTTTAAAATGACTTGTTTACAAGTTACATTATGTACATTTTAAAAAATATACTTGTATATTTTTAATTTCACATTAAAATAACTGACTTTTTATTTTTTACTTAATAATAATATTATTTACTACTACTAATATTATATTAGGAGAAACTGACTTTTAACATCGTAATTAGTCAGTCTGTTATGTATAATATGTAGATTACTGAGTCATTTTTCTATTTTTTGCAATTATTCATGAAATAAAAACATGAGTAAATACATGATTCTACTGCTAGTAGTACTTTCTTAATTATATCCATTATAATTGTCTTTAATTAGTGAGGTTAATCACAATTAATCACATCCAAAATAAAGGTTTGTGCTTATTTATTACATATGCATTACATATGTTTCTTAAATATATACATGTATGTGTGAGTATTTATATTTACACATAAATATACACAATGCACATGCATCCATTATGTAAACAAACTTTTATTTTGGATGCGATTAATTGTGATTAATTGATTTAATGGCACAAAATTGTTTTAATTTTATTTAAATTATTCTTTTTTTTTTTTTTGAGAAAATATTACATAAAATAATTCTGAAAATTGAGAAGCTGTTAAATAAATAAATGAATATATATATACATTTTACTAAACTTTCTCAGGCAAAAACACATTATCACCTGAACTTTACTATATTAGGACAAAGGGCCATATAATATCATCAAAATTAATTGTCTACAAGTCACATTACATACATTTTCAAAAATTAATTTGTATACATGTATATTTTTATATTCACATAATTATATTAACATAATTGGCTTATTGATTAATTAATTATTATTATTATTTTAAGCATTATCTTAAACTATTATAAAGTACTTGATCTTGTGATTTCTTAGGGTCCAGTAAATAGGCAATGACACTAAAACTACAATGCGATGCTTTCCAGATTACGTGCACTTTCACAGACTTCTCCCCACAATAGCAGAACTATTACTGGCCAAAGTATTGTTAAAACGGCCTTGGTAATATTGTCAAAATATCTGCAGTAATACTAACATAGCAGTAGCCGCAGCCTCCTCTCTTACACAGCACAATACAGAAGCGAGTGGTGAGGGAGAGGTGGGAGGATAGAGACGACAGCGAGAAGAGACTGACACAGCAGAGTGATAAAACTTTGGCAGTTCAAATATGTATCTTGGTCATGCCAATAAAGCTAATTGAATCTGAAATTGAATTTAGCTAGCGGGATAGACGAAGAAAAAGAGGGAGAGACTGGCAGAGAGGGAGGGATTCACAAACGGGGAGTCGGGTACTGGTAGTTGTGCCCCTGCCATGGATTAAAGTCACAAGCGCTCTGAGGCAAATGTAGTATTAGTCACTTTAATAATTAATCATCCTCTGAGCATGTTTTTTTGAGCCATGCAGTGACCCATTTTTAATTTCCCTCCACTAACAAAAATAAAGCAAAGAATGTGGTTTCGAGCTTTAAAAAAAATGGCTAAAATTAGCGAAAGAGGAGCGTTTGCTGTTCAGGGTCTGCCGGGTCAAACAAACTCATCTATTATCTAAATTCCCAGGGTAAATAATAGGGAATTCCTGTCTTTCCACACCTATTTGGCTTTCAGAGTAGCCAAACAGCAAAAAAAAAGAGAGAATAAAAGGGTCTACGACAGGCTCCCAAAGGTCTGCAGGATGCCGTCCTGGAGAAATATGAGGCCCATATGCAATGTGTCCCCGGTGAAAGGAGATCTCCCGCCGTGCTCCTCCTGGCTTTGATGCTCACCACCACAAAAGCAGATGGTTCTGGCCCTCAACTCTCTCTGCTCCCGTCCCCCACCCCTCCCGCACGGTGAAGACAATCCCATCCACCGCTATTAGCCCCCTGCCTGCTCTGGCTCTCTATTCGACTGCAGCTTCAGGCTCCTTTCAGGCCACTGCCCAGAACCCAGGGGGGCTGCCGGGGCAAAGCAACCTAGTCAAGCATTCACCATCACTGGCTGGCTTTGAATGGAAGTCAACTGAGTGAAAAAGACATGTTTTTAGAGGACAGAGCGGAAAAGCGAGGAAAAAAGCAGGTGAGGGGAGATCGATGAAGGTTTTTCCCCTCCAATACCTCATTCGCCGCTCGCAGGTTACAAAGCAGAAGCGACCACAGGCGGTGTGGAATTTTCCGGATGCGCGTCAAAGGCCGGCGGTCGGGAACCTTCATGCAAAACGAGATCAAAACCCGGAGACACCCCGGTGGAGCTCTTTGCGCTGTGTTTTTCTATTTTCGACACACTAAATTGAACGTCCCAGTCGCTCTCGAGCAGTTCTGCAATCAACGCAATAAAGAAAACCTGCAAATGACCTCCGAAACCTCATCTTTGTTAATACCCCAGCTTGATCTCTCGGGCCCTCGTTGGCACAAGCCAATTAACTGCTGCTCTCGGAGGTCGGGATCAAGTTCTTAATTGATTACATGGCGATAGCTTATTCAATTATCAATTAAAGAAAGACGAGCTGAAATGAGGGTGAAGGAAGCTTCCCAAATGAGATCCTCAGAGGTTTTGTCTGAGATATGTTCAAATGGTTGTTTGGGAAGCGTGTAACAACAAAAACACAGAATGCTACTGAAAGGGCTGACAGGACTGCTTAGCTGCACTGCTCCAGACTTCACCCCTCGAGTTCAAAACCTGCATTACGGGCAGAGTGAATTTAGAAAGTCCGGTGAATAACCATCAACAGGAGACTTTCCTGCACGGCCAAGTCAGATCTTTACATCCTCCACATAGAAGTGTGCTTTCAGATCACGAGGGGATTTGTTAGCTCTGCTTCTTCTGCTATCTGCCTCTGGCATGGAGGTGAACGGCTACCCTTGGCTCTATCCTCCAACTATCTCTTGCCTCGTCCAGGTTTGTTTACAGAGTCACCGAGGGATACCCCTCTCCAACTTTAGCAGTCAGCTTAAAAATAAATAAACCGTTGTGTCTGCTAGTATGCTACCAGGCTAATTTCCCTGGATGGCATGCTAGCTTAGCCTCATCCTGTTTTTGCAGCTTGCACAAACTAATGAGAACATGTTTCGGGGACACACCAATTTCACGAATGGCCGTGACAAGGTGTCAACTCCATCGTGAGGTATTCTGCAGATTATCTGCAGATTAATAGAAATAATAGTAACTAATACTCCGCAGTTAGCCTGACTGAGGTAGCCAAACAAAAGCAACACACAGACCATTAGCCTGACAGTCTTTTTGGCAGCATCATGTATTTTAGAGGGCAGCATCGCCTGGAGACAATCAAAACAGATGTCACCCCATACGACTGACATCTGGAGGCTACTGTCCAGTGTATAGCTAATATTGTCAACCTATCAAAAAACACAAATGTTCTAATTATTCCTCATCTGGTCATTGGCTTCATTGGCACTGCATCATCAGAAGTGAGATTTAAACCAATCTCAGATGGTTTGCTGGATGGTTAGGTGGTTTAAGATGGTCTCCCAGCCTGGGCAAGCTAGTGTTTAGCTGGTTTAGGCTATTTAATTAACCTAGGATGCTGAAGACGTTTTGAAGCAAAAACACAAATTACTCATTTGGTCACTGCAATGAACAAAGTTAGGCATTTTAAATGCCTTAATGGTTTGCTGGATGGGTAGTTGGTTTAAGATGGTCTCCCAGCCTGGCCAAGCTAGTGTTTAGCTGGTTTAGACCTTTTAACCAGCCAAGGTTGATAAAGTCAGAAATTACTCATTTGTTCTTTGCAATGAAAGAATTAGGAGCTGTAAACCAGTCTCAAATGGTTTACTGGATGGTTAGTTGGTTTAAAATGGTCTCCCAGCCTGGCCAAGCTAGCATTTAACTAATTCTAGTTCTAGCGTTTAACTAGGTCATTTATTAGCCCAAGATGCTAAAAACATTTCTGAAGCAAAAAACACTAATTACTCTTTTGGTGTTTGCAATGAAAGAATTAGGAGTTTTAAGATGGTCTCCCAAACTGGTGAAGCTAGTGTTTAGCTGGCATAGACCATTTAACCAGCCTAAGTTGCTAAAGACATTTTAAAGCAAAGAACACAAATTCCTCTTCATGTGGGTTTTGCACTGACACAATCAGAAGTGGTTTTTTAAACAAGTTTAACAATGGTTTGCTGGATGGATAACTGGTTTAAGATGGTCTCTCATCCTGGCCAAGCTAATGTTTAGCTTGTTTAGACCATTTAACTAGTCTAAGTTGCTAAAGATGGGTTTTTTAAGCAAAGGAAAGAAATAACTCTTCATTTGGGTTTTGCACTGTAGCAAACAGAAGTGAGTTTTAAACCAGTCTAAGATGGTTTGCTGGGTGGTTAGTTGGTTTAAGATGGTCTTCAAACCCGACCAGACTGATGTTTAGCTGATTTAGACCTTTTAACCAGTCTAATTTGCTAAAGCTGTGATTTTTAAGCAAAGGACACAAATTACTAATTTGGTTTTTGCACTGAAACAATCAGAAATGAGTTTTAAGCCAGTCTAACATGGATTGCTGGATGCTTAGTTGGTTTAAGATTGTCTCCCAACCCAACCTAGCTGATGTTTAGCTGATTTAGACCATTGAAACATCCTAAGTTGCTAAAGACAAGGTTTTTTTTTTGTTTGTTTTTTTAAGCAAAGGATACAAATGTTTTTATGTTTAATTTAAAACTCAGAAATGAGTTTTAAATTAGTCTAAATTGGTTTGCTGATGGTTAGTTGGTTTAAGATGGTCTCTCAACCTGGCCAAGCTAGTGTTTGGCTGATTTAGACCATTTAACAAGTCTAAACTGCTAATGACGTTTTTGATGCAAGAACACAAATTACTCATTTGGTCCTTGCAATGAAAGAATTAAGAATTTTAAATCAGTGTAAGATGATTTGCTGGATGATTAGATGGTTTAAGATGATCTCCCAACCTGATGTTTAGTTGGTTTAGACCATTTAACCAGACTAAGTTGCTAAAGACGAAGGTTTTTTTTTTTTTTTTTTTTTTTTAAGCAAAGGACACAAATTAGTCTTCATTTGGTTTTTGCATTGAAACAATCAGAAGTGAGTTTTAAACCAGTCTGAGATGATTTTCTGGATGGTTAGTTGGTTAAGGATGGTATTCCAACCTGGCCAAGCTAGTGTTTAGCTAGTAACAAGCCTAAGGTGCTAAAGCAATATTTGAAACAAAAATTACTCAATTTCTTCTTTGCAATCAACAAATTAGGAGTCTTAAACCATTCTAAGTTAGTTTGCAGGATGATTAGTTGGTTTTAGATTGTCTCCTAGCCTGGCCAAGCTAGTTTTTGCTAACATTTAGCTGGTTTAGGCCATTTATTAGCCCAAGATGCTAAAAATGTTTTTGAAGCATAAAAACACTAATTACTCTTTTGGTCAAAACCAGTCTAAGATGGTTTGCTGGATGGTTAGTTGGTTTATGATGGTCTCCAAACTAGACCAAACTGATGTTTAGCTGATTTAGACCTTTTAACTAGCCTAAGTTGCTAAAGCTGTGTTTTTTAAGCAAAGGACACAAATTACTAATTTGGTTTTTGCACTGAAAAATCAAAAGTAAGTTTTAAGCCAGTCTAACATGGTCTTCAGGATGCTTAGTTGGTTTAAGATGGTCTCCCAACCCAACCTAGCTGACGTCTAGCTGATTTAGACCATTGAACCAGCCTAAGTTGCTAAAGAAAAGTTTTTTTTTTTTTTTTTTCAGAAGTGAGTTTTACACCAATTTGAGATGATTTGCCACATGATTAGTTGGTTTAAGATGGTATCCCAACCTGGCTAAGCTAGTGTTTAGCTAGTAACAAGCCTAAGATGCTAAAGCAATATTTGAAACAAAAAATTGCTCATTTTGCAATGAACAAATTAGGAGTCTTAAACCAGTCTAAGATAGTTTGCTGGATTGTTAGTTGGTTTAAGATGGTATCCCAACCTGGCCAAGCTGATGTTTAGCTGGTTTAGACCATTTAACCAGACTAAGATGCTAAAGTAATTTGTGTTGTCTTTTGCACTGAAACAATCAGAGATGAGTCTGAAATGGTTTGCTGGACTAAAGACAGTCTTTAGTTTTTATTCTGTTTAACCTGAGCCTGACCATATGAAAATAATCCAAAACTCCCTAAAACCAAACAAAAGACTTGCCTGACCAGACTGGGAGACTAGCTAAGACCATAAAACCAGCCTAAGATGGTTTGATGGTCTTAGCTAAGGATTTTTTAAGCCGGGTTGGAAAAAGTCATTTAGATTTCAACTACACTGTTCAACCTCAACATGGATTTAACACCCAAAGGATGCTGATAACCATCAAGGGATTAGTGTAAAATTTAACCATTGTACTTGTTAACTATTTTGTACAATCCCAGATGAGTGATGTCCATCCGGTTCCTCCCTCCTGCAGATGAATGGAACAATCCGTGCAGTGGGAGGGCTTTTGTGGAAAGACGACTGTGAACGCTCGGCTGGATAGTGAGAGTTTCACCGGAGGAGAGAGAGGATGGACAAAAGTGTGTTGTGAAAAGAGCTCCGTCTTTCTGACAGGCCCAGCATGCCGTATAGGCCTCGCTCCAGATGGTGATGTCCCGGCTGCCGGCTGGGGGGCTCTGGACTCTTTCTATATGGCTGTCAGCTGGGCTTTTCCTCCCCCTGCCTGGGCCCAGTGATTTCATCCTACAGCGTTTCAGTAATAAGATAATTCACACAGTACTCCACATGCTGCTCTCACATCAGCATCACCATCCAACACAGACGTGAAGCCAAACTGTCCTCCTATTGGAAGCATGTGAGACTCTCACAACATTGTCCAATCCGGGATTGGACTTTTTGAGCTCAGCTCAAGGAAAGGTCAGGGTGACGTCTGAACCTCTTTAGTCTGTCAAAACATGCCACCACTGAAGAGGTGAAGCAGGGTCCAAATTCTCCCTGTTTTCCATGTCGTTGTTTCTGGTAGTAAGAGACCTCCCAAAAACAGGCAAGAAAACAGGGACTAATTCAGCTTTTATAATTTAGTTTAGCAATGAAATATACAACTGAATAAAGTAGTTTAAGCACATTAAACGGACAATTCACCCAAAAATGAAAATTCTGTCAATAACGTAGTAGTTCACTTCCAAAACAAAAATTTACAAATAATTTACTCACCCCCTTGCCATCCAAGATGTTCAAGTCGGTCTTTCTTCAGTCGTAAAGAAATTATGTTTTTTGAGTAAAAACATTTCAGGATTTTTCTCCATATAATGGACTTCTATGGTGCCCATGAGTTTGAACTTCAAAAATGCAGTTTAAATGCAGCTGCAAAGGGCTCTAAATGATCCAAGCCGAGGAAGAAGGGTCTTATCTAGCGAAACAATCATTTATTTTCTATTAAAAAAAATTACAATTTATATACTTTTGAACCTCAAATGCTTGTCTTGTCTAGTTCTGCGTGTGCTCTGTGCATTACAACTCAAGACAGTAAATTTACAGAATTTTACAGTAAAACTCTGTCAATTTTTGTCCTGGAAGTGAACTTCTCCATGAATTACTCACCCTCATGTTGTTACAAACCCGTAAGACCTTCATTCATCTTCGGAACACAAATTAAGATATTTTTGGATAAAATCCAAAGGCTTTCTGACCCTAAATAGATAGTAATGGTTCTACCATATTCAGACCCAGAAAGGTAATAAAGACGTTGTTCAAGTAGTCTATGTGACATCAGTGGTTCAACCTTAATTTTATGAAACTATGAGAATACTTTCTGTTCGCAAAGAAAACAAAAATAATGAATTTATTCAACAATTTCAAATGTGCTACCCACAAAATGTATACAGATTATTATATATTTTGAACTATTGTTCAAAATCTTTGAGATTGGGAAGATTTATTTAATGGTCTTGAAAGAAGAATACCTGCAAACCAATTATGATCCAATACAAATTATGATCTTTTGGCCTTTTAAATCAAGTCTTATACACTGACCCTGCTCACACCTGGTGTTTTCTCTCTCCAGGTTTAAAGTTATAGCGGTGTGTGGGTGGTTTTTTCATGTCCTGACCTACTTTGCTAGGACATTGGTGGAAGGGCACATGAAAGACAAGGATCTCCCTAAAGACCTAAGGTTATGTGGAAGCTGAACAGGCACAGGCCGTTACAGCCTGGTCAAGGCACTGAAGCAGAAAGACACTCGCACACACATACACACCATTAAAGGAACAGGTCAAACAAAAATGAAAATTGTCATCATTTACTCACCATCATGCAGTTTCAATCCTGAATGACTTACTTTGCTCTGTGGAAGACAAAAAGAGAACATCTAAAGACTATCTTTCAAGTTTTTTCCCATACAGTTACAATGACTGAAATCCATGTGGCTTATGACACTATACTCAAAATCTACTGAAGAAATATGATGGCTTTGTTTGAAAAACAAACCAAAACTTAAAGGTTTAGTTGACCCAAAAATGAAAATTCTGTAATTTATTACTCACCCTAATGTCGTTCCACATCTGTAAGAACTTCATTCATCTTCAGAACACAAATTAAGATATTTCTGATGAAATCCAAAGAGCTTTCTGACCAGACAGCAACGCAACTGACACGTTCAAGGCCCAGAAAGTTAGTAAGGACACTGTTAAAATAGTCCATGTGGCATCAGTGGTCTAACTTTAATTTTGTGAAGTTACGAGAATACTTTTTGTGCGCAAAAAAACCCCCAAAATAACGACTTCATTTAACAATTTCTTCTTTTCTGTGTCAGTTTTCTTTGAATCACTGATGTCACATGGACTATTTTATCAATGTCCTTACTACCTTTCTGGGTCTTGAACATGTCCTGTGTATGCAGGGTCATTCATCAAAAATATCTTAATTTGTGTTCCGAAAATTAACGGAGGTCTTACAGGTTTAGAACGACATGAGGGTGAGCAATTAATGACAGAATTTTAAATTTGGGGTGAACTATCCCTTTAAGACATTCATTGGAAATGCTGTCAACTGCTATAGCTGATCCAGGTTACAAATTGATTGAATCATTCATGAATTGGATAGATTTGGAAGAAAGAAAGTAATATGGGTTTGTAGCAACTTCAGAGTGAACTATTCTTTTAAGAACACGCATATGGGCAATGCCTTCCTGCACACCCTAACACAACAAGACATTAAAAACAAAATAAAAATAAACAAATGCCTGTATTTCTTCCCACAGCGCAGACCCAGGTTTGAACTACATGTCTGATAACACACGCACATACACACAGACACAAATATGCGCAAATGAACTGAAATGGAGCTTTAGTGATTTCAAGTGTGGCCAAACACGCACCGAATGGACAGCTCAGAAATCCTCAGGATATGAAAGATATTGTTTTTGTGACCTCTGGGTTGTGTCGCTGAAGAGACACCAAATAAAAACCATACAAGTCTCACAAAGACAGAGGGGGGAAAAAGTGAACTCTCATATCCTGTGTAACATGCCTGTAAAACACTGTACAACATCAGAGCAGTTAATACAGAGAGAGGTTTTAATATATAGAGTGAAAGAGACATGTGGCGGGCAGGCTGTATATCATACTGAAAGAGAGAGAGAGTGGAACTATTGTTAAGAGTGACTTAAAGGAAATTACTATGTTGAGGACAGAGAGAAAAAGAGATTGAGAGAGAGAAGTTGAAACTGAGGAATAAAGAGCAGAGGCAGCTGGAATGAATGACACAGATAAGGAGAATGAAATAAGATATACTGTCGAGCTGTCAGAGGAAACATTAAATACATGTGCGAGAAGACCGAACACACCACAAGAAAGAAAGAGACTGGAATATTGTGTTTGAAGGAAAATTACACCAGTTGTGTGAAAAGAATAAAGACACAGAGAGGTAAGGAGAGTGCAGAGCCCTTGACAGTGTTAACTATAGTCTTTCACATACAACCACACGGTTCTTCAAGACCCGAGCCGCCGCCGCCGCCGCACTGAGCAAAGCGCTTCATATCTTACTGTCACTCTTAGGGCTGATATACTGTGAAGACCAGGGCAATTTTAACACACTAAATTTCTTCAATCACAAAATTTCTTCAAGTCAGTGTGATGACACTCACTCAGCACATGATCAGTAGCGCTATCTCTCTGCCTGAGGAAAAAAAGTGTAAACGTTTGACTGTGTGAAGTGAAATCTTTAATAAAAAAAAAAAAAAAAGTTTTCGAGGCATAAAAGTGATTTTTTTGGACATTGGATATCTATTTTAGCTCCAGTTTGCTGGTTAAAAATAAACATGAATGACAGATGCTAACACTGTCACTGGTAGCTAACATACAAAACATTTTTCTCAGTTTTAAGGCTGAAAATAATTAAAGCGCTTGTCATGAAATACTGTTAGAATTCTGAATCTTAAAAATATGTAATACACATATTTAGCTAAACACGCAAACACCAACCTAAATTTATTAACAAATGTGCTAATCGCTGCTGCAAGAGGCGTTATAGCGGACATTAGCTTAAACGGCCTTCACAGAGCAATATTTTGAAGAGAAACAAAGTTAGTTAGGTAAAATTGGCATGTTTATAGTTAGCTACTTGGACAGCACATCTAGTTTAATGGCACATTAATTTGTAAAATAGACATGGTAATCCTTAAGTAGGCTATTGAGGTCTCTTACTGCCAAGAGCTAAGATTTAGCTAGTTAGCATTAGCATTTAGCATTTATAGATGCCTGGCATTTAGAAAGTGTCTTCTGACAAGTTTATCTTTAGTTTGTTTATTTGTATATTTGTTTGTTAATTTGCATGCCACATATAAAATCACCTATTTAAGTATATTGTGGTAGATGTTTCGCTTTTTTTCCCAAGGACATAGCAGCATGAAATAAATACAGTATTTTCCAACTGGTTTGTACTTTACGTATTATTGTGGTACAGTCAGTCATTTAGTGTTTAAAGTTGAAAGTTAACCCTTCCCTGCTGAAAAAACAGCTAAAACCAGCCAACCAGCTTAGGTCATCCATCCTGGTCATAGGTGGTCAGCAGACTGGTTTTAGAGGGGTTTTGGCTACTTTATTAGCTGGTCAAGCTGGTCTTAGCTGGTCAGGCTGGGAGAACAGCTGGAACAACGAGCTAAAACCAGCCTGACCAGCCTAGCCAGGCTGAGAGACCAGCTAAAACCAGCTACTTCCAGCTTAAACCAGCTAAGACCAGCCAACCAGCCTAGACTGGTCTATTGCACACAAACATCGCGGAGACATCTTTTTGACATCTGCATTTACATCTGGAAGACGTTTTTTTTTTTTAAGAGTGTTTGCTCATCTGCAATACGTCTATAGGACGTTTCCTATCAGATGTCAAATAGAAGTCCATTAGATGTCTTTAAGATGTTTATGATTTAGAATGTATGTAAAACTGACATCTTACAGATGTCTATCAGATGATTGTACACAGCAGATGCTTTGCAGATCAAGTGACCTTTAACAGACATCTTGCAGACATACATGTGCTATCTGGGAAATAAAAATATTATAAAAAACAGAATAAGAAAGAATAAGATAAAATAACAAAATATTTGTACTGTATGTGTTATTGTGGTGGCGTCAACCAATTTAGTATTCAGTGTTTAAAACAAAACTTAAACACATTAAAATAAAATATATAAAAATAAAGTGCTTGTAATGTACGTGTTATTGTTGTGCCATCAGCTAATCACTGTAAAATGAAAAAATAAATCACTAAATAAATAAAATCCAATAAATGCACTGTGTGTTATTGTGGTGCAGTCATTCAGTTAGTGTTTAATAAAATTAAACATTTATTATAGTAGATAGACTTTTTTTTTCCTCCTCAGTGACTCTCAACAGCATGAAATAAACATTTTCCAACTGCTTTGTACTGTATGTGTTATTGTGGCACCATCAGTCAATTAGTGTTTAAAGTAAAGTCAAGTCAAGTAAACTAAAATAAAATCAAACTGAATACCCAGGAAGCCACACGTCAACAAGCAGATTCCATTGAGATGAATGGGAACGCTAACAGATAGCTCTCTCCAGGTACTACTACTTGGTTACCAACACAACAAAAGCAAGATGGGATGTTAAATATGTACAATGGGATGTCTCACTGTACAATTAATTATATTTCTGGCCTTATTAACTCACTCATTCATTTATTTATACCTTCCTCCCTCTTTGTTTCACGCTCTTACAGTCGTTTGTTCTCTCCCTGAGGAGCTCTGCTAAACGCTGTCGCCACAGCGACCTGATGGAACATCGCCATAAAGCCAGACTACACTCCCACCCTCTTCTCACACTCTCACTCCCTCTCTCTCATGAAAAATACCGCACAAACAACAGTTTTCAAGAGGTAGGAGCTCAGCTGCAGGGACGCAGTAAGAGGTGGCACATAGGGAGAGAAAGACTGCGAGAAAGAGAAAGACAGGGCACTTTTGAGGAAGAAATGCAGTCCCAGCAGCCATTATAGAGAGAGCACCTGCAGTCTCAAAGTACCATCCAACAAAATGGCCCCATGTGGTCCGATGACACATAAGGCTTGCTCTGCACAGAGAATATGTAGCTCACGCAGTAGGAAGGGGAAAAAATAATAATGTATAAGACATCCCTCATTTCCATAGTGCATCACAGAAACTGAATCTAAAAGACAGACTGCATTCAAAGTTTCATAGATAATTTCAGCCTTTATAGTATTCCATATGTACTTTATATTTTAAGGAATTGAGCACTGAAGTAGTAATGTGTTAAAATACCTTCTACTTTCCGAGGTTAAACGTGCAGAGCACTTGATAAAGTAAGCAACTGTTTGTAGGCGTCGCACAGCAACAGAAGCTCGACCAATCGCATGAGCTTGGGGCGGGCCTATCTGTTGAGGCAGCCAATGGCAGATTGGTGGAGAATTAATATTTTTAATGATCATTATAATCAATAAATGATTAACATATTAGTATTTTAATGATAATTAGTTTTGCTATAATCAGCTCCCCAGTGCATCTACCAACCCAGAAAATGTGAAAAAGGACAACCCAGCAACTTTGCTTTTGTAAGCCTTTTTCTGCAAGCATGTGATGTGGTAAGGGGATCTCATTATATTATTAATGCCCCTTAATCGGCACATTTTCACCCACGGCGTTGCCATTTTGCTTTTGCAAGCGACAACAGTGCACTGGTTCTAACTCCATGGCAAAAGTTCGAGCAAAGCATGCTAACTGTTGCGTCGATGGCTGCACAGACAAGTTCAGAACACTATTTAAAGCCCCAGCCTCAGAGGAGACAAGAGAACAGTGGATTTATTGATTTATTTACACTGCTGCCACACAGATCTAATATAAACATGCAATTTCTTTCCCATCTGTTTACCTTCACAGACATACCTGACTGTTTTTGTAACTTGTGTTAAACTTGCATGTATTTGACAGTTTAAGCACAATAAGACATGAAAGAGAAGTTTAGTTTCTGTGGGCTCAAAAAATATATCAGACGTTTATATCATATATCAGAGTATCTGAGGTAAGAGCTATAAAGGCACAGCTCTATTCTGAAAAAGTTGGTGGGGAACAGCAGCTCATTTGCATTTAAAGAGACAAACAGCGTGTTTCTGTTTCCACTCGAGATGGGCATTTTCAAAATGATATAATACATTATCTATGGGGTATTTTGAGCTAAAAGCTTCACAGACACATTCTGGAGACACCTGACACTGAGCACTGTACTAGAAATATTTAAAAACACTTTCTACTTTACCATTTTAATGTGCAGAAACCTTGAAAAAATAAGTGTGGTCTGTTTGTAGGCATGGCCTGATATAGCAACAGTGGCTCGACTAATCGCATGAGCTTGGAGGCGGGGCTATCTGCTTAGCCAGCCAATGGCAGATTAGTTTCAGCCTCAGACGTCACGCCCACAGACCGCTGGCTGAACGTCTGATGAGAACCAAGTTTAGTACTCACATGCCATGTGACAGCCGCTTTCTGTGCGCAAACCCTTTATCAGAAGTTTAAAATGATGTGGTTTAAAATGCATGATTTCACAGCAATAGACATGACAATCAAAACCAAACAGATGTTTTCTGGCAGAGGTATGAGCTGTAAAGGCACAGACCTATTCTGGAAAAGGGGGCGGCGAGCAACAGCTCATTTGCATTTAAATATACATGCACGAAAACAGCATGTTTCTGCTTCCACTCTAAATGGGTATTTTCAAAATGATATAATAAATGATCTGTGGGATATTTTGAGCTGATACTTCACAGACACATTCTGGGGACACCTGAGACTGAGCACTATATTAAAAAACTTTGTTAAAATATTTTCTACTTTCCTGTTTTAATGTGCAGAGACCTTGAAAAAGTAAGTGTGGTTCGTCTGTAGGCATGGCCTGATATAGCAACAGTAGCTCGACCAATTGCATGAGCTTAGAGGCGGGGGTATCTGCTTAGCCAGCCAATGGCAGATTAGTCTCTGCCTCAGACATCACGCCCACTGACGGCTGGCAGATCTTCTGATGCTGATCGTCACACTTAGGTGGAAACACTTCAGAAGTTTCGAAGTCGTCATCGGATTGGTTAGATTATACAGGATTTCCAGGAGACGCGTGTCGTGTTCTTTAATGTTCTGCCTGGAAACAAAAATGCTGTGGCGCCAAACCCCTTCATGAAAGAAGAAAGCTGTCGTTTTTACAACTGTGAGGACGAGCGTTTATCAGGATCAACAAGATTTTCAAAAGTATGTGAAAAATGTAAAGTTCACAGCATCGAATCTTTAAAATATGTCAGAGTTTGTTATTGTGGTGAAATTTCCATGCCCCTAAACATGATGCGGCACAAAACAAAATGTGATTGGTTGCTTTACCTGTCAGTCATGTGACCTCTTGGGCAGGCCTTGGCCATTCAAAGCGGCCAAGTTTCCCAGACCTTCTGCCATCAGTCTAAAGGTCTGGCTACGTGAGACTAATGCCAGATTAGTGAAGGTTTTTTTTTTTTTTTTTAATCATAATTATTTTCTGCAAGTAGTTTTGGTGTCATTAGAGACTCATAAATTAGATCACCTTTAAAGAGTCTAAATTTCTTACTGCATATGTGCATACTGAATAATATTGTTTTTCACCTTTCTACATGCTAGATAGACTATCATAATGTTCTCACACTCCATGACCACGTATCCTTGGTAACTTGATAGAGCGAAAGTTTTTCTAACAATGAAAATGCACCGCAGGGCCATTTTAACCAACCTGAGTTAGTAATTATTCTCAGAAATCTGCCTAAAAAACATGTTTTTAGTCTCAAGTCTTGTATTACACATGCAGCTCGCCTTAACAAACAAAGTCACACATGCACAGAAGTGAAACCCCAGCCCCGTTGGCCATTAAATTGGTTAAAGTCTATATAAGTCTCCATCATTCTCCCTGGCAAAGTTTCTCCACGTTTTTTTCTTCCACCGCTTTCCTTTCTGTCCAGTCCTTTCAGAAAGCCTGGGAGCTCACCCACATGTTTCAGGTCTCAGAAGGGTCTCTCGGGGAGGGTTGATGGGCATGTCTGAGTGTGTGCGCACGGAAGGGAGGGGGGTCAGCGGCATAAAAGCCCTTTTCTTCTTCTCCTCCTCGCCTTTTTCTTTCGGATGAGAGACAAGGGGTTGCCAAGGCGATGAGGTTGGTGGTTCTCCCACTGCGTGGTCTGGGAAGAGCAGCAGCTTGTTCTGACATTTACTGAGGGCGTTCACGCCAGACAACCTTCAGAGAGAGAAAAAGAGAGCGAGAAGAAAAGGAGGGGGTCTGCACCTGTAACATCAGGAGAGCGCTGCTTCCTTCTGTTGGGAGACAGCTGTGAGCTTTCCCTTCATCTGGCTCTTTTCCGACGTCTGCGCGATCCTTTTCCCTGTCCTCCGTTTGTCGGCGGAGCGCTTTCATTCACTCATTCTGTCGGTTAGCAGAAAGTCAGCCAAGTCAAAACACTGCCTTGTTCTCGCTTTAGCTCTTTCGCGGTTTCTCATCTTCGCTCTCTTTCAGGCCCCCTCACGTTCTGTCTGTCTCACAACCATCAGTAGATCTTCACATTATCGAAACCCCGGGGAGCAGATCCGGTGCGGTGTCAACAGCTCACTGGCCGTCATTCAGACAATTCGCTATAAAGGCCTTCGCTCGCTCGCGCTACATGAATAGCGCCGTTTTTTATAGACTGCCACAAGTGTGTTTGTAATCTGAAGGCACCCGGTAAGGAAGGTCATATCATGATTGAGAATAACAGTCTACTTTTATCTCTCTCATGCTGGTAGTGGAAAAAAAAAAAAATCTCCTTTTCCCCCCCGTTTCTACACAGACGCCATCACAGCAGGCTGAGTCTCATGAAAACACATTTCACCTAAAAATCAAAATTATATTTTGCATTGAAAGTGAAGCATATTTTTATGATGATTAAATGTTAAGCATAGTTTCTAAAGTAGTAATAATCCACAATCAGTCTCTCCTCATCTATATTTGATCATTAAAATGCATGGCGAGCAATGCTTCAGCCTATGAGCAGAATAACAAATAAACAAAAAAACCTTTAATTTTACACTTTAAATACCTATTCATATGTATGCATAGAGTCAGTACTTTTTTCTAGAAGAAATTATCACTTTTATTCAGCAAGGAATGACGAAAAATGATCAAAAATGAGGGTAAATACTTTCAGACTGTTACATAAATATATTAAAAGTGTTACCTTAAAGTCATGTAGGAATCATAAAAAAGTATCATGGTTTTCACAAAAAAATATTAAACCGCCAAAGGCAAGTAAAACTACATAAAACGTTTTTGTTTGAAACTGAAATATGTTTAAGTAAAATAAATATTACATCAAAATTGTGACCCTGGATCACAAAACCAGTCTTAAGTAGCACGGGTATATTTGTAGCAATAGCCAAAAATAAATTGTATGGGTCAAAATTATACATTTTTTATTATACATGCCAAAATCATTAGGATATTAAGTAAAGGTCATGTTCCATGAGAATATTTTGTAAATTTTCTACCGTAAATATATAAAAACTAGTAATATGCATTGATTTTTTTTGCACCCTCAGATTCTAAATTTTCAAATAGTTGTATCTCAGCCAAATATAGTCATTTCCTAACAAAGCTTGTTTATTCAGCTTTCAGATGATGTATAAATCTCAATTTCAAAAAATTGACACTTATGACTGGTTTTGTGGTCCAGGGTCACAATTAGAAATGTTGCCTCAGCAACTAACTAAAATTACTAGAATAACTGTATATAAACAAACTCTAAAACTAGCTAAAACTATAGCTACGTTCACACATAGTTTTTGGGTTTGACAACCGCATTTACTTACAGGTGTGAGTCTCGAAATCTCCCGCTCACACAGCAGCCTACAGAAGCGTCTCGAATTTCGTGACCGTATTCCTTACTAGTAACCACAGCAACAGTGACCAAAGTAATATCAAAGATGGAGACGTCCATAAAACCGAAAGTTTTATTACTTTCTTACAGGACGAAAGTCCAATCGAGCCGCGAGTTCGTTCATCAAACCTTCGTTAATCGACAGCAGCTTTTATATTTGGATGAACAGCGGAGCATTTGAGCCGTGCAAAGAACAAAAAACTGACGGGAACGGCTCCGGTGGAAACTGGAAATAAAACTTTCAGATGACACGCAGGTGATTTCTCCGTCACTGCAAGTTACCGAAACCACACATGAATGCACGCACCTCACGGTAGAAGTACGTTTGTGCGGCAGAGCGGCTCTTTCGCACTGAATGATCCATTCCTAGTTGTCCATTCTTGTTCCGTTCACACAACGCGTTTTCCGAGAATGCGGTTGCGAGTCCTGAAAATTTACGGGTGTGAGTTCGGTTACAGAATGCGGTTGTCACACATTACGTAAATAACCATATGGTGTGTAAGCGTAACCGTATTATAAAGGACTCGATTACAGGACTGACAACCGTAGTCAGTCAACAAATGACACTTAAATAGTACCTATATTTAACAAAAACCTAAAACAACAAATCTAATAAATACAACAAAAGCACATAACAAAATGACTAAAAACGAAACTAAAATGTACGTTAAAATAAATAAAAAAAGATTAATATAACACTTTAAGAAGCATAAGTGTTTTCAACTTTTATAATAATAACAAATGTTTCTTGAGCACCAAATCAGCAAATTAGAATGAGTTATGAAGGTTATGAAACTATAATCACTCAATCTAGAGGTGTTCTTGACAGGAAAATCTGATTTTGTTCTCACATGAAAGATTCAGATTGCCATGTATAATACATTAAAACTTTTATCGAAGCCCTGCAGTATAAGATGAATAGCATGCTGGTTCATACTTGTGAACCATACATGTTAGATGTGCTCGACAGATTGAAGGTTGCTTGAAATTCTTTTGAAATACATTATGAACTTTTCTTTACTGTAATGGACTGCAATTAGTGCGATCCTTTTCATTACGTTATCAAACAACAAAAGACTTTCAGCACATTCTGGTACAGTTTGACTATGAGACCTTTTGCAGTGCTATTCACCAAAAAAGAAAAATAATGCAGCATAGAAATGCATTAGTCTATGGTGTGTTTCTCTTTTTTTTCCCAAGTATTCAAGTGCTGAGACAGAAAGAGGCTACACAAGCCTCCCCTAAGCAGCATCACAAAAGTGCCATCAAAAAGAGGCCTGTGACGAGGGAAGCCGACGGAAGTCACAACGCGACACGACGGCGCTATCACACTGTATTCAAACGGAATCTGTGTTTGCAGTTAAAAAGAGCCAGACGCATCTCTCAGGCCCTCATATCAGCCAATGCAAATCGCAGAGGAAGAGCAGCTAGAAAATGTGTTGCGATGTAGCCGCACAGTCCGTTCTGTACAATCGATTCAAAAGCATCTTTATTCTTCCTTTCATTCGTCATCTCAAATAATAAAATGCTTTGTGTGTGTGTTTGAGGATGTGATGTCTGGGGAGCGCTCAATACAAAAAGTCTCACACACATACTTTTGGGCTGATATCAGAGATATGGAGCACCGCTCATTAAACGGGCAGCATTCTGCACGCCAAGTCCATATGTGGTTCTTTATGAACTTGAGACGAAGGATATGCTAATAGGGGGATTTTATGAGGAGCGAGTGAGAGAGAAAGCGATTGAGAGAGTGATTAAGAGAGAGGATGAGGGGAGAGTTTTAAGTACACAACTTCACCAGCATTTGCAAATGAGCCTTGTGTTTTTTTTTTTTCCCTTCTCCCTCTCGCCACAACCATCAACGGTGCTCCGTTAGCAGTCTGTGATTACCAAGGGAGCGGAATGAAGATGAGGACGTTTAAAGGAATGCAAATGCTCTCTGTGACGGCCTCCTACCATTTCAGCCGTTTCGCAAAATTCAACCGTACAACCACATCCGTAGATGCTCCATCCTCAAAACAAACACAGCTTAAAAACAGCATGAGATGGTTTGTAAGTCTTAATCAGGTTTAAGGTGGCCTTGTGACATGGTTAAGCTGGTCTTCATGCTAGGGAAGTGGTTAAAACCCACTAAAACCAGCCAACAGACCAGACTGACCAGGACCAGGCCAGGACACTAACCAAGACCAGCTAAAGGGACAGTACAACCAAAAAAGAAAATTCTGTCATAAATTGCTCACTATTGTGTTGTTCTAACACTGAGAAAAAATTGGTGAAAAACACTTTTCACTGAGAAATCACTAGTAAATTTTACAACTAACAACAGTTTTGAAATAGAAAGACCAAAATAGTATTTCCTCATAAAACAAACACCAATATTGTTTTATTTACATTTTTTTTTTTTTTTAACAATGTATAAGCCATTCTATCTTCTGCAAAACATTAAACTAGATATTTTAAAGAATATTGGTAACCAAACAGTTTCCATTTATATTGACTTTCACTGTATGGGCAAACAATGGAAGTCAATGGGAACGGAAACTGTTTGGTTACCAACATTCTTCAAAATATTTTTATTATTATTATTATTTTTTTATTTTTATTTTGAAGGGAAAGGCTTGCAACGACATGAAGGTGGACTATTCATATTCTGACAGTTTAAGTTTTTTTGTTCAGCATGGCTTTAAAAGCCTATAACTTCTTAAAGGCACAGTTTACCCGAAAATGAAAATTCTGTCATTAATATTCACCCTCATGTCGTTCCAAACCTGTAAGACCTTCGTTCATCTTCAGAACACAAATTAGGATATTTTTGACGAAATTCGGGAGATTTCTGCATAGACAGCAATGCAACTACCATGTTCAAGACCCAGAAAGGTAGTAAGGACATCGTTAAAATAGTCCATGTGACTTTTTGTGCACAAAGACAAATAACAAAATTAACTTTATTCAACATTTTTTTTTTTTTCTGTCAGCCTTCAATGCACATTCATGAGGGTACCACAACGCATGCATCCGAAGACAAACAAAGGTCTTACAGGTTTGTAATGACATAAGGGTGAATATTATTGACAGAATTTTCATTTCATCTCTTTAAAACAAACAAAAAAGTGTAACATCTATAGCATGAGATAACCTGCTATTCTTTTTGGTCAGTCTTTGCTGTTTTTAAATTGGTCTAGACGTTTAGATGGTCAGCCATCTAGGCTTCCAGTCAGACAAGCGCCCCCAAAAACCCTCTAAAACCACCAGACCAGACTAGGAGACCATTGAAGACCTACAAACCAGTTTAAGCTTTTTTTTTTTTTTTCCTCAGAGTGGCGTTACCTTCTTCTTATAATGTATTTTTTAAACCATAAAACCATACCCATATTTCTGTAGAAACTCCATGTAGGAATAACCTGGTTTAAAGTGGTCTCGCAACCCGGTTAAGCTGGCCTTTAGGCTGGGGAAGTGCCCAAAATCCACTAAAACCAACCAACAGACCAGACTGACCAGGACAGAAGGACAACAAAGATCAGCTTTTTAAACTGATCTAAATGGTCAGATATTCAAATTGCTTTAGATGGTCAGCCAGCTAAGCTTCCAGTATGACAAGCACCACAAAGCCCCTCTTAAACCAGCAGACTAGACAAGACTAGTAGACCAGTATAGACCTACAAACCAGTTTAGGCTGTTTTTTTTTTTTTTTTTCTTAACCTGTCTTGAAGTGGTCTCCCAGCCTGGTTAAGGCGGTCTGCAAGGTGGGCAAGTGCCCAAAACCTACTAAAACCAGCCAACAGACCAGACTGACCAGGTTAGGAGAAAAATAAGGATCAGATTTTTAAACTGATCTAGATGGTGAGATGTTCAAACTGCTTTAGATGGTCAGCCAGCTAGGCTCCCAGTATGGCAAGCACCACAAAACCCCTCTTAAACCTCCAGACTAGACCAGAGTAGTAGACCTACAAACCAGCTTAGGCTGTTTTATTTATTTTTTTTTCTTTTTATCAGAGTGGTTACTATTTTCTTCTCATTTCTTTTTTAAACCATAAAACCATACCCATATTCCTGTAGAGACTCCATGCTGGAATAACCTGGTTTAAAGTGGTCTTGCAGCCTGGTTAAGATGGCCTTCAGGCTGGGGAAGTGCCCAAAACCCACTAAAACCAGCCAACAAACCAGACTGACCAGGAAAGAAGAACAACAAAGATCAGCTTTTTAAACTGATCTAAATGGTCAGCTGTTCAAATTGCTTTAGATGGTCAGCCAGCTAGGCTCCCAGTATGACAAGCTCCACAAAACCCCTCTAAACCAGCAGGCTAGACCAGACTAGAAGACCAGAAGACCTACAAACCAGTTTAGGCTTTATTATTATTATTTTTTTTTTTCCAAAGTGGTATCACCTTTTTCCTCCCATTTCTTTTTTAAACCCATAAAACCATATCTGTATTCCTGTAGAAACTCCATGCTGGAACAATCTGGTTTGAAGTGGTCTCTCAGCCTGGTTAAGCTGGTTTCCAAGGTGGGCAAGTGCCCAAAACCCACTAAAACCAGCCAACAGACCAGACTGACCAGGCCAGGAGAACAACAAAGATCAGCTTTTTAAACTGATCTAAATGGTCAGATGTTAAAACAGCTTTAGATGGTCAGCCAGCTAGGGTTCCAGCCTGACAAGCACCCCAAAACCCCTCTAAAGCCAGCAGACTAGACTAGACTAGGAGACCAGTGAAGACCTACAAACAAGTTTGCACCGTTTTTGTTTTTTTTCCATCAGAGTGGTATTACCTTTTTTCTTCCTGTTTCTTTTTTAAACCATAAATCCATATCCATATTCCTGTTTAAAGTGGTCTCCCAGCCTGGTTAAGCTGGTCTTCAGGGTGGATTAGTGCCCAAAACCCATTAAAACCAGTCAACAGACCAGACTGACCAGGCCAGGAGAACAACAAAGGTGTTCATGGGATGTTCAAATTGCTTTAGATGGTCAGCCAGCCAGGCTTCCAGCTGACAAGTGTACCAAAACCAACAAATTAGACCAGGATAGGGCACCAGTTAAGACCAACGAACCAGTTTAGGCTGGTTCTGGCTGTCTTTTCCCCATAGCAGGGTGGGATTACTGGTTGGATGGAAAACGATGTAAAAGCGAAACATGACATTTTTTTTTTTTTTTTTTTTAAATCAAGCAATTTAGAAATGTTTTTGCAGCTTAATGTTGTCACCCTGTCAAGTTTTGTTTGCTTCTCTAGCGCAGTTACATCGTGCCCTTAAGGGCCACCGTAGAAACAGCCACTATGACACATTTGCCAACTCAATGACAGCATGTCTGAACGGTAGTTAGCGAAGTATATTCTGCCGCAAACTTTTTCTGGCTTCTTCCAAAGAGTAGACAAAGGAATAAACTAATCCCTACCTTGCATGTTATTGGTAAGTCACCTTAGAGGGAACCACATGGCTTAGGTTCAGCAATCTTTCTCTTTTTAGGAGGGTCAGGGTTTAAACTGAGTGACAGACCAAAAAAGAAACAAGCCCTAGGGGAGACCTCACTCTCTTAGACTGGTGATTACTTCCAGAGCTATAAGTTATGTTAATGTATTCATCTCCAAAAGCATAGTGATTATTTAGAGTTCCTCAGCAACTGTTTTAGATTTCTTTAACTTGCCATTTTATGCAAAAGGGCTTTTTTCTTTCCATTTCTTCTTTCTTTAAACTCTATCCCTCCTTTTCTGAAGCAAGCAAAGTGGAGTGGTTGTAGATAAGAGGTTCAGAGAGAAAGTCATAAAGAGTGTAAGAAATTTAAAATCTTTTAATATTTTGCCAGTTATGTTAATGTGACCTTGATGTACGAATGAATGCAAATCAAAATGTATAGAAGAAAAGGAAAAAAGAAAAGGGAGCAAAAATACAATGGAAATCTGATGTTGCAATTTCACTAAATTACAGAAGAGGCGAAATCACATGAAGCATGCATAAATTCCCTCATACTTTCTTTTTTCCTCCATTCTCTCTTTTTCTATTTAAATTACCGTGGTATCATCAAGATGAGATAGAGACTCTTTATTCCCCCTACCTAGACCATCAAATTAGAATAGGCTCACATTTGTTTTTTATGGAAGTCTGTTTTCACCACTGAATTAAAAAAATAAATAAATAAAAATATTATCTAACAATTCTGACTTTTTTTCCCCTCAGAATTGATATAAACTCACATTTGCGAATTATAAAGTCAGAATAGCTGAAAATAAACTTGCAATTGAGAATTTATATCTTGCAATTTACATTTTTTTCTCATAATTGCAAGTTTATATCTTGCAATTGTTACTTTTTTTCTCAGAATTGTGTGATATAAACTTCCAATTGAAAGTTACAATTCTGAGAGGAAGAAAAAAGACTGATATGTTCTCAGAATTGCGGATTTATGGGGGGATTTTTCTTCTCAGAATTGTTTAGAAATATACACGCAATTCTGAGAAGAAAAGTCACAAAAATTCGATTTTTTTTCTTTTTTTTGCTCAGAATTGCAAGATATAAACTCATTCTGAGAAAAAAAGTCAGAATTGTGAGTTTATATAAACTCACAGTTTATATCTCATTATTCTGACTTTACTTCTTAGAAATAAAAAGTCCAGTTCTGAGAGGAAAAAAAGACTACATTCTCAGAATCGAGAGTTTATAGGTGACGTTTCTTCTCAGAATTGTTTATATTTCACAGTCATAAAAAAAAGTAAGAATTGTGAGGTAAAAAGTCACAACTGCGATATATATAATTTCACAATTTGGATTTTTTTTTCTCAGAATTGTGAGTTTATGTCTCGTTATTCTGACTTTATTTCTCAGAAATGAAAAGTCCAGTTCTGAGAGGACAAAAAGACTATATTCTCAGAATTGAGAGTTTATAGGAGACGTTTCTTCTCAGAATTGTTTATATTTCAAAGTCATAAAAGAAAGTAAGAATCGTGAGAATAAAAGTCACAAATGCGATACATTAACTCACAATTTGGAAATCTTTCCTCAGAATTGTGAGTTTATATCTCGTTATTCTGACTTTATTTCTCAGAAATGAAAAGTCCAGTTCTGAGAGGAAAAAAAGACTATATTATCAGAATTGAGAGTTTATAGGAGACATTTCTTCTCAGAATTGTTTGTTTGTTTGTTTGATATTTCGCAAAGTCAGAAAAAAAGTAATAATTGTGAGAAAAAAAGTATTTTTTCTTAGAACTGAGGTTTTATCTCATAACTCTGACTTTATTTCTTAGAATTGCGAGTTTACATCTCACATCATGTTTCGCAAGTGTGACTTTCTTAGAATTCCGAGTTAAAATCTTGCAGTTCTGAGTATTTTTTCTTTTTTTTTTTTTTCCTTTTTTATTATTATTATTTATTCAGTGGCGTGCTTCCATAGTCTTTCCTAGTAGAACATTTACTGAATAATTCCTCTTTTTTTTTTTTACAAATTCTTTCTTTGGTTATACTCCTGCAGCTGTGAATTGATCCAAAATTATCATTTTAAAAACAACTGAACCATCTAAGGTGTGTATTACTGGACACCACTAACCTAGATTTCTGGAAATAATAAGGCAAGCAAAATTTAGACGGATATAGATAAATTCAGCAAAAAGTGCTGAACTTTCAACACATGATGCGTCTGGCAGGTCTCAACCCGTGGTTGAGGAAATCTCTATCTAACTCTGTGAGAGGTCACTCTTTACACTAGTCTCCATTATACAACATAATTAACCCTTGGTTGACCTTGGCTACTGTCGCTAGAGCTGGCAAGCTTTGGAGAATATCTCATTGATCTAAAGTAGAGATTTCTGTGAATATGTTAAAAAATGAATAGATGTGTGGGCTAAAATGAAGTCTTACATTGCAAAGCATTCTGTCTGCCATTTCTTTTAATAAATTTATAGTTAATAATAAAACTGCAAATCACAACAGAAGAAAAACATTGCCAAACTGAACAACCCCCCTACAAAACAACACAGTGAATATCATACTGACACTTCATTATGTGAAAGGTTCCGAAATAAGTTGGGTGCTAATTGAAAAGTTTTTTCAAAGTAACAAATATAGGAGATGAAAACTGCACTCATAATAGTTTTCGATTAAAAGTGTTTTAATTATATATGGTGCGGGAGACCATATGCAATTATGTATGCAATTATGTGTGTGTATACAATCACACACACAATCGATGAAACTTTTGATTGTTTAAAAGATTCATTCACTTCCAGAACAAAGATTTACAGATAATGTATTCACCCCCTTGTCATCCAAAATGTTCATGTCTTTCTTTCTTCAGTCGTAAAGACTTTTTTGAGGAAAACATTTCACAATTTCTCTCCATGTAATGGACTTCTATGGTACCCCCAAATTTGAACTTCCAAAATGCAGTTTAAATGCAGCTTCAAAGGGCTCTAAAGGATCCCAGCCGAGAAATAAGGGTCTTATCTAGCGAAACGATTGGTTATATTCTAAAAAAAAAAATTACAATGTATTTACTTTATAACATCAAACGCTCATCTTGTCTAGCTCTGTGTGAATGTTTTTTTTTCTGGTCCTCCAGCTTCAAAATCGCCCTACATTGCTGTTTTACTTTTTTTTTTGTTAAAGTGTTTGATCTTCTTTGCATGTTCACTTTGTAAACTTTGGGTTGATACTTCTGCAGCGATGTAGGACGATTTTGAAGTTGGAGAAGAAAATGAGACGGGAGTTTTTAGACGTATCCTAACTGTCATTACCGGGAAAAAAAAAAAAAAAAAAAACAGTTCACACAGAGCTAGAAAAGATGAGTGTTTGAGGTTAAAATTATATAAATTGTATTTTAAAAATGAATAAATAAATAAATAAATAAATAAATAAATAACCGATCGTTTCACTAGATTAGACCCTTTATCCTCAGCTGAAGTCCTTTGAAGCTGCATTAAAACTGCACTTAGGAAGTGCAAATTTGGGAGCACCATAGAAGTCCATTACATGGAGAAAAATCCTGAAATGTTTTACTCAAGAAAAAATTTCTTTACGACATTATCTGTAAATTTTTGTTCTGGAATTGAACGAATCCTATAATGTTAATCATTTAGAAAGAAGTCTTGAGCTAACTAAGGCTGTGATTTTATTTTATTTATTTATTTTTTCAAAAATACAGTAAAAACTGTAATATTGTGGAATATTATTAGAGTTTAAAATACACACTTTCTATTTGAATATATTTTAAAATGTAATTTATTTCTGTGATGCAAAGTTGAATTTTCAGCATCATTACTCCAGTCTTCAGTGTCACAATGTTTCAGAAATCATTCTAATATGCTGATTTGCTGCTCAAGAAACTTTTTTTTTTATTATTATCAACATTGAAAACAGGTGTGCTGCTTAATTTTGAGGGTCAGTAATACTTTTAATAATTAAAAAATACTTGTGTTTAGCAAAGATGCATTAAATTGATCAAAATTGACCAAATGTGTGTATATTTACAGGTATACGGCATACATACAGGATGTCTGTTAAAGATCTCTTGAACTGGAAAGCATCTGCTGTGTACAAACATCTGGTTGACGTCTGTAGGATGCCAGTTTTACATACATTCTAAATCATAAACATCTTAAAGACATCTAATAGATGTCTATTTGACATCTGATAGGAAACGTCCAATAGACATATTGCAGATGAGCAAACTACGTAAAAAATACATCTTGCAGATGTAAATGCAGACGTCAAATAGACGTCTCCGAGATGTACGTGTGCTATCAGGGATACATTCACACATACATTTCGAACTGGTGGACGACCATCTGAACACATTCTCTAGTTTAGCCAGACGTACGCCGGCTGGCAAATCTCTGACCTCAACCCATGAGAGACCGGAAATGCTTAGGCCAAAAGACACGGGTATGCGAGTTCCAGCACACACACGGTGTGCAGCTAGTTTGAGGCTTGGCTGCGACAGCAGCGACTTTTACAAGAAACGGCGAGGAAAATCAGCCTGGGAGCAGACGGAACGGGCTGGAGCACGTACGCAGTAATCCCAAACACGGTGTAATCGGAGGAGACTGCTGCTGCTCTTAACGGCTTTGACAGCCCGGCGCCCAGAGACGTTCACCGGAGGGAAGAGAAAGGAGGGGGCGAGAGTCACGGACGGACACACAGACAGCCAGATAGATGAATGGAGTGAAGACAAGGAGATGAGGATGGAGAGAAAAGAAAAGTGGACTAGGAGGAGAGAAAACAGATTGATTGAGCAAACGACTGAATTGGAAGAGTACTCGGCACAAAGACAAACGGCCGTCAAAGACAAACAGAGACAATGGATGGGGAGAACAGAAGGAAATTAAATAAGAAAAATGAAAAGGGGAAAGAAAGGAGAAGAGGAAAATGTGGAGGGAGATTTAGACGGATTTACAGGGCTGCGGGGATTTGCCGAGAATTTGGCGAACGATTACGGGAACTTCTCATGCATGGGTATGACAGCGAGCTGTAATATTAATTACAGTAAAAAACATGTGAAGGCACACTGACTCCTCATTCCCCTTTATACACACTGAATCCCTCCATTCCATTTATTACCACCTCCTTCGTATTTGGCCGTCAGGAGCACATAGTAAGGTTCCGGGAACCGGTTTCCACGTAATTGAACAGGAAGGAAGATAATGAAAGCAAACACGTCCTCACACACAGTGATTATTATCATGTGTCCGGCTAAATAAATGATACTGGAGAGGGAGATAGAGACCAATTACAGCCCACTAGAACTGTGAAGCTAGTCATGTGTTCATGATCAAATCAACTTGCTTTTTGTCACTTACGCAGACGCTGATCTCATACCGCTGAAACGGATTTCTTTCAAAACAGCTTGTAGAGTTTCCTCTGATATCATTCAGATGATGCAACTCGACCCTCTGCTGGCCTACTTCAAAAGACTGATCTGAGACCCATTGAAACTAATTTAGGGTTGAGGATTGGCTTGATATGTTGAAATTCAATGGTTCTGGACCAAAATATAATGCAATGTTTTTAAATAATAATATCCAACTGACCACACAGTTGTGCATAGTAACAGACTGGGGAGAAAACGCTTCCGAAATCTTACTCTTGACAAGGATGCCAAAATTATTTTGATGCAAAAAAAAACACCTCAAGGTCATAAAAAAACACAACTCATTCTGCATTTAAAATTGCTACAGTGATAAATATGGTTTGCGTCGTCCACAATGAGTTCTTTACAGCTAAGCATTGGCTGCCGAGAGCATGAAAACATCAACGATCAAAAGACATTTAGAAACTTATGTTGCCAGTTTTCCCACTCAGCTTGTCATGTTAATAATTCAGTTCAATTTAATTGTATAGTGCTTTTCACAATACATATTGTTCCAAAGCAGCTTCACAAATAACAGTGCTTTACAAAACCCTCAAGGCGCAAGCCAACAGTGATACTGGCATGGAAAACTCTCTGTTGTTCAAAAAAAAAGGAGCTTTGGAGGAACTGAGAATCAGCTGGGGAAGGCCTACTCCTCAGATATTTAATCAAATAAGTGAAGTACAAAAGTTTAGGTACAATAAGATTTAAAGAAATTAGCATGTTTATTCAGCAAGGATGCATTATATTGTTTAAAAGTGACCATAAAGTCACTTATACTGCTACAAACAATTTCTATTTTAAATAAATTATTTTCTTTTGAATGGTTCATAACAGAATTTTGGAAAAAAAAGGCATTGTTTACACAAAAATATTAAGCAGCACAACTGTTTTCAACACTGATAATAAGAAATCTTTCTTGAGCAACAAATCAGCATATCAGAATGATTTCTGAAGGATCATGTGACACTAAAGACTGCTTTGCCATAGCAGGAATACATTTACATTTAAAAATATATGAAAATAGTAAACAGTTATTTAAATATTTGTAATATTTGTCATGTAAAAGTTGGCAGTTCTTGGCCAAAAGAGTTTATTCAAAAGTCTGGCCAAAAGAGACTAAAAGTTAGCATTTTTGTTTTGTCACAACTGCTGGGTGATGCTAAAAGAGGCCTCAGTTCTCTTGATATTCACAGAAAAGATTAAAACAACACAATAGCCAGATCTAACACTCACTTTGCTGTGATTTTATCAAATATCATAAACATTTGTTAGCACACTAGCTTATAGATAACCTTACTAAAAGTAAAAAAAATGATGAGCTAAATGAGAGCGCAAATTAACTCTCTGACAGCAGGTGGCGCTTATGGAACAGCAGCAATACAGCGTTTCCTTGATTCCTTGATTCCTTGATTTGTGCTTTTAAATGCTACATTAATATGCATTATATGGAGGTACGGTGAAAAGAAAGTATATCTAAACTTTTCTGAAGACAGTCAGTTCCCCTCAGAGATACATTTATATGAACCCCCACCCCAGTTCAGGATTTAGGATTTTCTTCCAATATTTCGCACATTGTTAACAGTGAGTTTGCTCTGCTTACTACAGTATTTTCTCCTCTTTGTGGTTGGTTTAGTTGCCCAGAATTAGTTGCATGTTATTAATAGTTCCAAAAGTTTTCTAACTGTTAGTCAAAAGTATATGCAGTTAACACTGATCCCTTCTTAAAGGAGAAGTCCACCTCCAGAACAAAGCTTTACTGATAATGTACTCACCCCCTTGTCATCCAAGATGTTCATGTCTTTCTTTCTTCAGTCGTAAAGAAATTATGTTTTTTGAGGAAAACATTTCAGCATTTTTCTCCATATAGTGGATTTCTATGGTGCCCCGAATTTGAACTTCCAATATGCAGTTTAAATGCGGCTTCAAACGATCCCAAATGTGGTTGTAAACTATCCCAGCTGAAAAAGAAGGGTTATATCTAGCAAAATGATCAGTTATTTTCACAAAAATAATATATTTTATATACTTTTTAATGTCAAACGCTCATCTTGTCTTACTCTGCCTGGACCTTTTTTCCGGTTCATGACAGTTAGGGTATGTCGAAAAACTCCCATCTCATGTTCGCCCTCAACTTCAAAATCGTCCTATGTCGCTGTTTTACCTTTTTTGTAAAGGGTGTTTGATCATCTTTGTATGTTCACTTTGCATAGACTGGGTCGGTACTTCTGCAGCGACGTAGGACGATTTTAAAATGATTTTTGAAGTTGAGGGAGAAAATACGATTGGAGTTTTTCGACAGACCCTAACTGTCTTGAGCTAGAATACACGGAGTTCAGGCAGAGCAAGACAAGATGAGCGTTTGAGATTAAAAAGTATTAAAATTGTATTTTTAAAATGAAAATAACTGATCGTTTCGCTAGATAAGACCCTTCTTCCTTGGCTGGGATCGTTTACAACCACATTTGGGATCGTTTGAAGCCGCATTTAAACTGCATTTTGGAAGTTCAAATTCGGGGCACCATAGAAATCCACTAGATGGAGAAAAATGCTGAAATGTTTTCCTCAAAAAACATCATTTCTTTATGACTGAGGAAAGAAAGATATGAACATATTGGATGACAAGGGGGTGAGTACATTATCTGTAAAAATTTGTTCTGGAAGTGGACTTCTCCTTTAATTCATGACGTTGCTTAGCCACTTTTGTTTTGTTATGCCGGTTTTATAAAAATTCACAGTGTGTGTGTGATTCAAGGCGGTTTACTGTTTGAACCAGTATATCGCCCAGCATCTGTAGACACCATTATACTACTGAAACCCGCTTTGACAACAAAGCGACATCCAAACTAAGCTGTAGTGGTCGAGAGAAATGGTATTTTCCGATTCTTACGATGTTCCTCCATCACCAAACTCCTGACCTCCCGGTGGGAGCTCCCGCTTTAATTCTCCCACTGATGTTGGGATCCAAAAAAGCTTTAGTGAATAAATAAGATTAGGCTCATGGACATGCCACTAAATCTTATCGTTTTGAAGCAGAGAGGCACAGAACGAGGGAGCAAGGGAGAGAAGAAAGGGTCAGTGTAGGCCGAAGCACCATCCACCGTCTCCTTCATCTGAAACAATCCGGCTACCATCCCCAATTGGAAATTATACAAAAAAAAAAAAAACCCATCTCCTTCTGTCCTCCCTCTTGCTGCTTTTCCTCTCGCCCGCTCTTTCTTCAGCGCTGGGGAGATAGCAGAGACAGCTTGTCCTCCTCGCCACCCAGTGAGACTGAGGGATAAGCACTTCTTGGAGCTTGGCAACAAAATCGTCAACTTTGCTGTTTTAAATATGCTTGTCCTCAGAGTGAAGTGGATTCGGAGGAAGAGGGTGGGCTCTTTTTGTCTGCAGTGTGGGGTAGCGTGGCACACTACACTGGGTTACAGAGCTATAATGGGTGTTCACTGCAGGGCAGATGATTATGGTGCATTACAATATATCATGCAAATGCAATGACACTTCGCTGGCCAGACTTTGACAGTTTATTTCAGGTGACACCGTTTAGCGAGCGAGAGCATACAAATTACGTTAGCTGCCCTGCTAAACAAGATTTGGAATAGATGAATAAACCAGCGAGGCACAATAATCACACAAGGTTATTAACTGTGCATATTGCTATCGTTTCATGTCGGGGAATCATTGACAGAGTAACAGAGTTGAGAACAACAGTATTGTAGGTGTAAAGCACATCGGTTCACTCTGCAGCCATCTTGCTAACGCGCATGTAAGGCTATAGAAGAGGTATACAATGAAGCTGCTATCTATTTCATTTATGAGTCATAAATCTACAAAACTCCAAAACTGAAGATTATGGGTCAATAACATTACAAAACAAATCTAAAAACATAAAATCTGACACAGAGTGACTCATATGCAACTATTAAAGAAGGTTCAAATGCTCACTGATGCTTCAGAAGGAAATACAATGCATTAAGGAATTTGAAGATCAAGGTAAATTTAACCTATTTTGTATTCTGGGAAACATGCAAGTATCTTCTGTAGGTTCTGAAGGGCAGTACTAAAGGGAAAAAAAAAAAAAAAAAAAAAAAAAAGATATTTAGGCAAAATAAGAAAAATCATTCTGTTCAAAAGTTTTCACCCCCCGGCTCTTAATGCATCGCGTTTCCTTCTGAAGCATCATTGAGCGTTTGAATCTTCTGTAACAGTTGCATACGAGTCCTTCAGTTGTCCTCAGTGTGAAAAGATGGATCTCAAAATCATACAGTCAATGTTGGAAAGGGTTCAAATACACCAAAATGCTGAAAATCCAAAGAATTTGTGGGACCTGAAGGAATTTTTTTTTTTTTATATAAAAAAAAAAAAAAAAACAGCAGGCAGTTTAACCGTTTATGACAAACAATGGACTCACGAACAACTATCACTAAACAAAAAACACAGCTGTCGATTATTTAGGTAACAACACAGTATTAAGAATCAAGCGTATGTAAACTTTTGAACAAGGTCATTTTTATAAATTTATAAATTTATAAACAACTATTATTTTCTCTTGTGGACTAAATGTAAACACATTTTATGTGAAATATCTTATTCAGGTCAGTACTAAATAAAAAACAACATGCATTTTGTATAATCACTCTTATTTTGGTAAAATAATTAACATTTTGCAGATTCTGCAAGGTGTATGTAAACTTTTGACTTCAACTGTATAGCTTAAAAAAAAATAATCGGCTACACCACAAGCTACTATTAATATAATATAATACAATATAATATAATATAATATAATATTTTTCTAACGTAGTATACGCAAATTTACAAAAAAAAACAGCATAACCAGTTTCACAAATACTACGTATTATTCTGCTCGGTGGGAAGACGACACAGCCACCACTGTGCGCTACAAGCTCCGGACTTCAGGTTGACAATTACGCTACACATTTGTCATTGTAAATACACATTTAATGAGCAAAGCTTGGTTGAGGGTGAAACTGTTGCTGAGTACTGTGCTTAAGAGCGAATTCCCCACTAATTGCACTCTGGAGTGTAAAAGGATATGTGCATTTGTGTGTGCGCATGTTGAAAGCCAATAACCAGATTTTAAGGTTCCCATATGGGATGGATATGATGCTGATGGGTGTGGAAGTCACCTAGTATTAGGAACAGACCTCAGACCGGTCATTTTAATGCAAGCCTATACAGTAAGATCAGTGGCAGACGTACAATCAGGCTTATGTTTGAAGGAAAAGAGATCTAAACAAAATAAACAAAAAATTAGTAGGTTAAATTAGGCAAAGAAGGAGGAAGTGCAATTACTTCAAAGGAATTTGTGATGAGTGCCAGACCCACAAAGGAACGGGTTAAAGCTCGGTATCAACCAGCATTTACGGGGTCAATCCTTGATTGTGAGAGCAAGTGATTAAGGACCACCACAATTCAGAGGTTTGGAATTTATTATCGTATTATCAGATGACATAAACCGCTATCCTCTAAATGAGTTTAATTAGAAGCGGGAAATGGATACAAACAAATGTTTTCATAACCAACATGATGGACATCATTAAAATTTTCAAAACATCTGCACAAGCTATATGGAGAGCCTAGTGACTGAAAAACTTGCTGCATTATGTAAACATGACATCAAAACAAAGATAGACGGATGATGAAAAGAACAAGAATAACAATCGGGATCTCTCCTATGATATAAACAGCCCAAACAAAAAAAGCGATGGTGAAAAGCGAGCTATTTTTTCCTGTTTCTCTCTGTGTGACAGACGCTGATCTTCACAAATCCCAGTGTATCTCATGATAAATCCGCGTAATGTGGATTAAAAGCTGTTGAGATATATATAGTTATATCAGAGGAACAGATTGGACCAGACCTTGCCACCAAACAAATCCCCTGCATCATGCCCAGAAAGACGGGGAAATTACTCCAAATTAAGGTCGAGACTAACTGCCACCCACCTACCATCTATACTCTCTTTCTCTCTGTTTTTCTACCTCTCTCACTCACAAACACGTACATATATGCTCTAGCTTGTAATCCACCCTTGCTCTGGCCTCCATCAGCTCCTGTCCATTAGGATGTTTTTCTTTTTTTTTTTTCTTTTTTTTCCCAGCATGCCCCCAAATCCCCTCCACTTTTCCTTCATCAGTGCATAAAGAGCCACAGCTGCTTGTCTCTGTACAACATTAACACACATTTGGACTCACATGGGAGCAAAACATAACATTCTGAAGTGTTCCTTCGGTTTCTTTTGACCAAAAGTGTCACTAGAAAAAATAAAGCTAATAGTTTAACTTCAATATGCTATAGTGTAAACAGCAGTATAAATTTCTGTTTTACTTATCAGACGCCTTTTTTTTTACTAGTAGATCAAATTACCACTGACTATATGTAAGACTATTTTATATAAATAACCTGTGTAGCTTGTCCAACACTGCACTAGACTGCACATTAAAGAAATGTCAAGGGAAGTAGGCAGTAAATACTGTGGGAGAACTTCAGCAGTCTTGGTTCAACTAGACACCAGGTGCACCACAGCTGAACAACATAAAATGGCAGAGCAATGAAAAAAACATGTTGCATTATACCACATGATATACCAGAAATTTGTAACATTATACTACATAAGAGGTAATCAATGTCAGTCTGTGAAGAGTTAGTGATATATAGTCATGCTATAACCCCCAGCATCTACTTTCACAGGGGCAGGTGAAACGACGGCACGTCAGCTCATTCCGAGAGATGGATGGCTGCGGATCAGCTCGCCGACTGTCATTCATCTCAGACTGAATGTGAAACTTATATATTAGAAAACTACTTCACTGATTTATCTTACACTTATTGAGTGGACAGGCCCCTGAAGCAAAGGTTATTAAATGCTGCCATCATAGACTATTACAATAGAGCAAACTATCTAGGTTGTGCAACCTTCAACCTCAGAACTTTTAGTCCGACTTACACTTTACGTCAATCTGCAAGACACTGAATGTTTCTCATTTAGTTTTTTAGTTGCGCACTGGCCATTTCTAGAGCTCAGTTATTCAGTGCACTAAAAAACATTTGTTCCCCACAAAAATCCTACAACGTAGTATAAGAACATGTCAGTTTCAGTGCTTACTATATTTACTCACTGTACCAATGTATTAATTTATCCATATATTTTTAGATATATTATCAATAAATTTTATTTGTGAACTTATGTTCAACTTTTTTTTTAATATTTAACTTTTAACTATTTTTGAATTTTTTCGGATCATCAGTCAACAAAGCTTGGTAAATATTGGTCGCAAACTTGGAGATTTACTTAAAATTTCACCAAGCTGATTACTCACTAAAAAAAACAAGATTTTGCTTACCCCATTGGCAGATTATTTTGCTTGTTTCAAGCAAAAACTCACTTAATTTTGACTTTTTTTTTTTTTTCTTTTTTTTGAAAACAAGACAATATTTTTTACTTTTTTTTTTAGATATTTTTAGATATTTTGGCTGGAAACAAGATTTAAGCCTATTAGAAGGAAATAATGAGAGGAACAACATTAGTGCAGTGAACAGTAAAACTGTTTGTACTACAAACCAGCGTGTTCATAATTTAGATAACGCATTAAAATAATATGGTAAAACACACCAATATGCAATATCAAGCAGTAAAACGAGCTGTTTTGTACAGCTAAAAATAGCTGGACGTGGATGAGACCGAAAGCCATACCCATAAAATGTACAATTGGTCATGCCTACTCTTACGGAAAAAAAAAAAAAAAAAAAATTGGTGGATAAAGCAGAATCTTAGTAAAGTGGCTCCAAAAAGTATTCAGACATTTAAGGAACACTGTAACAACCAAAAACTGTCCAAATGAGTTTTAATTTTGAACCGTATATCCATTTGAATATTCAATATTTTAAGTATGCCATAAATAATACTTTTGGGGACACTGTATTTTGTATAAATCTTTTTTTAGCAAGAGGTTTTTGACCATAAGGCCACCTACACCATTTATACTGAAGTCAGCTTTTTAAGTTATTGTTGGAACTGTGCTTTGGAGCAACCAGCGGTTTAATGACAGTCTCACAGACAAGCAACTGTTGAATTAACAGATTCTGTAAAGCTGTAAAGCTCAGCTGACACGTCTCGTAATGCACATCCCTGTCAACACAAAGCCTGTAAAACACGATGGTCTTGATTAAAAACGCCGCGTCTACTGTTACGGTCTTGTTGCCAGTAAATGGTCTGTGATACAGGAAAAACTGTCTGTTCTACTCACTCGCTCTCACACAAAATGCAAAAAATATATAAATAAAAGCATCCTACAAACATCCTGAATAAAATTTATCCAACCAACCAAACATTTTTTTTTCTTAAGGGCCCATATGTTCATCTACCACCCAAAACAGGTGTAGCAAAATAACAGATTAACACTCATTCCCAAGAGCCACGGACCGCTTGTTTTCACTTTACTTAAACGCCATAGCAGCTGTGGAAAAGAGACCATCAGCGATGTTTGAAAAATCCCAGCTAACACCGAATGCACAAGATCAAGAGACCAAACCACACCTGGGGATACAGGCCTACTTGTCTATTCTATTTTATTTATTTTTTAAACACAAGGCCTACATTACATTTTTCGAGCACACTCGTGCATCCCTAGGGGTCTTAATTGGAGGTGCCCGAAGCCGGTGAATTCTAGTTTCGTTCCCAAGGTTGGAACCGTCTGCATGCAAACTCACCTCCGCAAAGTAAAAATAAATATATTAAAAACTCCAACGAAGCCACGTGCGATGAACACCTGCTCAGTCTGGGGAATATCTGTGTACCAATCTGCGGTGATTTCTATCTCCATCTAAATAAACAGTAGGTTGGAAGGGGTGATTTTTTTTTTTTTTCCTATCCGTCTGGCTGAACATCAGCCCAGCGCCGTCAAGACACGGCAGCTGGTGGGAGTCTGGTAACATAAGGGCCGGGCACTAGAAGAATAATGAACGTAACAGATTTGTGAGCTCCAAAAACCATTAGGATAACGCTATTAACGATATTGGAGAGGGAGCCCGTGACGCACGCGCCACCGTTTCCCTCTGCAAACCCGTATTTGACACCTTTTGAACCCTAAATGACGACTGAGAGGTGTACTTCTTGTAGGACGCTTCAGGAATGCTACCTTTCCATCTTATATTTTATGAATGAAACAGTGAGATGCTAATGCTTGTGGCTTGCGGACGGAATAGGGAATGACTGGCTTTCGGATTCTGAATGTAGCGCACACAAGGCTACGTGAGGCTAAAATAAACATGAGATCCGCTAAACTCAACACCTCAAACCTTCACCTCGTGTTCAAAAATACATCCTCCATCCTTCTGCGTTCAGAATCCTAACGGTGCAGAAGAGCAGAAAATTACGTACTTGGAATTCGTTTTATAGCGACGGTTTCTTGTTATTTAAATTCCTCGGACTAATTTAATTCAGCACGCTCGAGCATTCGCACGGATGTAAATTACAGCGAGACTATAATGGACTCGTTATCAGGGTGGGAAGCTCAATATCATGGTTTACGTTTGGAAAACTCTCAAGACCACAGAAATGTCTTGCTGATGGAGTTTTGGTCTGCGTGGCCTCAGGCTGGCGTATATCCTTGAAAATCCCTGTAGCGGAAAAACACAGCATTTACAGTTAGAGCCACTGAAATTTTTACAGCACTGCACTTTAGAGCTGTAAAAGTAGACCTTTTATGAATTAGTTCTACTATTGATTTCCTATTCAGCTTCGAAATGAATTAATCTAGCGGCACTGCGGCATATTATAAAAGACAACACTGACCCAGAACCAGACTGTAGATAAGAGTAATTTACAAGTCGTGAGCGGTCGGGTCAGAACCTGGACCCAGACAACATCAGTTAGAAGCTCAATAACAAGTTCAGTGTGTAACCACAAAATACCGAACATGATATGATGCACTTTTGCTCCATATCTAACCTTTCAGCTAAGCGGGTTGCGAGTAAGCACAATACGCTTGATGTAGTGGTCAAATTGAATGAGGCTCTTTGTCTGCGCTTGAGAGGCCTATGTTTATAAAAGCATCTTCTCGACGCCGAGACGTATAGATGAAATATGAGGACTCTTATTGAGTAGATGGCTAAAGACTCTGAGGTAATATAGCAGCGCCAGACTGATGAAAAATTCATGCTGATAAGTTGGGCAGGTGAAAGCGTCGCTCTTCAGGTTTTCATTTTCTCTGTTTGATTTCCTTATTGGCTGCCTGACTCCTCACTCCATTTTATTCCGCTCCTGAAAGTAAAGGGCTCTTATTTGTCTGTACGCCCGTAATGAATGTTTGTACGTGCGTGTTTGTGTGTGGGTATGCGACGCCTGCCGTGTATACGGTACACTTAGGGGTTCCATGACTTTTTCAAAGCACAAATCCCATGTTGTTTTGAGACCTGTTAGAAAATTGTTTTCAAACTTATCTAACATTAATCTAGCATTAATAAGTACCTTGAAAACACAAATTGTAATTCAGAGGATCTTTCGCCACAACTTAAATAAATGCAAATTTGTAAGGTAAAAATTAAAATTCATTAATTAAACCTTTTCAGTTCAAAAACATGAAATTCAGTTCCAAAAAAAATGTATCGACATTCCAAACTGGTATGAGTTTCTTTCTTATGTTGATCATAAAATAAGATATTTTGAACAATGCTGGTAATCACACAGTTGATGGTGACCATTGACTTCCAAAATATTTCTTTCCCTACTATGGAAGTCAGTGGGGACCAACAACTGTTTGGTTCTTAAAAATACCTCCAAAAAAAAAAAAAAAAGAAAAAAAAAACAGGTTTGGAACAACAAGACAGTAAATGATAACAAAATATTCATTTCTGGGTTAAATATTCCTTTAACTTAATATTGGGTGTAATTTATACTCAAATTTCTGTGTTAAGTGAATTTCTTAAAAAATTAGATTGTAGTAATTTAATGAAATTGTCTTGTTAACTTTGGAACCTGGGTAGTGGAGAGTGTTATTTTATGTGTTGCCTGCTAGTGTTTAATGCTGTTATGTTTGACATAAATAAATAAATAAATAAATAAATAAATAATTTATTACAGTGAACATCTGCATCCATGCAAACGGTGGTTTTGGCCTGTCTCACTTTAACTACTGACAGATTAATATAATTTTAATCTTTCATCCATTTTAGTGTTTTAAAGCTAGAAATATTTAAATTAGTCATTTAATTTTTAAAATGCACACATTTACAACATTAATTTTAATGTTACTTTAGTGTTTACTGCCAAAAAAAAAAGAAAAAAGTAGTAATACAATAAAATATATTAATGTAAAGTATGTACACATTAATAGAACAAAAATGGGTAGGAAAAAAAAAAAGCTTACACTACCAGTCAAAAGTTTTTGAACAGTACGATTTTTACTGTTTTTTTTTTTTTTTTTAAACAAGTCTCTTCTACTCACCAAGCCTGCATTTATTTTTTTGATCCAAAATACAGCAAAAGCAGTAATATTTTGAAATATTTTTACTATTTAAATATATTTTAAAATGTAATTCATTCCTGTGATTAAAGCTACATTTTCAGCATTATTACTCCTGTCTTCAATGTCACATGATCCTTCAGAAATCTAATATGCTGATTTGCTGTTCAAGACAATTTGTTTTATTATTATTATCATTATCATCATCATCAATATTTAAAACAGCTGAGTACATTTTTTCAGGATTCTTTGATGAATAAAAAGATCCAAAGATCAGTATTTATCTGAAAAAAAAAAAAGCTTTCGTAACATTATACACGATACCATTCAAAAGCTTGAAGCTGGAATTTTTTTTTTTTTTTTTTTGCTTTAAATTTATCAAAGTGATGATAAAGACATTTATATTGTTACAAAAGATTTCCATTTCAGATAAATGCTGTTCTTCTGAGCTTTTTATTCATCAAAGAATCATCTACTCAATGTAAGTGTTTTTGAGCAGCAAATCAGAATATTAGAATGATTTCTAAAGGATCATGTTACTGGAGTAATGATGCTAAAAATTCAGCTTTGAAATCACAGGAATAAATTACATTTTGAAATGCATTCAAATAGAAAACAGTTATATTAAACAGTAAAAATATTTCAGAATTGTACTGTTTCTGCTGTAGTTTGGATTAAATAAATGCAGGCTTGGTGAGAAGAGACTTCTTTAAAAAAACATTACAATTCTTACTGTTAAAAAACTTTTGACTGGTATTGTAGACATTCACTAATTTTGAAAACAAGGTAACAAAAATTGCAAACCCCATAATAAATGAACATAGAACACCTCTTAAAACAGTTCAACCTCCCAAGTTTTTTGAAGCCTAGGTGCCTTTTTCCAACCATTTATTACAATTACTCAATTTAAGTAATGATTTCTGTTTCGTATCCTTTTTGTGAAAGCTGCGACACATGCTTGAGTGAAGCAACAGTTTTTCTTCAACAGATTTCTTCATTAGCCTGACAGCGATTAGTCACTTGAATGTGTACTAGTTCTCATCTACACGAGCGCCGCACCCTGTCAAGGCAAAAGCGAGAAGCAAGGATGTGTTTGTACGTGTGTGTGCGCATTTGTGCATGTGTGTTCATGTAAAGCATTGGAATCGGATGCCTGCAGAATCCCGAAGAGCAGGGCTGTCAGTCAGACAAGTGTTGGAGAGCTTGTTGGGCTCTGATAAGTGCATTTATGGAAAAAGCCTGCCTGCCTTTATCTCCTCATTGCAGGTTAGATCACCAATAAAAAAAGGGCTAGGTGAGGAGAGAGGGAGGAAGGTGTCAGATAAGTGCGCTCCGTCGCTCTACCTTCCTGTGGTGAAGCGAACATCTGAACCTTTCGGTATAGAGATGAATTGGAAATGACCATAAGCCGCACTCATCAACAGCTGCCAGCCATGCGGGTCCCTCTCGATTCAACGTCTGGCTTCAATCGGAGCGCCGTATCATCCTCAGACTGCATTTTCCCTGTAAACAAAGGCCTTGCAGTTAGGTTAGGTTACCTTTTTGCCCGCAGGAAATCTTTTCAATCTAAAACCCTCGTCCTTGTTTATTTCACTTTTTTTTTTTTTTGACCCTTATGACCTGTCTAGGGCCCTATGATTTCCGCGATGCGGAGAACGTGGACGGAATCGCGGAATCCAGTCATAAAAAAGGAATTTACTGAATAAGGCGGAATGTCACGGAATTTGTCAAAGTTTGAATGAATTAATCAAAAGTACGTCATTACACTTAAATCAAACCGCAATATGGACTAGTATCTATAAATATTACGCCGCAAAAATACCATTTAAATGTGAATCCTGCATGTTCAGTGTTTCTCTGTTTCAATGAATGGAGCAGACGAACGGTTTTGTTTACTATACACACCGAAGCACGCGTGACGCTCGAGGTGATTTCAGCGTCGGTCTTCTCACTAAATGAGGACATAAATACATGAACAATATCTGCTGAGAGTCACTTCATGCGCATTTGACCGTTCCATTTTAGGAAAACTAGCGTTACATCACCTACACACAGAAATGTAAAGGTAGACACGGCAACCCGTCAAAATAAAAGTCCGGTTGAAGACATCGTGCCAGATATACATTACTACTATTACTACTACTACTAAAATGAAACAAACATTATTTTTTAGGGTATAATCACACAACATTTCTTCCATGTTTTAATTTTAATAGTAAATTCCCCTTTGTTTGCCAAAAAAAAAAAAAAAACGTTGCTTCATTTTCAATAATTAAAAGATAAATAAAATTAACGTTTTATGCCTTCATTTGATAACCAGAACATTTTAAATACACAACACAGAATTTCCAAGGGTAAAAAAAACTTTCATATGGCTATTTTAAGAATAAATTAAGTATGAATTCAAATAATTAGACATGCTAAAACACAGAATTTGACAACAATAAAACATGGTGAGAAAAAATAAAACATTTCATAGGGCCCTAAACATGTCTTTTTTGTTAAACCTTTATTAAATTGATGTGAAATTGTATAAGTTTCATGATTTTAATTAATTAGACATGCTGTTTGATTAATAAAATTTAATTTAACCATTAAAAAGGAGTTGAGAAAAATTTTAATCGGAAAAAACTGAATTTGAAAACAAATAAATAAAAATGAATTTGGGAAAAAATAAAACGGATTTCATAGAGCCCTACCTCTCATAGTTTTTAAAACACACTTTCGCCCGCTTCGTTTTTTTTTTTTTTTACCGTATCTGCGGACAGCTGGAACCTGGAGCTTAGAGATGATGGAGTATGTTTAGCTCGCCTTGGGCTCCATTTCTTTCAAAGCCGCGTGCAGAATGGCACTAGCTACCGCCTCGGCGTGCAGGACAGGGTACCGTGAGGAATCACTGTTTGCCCAGCCAAAGCCGGGGCCGATAGGTTCGCCCGATTCTCACTTTTAAAGTATGAGATTGTGAAGAGGGAAAAAGGAAAAGCCGCCACGAGCTAAAAGCATGCTGGCACACATCCTCTCATAGCAGCACATTTATTTGTGTTTCATGTTTTCCATCTGCAGAATTTAATTTATGGGCATGACAGCGAGTGTGTGTGCGAACTACCACACACACACTTTTTTTTGTGTATAACAAACATGTTATGTACTCTACTCAACTACTGGTTTGAGTCCAAAAGAAATGTGACAGAAATCAAAAACTTGCGTGAATGTGCACAAACACGCATGTATTTGTCACAAATTTGCTGTTAATTTTACCTGGCACGCATCTCGAGCGATTAACCATCAGGTAATTTTCCAGTTGTGTCTCTCTCTCCTGATTTATTTTGTCATCTCTCGCTTTTAGAGACCCTGTGTTTTACACTGGAATCCATTTAAAAATCCAATTTATTGATTTCTCCACTCACTTTTTTTTCCTAGTGACTTGACCTCCAGAGTTAAATATTCATAAGGCATTAAAAATAAAAGATGCACATGTTGTACGTCTGACCTATCGTAATATACGGCGGCAGCGGCGGTAATTTTCTCCATCCGGCATAGAGAGGTGAACCTGGCAACATCAGAGACAAACAAAACCATCAGCGTCCCACATGCTCAGCGTTGATTAGTGCACCACGAAAAAGACAATGCAATTTTCCCTTTTGGCAGCGCAGGGGCCTCCATGACTACCTTCATAACATTATGTTGTTGATGATGTTCTTATAAATGGCTTTTTTCTCCCTCACTCAAAGCCAAACTGGGGAAATTGGCTTCCATTATGGCTTTTAAATAAAATAAGCGCAAAGCAATAAGAAGTGAAACTTGGGAAAGCCATAAAACCGCTAATTAAGATGCGCGGCGGCTCAGCTAGAGAGAGAGAGAGATACAGTAGAACGGAGAGTATATTTTTTGAAAATCCCCACAGAGAGAGGAAAAAAGATGGTGGCGGTGGGGGAAGGTGGCTGGCGGAAAGAAAATAGAGAGACGAGCTTTATTCCCTGGGTGAGGCTTAGTCAATCTGTCCTGTCTGGATCCAATATAACGCATTAAAACTGAATTATACAGCACCGCTCGGCGCATTCACTTTAGTGGTGGAGGAAACCGGGGACAAGCGGGTGTGAGTTACTCTCTTTTTCTCTCTCCCAACCCGTGACTGTTCCTATCTTTTTTTTCCTCTCCCTCTCGCTTGTTCTCATCATTATTTCTCAGAATGCTTTACAAGGCCTGTGATACGTGAAAAAGGATGCCATGTTGGCTCAGTGTGGGCCCTTGCATCTTCCGAGAGGGAGGAAGGGAAGATCCAAAGCTCCCTCGTGCAGCCATATGGACGAGAAGGATGTGTAAAGGGGTCCCTGACGGAAAGGCAGAGGCTCCCCCCGCGTCACAGAAACGTCTCAAGGCAGACTATACAACAAGGGCTTTAGGAACCGTAGGGGTCCCTCGACGGGATGTAGGTGCTAAACGTTTTAACTACGACAAGACACTCCACGGGAGACTAGGAATATAGGAAGATGAGCATGAAGGCATTCAGGAGAGCCTGATTTCACATGCAAGTAACAGTCACACACTGTTTATTAAAAGACTAGTAGCAACGCTAGAAAAAAAGTCAGATTTATTGTTGTTGTTGTTGTTTTTTTTTTTAACAAAATTATTATTTTTAGTCAGCAAGGAAGCACTAAACTGATCAAAAGTGAAAACATTTTTAATGAAAGTAGTTATTTTAAAGTTTTCATCCAAAATAAATAAATAAATAAATAAATAAATAAATAAATAAATAAATATATTTTTTTGGCCTTGGTGACCATATAAAAGATTTCATTCAAAAACATGTTTTAAAAATTACCAAAAAACACTACCAACGTTACAAAAATAAATAAATAATACAAAAAATTAATAAATAAATAAATTAAATAAAATATATAATATTATATATATATATATATATATATATATATATATATATATATATATATATATATATATATATATATGCACACACACACTACCAGTCAAATTTTTTTGGACAGTAAGATTTTTAATGATTTAAAATATGTTTATTCTGCATCCAAGCCTGCATATTTGATTTAAAGTACAGCAGAAACAGGAACATTTTGAAATATATTTACTATTTAAAATGACTGTTTTGTATTTAAATATATTTTAAAATGTAATTTACTTCTGTGATTTCAAAACTGATTTTTTAGCATCATTACTCCAGTCACATGATCCTTCAGTAACATTATCCTTCAGAAATCATTCTAATATTTTGATTTATTGCTCAAAATTATTTATTATTATTATTAGCGGATTTTATTACTATTTATCTGAAGTAGAATTCATATCTTTATCTTATTATGTAACATAATAAATGTCTTTATCATCACTTTTGATCAACTTAAAGCTAAATTGCTAAATAAAAATATTAATTTCTAGAATTTCTTTCCCCCAAAAATAACTGTTACAAATAATAATATAATATAATATAATATATAAGTAATAAACTGTTTTAAATATTGATAATAATAATAATAATAATAGTTTATTGAACAGCAAATAAGCATATTAGGATGATTTCTGAAGGATCATGTGACACTGAAGACTGGAATAATGATGCTGAAAATTTAGTTTTGATTACAGGAATAAATTACATTTTAAAATATATTTAAATAGAAAGCAGCTTTTTTAAATAGTAAAAATATTTCAAAATATTACTGCTTTTGCTGTATTTTGGATCAAATAAATGCAGGCTTGGTGAGCAGAAGAGACAAAAAAAACATTAAAAATCTTACTATCCAAAAGCTTTTGACTGGTAGTGTATATGTTGGGTATTTTGTCTTATTTTGCTGGCAGATTTTAAATATAAAAAAAATATAAATATTTTAAATATAAAAAAGTTAAAATGGAAAACAATAGTGCAGTATGACAAAAAGTACAAGTAAAAAAAGACAAAATGTTTTTAAGCTAACCCTTTTCTTTTCTTTTTTTTTTTTTCTTTTTGGCAGTGTAAAACCAGCATGTGTTTTGCTAAACAAGAATTACCCTATACATATACACTATGGAAATCCAGAACAAACCAGAAAGGTTTTTAAAATGAACTGACAAATTTCTGCTTCTTGTTGCTCAAATATACTGCTAAGATTAACAAATGCATACATCAGAGCAGTATTACTTGGGTTTTAGGAGTTTCATGGCATTTTGATCCAACAGGATAAGGGATAAATCCCGAACCCATGAAGAACCAGCAGTTCTTTATCAAATAGATTAGGAGATGAGCTTTACTATTTAGGCATTATGGGAGATTTGGTCACAAAGTGTCACAGTTCTAATGTGTTGCATCTCTATTCCATTTACTCTGCCAAGTGACTGTGGAGAAGTGAGTAAATGGTAAATCCGCTCTTTCTGGAATGAATGATAAAGTCGTATGTAATTTCATTCCTTCTTTTGGCAGCGATCGCTTCAACTCCTGTGACTTGCACATAACGTCTAAAACTTACGTAGATGCAATTGTTTTTCCTTTCATCGGACAGAGACAAAAGACAGTGACCAGAAATGACTGGGGAGAGAGAAGGAATGTGATCTGGACTCAATCCTGCATGACCAGCACGTCAAGGAGCACGTGTGCTAACCGCTGTGCTACACATAAGCTTTTATGGTTAAGATCTAGTTTTATCAACCCCCACCTTTTGTTGTTTTTGTTCGTGTCCTCCCGCTGGCTTCTGAATGTCAGAGGTCTCATCTAATGGAAAATCAGGCTGTAGGTTATTGACTGACACGAGACAGCTGGATCAGTAGCAGATAACTGAGGGTCAGATTGAGAAGTCAAACCCAAACAGATCTTTCTTAAGGCCTGGAAGAGGGGGATAATGTCTTATTAGGGATTTACTTTAAGATACACAAGTAATTACACCACTGACAACAACAAAACAGATAATACAAGCACACAGAATGAAAAACAACAACAACTGATATGTTTTCTCTCAGGTGGGCCACCACAGTGGTAATCTAACTGACAAAGATGTTCATGACAGTGTTTTTTTATTTTTTTATTTTGCCAATGATAACACAAGAAAAAGCAACACTGTAAGCCATTAAATTACTTTAAAAATAATAATAATAATAATAATAACAGTAATGTAAATCCACAATATGTTGAGGATAGCTTCACCTGATCTAAAAGAGCTAAACTAGAAAAGTTATTAATTTAATTAGGTCAATTAAATAAATAGCACTTAAATTGAATTAAAACCGAATAGAGTAAATTAAGCAAATAAATTATGCATACATATGTCAAATAAATGGATTGAAATTAATTGAACTGAATTGAATTAAAATATTGAATTAAAATGTGAAGAAGAAAATTTATAATAAAATAAATAAATAAACAAATACATACATAAATACTATTAAAAAAGGTGAAAATATAGCTCAAATATTTATTTACAATAATTAACACCTCTTTCTTTTTTTTCCATTTAGCAGTCGGATATTACTAGTTATCCAGTTTTTATATCAACTATGCATTCCGTTAGTTTTGCGAATTGGTATGTTTAATCGGGCTGCAAGAAATATATAGCAGAATATCATCAGCATAGTGAAAGCTAACACAATGTTCCCTGATGATATCTCTCAAGGGTTACATGTAAAGCGTGAAATTAAATGGTCCTGGTACTGAGCCTTGTGGTACTCCATACTGTACTTGTGACTGCCATGATACCTCTATTCACAGCTACGAATTAATGTCGGTCAGCTAAGTAAGATTTGAACCATGCCAGTGCAATTACATTAATGCCAACATAACTTTGTAGTCTACTCAAAAGAATGTTGCAATCGATAGAGTCAAATGCAGCACTAAGATCCAGCAGCACTAATAGAGAGATACAACCATTTGTGTCATTTGTAGCTCTTATGAGATACATTTTTTATATACACACATACACACACTATGCATGCATGTATACACTTGCACTCTCTCTCTTCCCCTCTTTACATACACAGACTTATATATAGATTTATAAATAATTAATTTCATTAAACGTTTAAAAAAATATATATACTACAGCATTGTTCCACCAACAGGTCCAAAAAACAAAACAAAGAAAGGACACATTCTCATGGTGAAAATATAAACTTAACTCCACTTAGAAATGCTATATCTAACCTTAAATGCACAAGAAATCCATGCTATATCCATGCATGCTATTTGATTACAAAAATAAATAAATAAATAAATAAATAAATAATACAAAAGAATGGCAGAAACCGAGTATCATCAGCACAACAGTGAAGGTTAACATCAAGTTTCCTGATGATATCTCCCAAGGGTAATATGTAAAGCGTGAAATGAAACGACCCAAAAACTGAGCCTTGTGGTACTCAATTCTGTACTTGTGACTGATATAATACCTCTTAATTCACAGCTACAAACTAATGGCGGTCAGAAAAGTAAGATTTGAACCATGCCAATGGAATTCCACTAATGGCAACATAACTTTGTAGTCTACTCCAAAGAATGTTGCAGTGGATAGTGTCCAGTGCAGTGCTAAGATCCAGCTGCACTAATAGAGAGACAACCATTTGTGTTATTTGTAACTCTTATGAGTTACATATATAAATATTATACATACACACACACACACACACACACACACACACACTATGCATGCATTTATATACTTGCACTCTCTTTCCCTCTATACACACACTTACACAAATATATAAATAATTTCATTAAAGATTTACAAAAATATATACTACTGCATTGTTCCACCAATAGGTCTAAAAAACAAAAAAGGACACATTCTCATAGTGAAAATATAAATTTAACTCCACTTAGAAATTATATTTCCAACCCTAAATGCTCAAGAAAATCTATTATCAGCCAAGACTTTTTTTTAATGCATGCTATTTGATTACAAAAAAAAAAAAAAAAAGCTACAAAAGAATGTAGTTGGCAGAAACTGAGTATCATCAGCATAACAGTGAAAGCTAACACCATGTTTCCTGATGATATCTCCCAAGGGTAACATGTAAAGTGTGAAAAACAACGGTCCTAGTACAGAGCCATGTGGTACTCCATACTCCATACTCCATATGATTCCTCTTTATTCACAGCTACGAATTAATGTCAATCAGATAAGTAAGATCTGAACCATGCCAATACAATTCCACTAATGCCAACATAACTTTGTAGCCTACTTAAAATAATGTTGCGGTCGATAGTGTCAAATGCAGCATTAAGATCCAGTAGCACTAATAGAGAGATACAACCGCGATTGGATAATAAGAACAGATTATTTGTAACTCTTGTGAGACATGAGAAAAATATATGTACTACTGAATTGTTCTACCAATAGGTCTAAAAAACAAAACAAAAAAGGACACACACTCATAGTGAAAATGCAGACTTAAATAACTCCACTTAGAAATGCTATTTCCAACCCTAAATGCATAAGAAAATCCATTATCAGCCAAGTCTTTTTTTAACGCATGCTATTTGATTACAAAAAAAGCTACAAAAGAATGTAGTTGGCAGAAACCACCCTATGCTCAATCTAATTAGCTTTTTGGCAGCTTAGTAGATTTTCAAAAGTGAAAAAGAACAAAAATGTCACGCATTCATCTTTTTATTATCATTACTATTATTATTTTTTTGGGCACACAAACTTCAGGATTTCAAGCATTTTCTAACAAGTCTGACCATAAACACTCTCCTTCTCTATTGATAAACTGCTATTGTTGATCCAATTATCTGAGGATGCAGAGTGTACATCGACACTTTGTGGCCTGCTTCCAATTTTTATTTTGGACACTTTGCTGGGATGTACGAGCATGTGATACTCTCGACTGCTGTGTTTATGTTGGGGAGCGTAAAGCTGGCATCGGGGCAGTGTGCTCCAGGACATCAGCCTCGCCAGCAAATCTGCCCCTGATTCCCAGACCCCATCCAAACCACCCACCCTTTTTATCAAAATAGGTCACTTCCAAGTGAAGCCAGTTGGCAAAGAAAAGAAAACAGACTTTCTAAGCTAAAATAACCAAGAAATGTAAGGGGGAAAAGAGGTATGGAGAAGATCACATTCCAAATTGTCTCTTTTATTCGTGACTTTGTTGTCTAAACCCCTAAATGCTGAAATTCCGAGGATGTGATCTGCAGCGGAAGGAATTTTGCTGGTGGGGAGCAAGAGCAGCATTGTCTTTAGGCAGGGTGTTAGAAAAGAAAGCCCAACATAGCCTACATACAGCCAGCCCACAGTGAGTGCATGTAATCCACCCAAGACATAAGCTGGAGGGAGGGATGTAATTGAAGCTGCCTTGACAGGAGCAAGGAAACACAAGATTGGAGATTTGAAAAGGATGGGGAGGGGGGGCCCGGCTGCGGATGGGTGTGTATGTGCGTGCTCTGTGGTCACAAGAAACAGCAGATGGTTCATTTCCTTTGTTGATTTGGGGGGCAAGATAGACAAAGCTTATGATGACTCGTTGGGCTATAATACGGAAGTCCATGAGGCCTGACGCTAACAAGCCAAATACCTCCACATACTCGCACGGACATTTCCACACGTAGGGAGATGTCCTATCTTTGAGCTGTAAGGAAGAGAGACGGAAATAACAGAGATTCTCAAGTATCTTAGTTGCACGTCTCTGGGGAAAATTGGTAAATTCAGGAAATACTGGTGGAATTTGTTGTATGTTATGTTGTTTTCTAGTAAAAAAAATGTCAACATGTCGAAACAAGATAAATTTACTGGAAAAGGAAATTACATTTTTCAAAAATATCTTACAAATTGTGTGGTTTATGCTTAAAACAATAAAAAACTATATGGAATAAAATAAAAATAGATAAAAATTGTTTTCCCTTTGAATGAAGTTTTTTTTTTTTTTTTTATTTTGCTTCAAATAAATGTATGCTGTTTTAATAATGTTGAAATGTAAATTTTTTTGCTGTAAATGTCTAAATTTAAACGTGTTTAAAATCTACAAAGCAGTTTAAGAGGCCGTTCACACAGAACGTTTCTTTGTATCTAAAAAAGTGAGACGCAGCACTCAGGAATGTTTTTTTTTTTTTTAAATGCCTCCTCCATTATGTTGCCGCCAAAAAACAGTTGCCATGCCAACTTGCTACTGTAAACAAAAGCTTGCAACCCTGACAGAATACATACATCTCGGAGACGTTTATTTGACGACTGCATTTACATCTGCAAGACGTATTTTTTACGTAGTTTGCTCATCTGCAATACGTCTATTGGACGTTTCCTGTCAGATGTCAAATAGATGTCTATTAGATGTCTTTAAGATGTTTATGATTTATAATGTATGTAAAACTGACATCTTATAGACATCTTATAGACATCTGCCAGACATTTGTACACAACAGATGCTTTCCAGATCAAGAGATCTTTAACAGACATCTTGCAGACGTACGTGTGCTATCTGGGATGCTTGCTCCAGCTCCGGTGTCTTCTGATTGGTCCATTGTTTTGGAACAGACATTAATGAGCGGCACTGTGTGTAAAAGTTTAAATATTTTTAACTTGACATGGCATCTTAAAAATGTGGCGTTCACGATGTGAGATGCAACCACGGCGGTCATACGCGTTTGTTTATTTACATAGAAAAATGATGGAAAAGCAGTGCATTGGAACGGAAAAACGCATTCTGTGCGAACAGCCCCTAAGAGATGTTAAAGAAGGTTTGATACTCAAACGGTCCGATTTAAAGTCCACAGCTTTAAATAGGTGTAAACGCTATGCAAATAACGTGATCCTATGATGTGAAGCACTACCGAAGCTCTCAAAGTAAGTTGAAATCGAAATAGCCTTTTCCTTCTTTCTTTCTTGACTTCCTTTGCATTTGTCTACATTGAAACACTGACAAATTGAGAGATGCATCTGTTCACAAAATCAGGGAACCACCCCATATTCGATCACACAGTCGCAGGAGATGCATTTGAAATGCATGTTACTGCCAGGTGTAAACAGCGGTGTGTCTCGCCTGACGACTTGCGATCGGATCACCTGAGACAGATGTTACTAGGAGGTGTAAACAGGGCCAGAGCAGCATCTCTGGGCAGAATAATGAAAGTGATACCCTAGTGATTTTGCCAACTAGGACATGTTCTTGGATCAACATCTTTGTTCGTCCTGAAACAATATTTCTATAAACCAATCATATTTCAGGGAAAAGGAAGGTTTAGAACAACCTTATCATCAATAATTTCTATTTATTCTTCCCCTAAGAATATAGTTTATGGCAATGCATGGTTAGGGACAAGGTAAGAACGGTTTGACAAATGTTGAACCAGCAAAATACACTGATCCAGGAACACATTTGAATTAGTCAACAGTGCGTAGGATACACACTGCAAAAAGTATAGTATAGTATAGTCAGTCATGTGCAGTATCTGATTACATGTAACATAGATTACATAATCAGATTCCAAAAATTAAAGGGATGGTTCATCCAAAAATTAAAATTCTGTCATTAATTACTCACCCTCATGTCGTTCCAAACTCAAAAGACCTTCATTCATCTTTGGAACACAAATTAAGATCTTTTTGATGAAATCCGAGAGCTTTCTGACCCTGCATAGACAGCAACGCAACTATCACGTTCAAGGACCAGAATGTAGTAAGGACATTGCTAAAATAGTCCATGTGACATCAGTGGTTCAACCTTAATTTTATGAAGCTACGAGAAAATCAACAATTTGTTCTTTTCTGTGTCAGTCTTCGATGCACATTCGTATGGAAGCCAGTTTCCGCCACTGAATAAAAAATAAAAAAAGGTAATTGCGATCTCACAATTCTGACTTTTTTTCTCAGAACTGAGATATAAACGCACAATTGCGAGTTATAAAGTCAGATTTGTGGGATATAAATTCCAAACAGCGAGAAATAAAGTCAAAATTGCAAGATATAAACTCAAATTCTGACTTTTTTTCCTCGCAATTGCGACTTTGTATCTCACAATTCTGACCTTTTTTCTGAGAACTGAGAGATATAAACTCGCAATTGCGAGTTATAAAGTCCAGTTCTGAGGAGAAAAGAAAAAGACTGATATGTTCACAGAATTGCGAGTTTATATCTCAAAATTCTGACTTAATTTATGAGAAATGCGAGTTTATATCACACTATTCTGACATTTCTCAGATTTGCAAGTTTGTATTTCAGAATTCTGACTTTATAACTCGCAACTGCAAGTTTGTATCATGCAATTACACCTTTATTTCTCAGAACTGTGAGTATATATCACGCAATTCTGACTTTATTTCTCAGAATTGCAAGTTTACATCTCACAATTATAAGAAAAAAAAGTGTGATAAGTCGCAATAACCATTTTTTTTTTGTTCAGTGGCAGAAACTGGCTTCCATACATTCATGCATGATCTTGGTACTCTGGGAAACAATGGCAAAATGTAATGTTTAATTCCCTTAATGACGTTGATTTTAAAGACTGGAATATATATTAGGACAAAATTAATTAAAAAGTAATCAGAATACATGACCTAATATGTGTAATCTAATATACTATGTTACAAACAACATCTATCATGTAGTTTGTAATCTGTAACCGTTTATAATCTACCCAGCACTGCGTACCTCACAGTATATTATTTCCAAACATACCATATCTCACTCTCGCAATCAACTGATCTTGTTCAGTCTCACCATAGGCTTCCTGCAAAAGTGGTCCATCGGGGACCTGGCGCACTTGATACCCTCGCCTTCTGTTTACACGCGACTCCAAGAACATAATTGAAATCAAATTCCTTTCTATTCGTAGGCGTGATAACACATTAAAAAAATATGCTTCACACTGTTACAAGGGGTGGATTGTTTCTGTACGTGTAAGTCAGCTGTAAGACAGCACCATCAACAACAATAACAGATCAAATCATCACAGAAGAAGCCCCATAGACAGAGCATTCATGAACATCTGGAAATGCAGTTTGCTGATGTAACCGGCACAGGAGAGGAGTATCATTCAGGGAGATAACGATCCTCGTGATGGCCAGAGATATAATGGCGGTGGCGATGATGACGGTTATTGTTCTTTGTTGTCTTTTTTGCAGCTGTAAGGCGGCGGTGAGAATCGATCCCCGAGTCTCAGCTTGCCGCTGGGCTCTGAGGAAGACTGCGGCACTGAGAGAGAGAGAGAGAGTGAGAGAGAGATAAAGGAAAAGAGGGAAGATAAAAGATAGCAGGAGATAGACTGATTCTTTTCTCCTCCTTCTGTCTCCTCCCTTCATTTGATGGCTGGCCCGCAGCTCTGATTGCTATCTGCCGCTAGTTTAATTGATCTCGGTCACGCTTCCACGCGAGCCAGGATTAGCGCTTATCAGAGTGGACGGGGGGTTTCTTGGGGGAAGATCGCGTTTGCTGATGATCAGACCCTGTCACCCTCCTCGAAACAGATCCGGTGCGTATGTGTGTCTAAGAGCGGGCCTCGAGCTCGGGGATTAGTCTCCTTCAGCGTCGTCGAGCGTGTACGCGTGCGTACGAGAGAATCCTCAGCCGGTCCGGTGGCTATTTATGGGCCTCGACGGAGCTGCGGCTATGTCTTTAATCACCGGCTGTTATATTGACCTGATTTACAGGACAAACACTTCATCTTGTGGACCAGAGATGGACCACAAACAGAAGGGAGTCCCACTGGGGCGGTGGTTTGAGAACAAGTGGAACAGCAAAGGTTGATTGCGACTGCCTTACCTAAAAAGACAAAACAGACAATTTTTATCCCTTCCTTCCAGACTCCTACTTCTCCCCAGACTCTGTAATGACGTTAATGAGGAGACTCTGGGGCTGATAAGGTCACTCAAACCGCAGGTTCAAACGCACAGAGTCGGCATGCGTCCCTGCACCTCCTGTGACTCAGGCGCTGGAATTAAACTTTCAGCCAGGCCAATTTTCAAAGCCCTCATACTCCGTTGCCAAATGCCAGAGCCACTTCAAACACGTCTGATGGAGAGACAGTGAGAGAGGGGAGGGGGAAAAAACACGACAGCTGGCAAAACTGGTGCAGCTTCAAACCGAATGAGGGGACAGTCTTTATGCCTAAGAGGGATGGCAAATCCCTGGCTTTACTGCGGAACAGGGGATGTTAGGGATTTCTCTATCAAACGGCAACAGTGCAGAGGCAGGCTAGGAACAAAGGTTTTTCTATAACAGGGAAACGTTCAGTATCAAAGGGGGCACAGCAAGACACGGACCGCTTTTTGGACCAGCAAGACTGACAGATCTCTTTAGCGTAATGACCGTTTGTTCTGTCTTTTCGGTTTTATGTTTTTTCTTACATGGCAAGGAAACCCTTTGGGTCCAATTTGCATGCAAGTGTACAGAGAAGACAGCAAGCAGACCCATGAGGGCCGCAGCCATAGAGTGGGTATGGGGGGAACGGGGCAAATTGCACGACCCCCTAGGTTCCCTCGTCACCCCTGTGGCGTTTATCGTTCAGGACATGACAGACAGGAGACCTTAAGCTAAAGAGTCGCCTTAGTCATCATTCTTCTCCTTTTCCATTTCAAGACAAGTCACTCTGAGTATAACGGATGAATCAAGGATATCCGACCGCTCCGTTGTGGCGTATGTCTAGGGGAAAGGGAGGATCCGGCACGTAAATGAGACTTACGCATCAATGACAGTCGTGTCCGACTTTACACGTGGTCATAAAACGCAACCTAATTGCTACAGACAGAACATGTCCTTTTCCGCCGGTGTGCTTTGATGAAAACCAATCAGGCTGTGTTTGATCACGGAGCCCTTGTTTGTGTGGCTAAATAACAATTGACTGGCTATTGATTCTAAGATGCTGAAAGAAATTAAATTAAATCTGCTTTATGACTCTCTATATAAACCATTTCCACTTGAGGTCCAATATATGTGACTAATACGTGTAAGCAACAAACAGTCTTTACATTCACACACACACACACAGGCAGCTGCACGATTTCACTATAAAAACTCATTTATGAGGGTATGAAACCATCCAGCCATACATACAACTGCCTCTCCGTTCCACAGCTTGCATACACATATCAAGAGTTAAAAGTTGGGAGAGTTTTGCTTGAGCCCCACTTGTCCAATATGACTCAATGTGACCTGCTCAATCATTCTGAGTCACTCTGACCTAGAAACACATTTGGAGTGCAAACACGTTGCAAGTTTTATGCACTATGGTAAAAGAGGAAGTCTAATAATTAGAAAGTCAGTTTTCTAATTATATGCTTACTTTACTGGCATGTCAAACTGTTACGGAACTATAAATCTTTAATAAACAGACAGATAGAGGTGGAAAACAGGATGCAGAATTGCAATTCGAATTTTTGGATTTTTTTTTTTTCTGAGTTGAGTCTTTTGAGGCTGCTTCTATGTCACCTATGGTATAAATTTAGTATTAATACAGAGGTATAAGATTAAGTAGAATATATATATATATATATATATATATATATATATATATATATATATATATATATATATATATATATATATATATATATATAAAAGTTACAGTAAAAAATACAGTAAAAATAATATAGCTGCAAGCGGCAATTGCCAGGGTTCAAGCGCTGTAATGTTGACACTCACACTAATGTTGACATATAACTTTCAGATTTCACTGTTATCATAATCTAGCAGAATGATATGGGAATGTCCTCACAGGTACTAGTGGCACTTTGGACATGGTATACCAATTTTCAAGTAAATCGGTTATATGGTAATAGCCGTTTTTATGTTTGTTTGTTTTTTTTCTGTTATAGCGCCAACAAGTGGCCAAACTCAGTTTTTTATTATTTTTACCTCAGATTGAGCTTTTACATACATGTTCCCAGTTTGGCAAAAATATCTCTTCCCATTCAAGAGTTGTAGTCATTTTAGTAAAAGTGTCTCTGCCCCTCACAAATGTTTTGGCATCCCGTCAAGACGGTGACGGTTTTTTTTTTTTTTTTTTTTTTTTTTTTAATAATTACTGATATTCATCTTTCTGAACCGGTTTGGCCCTGATATGGTGAAAACCGCGGACTAGTTTTTTCAAAATATCCAAAATACCCAAAAATTTCAGATGCCGAACGTATTCGTACTTTTGATCGCTGTAATGCCGCCGTCAGGCTGATTAGAGTGAGCCTTGGTGACGTTGTAGATGGTGTGTGTACTACCATCCCTCCAAGTTTCAAGTCCTTATGACTAAAGGTTTGGTCTGCCTGATCATTTTTAGGTGGCAAATGCTGATCCTTGGGCATTCTACACAGCATACCAATTTTCAAGTAAATCGGACTAACGGGGGCATAGCTATAGCCGTTTTTTATGTTTTTTTCCTGTTATGGTGCCACCAATTGGCCAAACTCCTATTTTTTTTGTAATTGTGACCAAGTTTGATGAAAACATCTCCGCTCAGGAGCTCTATGTGTTATAGTAAAAGTGGCTCCGCCCCTTACAAATGTTTTGCCATCCTTTCACTACTGTGAGTCGAAATGTAACTTTTTTTGATAATCATTGATATTCACTCTCCATAAAATCTTCTGAAATGGTTTGGCTCTGATACGGTGAAAACCTAGGACAAGTTCGCAAAAGCAGGTTTTTTAAAAAAAATAAATAAAAAAAAAAAAAAATACCCCAAAATTTCAGATAAAAAGCATTTTTGTATGCTGTAGCGCCACCGTCAGAACGATTGGGGCAAACCTCTGTGACGTTGTAGATGGTGTGAGTACTACCATCTCTCCAAGTTTCAAGTCTTTATGACATACAGTTTGGTCTGCCCGATGACTTTTAGGTGGAAAATGCTGATGTTTGGGCATTCTAACAATTACATATAATTGTAAATGCACTAACACTGAAATACTTTGAAAGCTGAAACTTCATAAAAAAAAAAAAAAAAACATTTTACTAAATGTCACGTTTCCCCATAAACGGCTGAAAATGATAGAGCATATCACACTTAAAAATCTAGCTCCCCATGCGAGTTTATAAATGGCCACTCAAACTATCCTTCCCCAACAGAATAAAATCACACACAAATAGCCTGAAAGCTGGTATATTCTGTTATTTTCTGCAAGAAGGTGTGCGTGTAACTTTACGCAACCAACCCCACTGAGAGCTGGGAATTTGGAGCTCTGGTTGCTAACAAAAAGCACCAGGCTGGCACATTGGACACTGCCAACTGAACAATCAGCGATCACTTTCCAGGCTGGCACTTTCCTCTCTCCATCTCTCCTAATGTCTGCAGCATGCCAGCTGCTTTGCTAAATAAGCAGTGCAGAGGAACACACACACAGAGACTCGGTTCCACGCTTTGTACCTGCGCCCAAAAGAGGATGCATGGGCATTGAGCTCTGTAATGGTGAGTGGGGGAATCTTGGAATCAGCATGCAAATGCCTCACAATACGAACAGAGAATATACACAAAAGAATGTTGTTACACATATTTCTTATTTTGTGCTCACATGTTTGTATATACAGTCAATGACAGCATCCGTTTCACTAATGAGCGAAAATGCATTTAGCCTACGAAAATGCGAGCGCAGGCAGATCTCGGTTTAAGCTACATACAGTCTCGATAGACTGAGCAGCCATCGATGTGGCTCCACGCACATAGTGGCGTGAGCAGATGGCAAAACAGATGATCCGCTCTCGTTTGCCCCTCCACCGTCCATATTTATTTTACACTGACTGGCTCCGGGTTTCCCTCCGCCTACATACACTCCAGTAAAGCTACACCGCTTGCCGCAACCTCTGATTAGAAAACAAAAGAAGTGTGAAGAAGAGAAAAAGTGAAAAGAAAGTCAACTGCAGCAACAGCTATACACGAAGCCCAAGCCAACACAAACACACATTCACAAAAATAAAAAATAAGATAAAATCCTGGCTCGTCCAATGGCCAGCCATCAAAGTTCTTAAATAACTTAATATTGATCAAAGCAAGCAGCAAATCCATGAGTTGTTCTGAGCTACTGATCATGAGTAAAGTTTGGGTCGATGGCGTCCGGCGTGATTTATACAGCTTCCTGGAGTGCCGATAAATGAGTGGACTGATTGGCCGGTGGAAGGAGGAGGAAGAGGAGGAGGAATGAACTTGACAGTTTACTCCTTTTGATCTTGCGGTACTTCCTCTGGAAATGAGAACGCTTGCCTCAGACAAATCCTCAGCAAGACATCTCATTTGGCTTGGGAATTCACCAAAGCTTAGAGGCTGAAAATTGGTCTTCATCTCAGCAGCTTAATGGAACCCCTGCTTTTTTTTGTCATCCAGGCGAAAGGGGAACATCAATTGTCACAGTCTGATCCATGATGTTCATCACAGTGCCGTCTTCACTTTTACTCGTTTTGCAGCAAGGTTAATGTCAGCATCTATTTTTTTGGACTATCTAAACAGCAACCACCCCCATACCGGCTTTTGTTTTTTTTTTTTTTTGAGGATGTCTCTGAATATTCAGATCCTGGCTTGAGAGGACCTGGCAGCGTTCCTCCGCGCTGTCTGAAATTGCGGTTGATCATCGGAAGTGACATGGCGGGTGTCCCTCAAGGCCTTTGGCTGAGTGAGCAACTCAATTAAAAGTGGACTGTGGGGGCTCTTGCAATCCCCCGCCCCGCCCCGAACCGTCCTCGGGTGAGCCCTGCGTGCTCGAAGCCCTCATCTGGAGCTCAGCTGACCATTTGCTCCAGTTCACTGACTGAAGATGACTCAATGCCTGACTAGACCCTATGATCACATCGTATCACACACACGCTCAGATATCACTCACAACCGTGCATTCGCATCCACAGTGCAGCAGATGTCTGTTTAGTCCTATTCAATGCTTGTCCCCCAGGGTGCGTGTGCCAACATCCACAGAGTTTTCCAAAGGCAATCTGCTCTGTTTGGAAGCCGTCTTAATGATCGCCGACGAAGCGCAGAAGACGTATCGGAGGGAGTCTTCACTTTGGTCCAAAGGTATACGGCCTAAAATCAGTGATACACAGAAGTTGTTGGGCCACCATTAGAGAGCCAAAACTATTTAGATCCGACAAACAGTCCAGCACCATCATTAGAAGGCCTCAGATTGAGGAGGAAAGAGTCAACAACAAGTACTAAACAAGCAGCTGCCATGGTGCAAGGTTGGGAGCTTGTTAAAGCTGAGAAAAATAATGTGGCTTCATTTGTAGGATGGAAGCAGTCGTGTGGTGGAGATGGTGGAAATGAGGACAGGATTGAGTTTTACAAAACTGTGGTATGCTACAGTAGCACGCTCTCACCTACAGAAACTATTACACTTTAGATACTGAAAATCCTGTATTATTTTGTCCTTGTTTTGAAGTAGCACAAATAACAATTTTAGTAATTATTTGGGGAATATAACAGTCAAAAGTTGTTTACTCACTAGTTACAAATTCATTGAGAGTGCAATTATGCAATGGTTCTAATGAGTACAATACGAACGGAGACAGCAAAGGGTATACAACTGTGGAAAAATAATTAGAAAAATCAAGTAATTAGAAGTAATAAGATTTCATTGGGCCACAGACCCTTTTATATTAATGCCCCTGAGCCGATGGCTTATTTCAAATTGAATTATTATAATAAAAAGAAAAGCAAAGATATTAAAAGGATCCAAGGCGTATTCCTCAAACTAGTTAAACGTTTTGTTCGGCCCCAGAGGCGTCGTTACGCGTCCGGTTACTTTACCTCATGAATAATCCGTAGACTTTGTTTACTGCCAGGTGAAACAGGGTGTCATGCATCTCTCAGCCATCAAGGTGTCCTATCAAAGAATTGAGTCTGGGCTCCGTGTTTGATTGATGCGCGCTGTCAAAAGCGTGGGGTGCTCGCGAGCGTCATTGTTCAAGTTGTTTTTGTCTGAGCCTCTCCGTCTCTGACCCTGAAGAAGACATAACAGGGCCGTGACCAGCAGGGGCAAGCACCTTTATAAAACCACGCGGACAGTGACTCAGATGTCCCCACCGACTCAAACACATCTATCAATCTCTGCCCGTCTGCCGTAGGGGCTGTCAGCCTAGCTACTCTCTGTATCTCTGTCTCTGCGCATCTCTCCTTGTATCTTTCTCCTTCATTCGATCACCCGACTCTGACAACGGGCTTTGTTCTCAGGAAGCCACAGGACTTCTTGTCCACCTCACTTACTGCAAACAGCTGTAAAGGATATTGAGTTTGAGGATGATGCAGAGTTGTGGCCATTCGGAATCGAATCGAGAACGCCTTATAAATTCCAATTCATTCCTCAATTTGATTTGAATTGAGGTAGAAAACAGGGTGCAGAATTGCGTTTCAAATTATGGTTTTTGAAATTTTAAAAATAAGTTTAAAATCATTCCATCCAGCAAAAGACTGCAGAATGATAAATACAATGAGATCATCAATCATCAAAGCCTGGTAAATATTTGTTGCAGACACTACCACAGATCATGTTTTCATGCCATTTTAAGTCCTATTTTGGTGTAACAAAGTGGTTATATCTAAGTGTGTAAGTTGTTTACTTAATTTTTAAAATTAGTCTTCCCATTAACACCATTATATTGTTTATTGAGACTGATGCAGAACGCACACAAACATGAACCAATCACAGCCAATCACAACCAATCATATCATACCAATCCTAACCAATCATCATGGTGGAGGCAGTGTCTCCTCTCACGTGACTTTCCCCCCATTAATTCTCAATTATAGTTAGAACCACAGAAAGAACGATAGCTGGACAGAACCATAGATAAAACACAGATAGATATAGTCATAGAATACTAGTTAGATAGAACCCTAGTTAGAACATTAGTTAGATAGAACCATAGGTAGAATGATAGTTACAGAACAGAACCATAGATACAGCTGAGGTCAAAAGTTTACATACACCTTGCAGAAACTGCGAAATGTTCATTATTGTACCAAAATAAGAGGGATTATACTAAACGAATGGTATTTTTTATTTAGTATTGACCTGAATAAGTGATAGTTGTTCATGAGTCCCTTGTTTTTCCTGAACAGTTAAATTGCTCGCTGTTCTTCAGAAAAATCCTTCAGGTCCCAAAATACTTTGTTTCTTTAGCATTTCTGTGTATTTGAACCCTTTCTAATAATGACTATGATTTTAAGATCCATGTTTTAAGGAAAAGATGGAAACACAGTGCATTAAGAGCCGGGGGGTGAAAACTTTTTGAATTTGAAGATCAGGGTAAATTGAACTTATTTTGTCTTCTGGGAAACATGCAGGTATCACCTGTAGCTTCTGAAAGGTAGTACTAAATGAAAAAAAATATCATATTTAGGCAATATAAGAAAAACATACACATTTTCATTCTGTTCAAAGGTTTTCACCCACGGCTCTTATGCATCATTTGAATCACTTTTGAACAGGGTATACTATTTTCTTTTGTGGACTATATCTTTTATGTGAAATATCTTATTCAGGTCAGTACTAACTAAAAAAAACATGTATTTTGTATGATCCCTCTTATTTTGGTAAAATAGTTAATATTTTGCACATTCTGCAAGTGTATGTAAACATTTGACCTCGACTGTAGATACAGCCATAGATAGAACAATAACTGAATAGAACCACAGACAGATTGATAGTTAGATTAAAACCGCAGAATGATAGAACGAACAATAAATCGATTTTGTAACTGTTGACGAACACTTCATTTTCCAGAATGAATTATTAGTGCTTCTTTAAAGTCCAATTCAGTATTCTAGTTCCTGTCATTCCAATTCAGCTTTCTATGAGGTATGCCCAACTGCATTTAAAAGCCAAGTCATGAAATGAAAAAGAGCCAATTCTCCAATCCTGAATTCTGCCAAACCCTGCGAACCATCAGAAAGACAGAGCAAGACATACAAGAACAAACAAAGTCTGGTCAATGACACGTTGGTGTAGATGGAAGAGTCGTCGTCGCAACGAGAAACAACAGCTGCTGACGGATTGGGGTCATTGTTGTGTGCTTCTACCGTGACTCCGTCCCCTCAGCATACATGATGAGCTTCATTAGAGGAGAGGAATGCGAGATGCCTCAGTTGCCACGCGAAGTGACTGAAAATGTGAAACAGCATCGTAAACAAGACAACTGACTAAATGTCAACTCTGCGTCCACAGGAATTAGAGGACCGTTACTGAAAGTAAAAAACGACTTTGGAAAGTGACACACATGCACATACAGTAAGTGATGTTCAGGACGATAAGATAGGCACAGCTATGATTCAGCCATCACAAAGTTGTCACTTCTCTCAGCCGATTGGGACGCAAAGGGGACCGAAGGAGGCGAAAGTTGCCCGGCAGTCTATTCCGGGAAGGCAGAGGGAAAAGAATGTGATTGTGAATGTGTGTGATTGTCTGTAGACCTCTGTTCGTGTGAGGGTATGTGTTGGACAGGGATGGAAGGACGGTTGCCTCACAGCGGTGGGACTTGTCATGCCCAAACGCTGTCAAGCGTGGACTCCAGTGACAGGCGTGTCACACCCAGGGCAAGCTGGCTCGTCCCCTGCCAGGGTGAAGATTACAATGATCACTGTCTTCAGCTGCACGGAAACCACCCGGGACCCACGTCTCCGGGTTTGGAGTCTGTCGAAATACCTCTCTCAATCACCAGCCTCACTTCTCCCTGCCGTGCTCATGAATACAAAGATTAAAGTGTTTTCAGTCAGGATGCATTACATGGAATTTGATAGGTTTTGCCCATTTAGACAAACAGGTCAACTACCATCTGAAGCAGCATCCCTACCAAAATAAAATCTCAAAACTGACTGAAATGAAATGCTTGACACTGACTGCAACTCCAGTTACACAAGCAGTGCTCTTCATTCAAAAGGAACTCAATATTCTCAATGATTCCAATAAAGTCAGTCAATACTCTACGCTGTAAAACAAAAATAATGTAAATGTTAGAGTAAAACACTGTAAAAACTGTACAATAATAGAGTTTTTCTAAGTGAAAACTGCAAACTGACATTCTCCGAATTCCCCGTGTGACACTTAACATTGGATAGTTTTTCATTGAAATAATTGTTGTTTTTTATACGTAATGTTGATTAGTAGGGATGTAACGGTATTATCAATATCGCAGTATCGTGATAGCAACACTCTCTCAATATCATCATGGTCACTTGACAAGTTTAAATGTTAGGTCCTCCGGGCAAAAAGTGTTGTTTTTCAAATATATTCAAACTTCCTGTTCTAACATAAAAAGTCTTTAAAGTTGTGTTGTGGGCCATTATGCTTTGGCACAATAACCAAAAGCACAACATGGCTCAATCCCTTCATCAAGTCTGTTTTCGCTATGCGTTTCAAAGCGAAGCACGCACTTCGTTCAGGCGATCAGCTCGCGATCCGGTGTTTTCCGCACCTCAGAACGGGTCAGTTCACATTCAGTGCAGGGAACTCGTTTATTGCACATGCTGTGAGTTTAGCATGCGTTTGGGAATTCAACGGCCACCAGTTATGTTTTATTTTCGCGGCAGATGATTACAGCATTTTACTAGATTTGTAGTGAGAAGCGTGTTTGTAAGCCAGCTTTTTGTTTTCACTGAATGGAGTTTTCCATCAAAATAAAAGCTTAAAAGTGCTGTATGAATTGCTGACCGCTAGCGGTTTAAATGGGTAATGTTACTGAAGTCCAAGCTCAAAATATCTCTGTTAGAAATTAGTGTAGAAATTAGGAAAGATGTATTGTAATTTTCCTACTGTAGTGTAAAAATAACATACCTATGAAATATTCATTTTTATTCTTTCTTTTTCAGTACAACTGTTTTACAATTTATGACTATTACTGTCGTAGAAATAACAATAATATAAAATTGTTGTTGTTATTATTATTATTATTATTATTATTATTATTATTATTATTATTATTATTATTATATTCTAGTTTGTTTGGCTTCCTAAAAGACCGATACGAATGTATTTTAGACTGAGACAGACAGTATACTACAAATAAAAAGAGGGTTGAGCGTTAAAGTTCAGGTACAAGTGAATTCACTGACTTTTTTCTGACTTAGGTTTTCTTAGTTAAGAACATGGTTGAAGCTCTTAATTTTGAACTTTTTAATAATTTAACTTCAAAATGTAAAAAAGTCTTCATTTGTCTTTTGTCATTTAATTTTTTTTTTTTAATACTGCAATAAATAGCGATAGCCTGTTACATTACAGTACATAAAATTTCACTTACCACATAAACAGAGTAAGGAGAGATGACTGATAGAACAATAGTGAATAATTTGCGAATCCTGAGCACCACTGACAAACATCTAATCTTGTAAAATGTGTAGCAAGTACTGCAGCTCCGTAGTTTACACAGAGTGTGTGATCGCGAATCTCAAAAATAATAGTAAAATGCGATCGCACATTCAAAAGCAATTTCAATGCTTCACATATTAATAGCGCCTCCCTGATGCCCTCAGTTTATATACAGTATAACTACCCAACGATATAATTGCGAGAGAAAGCACTGAAATATATTTTTTCCTCCCATCTGGTATTTATTCCCTTTAGGGGTTCCCCACATCATTTCCTTTCACAACACGGTATTTGGATTTGGTCAGATCCCTATTTGTTATCATTTTTTAGCCGTTTCGCTTAACATTGTGTGCCCCTTCTATATAATAGTATTTAATATATAGTATATTTACATATTTTTAATTAGAATTATTATTATCTATTCAGCATAGCAAAACCAAAACATAATATTAACTACCATGAACTTTTATTGAACTGAATTACAGAATGTTTTTACACCTAATTTAATATCTTTCTTTTAGAACAGTTTTCATTGAGCCAACTTAATTTAACCTAATCCAACTAAATTATTATACTACAGTTTTAATTCAACCTCATTAGATTTTTCAAGCTCAATTTAATAAGGTTTGTTTAATTAATTTCTTATGCAGCACATAAAAGCTAATTATTAGTTTCTTTAACTAAATTTGATGTATGTGAGGGAAAAAAAGAGACTTTTTGCTGTACTGACACTAGTACTGAGTGTTAGCAAAGAATATGTTCATGTAGCCGCCCACCAAACACAAGCTCCACTCTTCAGCACAATGAGAACGACAAAAACTTCAAAATATGTGCAGCTATCCAATATAACAGAACACTGATTGAACTTTACAAACAAGTTCCAACATTCACACTTCAGTCCAGTCCATGTTGGTAAGTAGATATCCACTCACTGTCCAGTTTCATTTGTCAACTATTTGGCAACAAATACTGTTTAAATTATGAGGGATTGTTTAATTTGTTAATGTAGTCCCAACACAAAACAAGTCAATTTCTATTTTACAAATTTAAGTACGTTGAATAAACTTAAATAATTTAAGAAATATAAAGAAAATGTTCCTTTCATTTTCAGTGAATTTTGAGATTGAGTATCTGTGAAGGCTACATGTGATGCCTTTGGCCAAAACAAGGCATCTTATTTGGCAGCATAATTCTGCTGCCTACTGTTTGGAATGGCCTGTAGTGTTGGTAGCATGCCTATAATGCCTAAAAATGCTGTCTAGGTCCTCACTAGGGTTTGGAAGCACGCCTAGAAGTGTCCTTTATCTTTGTGCAGTGCACTAGTCTTCCTATGGTACACACAAGGAAACAGATTTGTTTGGCAGGTAAACGAGCCGTGACATGAGTAAGCACTATTTAACGATTACAAGTCATATGGTCAATCGCTGTACAGAGAAGCTCATATTGTTATGTTGTTATTCTTGTTACAGCAGCAAAACTGTTTTCAACATTGATAATGGTATGTTTATTGAGCAGCAGATCAGCATATTAGAAAGATTCCTGAAGGATCATGTGACTCTAAAGACTGAAGTAATGATGCTGAAAATTCAGCTTTGCATCACAGAAATAATTAACCAAATATATTCAAATAGAAAATATTTGTTTTAAATTATAATAACACCTCACAATTCCATCAGATAAATGAAAATACTTCTTTCAAAAACATTAAAAACATTACATTTTTGAACCCTCAAACCCCTGACCAAACTGATAACGTGCAAATGTAATTGTGAATCAAAGATGAATTATGAGGAATAAAGCCACAAATCTGAGAAATGAAGTTGAAACTGCAAGAAATTAAGCTGCATTAGAAATATATAAATTACAGAAAAACCCAACCTTTATCCTCAAAATACCGGTTTGTAGCACTCACATAAACATTTCCTTTTATTTTATCATTTCTAGTCATGTGTCAGAAACCTGACTGTGAAAACGAGAGCTGAGTGACATTCTGAGCAGGTCTGTTTATTTATCTGGCATTTAGAAGGACAAGAGAAGAGGCTTCTGGAAAAGGTGAGCCCTGATCAAATACAATTTTTGTAAAACAAAACAATTGTCTATCTCCATTGTGTCCGAGTAAAGGTTAACGATGTTAACAGCCACTGGCTGGGGCTGAAGGACATTAAATGAAATACACACAGCCAGATCTTGTTGATTGTGACTATCAGTGCCACCATGATAAGATGCCATTAATTAGCATTAACATATCAGAGAGACGCTCGCAGACGGGAAGTTCGCCGTCAAATGGCCCCTGAAATAACCGTGATGGGTGACATTTGACGCACCACACTTTGCTGCTTTCATTACATTGTCCCCAAATTAGCCATGAAAGGTGTGTGCTCCTGGGGCTTTAAGAGCCTTGATCCACATGCGACAAATTCCAGATTATCCTTCCAGCATAAGATTACTTGCATTATGTAAGTATATAATATAACATAATACACAATCTACTCAACAGCATTAATGTGACGCATTATTTTATGTCTCAGACAGACAAATAACAAGTGTGTTAAATGTTTACAACTTGCTTGTTTGTTTTTTACTGGCTATGTCTAAAAGCTTCAGGGGATGTAATCGAAGGTATGAAGGCATCAAGGCAAGTCTGAATCCAGTGCTAGCTTCACTTTCTGTCTCTTGAGATCCCTTCATCTGATTAATTTTTGAAAGCAAGACAGATGTATCCTTGGCTGTCTTTGCTATCCCACAATCCTCTGTGTTCAAATCCTTGACGGTTGGGCTAAAAAAATAAAAATGGTGTCTGAAAGTTGTGGTTAGTGGTCAGTTTGTGTGTAAAAGTAGGTTTTTGACCAACGCTTTACACTTTTGAGGTAACTGCTAGCAAGAGATTAGTATTGTAGCAAAAGCAATTAAGAGCACAGTTCATCCAAAAATGAAAATTCTGTCATCAATTAGTCACCTTCTTGTCGTTCCAAACCCATAGGACCTTCGTACATCTTTGGAACACAAATTAAAATATTTATGATGAAATTCAAGAGCTTTTTGACCCAGCATAGACAGCAACACAACTACCACGTTCAAGGCCCAGAATGTAGTAAGGACATTAAAACAGTCGATGTGACAACAGTAGGTCAACTGTAATGTTATGAAGCTACGAGAATACTTTTTGTGTGCAAAGAAAACAAAAACCTTCAACATACGTTCAAAATGGTACCACAACGTGTGCTGACGCAAGAGCCGGCGTTGTTATTATTACCTTTTATTAGCCTTGAACGTGTCAACTACACGTCTATGCAGGGTCAGAAATTTTGGATTTCATCAAAAATAACTTAATTTGTGTTCCAAAGATGAACGAAGGTCTTACAGGTTTCTAACGACATGAGGGTGAGTAATTAGTAAGAGTAATTTTAGTAATTTTAGTAATTTTCTTTTTTTGGTGAACTATCCCTTTAAATATTCACTTTAAATTTTCCCCACAGCTCCCTCTATTCTGTTGTATGCCTGATAGCACATATCACGGAGACGTCTAATTGATGTCTGCAAGACTTCTGCAAGACATATTTTTTTTTGTGTGTGTGTTTGCTCATCTGAGGGTTTTTTCTATCAGATGTCAAATAGACATCTATTAGATGTCATTAAGATGTTTGAGATTTAGAATATACAGAAAACTGACATCTAAAAGACATCTGTCAGATGTCTGTACACAGCAGATGCTTTCTAGAATAAGAGATCTTTAACAGACATCTTGCAGACATACGTGTGTGATCTGGGTCCCTGATAGCACACATACATAACGGAGATGTCTATTTTGCATCTGCATTTACATCTGGAAGACATATTTTTTAGAGTGTTTGCTCATCTGCAATGCATCTATAGAATGTTTCCTATCAGATGTCAAATAGATGTCTATTAGATGTCTTTAAGATGTTTATGATTTAGAACGTATGTAAAACTGACATCTTACAGACATCTGTCAGATGCCAGATAGCACACGTATGTCTGCAAGATGTCTGTTAAAGATCACTTGATCTGGAAAGCATCTGCTGTGTACAAACATCTGACAGAAGTCTGTAAGATGTCAGTTTTACATTATTTTCCAAATCATAAACATCTTAAAGACATCTAATAGATGTCTATTTGACATCTGATAGGAAACGTCCTATAGACATATCGCAGATGAGCAAACACTCTAAAAAATTCGTCTTGCAGATGTAAGTGCAGGCGTCAAATAGACGTCTCAAAGATTTACGTGTGCTATCAGGGATGTTTGTACACAGAAGATGCTTTCCAGATCAAGTGATCTTTAACAGACATCTTGCAGACGTATGTTTGCCATCTGGGATATCATTAAACCATTATGCTCGCTGATAGCACACATACGTCACAGAGATGTGTATTTGCATCTGCATTTACATCTGCAAGATGAATTTTTTAGAGTGTTTGCTCATCTGCAATACACCTATAGGACATTTCCTATCAAATGTCAAATAGACGTCTATTAGATGTCTTTAAAATGTTTATGATTTAGAATGTACATAAAACTGACATTTAATAGACATCTGACAGATGTTTGTACACAGCAGATGCTTTCCAGATCAACATCTTTAACAGACAACTTCCAGACATACGTGTGCAATCTGCACCATTATGCTGCCTCATTCTGTCTGAAATCAGATACCTTCATCCACAAACGCTGCCTGCAAAGTCATTGCCAGATAAGGCATCAAGGTCTAAGCTTTCGGACAGCCACTGTTGACACTGCAGGCTAACTTTCCGCACTGCAAAAGTTGAAAGTTTCCAAAATTTAGATCTCTCATTTCATAAGTATATGATTTTATAACATACTAAGTACCAAGTCAAACTTAACATGCTCATGTTTGTTTACATTGCAACACAGTGTGGGCGTCACATATCTATCAGACCAAAAATATTTCAATGCAAATAAGACCTCCAGCTGCTCAGAACAGAAATCCTAGTGAAATGAAGAGCTGAGACTTTCCTCATTATCTTCAACTCATATGGCGGCAAACTGTAAATATTAGCTTTTATTGGAAGGCTTCTTTAAGTTACTTGCTCTATTCTGGTAACTAGCAAAACTTGATGTAGCTTGTAATATATAATAATACATTAACAATCAAAAGTTTGCTAACATTGCAAATGAGTTTAAGTGTTTATAGGAGTTGTAAACTTTTAGCAAACTACTTCTTTGTCTGTCTGCACCATAAAATAAATGGTTGGGTAGACAGTTTGAGCAGTTGTTGCTTTGAATGTGAAATAACAAGAGCGTGACTAGCCCTTCTGTCTGGTTAAGGCTGAATGCTGATTTGATTGTTAAGACAATCAAATTTAAACGTACTAATGACTGCAGGACGAAGGGTGTGGTACAAGCATTACCTACAGAGATCAGTGAATGTGAGGAAAGGATATAGCACCCCTCCCACAAAGAGACACACACACAAACACGCTCGTTCAGTGTCAGCCCTCTTGGGGGATGATAATAGGAAGCCACAGTGGGGCTGTGATTGCATCAGCTCTTTGATCTGACCGCTAATTGCTGGTGACAGACAGGGAAGCGACAACGCCACTTCCCTGCTTGATGCAGGGGCCTCTTATTCTCCGAGAATGAGAGAGAGAGGCTGGGACAGGCTTTAGGAAGCTCGATTTAATCAGGGCCCTCACGGGAGTCCAAATAAATCCACATTAGCTTGGTGCGGGATTAACTAGAGAAAAGAAATCAGCTGTAAACCTGTTAAGGTGATAGTACTAGGACTTCTATGTTTGTGTGAAAGGCACACACGCTTCAACATCAGCATCCCTGATGATGTCCTTTATAATAACAATGCAAACGTCATACGCAGAAGAATAATACACAGTCGGCTGGTCATTACTGCAAATGGCCTTGCATCACCCTGAAGGGGTTTATTTTGTGATAATGACTGGCTGACTGCACATTTTCCCCGCTTTGTACACAGCTACTTGCTGTATAAATAATTAAAAGGACATGAACTACTAATCCGAGTTGAAATTCAGAGACCACAGAGTGCTGTAAGACACATGAAACTAGCACAGCCATGTAAGGAATCAGTTGACTGGTGCAAAGGTCAATTATAGAGTTTAAATTACACAGTTTAATAGAAATTACAGTGACGTTATCCAATAGCAAACCATGCGTAAATAGTGAAACTGTCAAATATGCTGCCTGCAATCTAGGGCTGGTTATCTAATTTTACATATAATATATAGATATGTATTCAATTAAATATGATGCATTAAGGCCCGGGGGGTGAAAACTTTTTGAATTTAAGTAAAGTAATTAAGTAATTTAAGTAAATTGTACTTACTTTGTCTTCAGGGAAACATGCAAGTATCATCTGTTGCTTCCGAAGGGCAGTACTAAATGAAAAAAAAAAAAAGATATTTCAACAAAATGAAAAAATCTGGACATCTTCACCCTGTTCAAAAGTTTTCACCCCCTGGATCTTAATGCATCGTGCTTCCTTCTGGAGCATCAGTGAATGTTTGAACCTTTTTTAATAGTTGTGTTTGAATCCGTCAATTGTCCTCAGTGCGAAAAGATGGATCTCAAAATCATACAGTCACTGCTGGAAAGGGTTCAAATATCCAAAAGATGATGGAAAACTGAAGAATCTGCAGGACCTGAAGGATTTCTCTTTAGAAGAGTGCTTAGTTTACCTGTTCATGAGTCATAGATCATCCAGGTAACCACACACAGTATTAGGAACCAAGGGTTCCCAAAGTTTTGAAAGGGGTTATTTTAATAATTTCAGCTATTTTTTTGTCTTGTGGACTATATGTAAACATCGTTTATGTAAAATATCTTACTCAGGACTGTACTAAATAAAAAACAACATGCATTTTGTATGATCCCTCTTATTTTGTTAAAATTATTCACATTTTCATCGATTCTGCAAGGGGTTCCCAAACTTTCGCATGCCACTGTATATGCAAATACATGTAAAAATTTTCAAAATATATACTGTATGTATTTATATATACACATAACAAATATACACAGCACACACACATATATTATGTAAACAAAAACTTTCATTTTGGATGTGATTAATCGCGCTTAATGGTTTGACTGCACTAAAACAAGGCCAAATTTTTACCAAACAGGGTGTTTTAAACATGCGCAAACTTTTTGTCCCTTCTCCCAACGCTTTGCCTTTTTAAAAACTTTTTGTCTTGAAAACAGTAACTTCATCTATACAAAAATTACTTGACTGCAGAAAGTTGTGATGGCCCAGACCACATGTAGTCCCAAAAACAACATTTAAGCGCATTGCACCCACACTGACGCATCACAGTGATTTTTGCATCATGATGCAATGATTCTTTGTTCTTCCACACTGGATTCATTATAATTAGCGCATACTTGGATGTATCTTCTTGTCAACAGCAGAAAAGCCACCAAATTGCACAAGACCACATGAAGCTATTGCCTCGATACATTTGCACCAAGCAGACGATGATTGAATTCATCAGACGCCACACTCAGTTAAACTATGCAAACGAGTATTTAAGGAAGCCTCCGAGTCTGTCCATCTTCATTACATTTCCTGTTACTCCACCCTCTTTGCCTCATCTTGCCCTGCGGGTCTCTTGCATCTCGCTGCCAATCTGTGCGCCGCTACGGCCGGCCCAGTCAAGCTGGGTGTTTTCTCGAAGTCACAACAGGTTTGAGTCGTTCTGTACATATCGAGTTAACAGCTCTCTGCTTTGGCTGGGGCATGTCATCTCCCAGGCAAGCAAATCAATCATCTTTTTTCTTTTTGAGTGATCAGGGCAAACCTCCAATGTCATCCCTCCATCTTTCCCCCAAAGCACACGGTTATGTTCTCTCGCTTTTACTTCCTACACTCTCATATTTTTCTCATTCTGTTTCTCCACCCTCACCACCACTATACCTCGCTCTTATTCTCTCCATTTTCCCATTTTTTGTCACTCTCCCAATTTTTCTTGCTTTCCTTCCCTCCGGGTCCTCTGGTCAAACCGTACGGGGAGCTTACTAATGAATCAAATGAGCTGTCGACACAGGAAAACCTCTGGACCAAACTGCTGGTATGCAATAATTAGTGTGTTTGGGGCCGGGAATGTGAGCACTTGGGAAACACACACCCGCAAACATACTTCCACACACACATTACGGCAGCAAAGGCCATTTGTTATAACTGTGCCTGAAACAATAGTTAGAGTTTTTGGAGCACAGGTCATTACAAAGTGGCTGATTTCTCAAAGTCATTACGAAAGGCTATGAGCGCTTGCGATTTAACATGAAGAAATACGATCTTGTGCAATGATAAGAAACAATAAAGCTAATTTAGGTTTTTCTGACTCCCCTGACAGCGAGAGCTTGTGAAATGGATCTCTCCTGTTTTAAAAGGGAGTTGCATATCACATATTGGCAGGCGTAGCAAAGCCATTCAGCCATTTTTTTACGCATTCATGTCTTTCATGATACATTTCACATCCCAGAACCCCTTCCCTTTCCCTTAGCACCGCGGCTGCTGATATAAATCAAATTTCTAATGCAAGTGGTCAATGCTCGGTTATTCCCGTCAGCACATTCTCAGCTGAGCATTTATCAGCCATTACAATCTACCTCACCTCTCTGTGCAAGTCCATTTTCAAACCGCTTAATTTGTGCACATTTTTAGCAAAAGAACAATTTGTACAAAAATTAAAATTGTCAGCATTTCACTCAACCCCATATAAAAGCTTTCAAGGCCCAGAAAGGTAGTAAGGACATCGGTAAAACAATCCATGTGTCATCAGTGGTTCATCCTACGCAAAGAAAACAAAAATAACTTTATTGAGCAATTTCTTCTGTGTTTTTGCACACAAACAAGTCATTTGAGTATGACTTCACCTTTTTGGGTGAATTATCCCTTTAGCATAAGACTTGGTGCAGCCATTTATAACTTGAATTATTTTACCTGTACAAAAACAACCCGTTATACTGCTCGATACTGCGAACTGGTATTTAGGGGTTCAAGCACACAGGACTGAAACCTTTTTCTAACTGTTAAGGTGGCCAAGGATGAGCAATCTCACCAATGTCACCAAGGCTCGCTCCAACTGGCCTGACGGTAGCGCTACAGCAAACAAAAGTACGAATTCGCTCATAACTCCTAAACGGTTCGTCTCGCCGGATTCGTGCACCCTAGCGAAATTTTTGGTATTTTGCATTTTTTGAAAAACGTACTATTTCAAACTAGTCCTAGGTTTTTCGGCCGATTGGAACCAACCAGTGCAAGAAGACTCTCTAGAGAGTGAATATCAATTATTATTTAAAAAAAAAAAAAAAGCTGAACTTTCGACTCTCCATTGCAAAGGAACGCCAAAACGATTGAAAGGGGCAGGGCCACTTTTACTAATTACTTGGGTTCACAACTTTCAAGGGCCTAATTGTACATTGCGTGGTTTTCAACACATATGCAAGATATTCATATCATACGATAGACCTCCTTGTTCCAAACAACTTTGCCTCTAGAACCACTGCTGTCAATCAAACCGATTGTTAAATGATTGATGATAATGTGAAAAACCTACTTTTGCAAACTAGTCCTAGTTTTTCGCCCAGTCCGGAAAAAAAAACAAAACAAAACAAAACAAAAAAACACTGCAGTGCTATATTTTATGGACTCTCTAGGTCAATAATTATCAAAAAAAAAAAATTGCAGTTTATCCTTTGGGAAGCTATAATGGTGTCATTTAGAAACAGGCCTGTCAAAATATATCCAGAAGCCTGTAAAGCCTAAACAAAAGCTCAAAACTTCACAAAACTTGGTAAGCACATGTGACGGGTGAGTCTAAAGCATGCAAAGTTTTAGGGAGATCGGACCACAGCTGATGGTATAACAGTCATGAACGTGAAAGAAAAAAAAAAAAAAAAAAAAAAAAAACATATTTCTTTGGCAAAGTACCTGTATTTGCCAAAAATGCTTTTTGAAATCATTGATTTAATTGGTTACAGGCTTGCTAAAATTGACCCTGGACCACAAAACCAGTCAAAAGTAACATGGGTATATTTGTAACAATAGTTAAAAATACATTGCATGGGTCAAAATTATTGATTTTTCTTTTATGCCAAAAATCATTAGGATATCATGTTCAATGAAGATATTTTGTAAAATTTCTACTATAAATATATCAAAACTTAATTTTTGATTAGTAATATGTATTGCTAAGAACTTTAAAGGCGATTTTCTCAATATTTTGATTTTTCTGCACCCTCAGATTCCAGATTTTTAAATAGTTGTATCTCGGCCAAATATTGTCCTATCCTAACAGATGATGTATAAATCTCAGTTTCAAAAAACTGACCCTTATGACTGGTGGTCCAGGGTCACAAATAATACAGCGCTTGAACCCTGATAACTGCTGCTTGCAGTGAGATTTCTTATATGATTTTAAATTCCTGTCATAATCATAAACACACTAGTTTGTAGCACAAATATTTTTACCATTTACTGCACTGTTATTTTTCCCGTTATCTACCTAGCAGCAAATGAATCACAAGTCTCACACATTCACGGGAAATAGCTTACTTTTGCATTGCAAAATAAGGTGGAGGCTTAAGGTCTGAAGGCATAAGATAGTTTTGTGTGAAGAACAGCATGATCATGTCAAACTTGATGAGAATGGAGTCAGCAATCTGTATTTGAACTAAGGCGCAAATGAGATTTGAGAGCTCCGGAGGAGAGGAAGATTAACAGTGAATAGCTTAAATTTCAGTCTGTTCTTCACACAAAGTTATTGTGATTTTATGTGAAAGCTTTAAGTACTTTACGTAATCCTTTTTGGAGATCGCCAGCTACTTTCACTGTTCGGAAAAGAGCAGCGCTGACATTCTGGAAACTATTCTTCAAAGCGTTCACAACGTGTGGAACGCTTTGAGCCTCTGGAACTCTTCACTTCACTACCTGTACTGCTTTGGCTAATGGCCTAACAGAGCACACAGCCTACAGAACTGCTAACTCACAAGAGACGAGCCAGGGCCTTAGCCAAACGCAACAATCAGAGTACCAATATTTACACTGGAGGCTGAATTCTCGACACGTGCTCCAGAGCCGGTTTGAAGAGAAGAAAAATGAGCGTGTCTGGCAGCCATTGCGGTGAGCTCTATCTTTCTTGAGGTCGGTTGCAGCGACGGTGTGTAACGTACCTCGGCGGTGCAGAGTGTAATTAAGAGTGCACCATAAGTGGAGCGCGTCCCTGCGGAAAATGAGGCCACGGCTGCAGCCACTGGAGGTGATGACGGCTCGTGACTACAGGGCGAGAGAGAAAGAGAGAGCGCTCTGTTCCAATCAGAATCTCAAAAACAAACATGCTAGCAAACCTGGAGGCCTATATATAAAAGGCTGACAGACGAAAGAAGGGAGAAAAGGTGAGAGAGCAAATGATGAGATCCGCCTGCGAAGGGGAAAAAAAAAATTTAAATCTGATCAGGATATCCTTAAAGGAAACACGCTGAGCGAAGAGACAGACGCCAAGAAAGAAATGCTCGGCTATTATTAGTTTCTTGATAACGAAGCAAGAAATAGCATCCACAGATATTGCACGAAAACTATCTGAGGGCATGTATGGGGAATTTCTGAAGTTCAGTGCATTTTCCTGCACCCCCCTGAGGGGTGAAAGCATTTTCAAAAGTTTCGTAAAATGTGCCACTTTTTATTATCAAAGTCTTGAGAACTAATCAGAGTCAACTTTCAAATCTGTTAACCCTCATGTCGTTCCAAATCAGTGAGACCTTTGTTCATCTTTGGAACACAAATTAAGATATTTTTGATGAAATACATATTTTTATTTACTGTCTATGGAGGGTCAGAGCTTTCTGACCTTCCATAGACAGAAACGCAACTACCACATTCAAGACGCAGAAAGGTAGTAAAGTCATCATTAAAATAGTCCATGTGACATCAGTGGTTCAATGGTAATATTATAAAGCTACGAGAATACTTTTTGTGCGCAAAGAAAACAAAACTAATGATTTATTCAACAATTTCTTGTCTTCAACACACATTTAGAAGTGCACCTGAACCGTTTTCCAAGGCTGCATGATATTTTAAACCCACTTAAAAATCATAATCAAGCATATTGCTTTTGTGAATTCAAAATAAGCTATGATTCAGTTAAAAAAAGTGCGCTTTTAATTATTTATATGCGTGTAGGTTACTTATGTGGTCTCAGAACAACTGCGTTCACAGTAATTGCTGCTCCACATGAACTGTTATCATTTACATGTGTGGAGCGTCTCAAACTTCATTTCTGCATATTATTATAACTTTCAATTGGGAATGCTATTTCATCAGATTTGTAAGTTGAATTGTTTAGGAACCTATGCGAACACAGGTGAATACATCAGTATCTTTACAAAATAAAAGTTTAAACCCTCGCTCTGAGTTGACACGTTTTGATGTCCACATATTCAAGAAATTACAGCGGCTGTAACATTTCTGTTGTAAAGAAATGGCCAAATATTAAAAATTAAGAGGACATTTGAATTAAATATTGTTTAGTCAATATTAAACAAGGATTAGATCACCTGTAAAGTGTAAAAACAATCACCATGCCATTGCCGCCCTCTGCAGATATTTGTTATAATTAGGGCTGGCAAACGATTAATCGTGATTAATCGCATACAAAATAAAAGTTTGAGTTTGCCTAATATATGTGTGTGTACTGTGTGTAATTATGTATATATAAATATAAGCACATTTATATAAGATAAGCACATAATATTTAAGAGAAATATGTTATGTACAAAATATTTTTATTTTTATAATATAAATTCTATAAAAATTATAATAAATACATATACTTGTAAATATTTTTTTAAATATATACACAAATGTGCTTGTATTTATATATACATAATAATTACACACAGTACACACATATATATTAGGCAAACTCAAACTTTGATTTTGTATGCGATTAATCACGATTAATCGTTTGCCAGCTCTAATTCTAATACATTATGAAACATTTTAACAGTTTTGTTCAATAAAACCATGTGATTACTTGCTTTTGATATTTTATTTGAACAAATTACTATTGCCTCATTGCTATATATGTATTTTAAGTAATTTTAAAGGCTATTGTTATCCGATTACTCGAATAATCGTCAGAATAACCGACTGATTATTTGATTATCAAGAATGAAGTTATTTTTGTTTTCTTTACACACAAAATGTATTCTCGTAGCTTCATAAAATTACAGTTCAACCACTAACGTCACATGGAGTATTTTATTGATATCATTACTACCTTACCAGGCTTTGAACGTGGTAGTTGCGTTGCTGTCTATGCAAGGTTAGAAAGCTCTCAGATTTCATCAAAAACATCTTAATTTGCATTCAGAAGATGAACAAAGGTCTTACAGGTTTAGAACGACATGAAGGCGAGTAATTCATTTTTGGGTGAACTATCCCTTTAACTTTAGGGCAACCATCATACAGGGTTCATGAGTTCATGCTCAAATGTCAGCCAGTTGTAAAGTGACGGCAAAGCTGCTTTAAGGCAAGCCTCCACGGTTAGCAAAAAAGTAACACTTGGGTACACAGGGAAGGAGACCAGAGACCAATAATAATAATAATAATAATAATATGATTTTTGGTGACTGTCCTCTGTGCTTTCATGTCACTTCTTGTGTGAGCTTCATAATGTGCTTGCATATGGCATTTGGTCAGTAGCTATGCTTTACATTTTAAAAACGCAATGCAATGACGTCAGCGCAAAGCCTATGAGGCTATTGGTGCCATTGCGCTTCGAGCATCCTGAGTTCGAGTCTCAGCTCGCGGACCTCTCCTGATCCCGCCCCCACCTCTCCCACTAAAATACTGCTCTATCCTACTGGACCTTTCTCACATTTCCGGGTTTCTCATAATGGAAGTCGTCATAGTTGGGTAAAATCCGAGAGCAGTGAATGGGAGAGTGTCTCAAATATATTTTTTGCATTCCTATTTACTCAAACAACAACAACAACAAAATGTAGTGTTTTTCAGAAAAAAATAGTGTTTTCACGCCTTTCAATCAAAGGAAAAAAACTGGAAGAGACTGATATCGGCAGTCAGAAGAGAGAACAATGTCAAATTTACCATCCCTCATATAGACGCAGCATTAGCAACACCCTCGCATTAGCGTTAACTAGTTTTTCGTAACTATGTGAAAAGGTACATACTTTTTTTTTTTTTTTTTAAATCAAAATCTGAAAAAATTCAAGGATTTATGATGATGATGACCGTTAAAGGAGAAGTCCACTTCCAAAACAAAGATTCACATTTAATGTACTCACCCCTTGTCATCTAAGATGTTCATGTCTTTCTTTCTTCAGTCGTAAAAAAATTATGTTTTTTGAAGAAAACATTTCAGTATTTTTCTCCATATAATCGACCGCTATGGTGCCCCGATATTGAACTTTCAAAATGCAGTTTAAATGCGGCTTCAAACGATCCCAAATGTGGTTGTAAACGATCCCAGCCGAGAAAGAAGGGTCTTCTCTAGTGTAACAATCAGTTATCCTCATAAAAATAATACAATTTATATACTTTTTAATGTCAAATGCTCGTCTTGTCTCACTCTGCCTGGACTGTTTTTTACGGTTCATGACAGTTAGGATATGTCAACAAACTCCCATCTCATGTTCTCCCTAAACTTCAAAATCGTCCTATATCGCCGTTTTACCTTTTTTATTAAGGGTGTTTGATCTTCTTTGCATGTTCACTTTCCAGAGACCAGACGCATCACAGATCAGATTTTACTTATCACGCAGAGTGAGTCGAGCTGACTGACAAGAAGAGAGAGGTCAGAAAGACAAGACTATGGCGGAAGAGTTTCAAAACGAAATGCAAAAGCGCCTGTTTTAAAAATATTTTGGATTTTGAAAAGCCTTTTCACTTATGCCATTTATCTAAGGTGATAGTGGAAGTTTCATTTTTATTTGGTTCCACCGTGTTTACTGATTTTTATTTATTTAAACTGTATGTGTTTTTTTTTAATTGTTTATATTAAGCGTTCAAGGTGTATGCCGTGCTTCCAAGCTTTCTTATTCGTTTTGCTATAAACGTTCTACGTTTCTTATTTATTTGGTTACACAGTGTTTTTCATTTTTGTATACCTATTTAAACTTTGTGTAAAGTTATCATTTTATATTAGGCATATAACATGGTATATCATTATTCGTTTTGTTAATAAAAGTTCGTTACGTTATGTTAATGCGGCTCATTTAAAAGTGAAAGTAAAATGCACAGTTGCTCAAAAGAAAAAAGAAAAAAAAAAAACTTCCGTTCTTTGTAATATTAACATAGACATATACATATACATACATATACACACATATAGTAGGTTAAGCACACGTAATGTGCCACTCCTCCCGTATTCGCGCCCGCCCTCACCTCGAGTAGCCTCATGTTTGCGGCTGACTGCAATCATGATAAGCGGTCCGGCGCCGAGAAAAGAAAACGAAAAAAAAAGGCGAGATGACGCCCGTGTATCACTTTCAGGTGCGTTCATAATCTTGAGAAACTTTTTTGGCTGTTAACGTTAATAACGTGTTTTAATGTCGGTAATAATTTTACCACCACCAACGCACCTGCTTTACTAGTTTCCATGGCTTAAAATGCATTAACCGATATAAAAACAATAAGGCAATAATGATCGGTTAATTAAAAATAATCATATAAATAATTCATTAAATAACACTGTTAAAATACATAATGTGGGCTAATATGAAATAAACTATTTATGTACTTTACATATTATTACAAATGCCTGCAAAGGGCGCCAATAAGTGTTGTTGTTACACTTACAGGACGAACAAATACTTGTTTAATAGTGACCAAATATTTAATTCAAATAACCACTTAATCTTGTGATAGAAATGCTACAGCCTCTATAGTTTCTTCAACAAAAACATGTGGACATCACAACCCTTGCCAAAATTAACCATGGTTTTATCATAGTAAAACTGCTTAATTTTCTTGTGTGTTCTCTGGATGCTTGAGACAATAAAATCAATTAGACAACTGTATTAGGCCTAATATAATCATAGTCATAGGTAACTGTCTAGATCTACAACTGTAATTTATAAATAATACAATTTAATTACAATTTATTCATTTACTTTTATATTTTATTAAAGTTCTATTTTGACCCTGTATAATAGGTGTGTGTTTTTTTTTTTTTTGTTGTTTTTTTTTTTACTTCCATAATGAGGGAGGGGGCATAACAATACAATTCTGCTTAGGGCACCCATTTGGCCAGCAGCTGCCCTGTTTACAAGCTACTTAAAACTGAAGGAAAGCGAGGAAAAGAGGGAAAACTCAAACAAACTAATAACAAACAATTGCTAGACACTGAATTGCTGTCAATTTGAAAGTGAAAGTAAAACTCGAACTATACTTAGAGAACATATTGCCGTATTGTCTTCCCTTCGATTATTATTATTTTTTTTTTTTCCTTAAATTTTCTTTAGTTGGTCTTAAAAAGGTCTTAAAAAGTCTTAAATTTACCCTCATAAAACTTGCAGGAACCCTGGAAAGAATTTTTGGGTGGAGTATACATTTAAAGACAATGCAATGCATATCGCTACTCCCTTCAAACCTCCTTCACTCTTCCTCCCTAAAGTGGTTTAAATCTGCTGGGCTGCAGGAGGTCAAGCAACAGAGACAGAAGTCTTCCTGGTGAAGCACACCAACCTTTTAAATGAAAACAAGCTCTGTTATCCTGAAACAGAATTTACTAGTATCCTCCGGCAGCGCCCTGCCACAGATGCTCATCCTTTGCCTTTAAAACAAATAAAACTAAACTTTCTCCAACTCCTGGACAAACCACTCGTTCCAGATGTGTGGACGGGCCACTCTTTAATGCCGTTAGTGCATTAACCCCTGACCGATTTGAAAGGCCCAAGCGGTTTCCTGCCCCCTCTAGGAAAAAAACATCTTAAAATGCGCCATGTGGTGTTTTCCAAATAGGAAACTCATCGCAGAGGTCTTCAAAGGAGTTTGCTGGAGGACTTCCGGATTACAGCAAGGTCTGACGCCAGTTTTTTAGCAACATGTGGATGCCAATTATGAAAAGAAAAAAAAAAAAAAAAAAAAAAAAAAAAACGTACCTTGACCTTTCACAACAGGTAATGAAACAAAAACTTTTTTTTTTTGCTGGATCTACCTCTCCGCTCTCGGTCACACAGAAGGAGGCATGGTTGCCAAACGCCCCCACATTTGGCAGCTGAACCGCAGCCATCCATGGAGATAGTATGTGTTTGCGAACGTGTGTGTATCCACCAAGTGCCAATACTCTGAGATCTGGCACATCACCTGTTGCCGTGTGTGCGCTCGTGCTGCCGAGGGGAACCGTCGCTTGGCCAGTGTTTATGTTTGTATCATTTTCCTGTCCCTGAAACAGACGGCCATCGTCTTCTCCAGAGGAAACGCAAGCAAAACAAAGCCAAACGAGGAGACTAAAAGGCTTACTGAGAAAACATCATACAGAAATGTGAAAATAAAGGTTCCTTTCACCTGGTCTTTGTTTTTTTGAGGTCCTAAAATAAAAATAAACTGCAAGATCAGTAAGCCAACCTGTTCTCTCTGTTCTCAGATTGCCAATGATAAAATAAAATGAAAAACTTAAAATAGGGCCCAATGATTTCTGCAATGCAGAAAATTAAAATGGAATCACATCATAAAAAATAAAGTAGAACAAGGAATGTCATGAAGTTCAACAAGTTTTGGATAAAAAAAAAAAATACATAAATAAAACTAGAGCTGGTGAAATAATTAATTTGCAATCTGTCCATGAATATTAAAGAACAAAATAGCTGTTATTTGAATATGTGCCTCTTTTTGAATGAGCGGCATTTTTACACTTTAAAAATGAATTAAATTGCTAATCTTATATCCATTTATTTGATTACCAGTATTTTTAATAATGAATTTGCATTTACTAACAAAACAAAACAAAACAAAGCACGCTGAATTTTGAGAAAAATAAAACTCATAGGGCCCTAAAAATAAAATAATAAAATAAAATTAAATTAAATTAAATTGGCCTGCATAGGGCACTAAAAATAAAATAAAATAAAATAGATTAAAAAAATAAAACAAAACAAAACAGCACTCTGAATTTTAGGAAAACTCTAAAACTCCTATTTTATTTTGTGGTTTATAAATCATAAAATAAAATAAAATAAAATAGGCCCTCATAGCACCCTAAAAATAAAATAAAATATAATAAAATAATATAAATAAAATAAAACAACACTGAATTTTGTAAAAACTAAATTTGGGGGAAAAAATAAATAAAATAAAATAAAATACAATAACACTGAATTTTGTGAAAAGAAAATTTGGGGAAAAAATAAAATAAAATAAAATAAAATAAAATAAAACTTTTGGGAAAACGCCTAATTTGTGGAAAAATAAAATTCACATGACCCTAAAAATAAAATAAAATAAAATAAACCCTGAATTTTGGGACAACTCTGAATCTGGGAAAAAAAATAAAAATCATGGGACCCTTAAAATAAAATAAAATAAAATAAAATAAAACAGGAAAAGTCTAAATTGGGGGAGGGGGGGATTAATAAAATAAAATAAAATACAACTCAGAAAAAAAAAATAAATAAATAAAATGATATAACAATAAAACCACAAACAAATAAAGTTTTTAAAAATAAAATACATTTGGAAAAAAATAAAACTCGTGGGGCCAAAGTCCAAGTCTTTTTGGCCAAAATCTTTAAACCTAGGATTACAGAAAAGGTGCGTGTGTTGTATCGAATGCGGATTAGACCTTGGCCCCATTTACTACATCCAGAGATAAACCGGGAATGTTTACATGTTGTCTATATGTATGGGCTTAGTGTTAATCGGGGTTTTGCATAGAATAAGTACACGTAAGCTGTTCCATATGTTGAGATGGCAGTGAATGTCATCTACTAAGATTGCTGAAAAGCTCTACGACTTTTTCCACCTTCCTCTGAGCCCTTAAATCTCCTATATCACAAAAAGTGCAAGACAGTATTTTCTCTCAGTGTCTTTGTGTTTGTGGTCTGCAGTCAGACTTTGGCTGTAGGCTCCTAAGGCCTTACGTAAACCCCTTGTCATATCCACCTTTTGCACTGAGACGGCTTGACAAATAAGTGATGACCGCTCACATTTTTAATTTAGGAGACTGATGAAAAATTCACAGTGGCAACACGAGACCTTGATTTAAAAACAATCCACCCGTGCCCCCAGCCTCCACCGTCACGTCTCCTTTTCTCTGTATCTAACTAGTGTCGCGTCAACCTAAATCCCTTCACACATCCAGAGTGACTCAGACCACAGACAAAGCCGACTGGCTACCTGTCCAGGTAAACTCCCCTTTCCCTCACACCGTGTCCTTGGTGTGAATGGTGGTGAGTCCGATCTGGCTGGTGTTAACAGCAGAAGGCAGATGTTGTAATGGGTCACACTACACTTTGTGTTACAGTCACTTTCATTAGCATGCATGTGAACGTGGGAGAGCTGGATCAAATGGCATATGCGTAGATGCTTCAAAGAAATCACATTTGGTGAACTCTCATTTTCAAATTCGTAGACTAAAAAGTATGTTGAGATACTTTGTTGGTCAAATGTCACAGACTGACCCCTAATGCAATAATAAAAAGAATACTAACTTTAGATCTACATGGTTTGTAGAATTATATATTTCATTTTAAATCCATATTGGCTGTGTTATCCTTTCTATAAGAGCAGATGCACAAATAAAAATACTTATAATTATATAAATTAAAAAGAATAAAAGTTTAAACGAAAATAAAACATTAACTGAAATAAAACAGCTAAAAGAAAACGTATTTTAGCTAGTTGGCAATGCAACATTTCTCATTTTCACCTAGTTTAACTTCATTTACTAAAATAACTAAAACGGAATACATAAATAAATAATGAATGAATGAATTAATTAATTATTTATTGATAAAACTACATGTACATAAACTGAAAAAAAAAAAATCACATTAAATAAAAATTAAAAAAAATAAATGGGGCCTTAAAAATAAATAAAATAAAATAAAATATAAAAAACAAATAAAATGAAATGAAATAAAAACTAATCTGAAATATTAATACAATTAATAGTAAATTACATAGTGCAGCTTTAATAAAACAAAATAAAACAAAACAAAATAAAAACAAATGTGAAATACTAATAAAATTAATGGAAAATTACAGTGCAGCTTTAACAACAATAGCAATAATAATAATAATAATAATAATAATAATAATAATAATAATAATAATAATAATAATGTATTAACTGTTACTTAGAGTTTATTAAAAACAATAAGTACTGGTGCTAAATTAATTAATAAATAACTAATAAAATGAAAAGGAAAATATAAAAATAAAAACAAATTTTAAATACTAGGAAAACTATTCGTAAATTGCATAGTGTAGCTTTATAATAATAATAATAATAATAATAATAATAATAATTATTATTATTATTATTATTATTTTATTATTATAATTATAATAACAACAACAATAACAACAACAACAACAACAACAACAACAACAACAACAACAACAATAATAATAATAATAATAATAATAATAATAATTATTATTATTATTATTTTTATTTGTAGTAACTTTGTTATTTGTAATTAATTAAAAAAAAACAGAAGTACTGGTGCTAAATAAACAAAACAAAAAACAAACATTTTTTAAAACTCCAAAAATGTAAAAAAACAAAAAAAAAAAAAAACACACCACCACCAACAAAACATTAACTAATTTTAAATACTATTACTACTACTATTACTAATTTGTTTTAACTTTTTGTTATTTATAATTTATTAAAACAATATGTACTGGTGCTAAATAAATAAATACATAAATGTTTAAAAAAACAAGCAACAAAACATTAAAATTACAATCAAAAAGAAAACTATAAAAACTCATTTGAAATACTAATAAAACTAATAGTAAATTTCATAGTGTAGCTCTAATAATAATAATATTTAATAATACTTTTTAAAAACAAGAAGTACTGGTGCAAAACAAACAAGCAATCAAACAACTTCTTTGTTGTATATAACAAATTTAAAAGTGCATAACATCATATCCTGCTCATTTTCATTCTGGGTTGTAAAGTTATGGATAATCAAATCCCAATGTGCACTTAATTATTAAAAGGGCGGCAAATTACTGAAAGAGAGGGAGGAATATGACCAGGAAGCCACATGGAATAGATTCAAACCCACATGTCCCACACAGTCACCAGAGACTGATATATGCTGACCACTATGTCAGTTCCTTTTCTTCTTCTAACCAGTGCTTCCAAACTCAAAGCCAGAGATATAAGCCATAGTTTAAAGCTGGATGTTGGCTTTTAATGATTCGTTACTGTGACTGTGGCAAACAGAAGCACTCTTTTGGTAGCTTCCCAGCTGTTTCAAAGGTGGAGCAGCTTCTTGCGTTCACGCATCATGCTCCAGCCAGCTGTTCTTCATCAATTTTTCTCCTTATCACAGCTGCAAATGTGAATAATCCATGATCTCTCCTGTTCGAATGGGTGGGCCTGAGCTTTCGCTCGCTCTCCGCGTCTCTCGCTCCCCGTTCTCTTCTCACTTATCCTCAGGACAGATTTTCATCAGGCCTGCTCAATGTTTAACATGACAGGGTTCCATGGACATCACATGCAGGGGCTGCAGCGAGGCGACTGGTTTAGCTTGATGGGGTCAGATTCTGAGTCACGGCCCCTCGAGCACTCTTACAGCACCTATCAAATGCAAGACCGGGATCTGGACAGATGAAAATGTTTACCTTACTGCACACGTCTGCCCGCTCTCTCTCTCTCTCCTGTGTCTTTCTTCTTCAGGATGTTTTGATGTTGGCTCTGGTCCTTATGGTTGGGGAGTCATGGAAGATATCAAAGAAAGGTTTATTTTACCACGTAAATCTTCCACTCCTGTGACAATCTGTAGAGAGACTGACACTGGCGTGATAGACTGCGGTTCCTGGGGTAAAACAGAGACGAATGTAAGAGCGAGAGAGAAAAACAGAAAAGGGGGACCCTAATAATGGCCAGGCCGTGGCTAGACGCAAGATTTAAAGTGACAGTGGACAAGTCATCCATTATTTATAGCTCTGGAGCCCGAGTATTTATTTTTTCAGCGGGTGTGAACAGTGAGAGATCGTGGCACAAAACAAGCAGCCAGTCATGGCCCATTCCCGTGACTGTCAGCTGGCCCCGCCGCCACTGCTAGCGTTAGCAACGACGGCTCTCGGGAAACCAAGTCACTGCAGTGCCTGTACCTCAATCAGAGAGCCAGGGGCAAAAGCCCCGAAACCCTGAGAAAACAACACGCTCTGTGGCTGCTTACAAACACCTGTGGCTGGCAAGAGTACAAGGACTAACTGTAGCACTGCCAAATGAATTACTGAGAGATTTGTTGACTTTTAGCTACTTTTTATGTAAGGGAAATATCTGTAGTATATTTTTTAAAAATGACTGTTGTTTCAATATCCATCTTAAAATCGCTACCATTACAATCAAAAAAGTTGTCTACACTTGAAGAGACCATTGAAGACGCTACTTCAGCCACTTGGCTTTCCCTGTTTTTATAACAATAAAGTTACAATTACATAACTATATTTCTAGTCCAATTCATCTTTTGAAATATAAACATTTAAATCGCGGCTGTTGTAAAAACTTCATTTATTCAAACAGAAATTAAACACAGAAGAACAGTAAAACTATAATGAATATTATATGGTGCATATATTTAGCAAATGCTCCTCTAGAATTAATTTTTCTAGCTGACTAACAAGTCACTGCATGTTTTTTTTCTGAGAAAAATATGACGTTGCATGACATTGTTTACAAGATGTTATATTGACATCATTCCACGGTTGAAACACATTGAGACAGCATACGAAAATTCTGCAAGTTGAACTCTTTCTTTTAAAATACCTTCAGATGTTCATTCATGTTTATTTTGTGCTGAAACTGGTATTGAAGCAGAGGAGACAGTTCACTTTTTGCTTGAAAGCTGTAATAAAATAAACAGAATTTGAAATCTGAGACTTTGTTTCATATCAAAAGTAAAGTCTTAAAGGAACACTCCACTTTTTTTGAAAATAGGCTCATTTTCCAACTTTCAGTTAAACAGTTAAGTTTTACCGTTTTCGAATCCATTCAGCCGATCTCTGGGTCTGGCGGTAGCACTTTTAGCATAGCTTAGCATAGCATCTCCCTCAAAAATGACCAGAGTTTCGATATTTTTCCTATTTAAAACTTGACCCTTCTGGAAAAATATTGACACTCTTTGGCCATTTTTGAGCGAGATGCTAACAGTCTAATCAGATTCAATGATCTTTGCTAAGCTATGCTAAAAGTGCTACCGCCAGAGCCGGAGATCGGCTGAATGGATTAAAAACGGTAAAACTCAACTGTTTAACTCTACAGGAGTTGGGAAACGAGCCCATTTTCAAAAAAGTAGAGTGTTCCTTTAAATTCCTGTCTTAAGTTTTGCATGTTAAAAAATAATTACGACCTCACTTTGTGTCAATGATGTTTACACACTGCCTCCGAAACTTTCGTCCGTCATAAAAAAATTCAGATCTGTCTCAATTTTAGGCGTTTTCGCATCCATAGCAAGCATTTTGAGAGGTGTTTTGACACCTTGAGGTTCTGTGCATGACAAATTTTGACGAATGGAGGAATTGAAGACTTCACGATTTGGTCAGTTACCCGGATGCACGGCCATATTGGCGATTCTCGGATGTAAACAACAGCATAGATTGCACGGTTAATGTACTACTGGATACGTTGTTCTGCTAATTTATTTTGTCTAAACCATGGGAAAAACATGTGGAAGCTGCTTAATAATATAGAGAAGGACTTAGTAAGCAGGAAAGGGCACAATATTTTGAAATACTAAAGTTAATAGGTGGTAAAGATACGTACGAGCAGTATTAGCCTAATATGACCGGAAATGATAAGAACAAACATGAATGTTGTCAAAATTCTTGTCCTGGAAATCCTGGTTCTTTTTGGCCAACCACAAACGCCTTTTGTTCCTCAGAGTTTTTTGCACTACTCTGCCTAATTTGTTATAACTTTTAGCAGTCTATAGTACTCCAAATATTTTTTTCCCCAATCAGACTGATTAGCACAGCCCAAAACACAACAATAATTGATCATTTTCAGCAGCAATAATCGGCAAAATTTGCTAGTTCCGTTTGGTTCAGTGGCATTGTTTAGCAATTGATGATGCGTCGTGAAAACACTCTACACGAAAGAAACATACAAACATTTTGAACTCAAAGTGCAAAGACATTAACAAAGCACAAAGCTTAGTGAGATTTATCAGATGGGAGGTGTGCTACAATGTTCTGTTCATTAAATGAAAACAGGCTAGTCTAATCGATTCTTTGGATATAAGAATCAATATCGTTTTGTTAAAACGAAAATCACTATTTATTTTTACCCAGCCTTATTCAGCATGTAAATCAAAATGCCGTTTAAAATAGTTTAATGAGGATTATACCAAGTCACATTTCAACTTGCCATGCGCAGCCATAGAAACACTAACATTTTAAATAAATTCACATTATTATTTTGAAAAAAAAAAAAGAAGCCAATTAAAGCAATTCTTAATTGGTTAACAAGATGCTACCAAGTTCCACAATATAAATGTACATTTAAAACTTGTGCACTAGAATTGACAGTGTTGGGCAAAGTCACTTTTAAAAGTAATGCATTACAATACAACAAAAAAAAGTTATCTGATTACGTAACTTACATTACTTGTAATGCGTTACCCCTAACACTAAAAACTGAATCATAAATACAAGCTTGAAAATACACATTTCCTGTTCTTGCCACAACTTGTATTTTGTATCCCTACGAGAAAAACATTTAGCACTTGAGTTGCCACATTAACTGCAGACCTCTCTAAAGGTTTATCTCCACCATTTCTGGTCCATGTTTGGTTGAGTAATTAAGAAGCCATGAGCCAGGTTGGGAATTCCCAGATGTGGATGCTACTGTTGTGCCCTCCAGCATTCTCAATTACTACAGCAAACACCCTGCTGTGAAACCAAATGCCTGATGCAAGTCACTCTCAACAGGATTGGCTTTTGAATGAACAGGTGTTATGGCGACTCATGGAAATACTCAGTAATAACAGCACCCACAGCAGTCTTGTTTCGAAACCAATTGGATATAGAACTAATTGTGAATGAGTATTTGTGTGGTTTTAGTGAATTGGTATAATATTGGGCTTGTAATTACAGACACTGACATTAAAAGAATCCTTGTGTGCACAAATTCAAATTGTACATTATTCATGTCTCTACACGTAATCTCAAAAGAATCACTTGAAAGAACATTTAACAACAGACGTTCATTGGCTTACAGCCTTTTTTTGCCTTTTGTGGCTGCCGTGAAGTCATTTAATCACAAGCTATGAACACTTCAATTACAAGTAAACCTAAACACATTAAATAATTAAATGCATAATATATAAAATAAAAATAAAAAACAGTGCAAGGCAGCATTTAAGAGATTTAAAAAAAAAAAATACAAATAAAGTTAAGGATCAGATGAAAAGGAAATGCAACGGAGAGTAAACCAGAGTAGAACCAGAGGATAGAAGATGACTAGTTTTTACATCTTTTAAGAGGAACCATTTCCCATAATTCATTTGATTAAAGTCAACAGTAACTCACAGAGTAGATGTTTCGGAAACCATTAGAGCCTGCAATTTGCAACTAAAACTGTGATCATCATTCATGGTTAATACATCACTTTTTGGAATTTGGCAGCAATTTTTGTAGCTTTTCAGTGATACAGCCGAGATGCGGGACTGCTGTCGAGGCCGGTCAGTGCATGTCAGGGTGGCTGATCTAAATCTGTCTGCCCATCTGGGAGAGCTCGTCCAGGGATTAGGTCAGAGCTGAGCGGAGATCCAGAATCTTGATCTGGCAATGATGCCAGTCCTGGACCAACAGCTGGTATGGGTCATCTTTCTCTCTTCTATCCCTCTCAGAAAATCTCTCACTCCATTTACATGGTGTATGAACAAATAGATACTGATGCTGTTTGATAATGCGGTAAGTCTGTCAATTTCACTAGGGAAAAAGAAGATCTCTAAAGAATAAGGGTGCAAGGGCAATGAACTTTTATTATAGCCACAGCTCTAAGGGTTAATCCCAAACGCAAAGGCTCAACGGATGAGATGAGAGTCTTACATTTAAAACTACAGAGCACGTGCGTCATGGTACTCTTGTGAATTCACAGCGAAAACTGACACAGAAGTGACGAAATAGTTAAAGTCATTAGGGGTTCAAGCGTGTAGCATTGAAATACCTATTGTAATGTTAGATCTCCACGTAAAACTGATGCAGACCAAACCATAAGTCGTAGAGACTTGAAACTTGGAGGGATGGTAGTACTCACACAGCCGACAATGTGACTAAGGCTCACCTCAATCGGCCTGACGGGGGCGCTACATCAGTCAAAAGTATGAAATCGCTCACAACTCCTAAACCATCCGTCGCAGGCTCAAGTGAAAAATTGGTGAGCCTGGCAAAATTTTCGGGTATTTCAGATTTTTGAAAAACCTACTTTTGCAAACTAGTCCTAGGTTTTCACCCAATCAGAACCAAACCAGTGCAGAAAGATTCTCCACAGTGAATAGCAATAATTAAAAAAAAAAAAAAGTCAAACTTAACTCAACTTAACAAAGTGGCACCAAAATGTTCGAAAAGAGAAGGACCACTTTTAGTAAAATGCCTATAACTGCTGAACGGAATGAGATATCTTTGCCAAACTCAAAACACTTATGTAAGAGCTCAATCTGAGGTCACAGGGAAAAAAAATTCGCTTTAAGAGGGGAAAAAAAAAAAAAAAAAAAAAAAAAAACTACATAAAAACTAGAACTGCACAACTATTTGTCCCATCAACATGAACAGTGTGCATGGTCTTGGTCCCAAGTGCCCAAATGTCTACAAGGACATTTGCGTATCTCAAAAAACACTGGCTGACAAATTTTGAGCAACTGTTAGACAAGGTTCATGGAGTCCGATCGCAATAAAACTCGTGGGCCTGTTCAAGTCACAGCCCCAAAGATCTGAGAGAAATTCGAAAGACTTGCGATATCACATTTTTCAAGCGTGTCAACATTTGTATGTTGCACAGTTTTTCCACACATACGCATGATATTCATATCATGTGATAGTACTCCTCATTCTGGACAACTTTGCCTCTAGAACCACTGCTGTCAATCAAATCATTTGTTAAATGATTGAGACAAATATCAAAAACCTACTTTTGCAAACTAGTCATAGGTTTTTTGCTTACTCTGGAAAAAACACTGCAGTACAACTCTCTGGACTCTCTAGGCCAATAATTATCAATAAAATGTTGAAATGTACCTTTTGGGAAGCTATAACGGGGTCGTTTAGAAAAGGGGCCTGTACAAATTTACCCAAAATCCTATAAATCCTAAAGGAAAACTCAAAACTTCACGAAACCTGCTGAGCACATGCTGCAGGTGATTCTAAACAAGCATGCAAAGTTTTAAGGAGATCAGACCACAGCTGGTGCTATAACACTCATTAACATTAAAAAAAACTATTTTGGCAAAAATGCTTTTTTAAAATCATTAATTTAGGTGGGTACAGCCTTGCTAAATAATATGTAATGTCTTTTTCCTTAAGAGCTTGAACCCTGGTAATTGCTGCTTGCAGCTATATTCTTTGAGCACAAACAGTATTTTCGCAGCTTCATAAAATTAAAGGAACACTCCACTTTTTTTGAAAATAGGCTCATTTTCCAACTCTCCTAAAGTTAAACAGTTGAGTTTTACCGTTTTCGAATCCATTCAGCTGATCTCCGGCTCTGGAGATTGACTGGAGATCTAGCACTTTTACCATAGCTTAGCATAGATCATTGAGTCTGATTAGACCGTTAGCATCTTGCTCATAAATGACCAAAGAGTTTCGATATTTTTTCTATTTAAAACTTGACTCTTCTGTAGTTAAATTGTGTACAAAGACAGACTAAAAAAAAAAGAAAAGTTGTGATCTTCTAGGTCGATATGGCTAGGAACTATACTCTCATTTCGGCATAATAATCAAGGAACCTTGCTGCTGTACCATGTGTGCAACAGGCGCAATGATATTACAACTCTGCTGGCTGCAACTCTACATCTACACAAACTTAGTGCCGGTCACTTTCAGGCGCTGTGTAATATCACTGCGCCTGCTGCACCCATGGTACGGCAGCAAAGTTTCTTGATTATTACGCCAGAATGAGAGTATAGTTCCTAGCCATATCAGCCTAGGAAATCACAACTTTTAATTTTCCCTCAGTCTTAGTACATGATGTAACTACAGAAGAGTCAAGTTTTAAACAGGAAAAATATCGTCATTATATATGGTCGTTTTTGGACTAGATGCTATCGGTCTAATCAGGTATAATGATCTATGCTAAGCTATGCTAAAAGTGCTACCGCCAGACCCGGAGATCAGCTGAATGGATTCGAAAACAGTAAAACTCAACTGTTTAACTCCAGGGGAGTTGGACAATGAGCCTATTTTCAAAAAAAGTGGAGTGTTCCTTTAAGGCTGAACCACTGATGTCACATGGACCATTTTAACGATGTCCTTACTACCTTTCTGAGCCTTTAACGTGGTAGTTGCGTTGCTGTCTATGATGGGTCAGAACGATTTCATCAAAAATATCGAGATGAACGAAAGTCTTGCAGGTTTGGAATGACATGAAGGTAAGTAATTAATGACAGTATTTTCAATTTTGTGTGAACTAACTTTTTAAAGTGGGTGACAGAATCTGTTAGACTGACACGAAAGAAGCAACTCGAGCAATATCTAAGAAGAGATAGGTCTTGCTGAGCACTTGGAAACCAACCAGAACACCCAAGCAACCACCTAGAAATACTCTTGCAACAACGTAACAATGCTTTCCCAACCATTCAAAACTGAGTAGTCAGATATCTACACTCTTAATGGTTTTAAAAGAGGGTTTCCACAATATTTTAAAGAATCTTTTGCTGTAAAGAACATTTTGTGCAATGAAAATATTCCATGGATGTTAAAGGTTCTTCATAGAACCGCAGATGCCAATAAATCACCTTTATTTCTAATAATATACTTTATTTCATTAACTATAAAAACTAAAATATATGCATGCATAGTATCTGTTAACACAGCAAAAAAAACTATGCATCAAGTGTATTCTTACAGGCAAAAACACATGGAGTGCACTGGTGTGACACATTCTAGGACAATTTCTTTCCAGTCTGTCAGTAAACATCTGTGATAGTGGGTGGATAATTTTTATCTACATCCCTTTGGCTTCCTTTCCAAGCTCCTCCACCATCCACACTCACTTTATGACCCACTTTGAAACATGGTGGCCATCATTCGAAAGTTGGCCTCATCCAACCTTAACCCAAGGCCTGATACAGTCACCCAGTCTGACCTCATTCAAAATCGACATGGATGAGAAAATACTCTTTTAGCCTAGTGATCTGTAACTACCTACCCACTGTTCAGTGTTATGTACTCTCTGCTACCTTATTATTGTGTGTTTTTACAGTGGACTGCAGTGAAAAGAATTTAAATCTAAACATTTCCTAAGGTGAACGCTAGTTTTGTGCAGACATCCTGAAATCAACTTTAATCAGCTGGAAACACACAAGCAGACACGGAGAATGAGAATGTGCCATTATTGATCACATTGTTCAGTCTGGGCTTACTGATTAGCCCAGACTGAACAAATACTGAAACAAAATAAAAAACAGAAGATTCCGAGTTGACTGTATACGGGCATTTTCAAAAGAAAATGCATTAAAACTTTTCCTAGGATTAAAACTATTATATAAAAATACAAATAAGCAAGCAAAGAATTTAGCATTTGGAAACTGCAATCTTAAACCTCCAAAGCACAGTCGTGCAAAAATGACTCCATATCACACAAACACTTGATATTCTCTGTAACTTTAAACCTGACTAAAGAAACCTGTACCAGTCTAAGAATGTCATATCACACAATAAAGGGCACGGCACATGGAACGAAGCTGCGTTTATCAAACTCCTGTTTCCGTAACACAGCCTTCTGCAGCAGCCTGTGGCCCAGCAAAAGGCCATACCCTTGACCCTTCAGCAACTTTATACCTTCTGAACTTCCCCTGAGGTACTTTCATTTCAGCCAACTCTGCTTTCAATAATGGCCCGCCTGGTATTTCGATATTGAGATGAAGGACATGTTGTTGACTGTTCTTTTCATGATGTTATCTGCAGTTAAAGCCTTAATAGAGAAGTCAAGTTTTATTATGCATCTCAACCAAATGCATGATATTCACAATAATAGGTGGAATGCATGAGATGTCTGGCATAGGTAAAAGGCAGAAAGAGTTATTGCCATGTAGAAGTACTCAGAGTTATGGTTGACACAGATCAAGGCTGTACTCAATAACACAATTATAGTAAGAGCTGCTGTAATGTCCCCATATGGTTGATGTAAAGAGAGGGGAACTTTGACCGTAGCAGACTGCGCACTGCTCAGCACTAAACTCTGAACTGATGCATGATGTTTTTAAATGATGAAAGATGAAAATATGCTGGCCGTGCACTATGAATATGCACTGTGAAAGTGAAGGAAAAAAATTAAACTGGAGGAAGAGTTTAAAGTCAACACGGAATGGAATTTGCTTCTTGAATATGACCTTTCTAAGTAAAACAGGACATCCAGCAACCACTGAAAAACTACTTGAAATTAAATAAACAATAACTGAAATGAAATAAGATAGGTAACCCTGGACCACAAAACCAGTCGTAAGTAGCATGGGTAGGGCTCTATGAAATCCGTTTTATTTTTTTCTCAAATTCTGTTTTTTTTTTTTGTTTTTTTTCTAAATTCCGTATTTCCCATTTTAATTGTTCTGGATTCCGTTTTTTCCCGTTTTAATTTTTCTCAACTCCTTTTTTAATGGTTAAATTAAATTTTATTAATCAAAGAGCATGTCTAATTAATTAAAATCATGATACTTATACAGCTTCACATCAATTTAATAAAGGTTTAACAAAAATGACATGTTTAAGGCCCTATGAAATGTTCTATTTTTTCCTCACCATATGTTTGATTGTTATCAAATTCTGTGTTTTAGCTAATAGCTTTAGCTTTTTAGTCTAATTATTTGAATGCATACTTAATTTATTAAAATTTATTCTTGAAATAGCCTTATGAAAGGTTTTTTTTTTTTTTGCCCTCAGAAATTCTGTGTTGTGCATTTAAAATTTTCTGGTTATCAAATGAACATTAATTTCATTTATCTTTTAATTATTGAAAATTAAGCAAACCTTTTTTTTGGCAAACAAAGGGGAATTTACTATTAAAATTAAAACACGGAAGAAATGTTGTGTGATTATACCCTAAAAAATAATGTTTGTTTCATTTTAGTAGTAGTAGTAATAGTAGTAATATATATCTGGCACGATGTCTTCAACCGGACTTTTATTTTGACGGGTTGCCGTGTCTACCTTTACATTTCTGTGTGTATATGATATAATGCTAGTTTTCCTAAAATGCTCATGAAGTGACTCTCAGCAGATACTGTTCATGTATTTATGTCCTCATTTAGTGAGACGACAGACGCTGAAATCACCGCGAGCGTCACGCGTGCTTCAGTGTGTGTAGTAAACAAAACCGCTCGTCTGCTCCATTCATTAAAACAGAGCAGAACATGCAAGATTCACATTTAAATGGTATTTTTGCGGCATAATATTTACAGATACTAGTCCATATTGCGGTTTGATTTAAGTGTAATGACCTACTTTTGATTAACTCATTCAAACTTTAACAAATTCTGTGACATTCCGCCATATTCAGTAAATTCCATTTTTTTTTTATTTCCGCGATTCCATCCACGTTTTCCACATCGCGGAAATCATAGGGCCCTACATGGGTATGTTTATAGCAATAACAAACAATACTGGTCAGTGTGGGTCAAAATGATCAATTTTTCTTTTATGCCAAAAATCATTAGGATATTAAGTAAAGATCATGTTCAAGATATCTTGTAAATTTCCTACCGTAAATATATCAAAACCTACATTTTGACTAGTAATATGCATTGCTAAGAACTTAATTTGGACAACATTAAAGGTGATTTTCTCAATATTTTGATTTCTTTGCACCCTCAGATTCAATATTTTCAAATAGCTGTATCTCAGCCAAATTTTGTCCTATTTTTAACAAACCATACATCAATGGAAAGCTTCAGCTTTCAGATGGTATTCAAAAAATTGCCCTTATGACTGGTTTTGTGATCCAGGGTCACATAAAACATAAGCTTATTTTATTTCAACTAGTTGCCAAAGCAACATTTTTTATGTTGAGTTTAAGTTGAAGTACTAAAATAACTAAAAATATAGTGGCAAGCAGCAATTAAAGGGCCAAGCACTACAGAAGCATGCATGGCAGTAAGCATCAGACCAACTGCAGCAATGAATAATTGGAATCATTTTAAGATGATTCTTATAAGGCTGAAAAATCATGAAAACAACCACTAGTTATATTATTTATTTGCTTATCACTTTTGACCAATAGGCGGCGCTGTTATAAAATCGTTGTGGCGTGTTCTGTGTGAGGTAACAATGGCACACACAAAATTTGGTGTCAACATGTCAAAGCTTGGCAGAGATACAGCCTCACACGCAGTTTGGCATGATTCCAGCAAATCTGTTGATGCATTAAACCGTAACCGTTCTGTATATCGACACAAATTATATAACTTTTTGCCAGCATGGTCAGAAGATAATCTGAGTCAAATTTGGTGAAAATTGGACCAATGGTCTAAGAGGAGTTTGAAAAAGTATTTTCAGCATAAATCAAAATGGCGGGCAAAAATGGTATTTCATTACAATAGGCCAATTTATTCAAATATTATTAGCATTTTTTTTAATTTCTTTATTAGTTTTGGCCCTGTTAGAGCATGGTGCCGAAGACACATACCAAGTTTCGTAAGAATACGGCAATGTGTTCGTAAAATATAGCATTTTATGACAAAATTCCAAATGGCCGACCCTAATGGCTGACATGGGAAAATTGGGTATGGTTCAACTCGGCATGCATCACCAAATCTAGAGACCAGTTTTTGATTTTTGGCCAAATCATTCAGAAGTTAAAAGCAATTAATTAAAGGCCATTTTTCACATCTCCTGACCATTAGGTGGTACTGTGCCAAAAGTAGTCTCAGGTCATGGCTGTTATAACACACACCAAATTTGGTCTCAATACACCAAACCTTTGTGGAGATATAGCCTCACATCCATTTTTGCGTGGTTGTCGTCAAATTCGTTTGCACATTATTTGACAGCAGTTTGAATAATCAACTTGAATTCCATAACTTTTTGCCAGCATGGTCTAAAGATGATCTGAGCCAGTTTTGGTGAAAATTAGACAAACCGTCTAGGACACAGAAAAAGTAGGTTTCTTAAACTATTAATAGCAAAAAAAAACCCAAAAAAAAAAAACCTTGACCTTACAAATTTTGAATTGAAAATTTGGACAAGTGGCGGCACTAGAGAGTGAGTTAGAAACTCCAAACTTGCTATGTTTAATGTTCTGACAGTCTTCTATCTGTGTGCCAAATTTCATAACTTTCCCACAAGCGGTTCTATGGGCTGCCATAGACTTCCAGAGCAGCAGAACAATAAGAACGTCAACAGACACCTTCGGTGCTTGGCCCCTAACTAAATCAACTTAAAAATATGAATTAAAAAAAAAAAAATAATAATTTATATATATATATATATATATATATATATATATATATATATATATATATATAAAAAACTATACAATTTAAAAATAAAAAAAATAAATTGACAAAAATGCATCTAAACCAAATTACTAAAACTAAAATGAAAACAGAAAATACAAAAACAAAATTTCATTTAAAATATTGGCGAAAACTGTAACAGCATATCAATGATACTAAAATAACACTAATATATTATATAACAGGTTGGAAGGAAGCAGTTAAGGAAAAGGAATGATTATGTCACATAAACGGAAAGTTATTTCAGAGATGGAGCAAATTAATTACATTTTGATGAAAGAAAGAGTCAATTTTCATGTCATGCTGACAATAGATTTCTACATGTCTTCACTTAATTTACACTGCAGAGTCATACTGGTTGATAAAAAGAGACATTTGAAACTCAAGACTGACATTATTATATGCCCGAGACTATTAATAGCATATATCCTGTGACATTTGAATGGAATAGACATAAACCATCTCTGATTTATACATTTAGAAAGAACGCTGACCTTTAAGTGATACAATATTTACTTAAGGGATGTAGAGGAGACCATTTTAGTACTGACGAAAAGACATTTTAACCTTTGTGCGACAACACAATAACAGTTTGTTCATGTCAGCAAGAAAATGTTCTCCATGGAGGGAATGCCATTTTAGTTTGTCTCCAAGACAAATGCCTAGAAAGCTGTGTTTGTTGTCTGTCAGAGTGAGATCGGAATCGACTTTTTAGCGCCTCGTCAAATTAAACCGCAATCTCACGACAATATACTTGTTTCAGCTTGACTTTGCATCAGCCTTGCAAATTAGGCAGGAGGGGAAAAGTTTCAATGTTAATTTCAGCCTCGCGTCCTCGACGCCGCTGACGTTTCTTTTCTAATTGACCCCGGGTCAAATGGGCCTGAGATAATATTTTGTTAAAATATTCTCATTTCCTGGGGAGTCGCATTTCCATATAACTTCACCTCATGCTTTATTTATGACTTTCTTTACAATTACCATGCAAACGACATCTTAACTGTCTCCTTCTAGACACCAACCCCCCAACACAGAACAGTTTAGTAAATATCAAACTGTATTCATTATTAATAAATCTACAGTCTAAAAACCCCTCTTATAAGTACATGAATTATTAAAGTATTCACAGGCCTAGGGTGGGTTACACCACCCTCAATATGAGGTTACAAAATAAATGACTGTATATTCCAGTTAGAGGCCTACTAAGAAGATACACAACCCTCGACTGCACTCAGCCAATGAAAGTAGCTGTTAATTTACACGTCTGGCTCACACTCTGTCAAGACTTGGTAAACTTCACGCAGGAGTTGTTGGTGTTTATTCGGCTCTCCCAGCAGGTGTGAGCCCCCGTTGTTTAGAGATCATCTATTGCCCCTTTACTCACCCTCGTTTCTTTCAACTCACAGGAATCCCATCATCTGCGCCTCCAGCAAGCTGTTTCTCTCATCAGCATGTGTTTGTGATCCCCTCACCTACAATAAATCTTAACGGGGTGGAGACCAAAAACCATTCACGTGGTTTTACAGTTCTCCTCTCTTAGACTCGATTTCTAAAAGGTGCCAGCGTGATTTTTCATGTTAAATTACAATGTGGAATCTTAATCTTACTTTTATATCAGTGTGTCAACAAGTTGGCGTGCAATCTGTGCGCTGGCAATCATTTCCAATGCAGCGTGAAAAGTAAAAATGGGGGAAAATGCCGTACCTTTGCACAAGAGTGAATCCAGTTGATCTCACTGCTATCCCAATCAACTTATCGGCTTTACAAATGTAACACCACCTTCAACATCGGAAGTGGCGTTACATTTAAAAACATCTGATTTAGGAATGAATCGTTTGAGCGTTGTCAACGAATCGGTTCACACACGAGTTCTGAATGATTCGCTGTGTCTGTCCATTCACTATTCGGAGTCAGTCGACAAAATTTCAATAGCGTTAATGTGATGCCGTCACACGTATGGTTGTGATGTGTTCATTGTGAACCTCAAAAGTTAGAATTTTTATTATTATTATTTTTAAAACACGCCATTATTTTATTTGAAAAAGTATCGTTTTATTTTATTGACAAAATGTTTTAGTTTGTCGTGTATATTTTTTTCATTCGATCAGATAACATTTTAAGCTGTCATATGGTCATGCTACAACGTGCCCCTCACATGTTACAATATACGGGGCATGTTGTCACTTTTCACTTCTTTTCTATTGAGGTAAATAACGAAAAACGTATACACTGTAATTATGAACCAGCGACATATTTGTACAAGACAAGTGTGAAATTAACGTGTGTAAAAAAATTATACTCTGAACCCTACGTAGATTTACACAAACTGAGAAATTCAAGAAGTGTTAGGTTGTGCCCCGCTCTCCCCTAAATAACCGTGCGCTGGAGGGCGCTCTGGAGCTGTCACAGAAACAACGTCGTCATTTTACGTACTTGTGTACGTTATGTATTTTATCACATTTTAATGGAAATACAGATTTCCCACTGGGAAACTACTCTTCGAAGTACAAAAAAATTATTACGGTTGGAGAGTCAAGATTTATCTTGCAACACCACGCCAATAGGAATCAGTCGGAAACGGCACTACAATTTGATTCTGACATTTTCATACATGGCATGAGGCAACATTACAGTTATTCCTATCAGACTATAGCTGCGGACTTTTATTTTGTTTTGTAATTTTTTGATAGATATACTTTGTATATTTAATACAGTCTTCTTAATACATATATCATTATTTAAATACGTTGAGATTATACATTTTAGGCAAATTAGGCATTTATCGCTGCATTTTGGCTTTTTAACGTCTTTTGTTAGGCTATTGTCGTTGTTTATTTGAAAAGGCATATATGTGACCCTGGACCACAAAACCAGTCATAAGTAGCACAGGTATATTTGTAGCAAAAGACAACAGCATTGTGTCGGTCAGAATGATCGATTTTACTTTTATGCCAAAAATCATTAGGATATTAAGTAATGATCTTTTTCCATGAAGATATTTTGTAAATTTCCCACCGTGAATATATCAAAACTTATTTTTTAATTAGTAATATGCATTGCTAAGAACTTCATTTGGACAACTTTAGAGGCGATTTTCTCAGTATTTTTTTGTACCCTCAGATTCCAGATTTTCAAATAGTTGTATGTCTGCCAAATATTGTCCTATCCTAACCATACATCAGTGGAAAGCTTATTTATTCAGATGTCCATAGATCGCAATTTATCTCAATCTCAATCTTAAAATATTCACCCTTATGACTGGTTTTGTGGTCCAGGGTCACATATATGATCGACACGTCAAGAAAAAGCCCCCATGCGTTCTCTTTCTCTTGCAGTATTTGGGTATTTGCAGTTGAGTCGTGTGTTTAACCAACCACTGTAACAAACAACACGTTACCTTGGAAAGTAATAATACCCTTATTTTATAACTAGCCTACTCATTTTGGCAACTTTGTGGTTTCATGATGTTTGATTTTTTTAATATATATTTGTTTGCAATAAATACAAAAATAATCAATTTAGTTGAGAAATTCTGAAAATCTCTCTTCCATGCTGTGCATATCGACTTATGAGGGGCAGGAAGACCGTATCCGACCATAAAGTGATAAACAATATTAACTGATATGAATGCAATCACATGTATATTGAGTCATTATTTAAAACAAACCCATTAAGATCATCTGTTCGCTAGACTGTGTTTGCTCCGGGACACACCTGTTTACTTTCCCCAGCAGTTTATTCATTCACAGGCGCGCATAACCAAGCACCCCCTGTTGTTTAAGGACCAAACACCCCCAACTGCAAGTCACCCCCCTGTAGTTTAAACCCTTAACCAATCGCAGGACCCGGGGGGCGTAGGCCAACGGCGGTCCCTGTGGACTGCGAATTACTTCATTCTCAAACTCTATGTTCCCCAGTGAAAAAAGCGCCTGTTTTATTCATCGAGCCCACATCCAGTCAGTAGTAGTACGACAGTCAGAGCGGATCGTATCCTCGCCTTGCCGATGCATTACAAGAGAGTGAGGAACGAACAGAGCAATACGGAGGGAACTGTGCGCAAGAGGAGGCGTTTATGTGCGCTATAGAGCTTGTGGTGCTGAAACGCGCTCAGTTGCACTGGTGAGCGGAGCCCTGCTGAACAGCAGAAACGGAGATTTTTTTTACTATCACCCCTATACGGAGGATTTACTCCAAGTGCTTGGATTGATACAAGACCTGCGCATAAAGCAACTTGATTTGAACAAAATTTTGCTGGGAAATATTATCTAAACAAAGGAACGACAGAAAGAAAGTTCGAAACTTTGAATAAATAAAGAGACAGCCAGCATTGATGCTTAGACTCTGTTCAGATGGCAGTAGAGACTTGCAGCTCTCAGAGCTGAGGCTAACATAATCTGCTGTGTTTTTAATTTTTTACCTAATTCAAGAGGTGGGCGAGGACCAGCTTCCACATTCAGTCCAGCCGGAGCTTTCGTGCGCACACTTTCAGTCTGGACTGCAGGACAAGTGTTGAAGACTCCGGAAAGATGTTGACGTTTTACATCGCATTGTGCCTTTTAGGAACAGGTAAGACGTTTTGGTTTTGTTCAGTAACTATTCTACAGACAAAATCGGATGTTTGTGTACTACTTAGCGCTGCGTCAACCTAATCAAAACGGGATTACCGATCGCTCAGCGCGCTGCGTTTCGAAGTTAACGCAGTGGTTTTTAGGTGTGTCATAATTGCATTTTGGGACATATGAGGTCCTAGTGAGATATATTGGGCGAGTGGCAATGCGCCAAATGCAAACAAGGCTAATTTGGAAATTAAACTTGTCCGATACAGGCGTGTACTCCAGCATAATGCAGCTGATGTTGATATACTGCTCACTGTACCCCTACAGAAAAGTACCGTGGCAGTGCCGTGGTACAGTGATATATAATACGTAATACTGAAATGTATGTTTTTGCATACATTTGCATGCACATGTTCGAAGCATGATAATGCCGTAGTTTTTTTTTTTTTTTTTTTGTTTTTTGGCAAGTGTTGAATTTATTTGTGTACATTTTAGTTGTTGTGTGAATATAAAGAAAGACAAATCTACTTCAAACGTGGCGTGTGTATGTATGTGTTAAGAATTGAATTGTTGTGCTTTGAGAACTTTTGTGATAGCGAGAGCATCATTCAGTATGGAACAAGTGGCTGCTTTTGAGTGATCATGCATTACTGTATATGCATGCTAGACTGGAGGCTATACTGAACATGACAGATATGTTGACTTGGTTGATATCCAGTGCCCCATTTAGCGAGACCATCCAGACAGCAGACTTAGAGAAAAGTTGAAGAAAGGATGAACCAGGTGTGACCACGATAATGGCTATCAGCTAACACCCTTGAGGGTTTGGAAAAGTGTGTTAAAAGCCACAGAGCTGTGCTGCATAAGGCATGTGCTGATCACAGTCTCCAAAACAGAAGAAACACCTCTTAATAATTTCACAGCCAACGCCATCAGGAAGGCACAATCTCCGCTCTCAAACAGAATAATTTAACAGCATTAAATAAATATAAATGGTGCCGGGCAGAGGTGCGACATTTCTCGATACAGTCTGAGGGGAGTCGGGAATGCGCGGGATCTGAAAGATTATGCTCGTCGCAGTGTTGATTTATTCATTATTTTGTACTGTATGTAGTGGTGGCCGCGGGCATCTAGCGCTATCCTGATATGTTGTGAGTATGAATGAGCTGGCTATCGCTTGCTGCACTCGGTGCGCTGCCTCTTTGTTTCTGACAGAGACTAGCAGCGCTGCAGTGTAGGGTTGGGAACGGGGAACTGTCTCCACTAGCTAAAAAGACCGAACGCGAATGATTTTTATGACTTTTGATTTCATTAACGATTCTCGAATGTGATTTTTTCACGCCGACGCGGACAGAACACCGTACTATACTTTGACGAGTGCCGTCTGAGTCCCAAACGAATGACTCTCATGAACAGGTTCTTTTTAGTGACTCATAAACGTAAACTGAAATCAATGTAGTTCGATTGCCATCAGAACGAGTCTGATGAACCAATCCGTTTTAGTGAATCACAAACACACACAGCGAACAGTATAGCCTGGTTCCCGAGTGAACGATTCTTAAGAGTCGGTTCTTTTTTTGTGAATGACACAAATTCAGCGTGACCGCTGCTGTTCGTTTTCAAAACATATGACTCTTATGAGCCGGTTCTTTATAGTGAATCAAAATCAGTGCTTGCGGATACTGAATCAATCTGGCTAAACTGTTGTCATGTTCTACTCGAAATAAAGCAAGAACTATTATTGTGTTATGGACTGGAGAATCAGTGTCATCAGTTGTCAAGTTATGAAAATTTAGTTATTTTAGTATTAAAATTGTCTCATTATTTGGCAGTGCATTAGGAATCACAAAACGTATTTGTTAGCTGTAATTGTTGCATTCTTTACAGTACTCATCACTACTGCTAAATGACAATGTGCAAAGTGAAATGCGTGTAAACTTGTCATTGCACCACGTGCAAAATGAATTATCTGCAAAGTAGTACAAGAAAACATGTCTCTCTGTGCACAATGTACCAGGCTTGTTTTCTACAACTCAGTACTCTTTGTACACTCCTAAGTAGTTGTCAGGCACCATATTCAAATTTGCACTGGTTATTTCACACCAAAGGTGGTGCTATGTTTTGCATATTCTGTGTGTTCTGTGAGAGAGGCTGATTCATTTGCGGAGTAGTACAGCATGCTCGAGCCTGGCCTATTTTTACCGTGCGTCTGTTGTTTCCACGCCTTTTAACAAATATTTTATTCATTGGGTGTATTATTAACGCAGGCTTTGATTCAGCTCTAGATAAAGGCTTCAAAATCCCCCGGCCCCCTCAGATCCAAAAGTGTTTCTTCTCCCAATTAACGGCGTAACCGCAAGCGAGGCAAAGCGCTTTCGGTCGGCGCTCCAGTAAACGAATTAAAAACAAATGTTTATTGGCGGTTAAGCTGCGCTTTCTGTCTGTCTCTTTGATAAATGAGGCCGCCGTATTGACACGGATGGAGGCGGTAATTAAATTTAAATGTTGAATCTAAATGCCTAGCACCGTCACAAACTTAGAGGGAAAGTATAGTCGGAAATGTTAATAAAATGCCTGCCTGCTTCGCAAATAGCTTCTAAATTTGTAATAATCATAGCATAAAAGCAGAGTGTGCTTCAGTTAAGCACAACAACAGAGGTTTATCTTAGGATAGCTATTTGTTGACTATTGACTTTTATGTGCAGTTTCTAACTCATTTCAGGGGAAAATATTTGTTGACTATTGAGCTTCTCATGTGGACTTTCTAACTCATTTAGGGGGGAAAATACAACCCTGGCTGCACTCTAGATGTTTTTCTCATCATTAAATGGGTGTGTAAGAAAGACAGAAGGAGGGGGGAGAGGGAAGAATAGGATGTAGCAGAGCAGTTCTTTGACAGACTGGTGGCAGCTGCTTTGGGAGGAGCAGAGAGGCTCCCGGACGGCCTGAACCACTCATCTCACCTGACATCTATACAAGCCACACGCCACACTCTGAAAAACCACCACCAGCTCACATCTGACTCACTGGCTCCCTCTTTGAATAATGGCTCATAGATAGATAGCACAGAGAGTGAGAAAGATGGTCCTGGTTCACATAAACACACATGCACTCGCCCAGACACATACACACGCAAACGTAGGTGCAAACACACATCTCCTTTATCTCTTGGTCTCCCTCTTGTTTGCCTTCTCTGTCTGTCTTTCTCTCTCTCTCTCTCTCACACACACACACACACACACGCACACACACACAGGATTTCAGAGTGTCTGACAAGACGAGGCTCAGAACTAGTAGCAAAGAGCAGGGTTTGAAGCACTGAACATGACAGAGTCTTGAAAAGAACCAGCCCCTAGTGCCAGATATTCATGTGCATGCCCTTACCAAAGCTCCGCCGCTTCTTTCTCCCAGCCATAATTTGCTTTCTCGGAATGTCCCTCAGTCTCCCAGTGGAATTCTGTTGCGCTGTGCCATCGGTATTCCAAGTAATCTCCAACACTGTGCTTTTTTTTTAAACCTTTGGCATGGGGTTGGCAAGTCCCATAAGGCAGCGTTCAGAGGAAGCGTGTTCAGATCATAAGACTTTCGCCTACTGCTTCCTTCCTCTCTAGTCCTTTCGCCTCGTAAAGAGCAAAGGAAATACATAACTGACTATCCCTTTGTGCATTATAATTTTATTTTGTATCCTAACACACTTTTATTGAGCATCAGTGTTTGCAGAATACATTGCTGGGTTGACCTAGTATGCATCAAGACATATCCACATGTCTACATACAAATAATAATTACTGTCATTAAAAACTTTCTTAGTTATGTCTAAAGCTCACTCAGATTTGTTCTAGACCATTAGGCTTTATAATGGTGGTTGGGAACCAGTTTCTTTAGTTGGTGCCTTCAACTGCTGTCTGTTAAGTAATTGACTGACTGGGCAGCAAGGCTGCTGGCTTCGGTTTCAGACTCAGCCACACACATGTAAACACTCCAGCAAACAGCTTTGCGGATCTGCAGTCTTGATGTCTTCGCCGGCTCCATTAGAGGGACAGATAGTTTGACCCGCACACGGGGCCTCCCATTAGTGGTGAGGACTGCTGGGCGCTGAGATTGAGTGGGGTTGTATGGTGGTATTTCTGGCCATGTGGCTCTCTGATTTGTTTTAGGAGCTTTCTGTATTATGCATGAGCTGAATGTCTTGGGAGACCGTATGGGGACTGAAAATGACTGTTTTTATGTTCGTGTGTGTATTGTTAAGAGGCTTAATGCTTGTTTTGAATGTAAAGGTGTGTAATTTGAGGTTATATGTCCAGTGTAATGACTGGAGAAGAAGAACATAAAATGTGGACATAATAATACAGAGAATTAACATCATTCTTTCTCTTTTCCTCTTGCTTACTCTTCTCTGTGGAAGCCTGTTTAAGAAAATAACAAGTAAATGTAAGATAAAAAACAAAATAGTCACTTTGTGACATACAAAGTCACAATTATGAGAAATAAAGTGGCAACTAATATAAAACAAATCCCACTGCAAGTCAACTTTCTTTCAAGTCTGAGGCAGAAATGGGCTTCCGTACTGTTTTTCCTTATTGAAAAGGAGTAGAAAAGTTGGAAGGGAGCAAGTCCAGTGATGAGTGTGTGCGTTTGAGTTTGAGAGAGTAAGTGTGTGACACACACGATTCACAATAGCGCCGATGCAGCAGAATCTGTCTAGTGCAGAAAGACTGCTGCATTATTTAGGAGATGCTCGTATGGCATAGATATGGATGAGTTTTGGCCTGCTTTGATTCGCTTGCACTCTGCAGACCGGAGCGAGATGGACTGGCTGCGAGCGGTTGAGTGCTCTGGGCTCTTTTACAGGGAGAGGTTGGCGCTCGGAGACAAATTCAACATAAAGGTCAGTTTTGTTTACAGCAGAGAGCAAATCGCGAGATTTTCTCCCCAGACAACATTCTAGCGTACGAATTTTATATGTGTTGCTGGGAATGACATTCAGGCTTGCGAATGGGACTGAGGGGATCAGGATAATGCTATATGGTCTCTCATTGCAGGTAAACAACAATCTGTAAGTTAACTTTTAGAATACCTCCTGTGGAGAAAAGGCCTTGTTTTCCATTTTTCCCGCGCCCTCATTTGCCCATCATAACGTTCAAGCCGTGCTCCTGATGACACATACAGCTGTTAGGTTAGGGGGGTCTTGAAACAATGGCTTTCTCTGTTTTCCACCCGAGACATGCTACACACAGCCGTATTGTCTAATTATCTCTCACAGACCTAAGACAGCGACCCTGGGGTCTCACCCACGTTTTTCCGCAGCTTTCCACCCCCCAAAACAAGCGTGCGCTCGCGCACGCCCAGGCAAATATTGAGGGGAATTAGTGGAAGCAAATGAGGAGGTTTTGGAGGGAAAGGCTGTAATCAGCTTGCCCATGCAGGAGCACATAGATAAAGAACTTGGCATTGCGTTCAGGGGGGCTTTTGTTATCAGCTGTCAGTGTCTCCAGCTCGCATGCCTAATGGCAGAGCCTAGAGGAGAGGTGGCCAGTTGTTGCTCACTCTGGGACAAGGCCATCTCCTCCATCTCCATTGTTTTTTCAGCCCCTCGCTTCCTCTCGCCTCGTCTCCGTCCACCCACATCCTCACCTCATTTTCCTTGGGCGGAAAGACGAGCGAGTGGACAAAGAGGAATTGTGCTGACTTCTTCCTCTGGAGGAGAAAATGAAAAAGAGGGCAATGATGTCATCGGAGGTCTTCAGTTACATTAAAACGGACAGTTTGTTTTCCGAGGCCGGGAGTGACTCCTAGAGCGGGATTTTATCTTCTGCATCCACATCCCTCGGGATTCCTGTCAACAACGTTGTTGTTTTTTTTGTTGGAGGAGTGTGTTTATTCTGACGATGAGATACAGTAGGCAACAGGGTCAGATAATCACCGACGTTTGCATACAGTGGGAAAAAAAGCGTGTTTACTGCTGACGTTGTTCCCTGATCACAAAGGGGTGAGGCTCAGCAGCCCGAGTTAATTTGGAGAAAATCATTAAAACAATGCCTAAGGAAAGAGACACAATTTCAAACGCTCATTTCCTATTTTTAGAAGCACTTTGCTTGCATTTTTTCTTCCAAAATGCGAAAAGTGTCACTCGTTACTGGGGGAAATGTATCACAATTTGGTACGAACAGGAGCAAGGAAGTGTTTTGACACAGGCGTGTGTAGAATGAGCTGGGATTTGGTACAGCGCACATCGGCTTCTATTTTACTATCACCTCCAGTCCTCCAAGACAAAATTTCATATCTCCTGCTGTGACACAGAAAGCAACAGTAAATTGAAATTTATCTTCCATGTTGCTGCAATATCTGGGCTCATATTATCCTCTCGGGCCGAGATCCCTAAGCCCGGTCTTAAAGATGGCCCTGATATGAGAGGATGTTTTCTGCGGTGGAAAAAATCCAATCCTGCAGTGAAAACTGTTCATTAATTTTATCTGTCTGTTTATTTTTTGAATATTAGATTTTTATGTTTACGTTTGGGGGGAAATGCCGTACTGCAAATCATCGAGCGAGATTCAACATTATGTTTCTTTATTACTTATCTCTTGTGGCGTTGGTTTGTTGTAGTTCATGCATACATTCATTGATGAGTCATAGATGGACTGACAGCTAGAAGTAATTGATTGTTTCTCTCTCTCTCACACACACAGACACACAGTTGAAGGGTGTGCCAGAGGGGCAGCTGAGATGAGTGTCTCGTGGTTAAAGCTGCATGCCCTTTGTAGGGTGATTAGTCAAAGCCTGACTGCTTAATTAACGATTACTCCATCACAGAAGACATTGTGTGCCTGAGAAAGCTCTCAAGAAAGCCACAGTCTGATTGTAATATTGTGTGTGATGCTTTAGGATCAAACTTCGCCTTGCCTTTGATATTCAGTTTAGAGCGTTTCATACATTGTGCACTGGTGTCAGTCATTTTAGGTTTTGACAAAGTCACATTAGATGCTTTTAACTCCTGTTGTATCTATGTCTACTGATATAGTAATTACAGTAATATGGTCTTTGACACCCATGATTTAGTAGGACACTGATTTCAGTTCCACTAGCGCTGTCTAGATTCTGTATCAACGTAGGATCTTATACCTGAGATGGCATCATATTAAACGACAGATCTCAGCTCAGCCCTACTTGAGCCTTTGGCATAAAGACTGTCATGCAGACAGGAAGACCCTCATTATCAGCTATTTGTGAGCTCCTTCTCTCCTTCTCCATCTGTCTGTCTCTCTCGTTCTCGGTCGCACACACACTCCCATCCCTTAACTAAACAGTTCTTCTTCTCCGGAAACCCCAGTGGAATGTGCGCGCAAATATTGTGATTGTGAGCTCGACCGTTAACCATAATACTCCTCACCGGAGAGAAGACCTGACTCGACCTCCCCCACCGCACTAGGGTGAAAGGCATCTCTGTTTAGCTTTCAGACAGCTGGGCAAGAAATTGAGAAAAGCATATATGTCTTTCCGTCTCTCTCCCCGCCGTCTTTCTCGTTCTTGATTGCCGGGATATTACGGCATGGCTTTGAACGCCACAGTGGGAGGTCGAGGGAGAAGCTGGCCAATTTGCTATCAAGTGAGGGGTGTCAGTCAAGGCGCGTCAAACAAGCTTTCCGCCGTCACTCAAGTGTCCAAACATGGTAATTTTATCGAGCGATCCAAAGTTATCTGAAACAAGCCAGTGCCTTTGGAAAATAGAAGGGGCGATCAAATGATTTGGAAGGTAGAAAGGATGCTGGAAAGCGAGAGAACCGTTTAGCCAAGGTGCGGAAGGCTTAGGAGTCCATGCGGCTTGACAAAGTGGTGTGCCAAGGCAGAAAGGCAAGAGTGGAAAAGAGGGGGGGTCAAACAGATTAACTTCCAGCAAGGTAATGGATATCCTTGTACTGGTGTGAAGGAACCCCTTCATCTGTTCTCCCAGTTTAAAAGTAGGAAACAGAGTAACAAAGACATTCCAGATGAAAAGTGACTGTCTGACACAGGGCATTTGGAGACACCTGGGGGCAACGATGAAGCTGTAACAAAGCAGACAAGCTTTGAATGCACAGGTTGTCCGGAGCTGGGTGGATGAAAGGGAAAGCAAAGGGGGGGTAGTGTTGATGGCTTGAATTTGATACACAGCCTCTTTCAGACGATGAGGTAATGTCAGCCAGTGCCCCTGGACCTTCCTGATTGATGCATTCCAGCCGCTCTACTGCTGTGGGAGGGCTGTAACGGATTACAGCGCCGAACCCTGCACAGAGAAAGACTGAGAAACCTCTAATGGTCTGTGACTATTGTCTGGGCGAGGCGTCCAAACCCTGCAGTTCTCTGCGGAGCCCAGGAGGAAGTTGACGGCGCACACACAGGGACAGGTACACGGTACACACTGAAAAGAGCTTCCTCAGCGTTGTTGCGCAGGATATTGGCTGTTTACTTTTGAAATTCTCTCCCTAGTTCTGGCTCGCTGTAAACACTGGTGTGGGGTGCTTGTCAGTCACAGATAAGGACAGAGATAAATAGGAGAGGGAGGGAGTGAGATCGAAGACAAAGAGAACAAGGAACAAAGAGAGACAAAGGGGAAAGAGAAGTTGCTTGCTAAACATAATGTCTCTTGGAGTGAATAATGAGTCTGTATGGACAGATGAAGTCTAAAAAAGTGATCCGATGCTTACACTAGCGGAGCTTTTTAGAACTTTACCAAGCCGCCTCACAAAGTGACACTTGCATGCATAAATATGCCTATTATGCAGATTAGAATGGAATAGGCTCCACAGTCCCACAATACTTCACTCTGCACGGCTGAAAAGATCTGCTTAGGCTAGCATGAGTTTCTTTGCTGGTGGTATATATAGCCATGCTGTTCACCAGCAGCATTTGGCTGGTGGTGCTGATAGACCAACATGATCTGAAATATATCACGCTAAGCAGCTTTGCTAGCGAGGTATCCATTATGCAGTGTGATCCAAAGCATTATTTGTACCCTGTGTTGTCATCCATTTCTTTTACACAGGGCAAATTTCCTTTTGTGTATAAATGAAAAAGCATAATAGGACAAATACATAAATAAGAAAAGCCATCAAGTAGGCGAGGAAGTGTGGGCTGGTTCATGTGTGGAGGACAGAATGAGAAAACAAGAATAAAAGGTCTGACGCTAATTGCAAACCGCTTGGTACTTTACCTCAAGCCACTTGTTTTTGCTTTCTTCTCGAATGGATTGTGTATGTTACTGAGGTGTGACAAAAACAGCCCCACCAGTATGCTGAGAAAAAGATGCATTGGTATTGGAGGACACAGCAGGTCTTCCAACTCTGGGCTCCAGGCTGGCTTTGTACGCAGCAGGCTGCTTGGTTGCAAGCATTCCCGAACAGGGCCACCTCAGAGCAGGTAAGAGAATGAAAAGCGTGTTCCTGGTCGGAACTGCACTTCTTTAGGTTCTTCTCACTTCCTGCAGCAGGCGAGGCGAGATACTCTCCTGCCTGAAGATATGGGTTCAGCTTTCTCTATGAGCCGCATCCCACTGCGAGGAGATTTAGTGATGATTTATGAAGCCCCTCAGAAAACAGGGCACAAATGTGAAAGGTTGTTATACGATACTGACACCTCGCTTCCAAAGTCAATGTTTTGCTGAGTTTTGGTGGAGCTGCAGCTTTGAGAAAGCTTGTTTAGATATGAAAGGATTTCACAGGCTGAGGAATTTGTGGGAGCTTTTTTTTGAGCTTTTGTGAGAGTTTGTTTTGAGCTTTGTACCACTTGCCTGGCCAACTAAAGCAAAAAGTGTGCTTATTGCTTTTGTAGAAGTATGGAAACAGCAAAATGATGAAGGCGTCATTGTTCAAAAAGTAGTTCAGTTTGGACCACAAAACCAATAAGTAGCACGGGTATATTTGTAGTAATAGCCAACAATACATTGTATGGGTCAAAATTATCGAAGTTTCTTTTATGGCAAAAATCATTACTATTAATTAAAGATCATGTTCCGTGAAGATATTTTCCTAAAGTAAATATATCAAAAGTATTTTTGATTAGCAATATGCATTGGTAAGAACTTCATTTGGACAACTTTAAAGCCGATTTTCTCAATGTTTTGATTTTTCTGCACCTTCAGATTCCAGATTTTTAAATAGTTGTATCTCGGCCAAATATTGTTCTATCCTAAAAAAAAAAAAAATACATCAATGGAAAGCTTATTTATTCATGTATTATGTAAAAATGTCCAATTTCCATTAAATAAATGGTCATGAAGTTCTCAGATTTCATCAAAAATATCTTAATTTGTGTTCTGAAGATGAACGAAGGTCTTACAGGGTTGGAATGACACGAGGGTGAGTAATTAATGATAGAATTTTTATTTTTAGGTGAACTATCCCATTAACCCTGTAGATTATCAATAAGAACACCACTATTTGCTCTGAGGTAAATTAACGTTACTAATTTACAGTCTTTCTTGTAACGCAATTTTCCGTATTGATTCAGGTCATTGTAGTAGCATAAGAGTTTACAATACAACGCTAAATGTGTGCTTTTCACTTACACTGATGTTATCAGTTGTAATCATGATCTAATGAGGGTTTCCTTTTAAGCTGACAGTGAGAAGTATTGTCTCAATTCTGATTATCAGGGTTCTTAAGCTTCTTTACAGAATAAATGGCAGAAAAAAGGTCTTGCAATGTCATAGTTCCTAAATTCTGTCCTAAACTGACCACTTTATGAGCCCATCTTACTGCAAATCCAAAGACATTTCCAGTTTACACTCTTAAAAACAAAGGTGCTTCACGATGCCATAGAAGAACATTTTTGTCTAAATGGTTCCATAAAGAACCTTTAACATCTAAAGAACCTTTCTGTTTCACAAATATAACAGAATATAAAAAGGTAAAAAAGACCAAAAATGGTTCTTCTATGGCATCGCTGTAAAGAAACTTTTAAAGCACCTTTATTTTTAAGCGTGTATTCCTATGGGATGTTCTATAAAGTTAGCCGCAGTAATCAAGATGGGCAGAGTTTAACAAAGGGTCAGTTTGATTTTTGGAATTTTAACTATTCATTTTACAAAAAGGTTAACAAGTCCTGACACTATTCTGATGAATGTGGATATTTGTAAAGTGTAGAAACTGGTGCAGGGGTGTGTCTGATGTCTCTACTTTTTCACTCAGCTTGTTGAGAGGAGGTGATGGATAGGCTTCTAATGGACCCCCTCAATCACAAGCTACTTAAGCAGGCTGATCAGTAACAGAGAGCAAAGAGGCCAACCCCGACCCCCTTTCAACAGAGCCACAGGGAGGTTCAGCGATCTTCCGTGCTAGTGATTAGCCCTGTAACAGTCCTTACGCTGCAAGCTTTCGCTCATTTACCAGGCTTCTGAGAAATCTATAGTCCAAACTCGCCGTGAAAGAGTCTTGAATTGTCAGCCAGAACTTTAAAAGGCTCCAAATCTTTTGTCCCAGTGTGACGCGGTAGCTTGGTGCGAAACCTCTTTTGTTTTGCTAATGTTATAAATGGGCTCACTTAAGTGTAAAAGCGAAGCAGATTCAACTCGGTGGGGAAAAAAAGAAAGGGTGGTTTCTTTTCTAAATTCAATTTATATTGCACAAAGGTGTTTGTGCTATGGGCATGTCAGTGTGAAGGTGTGAAGTGTACTTGTTTGTCAGTGGAAGCTTGCTCCGAGTGATTTTTAGAAAACACACCAGAGTTTAAAGTGGGACGAACTCATTAGCCATGTTCCTTAGAGCCAAGGAAAGAATTCACAAATATTAGTAGAAGGTGGGGTCTCTCCTCTCAAAAAAAAAAAAAAAACTCTTCGGCTGTCCCTTTTGTCTCTGTCTCTCCCTGTGATTCAGTGTATCCTGTTAACAAGTGCCAGCTTCATCGAATACCCATAACACAAGTCAGTGTGTGTGTTTTCACACCAATTAACAGCCCTCTTTTGGTGCCTGCTGAGGTGATGATGGCCTGTCTCTGGCCAGCCGCATGGTGTTTGTGTGTATTTGGACTTTTTTTTTAGCGGTGCTGAGAGAAAGCTCAACCTTTTTTCCATGTTCATTAGTTAGCAGTATAATTAGTAGCCGTAGAACCTTGTCGGTCTGATAGAGAGGAAGCCAACAGGTCCAATGAACGTGTGGGAATCTCTACAGAGTTCTCTCAGTCTTCGCAAATCTACCATTGGCTGACTTGCTCTCTGTCAAATTAACGGCCTTCTTTGTGCCGTTCACAATCTGCCCCTTAAGAGGTAAAAACTCCTCCATTGGCTGGGAGTTGAGTGGTCATTAATATCAGGCTGGTCCTCATTGGCACGAATGGCAGTGTTGGAGAAAAATGATTCTGTCCAGCCCTCTTCCTTTCTTTCCCTCGCTCCCTCACACTATCTTTCTTTTGGCTCTCCGAGCCAAACTAGCATCCCCTCCTCTCTTGCACTCTCAATCTAGATAATTCAATCTGTCCAATATCAAATAATCGCCTCCATTTTTTCGGCCCATTTTAACCTTATCACTGGCGCTGCCTCCTCAGGGGACCGACTCTTGTTTCACCTTGTTAAGAGAGAGAAAGAGAGAGAGGGAGCCCAAGAGCGATAACCTGGGATCGGGGTGAAACGAGGCGGGTGACGAATAGTTCTCCAAGGAGCGGGGAGTGAAGACTGTTTGTTGTTCTCACAATGTGAGCGAGCGGGCAAACAGGCTAAGGAGTTTTTTTGTCTGAAAAAGAAAAGGTGGATTCTAGGAGCAAGGGTCACACACACACACACAAAAAAAGTAGGGTAAAATGCAAAGCATGAGAAACATGCTGTACAGGATTGTGAACACTGGAGCCCCTCTGCGTCCCATAGTCCTTTTTAACACTCTCTCCTGGCACTTAATTAAAATCCAATAAGGTTCTCGCCTGGTGGCCATTGTTCCCAACCTTTGTTTACCTTCTCTAGGAGCATTGCTAGCAGCTTAATCTTGCGAGAAAGTGGGGTCGATAGGTCAAGATCGGACTCTAGTCGCCACCCTGTGTGAGAGAGGGTGGGGGGAACTCTTTTTCGCTCATCTTTCTGTTCTTTGTGTTGTGTCTCTCTCTTTCCTTTTCTTTTCCTCATTTCCCCTGGATCCTAATCCGTAAGCTTGATTGTTCTAAGCTGATTTCAAGCTTGCCCCTGGGAGGAGATGGGCTTTTGGAGTTGGTTTTAATTAAGATTTAAAGGAAGCCTCCCTCAAGAAGGAAGATTGAGTGGTTTCTCCGGATGGAGGGATGAGAGTGGACAAGAGGAGGTGGAACAGATTGCCCAGAAAAAAAAGAAAAAAAGAAAACAGTGAGGGAAGTTACTCATCAGGGAAGACAGAGAGATTTGATGAAAATACTATTTTATGTCTGTGGAATTACAATAGGTTATGTGAAGGATGCATTCGTTCACACTTACCGATTCTCTTTCTTTATCTCCCTTATACACTCTCAAAGAACTGCTGGAGTGGAAAAGCTAAATGGTACTGCCCATTTTTTTTTTTTTTTTTTAAAGAATCAGAATCTATAGAGATTGATTTGGGCTTCCTAAGATCCAAACCCATATCCTGTAAAGACGTCATTGGAACACTGCCGAGCTGCAGGCAAGCAATCTCCAGATTATCTAGATGTTGTAATGATCGATAGCGACACCTTATGTACCCTTTTTCAACTGAAATGGTGCTGAGGCTGGAGCCAGGGCTCGGGGAATCTGTGAAACTCTTTTATAGTTTCTGAAATGAACTGAGAATGGATTTAACATTTAACATTAATTTGATTCGAACTGATGTACAAAGACAGATACCTACAGAATGTATAATTATATAGTAAGATTATAAGTGACCCTGGACCACAAAACCAGTCATAAGGGTCAATTTTTTTAAATTATACATCTGAACAAATACGCTTTCCATTGATGTATGGTTTGTTAGGATAAGACATTATTTGACCAGGATAAAACTATTTGAATATCTGGCATCTAAATATTGAGAAAATCGCCTTTAAAGTTGTCCAAATGAAGTTATTAGCAATGCATAATACTAATCAGAATTAAGTTTTGATATATTTACGGTAGGAAATGTGCAAAATATCTTCATGGAACATGATCTTCACATTGATAAATCAATCATTCTGACCCTTACAATGTATTTTTGGCTATTGCTACAAATATACCCGTGCTACTTAAGACTGGTATTGTGGTCCAGGGTCACCTATATAATATTTCATCTAGAGTAGCTGTACAGCCTTAAAAGTATTAAATACGAAGTGTTTGGTTTGAGGTTTTTTTCTCTATGGTGGATACTGTTGCGGTTGAACATGAGTAATGAATTAAGAGCACATGCCTCACTTGTTTACCAGCATCTGAAGTAGCCCAGAAACTGAGCCTTACCTGCTAATAAAGATTTGTTTATGTAATCTTTAAAGCGGTCATGGCGTCTGGTGCTTAAATCATGATTTGGATCCGTCTGTGTCCTGGTCGTGACCGTACAGGGAATTAGATTCCTACAGAGTGGAAAGTCTGCATGCATGCATGTGTGTGTGTGTGTGTGTGTGTGGCTTTGTTCATCTCTTTCCGCCTTTTCGCTGCTCTTGCCTATCTTCCGTCCTCTCTCGCACACTCTTTCTTCTCTTTCTCTCCCTCTGTCTCTCCGGATAATGGGCTTGTACACAGGTGGCCATGTCCCTTCGATGGACACCCCCAGACGTCCTTGTTAGACACTTAATTAAAAGCCTTATCACAGGAAAACACGCTGAGACATTCCAATATGGGCCTGGGCATCAGAGATACTGCCACGACCAGACAGCGTCCATCTATTACTGCTGTCTGCTTAACTGTCCAGCCAAACAGAGAGTGTGTGTGTGTGTGTGTGTGTGTGTGTGTGTGTGTGTGTGTGTGTGTTAAAGCATAAAAGAATAAAGTGTTTGTATGCAAAATAAGAAATTGTGCGAGTTGCTTTAGAGTGATTGGTGTTAACATCTATTTTTGGACGTTCGTTTGAAACTGAAAATTGCTAAATGAAGGTGTAAATAGGATCCAGAAACATTTTGAGGTTTGTCTTTCAAAGAATATAACTGACTGATGACCTATCCACACCTTATTTGTTATTACCAGGTGTAAACAACAACGTGTCTGAGACTGATCTTGCCTAAGACTGATCTTAAAGGAGAAGTTCACTTCCAGGACAAAAAATTACAGATAATTTACTCACCCCCTTGTCATCCAAGATGTTAATGTCTTTCTTTCTTCAGGCATAAAGAAATTATGCTTCTTGAGTAAAACATTCCAGGATTTTTCTCCATATAGTGGACTTTTGTGGTGCCCGCAAGTTTGAACTTCCAAAATGCAGTTTAAATGAAGCTTCAAATGGTTCTAAACAATCCTAGCCGAGGAAGAAGCGTCTCATCCAGTGAAACGATTGGATATTTTCTAAACAAAATTACAATTTATATACTTTTGAACCTCAAATGCTCATCTTGTCTAGCTCTGTGATGTGCATATGTACTCTGTGTAATCCGGGTCAATACATTTGGGGTATGTCGAAAAACTCCCCTGTCATCCCCGGTCATCACCCTACATCACTGCAGAAGTACCGACTTAGTGTTTACAAAGGGAACGTGCAAAGAAGATCAAACATCCTTTGCAAAAAAGGGTAAAACAATATAGGATGATTTTGAAGGAGTTTTTCGACATACCCTAACTGTATTGACCCGGATTATGCAGAGTACGCATGCACATCGCAGAGCTAGACAAGACGAGCGTTTGAGGTTAAAAAGTACATAAATTATAATTTTTTTTAGAAAATAAGCGATTGTTTCACTAGATAAGATCCTACTTCCTCAGCTGGGATCATTTAGAGCCCTTTGAAACTTGCATTTAAACTGCATTTTGGAAGTTCAAACTTGCGGGGACCATAGAAGTCCACTATATGTAGATAATTCCTGAAATGTTTTCCTCAAAAAAACAAATTTCGTAATGACTGAAGAAAGACAGACATGAACATCTTGAATGACAAGGGGATGAGTAAATTATCTGTAAATTTTTGTTCTGGAAGTGAACTTCTTCTTTAATACCAGGTGTAAACAGGGCTTAAAGCTAGGAATAAGTAGGTTTTTCAACCTACCTTAAACCATGGCTGATGCAACACGTGGGTCGGTGATTAGCCGGAGAATTTGTGAAAACATCCACATCTGTCTATCCGTGCATTCCTTCCCACCCATCGCTATCGGTGCTCCTCCCATGGTCAGTTAACATTTGGAGCTGATGACAGGAGGGGAAAAAATCCCTAACGAAAGGAAGACAAACAATGAAGTGTTTAAGTTCATCAGGCCACTAGCTGAGTTAGGCACACTAGGTGTTAAAGAAGAGTGGGGAGGTCAAGTGTCCCTCCCACTGCATTCTTCAGCAGCGCTAGGCAGGGACCAGCACACAAGGACCATATGTCCCAAACTCTAGTCAATGATTCTCCCCGAATGGAAGGACAAAGCCCTTTTCACTCAATTGGGAGCGGGGAAATCTGCAATTCCACACTGGCAGCATAGCACCAGTCAACAAGAAGATAGTGAAAAGGAGGAGGACAGGGAAAGAGGGAGAAAGAGAGAGCATGAGAGGGACTTGGCATTTTCCATCACATTAACTAGGAACAATCCTGCCAAACAGCCTTGAGGCTCCTTCTCTTTTTTCCCGACTTCTTCTGTAGGTTGCCCGGTTCCAAAGCCCCCAGGAGACTCTCTTCAAAAGCTCAGTGTCCATTCCTCTTGCTCAGATGCTCGGCTAATAATGCCACAGCCAAAGCATAGAGATCTATATCTCTGGCTATCACAAAGCAAGCTCTCTTATGTTTAAGCTGGCTCTTGTGCACTGGGGAGTTGAAGGTTTACAGGGGCACGTCACATTTTTTAAAAGGCCACAACAAACCTATCCAATCATAAAATAACAGTCAGGTGGCACATCCTGGTGTGAAGGTGCGCTCCGATGGGGGGTAGTCTTAGCCAAAGAAAGAAGGGGGAGAGATAAAGAAAGCTTAGCAAAGACATGGAGAGGCCAGAGCGCCACTGTAAAGTGCATGGGGTTCCTGGGGGAGAAATAGATCAGGCATGTATTCTAGCGCTGCAGCGATTAATATCAGCGGAGGAAAAAAGGTCAAACTTGACTGGAAAACGCTACAGTATATCATTGTTACTGGCACGGCCCACATTTCATACATCACGCCATGCTGTGCTGCCTCGACTCTCCCGTCGCTGGTCTCGCAGCCACAGCCCACGCCAAGTATTATCAAAGATTGATAGAGTGTCCTAGTTAAGTGGGGAGGGTGTAGGAAGTTGGAAGGAGGGATGAAGTGGGGAAGGAAGATTTGCCACCTCTGCGCTTCAGGGTTACAACTTGTTGTCGAGCTGTAACACGATGGCACCAATCAGCGAAAAAACGAATGAGACTGTGTCACATTTCTGGCTAGGACCGACGTTAAGAATGTCACTTTTCGGCTTGTTGTCTGGATAACACAGTTACGCTTTTTTTTGACGATTTGCGCGGCTTCCGTAACAACACTACATTCGAGATCTCTCCTCATCCTCCCTTTTCTCTTGTTCAGAGTGCTTGCTTAATAATTAATTGATTTATTAGTTCTCTCATTAATCATTCATTCATTAATCAGGGCCAGATTTTTCCAGAGGAAGTGGTTCAATCCGTAAAGACAAAAAAAAAAAAAAAAAAAAAAAAATCCTGACTTCACATTTCAGCCTAATTACGCTTCTTTGCTAATCACCACCAAAGAAATGGAGTTTCAGGAAATTACTTTTTTTCCTCCCCTTCCTCCCTCCCTCTTTTGCGCTAAGCAAGCCGGGATGTATTGAGGTCGGCAGGTAAGATTTTTCAGTCCTTTTTCTATCCTCTTTCGCCACCTGTTATTTTATGTTCTGGAGGGTTTTAGTCATCAGTCATGTTAAAAGAACACTTTGAGCCCAGGCTAATCTGATGAACAAGGAAGTTCGGTCTTTAATTAAACTACCCAACCCCCTACCACCTTAACTTGATAGAGGAAGGAAATGCAAACTGCGGTGACTGAGAAAACCACAGACATCGATTAATCACGGCGGTTTTGAAGGCCATCCGCGAGCGCGGGTCAGGCCTTTCACTGGCGAAGAGGCGGCTCATTGTTTCAGCCGATGCCACCCTCCCTAGAGAGATGAAGGAGCTGTTTGTTTAATTGTATACTGTTACGTGATGCATTTAGAAGTCACCACCGCATAGGTGTCGCAAGGAAGAAAGCAAAACAGGCAGAATGAAGCTAAAGGGAAACTGTAATAGAACAGAAATTAAATCTCTCGCACATCAAACAAACTGGTGGTCTTCAAAAACAACACTCAGCCATGGCCAGTCTCTCTTGTGAGGAGAAAGGGAAAAAAAACATCAAATTAGAGAAAGCTTCAATGGAACTGCCAGCGTCACATTTACCTTCAAGCGGTAAAAAAAGCACACACGTTGAACAACCCTAACAAGGTATTCATTGAACCCATCTCTCTTTATTTTCCAACACACATACTGCCATGCACACACAGACTTCAATGGTTACAGCTATTTTCCCTTTCTTCTCTGCATTTAGACCAATAAAGTGCATGGCCCTCTTTGCTCTAATGAGATGCATACATTTACAACATCACTTCCTCATTAAAAAATAATAATAATAAAGACAGTATGAGAAGAAAAAAAACGTATTAATTATGGAACGCACTTCCTCCTATCACAGAGAGCCACAGGGGCCTCCACTGGGCTCAATTAGGAAGTGTAGGCCACAAATCCCCAGACTAAATTAATTGACACCCCAGGGCATTGAGCCTAGCATCCCAATAGCTCAGAATAAGTGCTAGATTTCTTTGTTTTCATTTCATTTGCTTTTTGAAAGCGAGTGCAGGGCAGAGAGATCAACAAAGGCGAATAAGGGGGGTGCGTTTAAATGTGATCTTTTCATTGACTTTATGGATTTTTAATCATCTTGCCATATTTACAGTGTTGCTTTTTCTCAGTGTTGTTTACCCCGACTTCATAGCCAAAGGAATGAAACGAGAGTGCATATAAAAGCGTTGTTTATTTATTTATTAATTTGTCTTTACTGTCTTCCTCACAGTGAATGAGGCCCATCAGAGGCGGAGCGACTGTCGATGTTTCCATCATTGTGAGGGCGTTGGTGCATACAGCAACCCACACATTTATGCAAAGAGCGCGCAGCGCTAATGATTTAAAAGCATACTAGATCTTAGATCATACTGTACACTAAGCAACACAGAGCAAGCAAGAGAGAGATAAAGAGAGATCGGTACATGCTGTAGGAGAGAGAGAGAGAGAATTAGAGGACGGCGGCACGGAAAGTAGATAAAGCAAAGTGAGAGAAGGGAGAGCAGCAGCAATAACCGTCTCCAGAAAATACCAGGAGACCTGCAGGAATGAAATGACAAGACTGGCTCAATCAACATCTTGTCAAGACAGTTGGCTGATGTGTAGAGACAATCTCATCCTCCCCCTCTTCCTTCCCTCTCTAGTTTTTTTTTCTTCCCAGCCTCTTTGTGTTCCTAGCGGAGAGCTTTCCGTCTGCGAGTAGAGAAGTTCTTAGACTCTGAAGTGGGAGAGTGAGAATGGGAACGCTGGAATAATGACACTTGGAAAAGTTCTGACGCTCACCAGAGACGCGGCACAGCAGAGAGGAGTGTGTGACAGACACAGCCTCTGCTGCAAGCAGAGGACCTAAGCGCCACACACACATACATAGACGCAGATTTTGGTGGCATTCTCATTTCAGGATTTATCTATCGCCCTTATTTGACCTGACGGGGTTGATCTGATGATGTGGTCATTGCTAGCCGCTGTTGTAAGGTCAAGATTAATATTTTTTTCTTGCAAATCTTGGTGTCATAATGTTAGGATGTTTGCATGGTTGCTAATGTGGTCTCGATGGTTGCTAGGGTATTTTGGGTGGTTGGTCTGGATGGTTTCTAGAGACTCCTGTCTCTAGATGGCTCAGGTCCCTCTTTGCAAATAGAACTTGTAAGTCTGATCACTTAGAAAAGCAACAGCACAACACTCTTCAACAAGCCACATGATTTGAGGGTTACACATCGCTTTGAATAAAATCATGTGCAAAATGAACAAATGCAAATATAAATCATTCATGTCCATAGTCACTTTAATACTTAAATGGAACCCCAGGTATTAAGACTTGTATGGCTTAATAGAACATAAATGATGTATCTTACTGAAATATGTAGTAGAAAACACATGAGACTTATTTAGCGTTATTTAAAAATCCACATCGTATTATACAAATTTTGGACTATGGGGAGGGGCACCATTATTTTGACGATGTGAAATGGTTGTGCTCTGTGAGCTACTGGTGCTACCTGTTGCTATTTTTACTGCAACTCAACTCAGAATACATAACTTTGAAAATAAAACACTGATACGTTGACCACAGCTACTGAAAGAGCGTACAGGTGGAGATAGATAGAAGCATAGGCTTAAACCAAATGTCGTACCATCAGTTTTTTCCCACAAGGAGTCTAAACGCCCCCAGATATTGAGTGAAATCCATGCTCAAACTCCTTCAGTGGCTGCAGCGTCATGACAAGCATTGCATGTTTACATCCTGCCAGGATGGCATCTAGCGTTTCTTGTCTCTGCCGCTTGTAAGCTCTTTCAGTAGCTGTGGTCTACTAAAAGCCTCAAAAGCATCAGGGCTGAAGTGGAGAAAACAAAGACGCAGGTCAACACAAGTTTTATTCATCCACAGGCATCTTCCCATTTTTTTCTCCTCTTCTTATCGCTAGGAAAGCAGTGAAGACTTACACTGCTTCTCTTGTTGCCCTTCAACTGAAAATTACAACCAAAAGCTGCACAATGTGGCATTGGATCACTATTTTATTTTATTTAGTTGTGTTGCGGTAAAAGTAACAACAGGTAATGCCAGTAGTTCACAGAGTCATTGAAACAATGACGCCCCCCTAGTCCAAAACATGTATAAAACCATGGGTTTTCTACTACATATTTCAGTATAAGACATCATTTATGTTATTTTAAGCCATACAAGTCTTAATACCCAGGGTTCGCTTTAAGGTTAGTGGCTTGTTCAGATCCCTAACCCTAACTATGAGAAACTCTAATAGTAATGTTTGCCTTAGCAAACACCACTAACAAGAGAATAAGACAGAGATAAGAGAATCTAACAGGGTGAGATGCTTGATTATAGATTTCCTTCATTCCCTCTCAAAAGCATGGGCATGTTTGAGCCCTCTATCTGTCAGAAGCCTGTTCTTCCCTTCTCCACCCCTGCTGGAAGCTCTTACGTCCTATTCTCTGTTTTTTCTTGCTGCCGCGGACCCCCCATCATCCCCGTTTCACTCTCTCTGTCGACAGGCTGACTTGAACCCCTGCAATTTTCATGCCGATAAATAGAGAAAGGACAGGGATAGGGAGGGTGCGAGCGAGGGACAGGGTGTCTGGAATGCGGAGAGAGGAGCAGAAACAGGCATGGAGAAGGCAAATCAACAATTTGTCACACCTTATGTAACTGTGAAAAGGGCCCTGCTCAGCATTGATGCCGGGGATCAGGCCAGGCTGACAGGAGAAAAGAGAGAGGGATGGAGGGGAAAGAAAAAGTGGGGGTTTACTAAAGGGATTGGAGGGGCTAGAAGAAGAGAGGGAAGGACAGAGGAAGAAGGTGTGATGGATGGATCGTTCTGAAAAGGGTCTCGCACCGTGCCAGGATGCTTACAATAGGCTGCCGACTGAATAAGAGGCTAGGAGGATTAAACCCCTGCAAACAGCTCTTAAAAAGCTGTTAGGCTGCAATTTAGACACAAAACAACACTGAAAGTGAGAAAGAAAGGGGGAGAAAGATGCGACTGGAATGTGAGGCAGGAGATAAGGTGCAGAAGATGAGACTGGGCGAACGGGAAAAGCGGGAACGAGGGAGAGAAGAAAGAAATGAAATGTGGCAGCTTCTGAAACGGCAGAAGCAAATACCAGTGGCTCTCGGCTCTCGGTTTGTTTGGACATTAGGTAGAGGAGACGGCTATGTTTACAAGGGAGACCTAGAGAATGTTACCAGGACTTTGGTATAACACATCTTCACATGTGCTTAAACTATTTCACACACAAACACACACACTCGCCCTCCACAATGAGAGCGAAACAATAGAGTCTACCCACACCAAACAAAAGGATAATTCCATGGCGCAGAATGGAGCTCAGCTCTTTCCAGCTCGGGTTTAGTGGCCTTATCTGAAGCAGGCACAATGGATCGCTTTTAGCCAGCCCTGTTTATTTCCAGCAAGTTACTTTTTTACACTAGTTTTCTCTTTTTGCGCTGCACTCATCCACCCCTTTACCCTTCTTTCTCTCGTATTCCTATCTCTCCTCAAGACGAGTCTTGAGCACAATGCTCAAGGTGCTGTTTGAACTTAATAGAAGAGCGGGCTACGAAAAGGGTGAATTGAACAATTCAGTGATTTGGGCTTTTCTATTATTACAGGACAGGGAATGGCGGAATGAATTTGATTGAGAGGTGACTTTATCTGCATTCCAACGCGTGTCGCCTGCATTTGTTGAAGCAATCGAAACAATGAAACGATGCACAGAATTGTCGAGTCTATCTGTCCACATGGATTTTAGCATGATCGTGAATCCATGTGAGCTGTATTACCCTCCTGCAACATCTTCACTGTTTATAATCAGAGTTGTCAGAACAAACATTGAAGAGGTTGAGCGAGGGCTAAATATGGCTTGACATGGGATAAATATTCTGATTTATCTGCAACTGCACCAGGGGCGAAACCAAGTGCCACACACACAAACATAGACTTTCGCTAATACCATCAAGACTCCCCGCTGTCTCTAGCGACGGTAGACCAGAGAGGGATCATTGCTAACATCTGTTCGTCCGTTCGTCCCAGTGAGGCAGAGTGCATGGCTCTCTCCTCAGATGCATCCTGGGCTCTAAAAACAGCCTGGAGAAAGTAGGGGAGAGTGAGAGAAAAAAGCAAAGCTCTTTAATATGTCATGCTCAAGTCAGGCCCAGCTGCAGCTGCACTTAACGTGTGACAAAAAAAGACAAAGTCACTGTGTCAAAGTAGCAACTAAATGTGAGCCGCAATCCCCACAGCACGCCTGCCCTATTTACGCCACCACATGAACACACACTCCTCTCTGCTTCCATCCAGTGCCGTGAAATGATATTCCATTTTGAAAAAATCCGGATTAAAGTGTATCAGGCCAAGTGTGTTGTGACCTTGTTACTAGGGGAAGGGGGAACGCGTAAACACACAGGCACACGCAGATGCCACACACTGTGGAGCAAATCACAACGTAGGTTTTAGAGACGGCTTTCTCTGTCTTATCCCACGCACCTCTTTATTTATTATGGCACCTTGTAATGACATTGCATGAGCCAGACAGCCTTTTGTCTGACCTGCTCGTTATGTAAGTACAATATTTATTATCCCCTTTTATATTCTACATTCATTTTGCTTTACTGATTGTGAACTTTTGTTAATGTTAAATCAGTTTTTGTTCTTTCCTTGAGGGCATTCTACGCAGGAGAGGCTTAGGAAACCTCAAAAGACTACCTTTAAAAAAAAAAACAAATTCTAAATTCTTTCCCACCATTGCTCTTCTTCATCTCAACACCTCCTACTATTTATTCGTCCTTTTTTCATCCCTCTCTTCTCTGTCAGGAATGAACTCATGTAATTAAGCCGCTAACATGCCGTTAAAGAATTGGCTAATTCAGCAAGGAGGAATTATTCCAATTTGAAATGACTTATTAACCAGACGTGATATTTTGTTGAGCTTCTCTCGGAGCGAGATTTGGAGAGCGTTGAATCACTCCCGTGGTGTGAACTTGTTTCGCTGTATACGTGGGTTTGTGTGTGTGAATGCCTACATGCATTGCAATGGAAATAAAGATGCTTTTGGTTTTGCTCATACGGCCTGGTGCGTGCATTGATACGGGTGCGTAACTTGTAAATGGGCCTGAATGCAAGCTGTGAATGTCTTGCGTGAGAGAGAGAGAGTGATTAAAGACATGCACAGAGGCGCAACTCGGTGAGGGGTCTAAAGAGGAACTATCGAATGTACAAAAGCCCCTAAACATCGGCTCATCCTGATGAATTATCACAGCTCGTAAACATTTAGATGCTGGGGCAAGATTCTTTAATTGCAATCGATGTTCATCCAGTACCTGATGCAAAAAGGAGAATCCCAGAAGCACAACACAATTACAGTATCTGTAAAAAGACTCAATATCTCATAAAAGTGGAGCTCTAGGGATGGCAGGACTGTACAAAAAAGAACAATGCTATATAAACATACAGTTAAAGGCTTGGCTTAGAAATACCACCGCTAATAATGTTGTCAAAAAGAGTTTTGTTTTTGACAGAAGAGTCATATTTAGCTCTTTTGATCTCATGTCCCTTTCAGGAAAAAGAAGCTAGGTAGCTCTCCCAGAAGAGAGACTGTTCTCTAATTCTGAGAGTTGGTATCCTACTCTCAGTAAGCGTTCCCAAGGGAATGGGACGCTCGTGGGATGCAGGTTGATCTGAGGGTGGCAGTAAGTAGTAAGTGCCAAACTTATTTTCATTTACATTTTAAAATGGCTATTTGTCAGTTGTGTTTTAACATACCAATATGCCTGCCCACTAGAAGGTTCCATTTTGAATTTAATTGCAGTGCCTCCCTCCACTCTCTATTTCTTCTCCTGTCTGGCTGTGTTCATCCTCAAGAGAAGAAAAGAGGACTGTCAGCACAAGTGGGAGAAAGAGCAAGTTTGAAAAGACCTGAAATCTGCACTGGCCTTTGCCTCGGAGGGAAAGAAAGCTTATGTTTCTGAGAGAGAACACTGGTGTGGGGTTGTGTAGGAGGTTAGGAGGGTGGATGGTCTTTGCTGCACCCCTTGATGGAGTGGATAATTGAGTCTCGACCAAACTCTGTCAGCCAAGCTCGGAAGCCCCTTTTCAGCTCAAAGAAATGCAGTGAGAATGATGAAGTGAGGGAGAGAGAGTGAGAACAACAGGGAGTGAGAGAGGATGGAGGAGAAAGAAAATCCTGGGCTCCCTCAGGGGGGGAAAAGCCGCTATTGAAAAGCTATTAAACTTGCATTTAGCAGGATTGATTGGAAATGAAGAGGCCTATTAAAACCAAGGGACAAGAGGACAATAGTGTGTTTCTGGCCACCGTATGTTGCCCTCCTTTCACCGTCTTGCTGGCCCCCCTGGGGTGGGGCCCCCTACCCTGTCTGTTTAAACACCCCTGGCCCAAAGAGAGAAGTTTCAGAGGGGTTTAGCACCAGCTGAATAGATCCCTCTTTATCCACCACTGGCACCCTATTCTCCTATTTAACCACACAGAAATAAAAGGGCAAAGAAAGAGAAGGAAAGGCAGAAAAAATGGGGGGACGGTCCATTTCTTTTTGAAGAACCAGTAACAGCCCTCCCCTTCTGAAACCTCTCTTTTTTCCCCCTCACTTTCTCTGAAATCTCATGTGAATGGATTAGTTACTTCTGGCTGGTTGCCATCTTTCTACTTTCGAGAGGGCTCATGATGCACCAGATCCAATCATGAAGCTCCTGCAACGGAGAAACACACAAATGTGTGGAAGATGGCCGTGTGTGTACATAAAAGTGATTGGGATAGTGAGAGAGAGAGAGGGAGAGAGAGAAGGCTGTTTGTTGTTTAGTCTGGGTGCGTTTATCACGATCTTTTAGTAGAACGGAGAGCCTCTATGCAAATTAGTCAGAAAAGACTGAGCAAAAAGTGTTTAAAAAGGAGAAAGATGGCAGCAAAGCCAAAATAGAGGGAAGGCAGTGAGGCGGCAGGTGCCTTTCGCAGCCCGCGACGGATGGCCCTCATGGGACTCTGAAAGCTCCTTTGATTGTTTAACATACAATTTTACTGAAAAATACCACTTCCCCCACCCTGGAAAGTGGTAACAGATTCTCTGGCTCAACGGGACATTGCTTTCTATGTCATTCTACGCAGGTTGCCATATGGGCATAGGAAAGAGTTAAATAAGTCATGACCAGCTGACGCCTAGACCCCTTGCCAAGTGCAGAAAACCAAACTGTTGTAAAATATGTTATGGACTGTGCAACACAGGAAGATGATGCAACATAAGCCTTTTCTGCATCAATCAGTTAGCGAAATGTCACTCGCTGGTCTTGGTGAAAAAAACTAGCACAGCGTGTGACCAGTCGTTAAACTTCACTTAAAAGAGTGTGTCGGGTAGGCAAAGTGGTTTTAGATCAGTGTGTAAAAGGGTAATATGTTCCTAGAGCCCAGTGCATGGGTATTGCAAAGAAAATTGTGTTTCATTGTGTATCTGGAAGAGTATTACCAGCAGCAGAGAGATGGTGAATGTGAGCTGGAATGGCTCTTGCTGATTCAGCGCTAATATACTATCGCACTAATGTGTTCTGCGCTTTCCCATCTCTCTCCCTGTACAAAATCACTGACCTGAAAGCTGGACTGGTTAGAGCAAAATGACAGATAGGCTTCAGCATTAGGAAAGGAGAGTCTTGCTGCAGTTTACCATGGTGATCCAACTAGCTACCGGTCCATTTCAGAGAGCCAGGCTGATAGGAAGAAAAGTGGCTCTTCTGCATTTAAAGAAAAACAGAATGAATGCTATGGACATGCTTTTTAACCAATTTGTTGAAAGCAGGACATGGTAGATTAAAGCCCGTCATTGCATCTGAACAACGTTATAAAGTCTTAAGCCCTTAAGGATGCTTCAGTTTTACAGTGTTTGATGTACGTTTCATCATCAGTGGGGTCCACACAAACTGTGCACATAGAGACCTATATATCCACTAGATGGATCCACTGTGCTTATTATACATATTCGCATTACAATATCAAACAACAACCAAAGTATTAATGTTTTTGTGTGTGTGTGTGTGTGTTTTCTTTTTGCAGTGTCTCAAGCAGCCTACTTTTCCCAGCAGCCCCAGGACCAAGTAGTGGTTGCCGGCCAATCAGTAACCTTGCCCTGTGTGATCGTGGGATACCGGGGCATGGTGCAGTGGACCAAAGATGGCTTGGCGCTAGGCGGTGAACGAGACCTACCCGGTAAGAACTGTGCAAGGCCCAAACAAACAAGAAAAAATTGTCTGAGTGAAGTTAAAAGTCATCCTTTGTAACACGGAGTCAGTTTAGAAAATCGAGTTGAAAGGGGGAAAAAATGAAGTCGACGTAATTAATTTTCAAGGTGCTTCTAAATGGTGCACTGGTTTGTAATTAGCTTGAAACCCAGTTTCCTATATGTCAACCAAATTTAGAGCAAGTAGCAAGGCAGAAATGATGCTGTTCCCCCAGGAGGTACACAATGCTTATTGAAGTCCATTTACCAAGGCTTAGTCTTCTCTTATCTTCATCTTTTACTTTCCAATTAACAACTGGGAGATAAAGCCAATCATAGATTGGCAGGTAAAGGGCAGCATCCCTTCTCTGCAGCGGATGTGTGTTTGAGTAATGTCACTGCCTCACTTCCTCGGCTGTATTGAGTGAAGAAACGGGAAGGCAAACAAACACCGCGGCTAATGCAAACTAGCGTTTAATTTGTCTAATCATCTCAGCCGTCTGCTCGGGCTGAGGTGGAGAATCAATCACCGCTCATGTCATGCACTGACATTTAAAATGATTTCCCCAGCAGCTTTGAAGGCAACAACCTGGACAGTTAAAGCAGTCTCTGTTCGCTGGCTTCATGAGCGAGGCGCCTCACGTAGAATAGGGTCTCAAAACTAGACCTATTTGTGATGGCAATATGTGTGTCTATATCTCTAACTGTGATTTTTGTGTGGATCAGGTTGGGTACGTTACTCTCTGATGGGAGACCCGCTATCAGGAGAGCACAGCTTGGTGATCGATTCAGCTGAGCTAGGCGATGATGCGGTCTACGAGTGTCAAGCCACGCAGGCTGGGCTGCGATCACACAGAGCCAAACTGACGGTGCTGGGTAAGAACTATGTGTGTGTGTGTGTGTGATATGAGTGAATGAGTGTGATTGAAAGTGAGAAGAAACCACTGCGATATAACTCTCCTGCAACTGATTAAAAGCAGGGGGAATAGAGCGTTCCTCATAGTCCCCAATTTCATTAACAGTATTTAAAATACTGCCTCAAATGTGTAACACTGCAAATTTCTCTGCTCCGCATAAAACACTTCGGAGATCCCACCCCCACGCAATCGTAAGTCAAGCCTTCATTAGTTATTCACAATTTTAAATCACGCCACAACAGAACTCGAGCAAAAGCGAGTCAACAGAAACACTGAGGAAAATATCCAACCCCCACCTCACTGCTTCTCCCCCTCTCTCTCTATAGCCTACTGACACTTAACACGGTGAAGGGCCAAGGAAATGTGATTGCAGCAGTCACAAATGACTTGCGTGAATGGTTAAAAGTCAAAGTCTGCACAGTTAGCACATTCTACAGTGACTCACGGAATTCATCAACCGCAGGGCTGCTTTTACATTAACGCAATGTGATTGATCTACATATTCTCCGGCATTTAGCGACAGGGGTTGGGGGGGGGGGGGGGAGACTGAGGAGGGGGGAATGATCACTGGGGATTTCAGCTCAGTGCTACATTGCTGACACCTGGTGGCCCAACTTGGACACAGCCGTGTTTTATGGTAGCTGAAAAACACAGATTTCCCCCTACAGCATAAGCATATCAAGGGCTAAAAATATGGGACGTTAAAGAGTTAGCACTATGAGAGCGAGAAAGGCCAAGTTTGTTACTGCACAATAATAAGAATTCTGCCTCTAATTGAACAAAGTTGGCACAGCCACACAGACGCACCAAAGAAAAGTAGGGCTACAACAATAGCCTTTGTGCACGCTGCCGACGTTTGGCGCACTGTTCGAATTCCCAGACTAGAGCCTAGCGTATATGCCAGCTCCTCTGTGCAGGGAATGAGGTGTGTGTGTGCACGTGTATGTGAGCGTTCATGTGTGTACGTGCATGTAGGGGCATGTGGGGAAATCAATGCAGCCGGATGAGACCAAAGCAATCCAACAGAGTCAAAGAAGTCAACGGCAGGAGTGCAGTCGAGGGAATCCACATGGAAATTAGAATCACCTCGTGCACGGATTCCATTAGTGCCTGGGCAAGACCAGCGAAAAGACCTCTGACAATTCTGATACAAAAACAGAAATTGGTTCGGCGAAAAAGAACAGGACAGACGGAAGAGTGTGTACCACAGGAAGATTTTTTTGCACGTTTCTGCGCATACTGCGAGATGGACACCTTCATCAAAGGTGGCAGACACTATTTGCCCAAGGCTTGCGCGCAGGCATGCAAACAAATGAACAAATCAGTAATTCAGATGAAACGGGCCCGCGGCGGAGTGCCTGTAAATAGACTCATAATGGCAAATCTCAGCCATGTTAAAAGGGCATGAGTACTGTCTTAACCTCTTTTCAGAGAGAGACAATCTCTCTCAATCTCTCTGTCCATTTACCAGCTTGTTCTGTATAGGTCAAACCGGCAGAATTAAATGATTCCACACTGCAGTCAGGAAGGGTATGGCTTTATGTATGAAGTACATGTGCAGAACATGTAATGAATGCTAGGACTAGGCAAACATACTCTTATATAAGTTGTCACACAATACTCAACATTGCAGTGTTTATAAACCATGTTGGTTGGACCCAAGTAATACGATTTATCCTTACAAATCCGACTCTCCGTTATCCAAAGAGTCACTTGTGGGTTCCCATAGTGGTTGGACACCTGTACATTTTAAGCTAATTGGGTGGAAATTATATAGACTCCCACATGTTTTTTTTTTTCTTGAAAATAAATGAACTTGTTAATTCTTTTTCAGTGCCACCTTCAGATCCCGTAGTTGAAGGAGGACCAGTGGTCCGTCTGAAAGCTCATACTCCTCATAACCTGACATGCCGGGCATCTGGAGCCAAACCTGCCGCAGAGATTACCTGGTACCGCGATGGAGAAATAATGCACGATGCCATCTACTCAAAGGTGAGACTTTGGACAGTCTTTATGACAGGCATGAGAGTCACTATGGCTGATCACAACTTAGGATCTCTGTCTTGCCCCTTACCTGTCCTTCACATTAGCTCCATCACACAGTGCACACTCAAAGTTGCAAAAACTCTCTTGAATTCAATCTCTGTACGTCTCATCCTCATCACCCTACCGCAAGCTGCCTCCTTTTGTACCTCTATTTTCTCTCACTCTCGCTGTTGCTCTAATACTCGAGCATAACTGGAGCATGTCAAAGCTCAGACAGGCATAAGCGTTTGATACAGTTTCCGCTGAGAGAGAAAGAGCAAAAGAGGGAGAGAGGGAGTGAGAGAGGAAAAAAGAGAGAGAGAAAAGGAGAGGGTGGGAGAGGAGAGGGGAAATCAGCCACAACAATGCCGAAACACAATGGGAAGTGCAGTAGAGCGTGAACCGGCTGCAACTGCGAAAGTGTCACATTTGTCATGCTCTCTGACCACGCTAAACGACACTAAACGACACGTTTAAGGGGGCAAGAGCCAGCAGTGAATCGAGGGAAGAGGAGGAAAGCGAGAGAGAAAGAAAGACAGATGAAACTCGGAAAGTAGATGAGGGAAAAATGAACACGGGAGAAGCTTGTTTAAGAGCGAGGTGGAAAACTCGAGGCCGTTTTGATTTAAGCTGGAAAAAAACAAGATGGAAAGCCACATTAAGAGACAAAGAACAAAGTGAAAGAATGTGAAAAAGGTAGGCAGAGGGGGGGCAAGTCGGTGAGGGAGAGAAGATGAGCAATAAGAGAAGGACAGTGAGTGGAAGTCTGATGACAGGCGGCGTCGTGACTCGATCTAGCGTAAAAATGCTTTCAGCGCGTCGGAGGTTAAGCGTATGACCTGCCATCGATTCGCCCCCAGGCTCTCCAGGGAACTGTCTTCCCATAATGCTCCTGCCCCAGTACAGCACTGTGCGCCTTTCCCCCCCTCCAATCGCCCCAAACCTAAAACTGCGCCTGATCCTCCATTAAGGCTGTCTTGTAGATTCAGCGGGCAGCAATTCACCTAGACTGTACACCTCTCCCCACTTAGGCGTATCGATTTCTCACACACAATAAATAGATTTTGAAGATGATGTGCGGCAGGAAGAGCTGATAGACAGATCTTTGGGAAAACGTGCTAACGGCAGAACGGTCCCGGCAGCGTCGTAAAACACAGGCGCTCACCTGCCCCGCTAAACTGATGGCGGCTTTAATTCTCTGCAATGCTCAGCCTACGATGCTGGCACAGACTTGAGCTCAAATGGGATTACGGGCATCATGGGAATTCTTTATTAAATTAGGACTTGCATCAGGAAATATAGGACAATTAGATTAGGATTATCATGTCTGTGTGATTTTAACAGTGATAACAAGATGAGAGAAACAGCTGTGTGTATCTGATGTACACCGACCATTATGGCGAAATAACATTTTACTAGCCGCACTGTCTGTCAAATGTCTCCTCTTATTTGAATCCGAACGGTGTCACACGTAACAGAAATTACGGAGGGTTTTGTCAAGAGCTGCCTTTGACATTATTTTCAGAACATTTCATTGAGGCATTCTATTTTCAGAGAGCTACAGCAATTTGTTCCACCAGCACTGATACTGTCTCAGTTTTTTAACTGGTTTCACACCGTATCACTGTCTTTTCAGACTTTGATGGAGGATGGAAAGAGAGAAACAGCGGTTAGCATGCTACCCATGGTGCCTGAGGACAGCGATTCTGGACGTACCTACACCTGCAGGGTCCTAAACCCTGCCGCCCCTGCAGGTCGCCAAACTTCGGTTACCATCAGTGTTCAGCGTGAGTGGTTTTTCTGTTTACTTTTCTCTGTGATCCAGATTATGTGGTGCTTATTTCAGTTACGCAGGTAAAGGGCACGTTTTTTTCTGCATTCTGCGAACTTGAAAATAAAAACATATCATATTAAAAATACCACAGAGAACAGTATTTCAGTGTAAGGTTAGTGATTCAATAAATGTGAGACTTGGTTTAAATATATTTGCATGGCACTCTACAATTGTCTATTTATATGCAAGGTTTTTTATGGTAAAAAAGACGTGTAATTGGACAGGGGAATGGATTTTTAAAAAGGATTGTGACTTAGATTTACACACCTGGAGCTTGGCAGTAAAGTCATTGGGAAGGATTTGTAAAGCCTCTATTGCTGCAGTGAATCTAATCCTGCATGTTTCCTTCCAGATCCTCCGTCTGTGACTCTCTCTGTTCAGCCTCAGACGGTGATGGAGGGAGCAAAAGTGTTGTTCATCTGCTCAGCCTCTGCCAACCCTGAGATCACAGGTTACAGGTAAGCACATCTAATATCACAACAGACTCAATGCATAATCCCAGATTATCCACTCCATCAGATTTAGGTTTGAGAATAAATCCAAAATTGGATATAAATTACAGATCAAATGCTTTGTGCACAGTTGCTTCAGTGTTTGGTGTTAATAATAGTTGTTATTGTAAAGGCTGAAACATCACAAAGAATGTACCGGTGAATCTAATTCATGTTAATGTTGCAAACAGATGGTCCAAAGGTGGGGTACCTATCTCAGAGGCCAATGGTGACAGTCTGGAGGTGACCGTAGACCACTCTTACTTCACAGACCCAGTGTCCTGCGAGGTGTCCAACTCAGTAGGAAGTACTAATGTCAGCACCTTGGTGGATGTACAATGTAAGTACTTTTACTTTTAAGCCTCTGTAATGACACAAAATTGGTTAAAGCTAAATTTATCATTAATTTCAAAAGGAAAAGAAGGAAATGAAAACATCCTTAAAATCAAGAGGATACTCTTTAGAGATGTTTGATGTACTATCAGTAGCATTGAAAAGAAAGTGCTTAATAAATGACATCAGTTCTAACTCACTGTTTTTTAGTTGTAGCCATGTATTTTGGTCTCCATTCAGATTTAGAAGTGGAGTGTCTGTTAAATGAGATACATTTTCATTCAGCACAGTCTAACAGCAGTGTTTAGGTATAACAAGTCTCTTACATAATGTAAACGTGGCACTGCATGAGAAATTTTCATATACAAGAAGTAAACAATACACATATAGAGCCATACGTACCTCCTACAAGCACTCCTTGGAATGGTGTTCATTTTCTACTTGTATTCTAGCATATTTTCCTTAATAAGGCTGCAGATGAGAACATTGTAATGGACTTCATTTTTGTTTTGTGCACACAGAGACATACTCTAATGAAATGTACTAAAACACAATTGGAATGTTTTATTTTTAGTCGGTCCCAGGTTGCTAACAGAACCGAAACCCCAGACGGTGGACATAGGAATGGATGCTGCTTTTACTTGCTCATGGACGGGCAACCCTCCCCTCACTCTGGCCTGGACTAAACAAGGCTCCAGTGTGGTACGGTGACCTCTTCTCTTCTTCCTAAATATGGCACACCATCTGTTTCAACAACTGTCGCAGCAATCCTATTTCAATCATTTTATGAGTTCTAGATGTGTATTGATTGTTATTAGGGTATGGAAGGATTGAGTTGGAGTGGGCAATCTTTGGTAACCCTAAACCAGTTTTTATTTGATCCAGGACACACATTCCATCTCCATCAAGCAAGTGTATTCACTCAAAAGGTTCACGTCATATCTCATCTACGGCACCAGAATCAACACCGGATTTCCACCTCCAAAATCCCAATTTAACCCTTGTCTGTACAGGAAAGCTAAAATGATTTTCTGCTCAGAGCTGGATGGTTAATGGATGACATTTCTGTTTATGGTGCATTTACAGGAGTTTGGCAAATGGATAAAGTGATTGCTAGCCTAAAATGAAAGTTTAGCTCCAGTAGATGTGTGAAATGCATCAGCCTATTCTGCTGTAAGTGTTTCTCTGCTTCTGCTTAATCAGATTTCATAAAGAGCCTGAGAAAGCAAACAAAAAGCGAGAGAGGAAGGAAAAATAGAGAGAGAGTGAGAGAGTGGGAGGCTGAGGCTGAAAAGCCAGAAGGTTCTGATGAGGCAATCAGTTAATTTTGCCATGACTACATCCCTCCACCCTGCCCTTCCTGAGTATGGGCCGATCTAATCCACAAGTAGAGCGTTTACTTCATCGCCACAAGATATGGATTAATTGGCTAATTCGATGAGTGCCGGCGAATGAAAAATCGAGGCGAGTGCTAAACGGATTAATCACAGTTTGGCGGCGTCAAGAGTGGGGGGAGGAAGGGAAGGGGAAGAGGGTGCTCTAATGATCAATGGCTTCTAACAAGTGACCGTGGCGTGTGTACCAGTGCACCAGAGGCGAAGGAGCACAAGTATCTGCTCACACTCCGGAAAATTCCGCACTGCCATTGTTGCAGGTTTAATTAGAGCAGTGGGTTGACTCAGAGGACCCAGGCTGGAGCGCTTTAGACAGTAATTAAGATTGCTGTAGACGAAATTACAGGCGGAGTCAATGCTTTCCCCTTGGTATTGGTGGCATTGGTCTTTCTCTTGTGTGTGCCACAAGCAACGAAATGGATGACTGGCGCTAATGGTAATAGCCATCTCCAAGGGCCACGGCTTGATCTGTCTGGAACAAAAAACTCACTGTGTCTCTACACAATCTTCCCATCTTCATCCTGTGGAAATATTGACATGCTGTAATGATTTTCATTCCACAACTTGCTAGAAAGATAAGACTTTAACAGGAAGTGAAAAACATCAATATTACAAACATGTATATAGACAGGCACTGTCATACAGACATTTGATAGAAAGTGTATAGTTATATTTTGGTGTGTGCTAATCTGTAGGTATAAATTATTGACATGGCAAACTCTTACCTGATGCCTGTATCTGTTATACTTCTGTGGCGAAATGTCCACAGATCTGACCAGGTTGTTCTTGTTCGTTTTATGTAACAGGTGCTCAGCAATAGCAACACCCTCCAGCTGAAGGCAGTTACACAAGAGGATTCGGGGACGTACACCTGCAAAGCCATCGTGCCTCGAATTGGTGTGGCAGAGAGAGATGTAACTCTAACAGTCAACGGTAACTAAACGCTCCCCAATTTTGCTCATGATACATTCTGTTTCAAAACCACACAAGTTCACAGTTTTTGGTTAGCTTGCTAGGGTTTGGAACAAGCTGTAATTTTTTTTCCTATTAATCAGTGAATTGCTTCTCTAATTGATGAGCTGCTTATTTATGTGCATGACTCATGCACTTGGTCTCGAGTACACAAGGAACATCAGCTCTGTGTCTTCTTTGCTTTCATTAGCACCCTTAGTCAATACGATTTCTCTTCATTTCTCTCTTTCACACAAACACTTCAGGCCCTCCCATCATCACGGCTGAGGCCACGCAGCAGGCCATCAAGCATTCCAAGGGCAAGCTGGAGTGTCTAGTGGGCAGCAGCCCTCCTCCTGACAAGATTGTAAGTATACATTCTCCTATTTCTGTATGTGTGTGTTTGCTAGCTATCTGACGCTTAGTGTAGCCTTATTCCTGACAAGCTTGTTTGTGAGCCTTTCCCTTGAGCAGGTGCTTTCGGTGTGTGCACATCACACGCTCAAGCTCCCTTCTCCTCTCCCTCCAACAAGATCTCCTCTTTCCTTGCTCCTGTCTCTCTCTCTTTCCATATCTGACACCCACACAAATACACACACGCACAGCCCCATTCCCCTATTAGAGAGCGCTCGATGAGAGGGCTGATCCTATATCTCACCTTTTCCACCCTCAAGCGTGCAGAGGCGAACTGCACTAAAGCCAGGGTCTGCAGAGAAGACCTCCAACCCGCTAGGCTCCTCTCCAACGGCGAGCAATTAGCGCATAGCACCACTGACCTCCCGTGACCCCATCGTATGTGGGAAGGCCTTTCAGTGGATAATTAGGGTCTAAGTTGGAGAGACTACGAGAAGAAGGGTAAAGCTTAGAAATGCACCAAGACAGATGGAAGTTAAGCAAGGGTAACTGAAAGCAGTGATGCAAAGAAGGAATCAGAGACGAAGAAAAAAAACCCTCCTGATCCTGGAAACAGTGACAGGTGGGGATTCAGGGTGTTATTGGCTGTTATTTCTTCACCTGAGGCCAGTCAAGGGAGGACTTCTCAGACATGCTGTTTCACCCCTTTGCCAGAAAGGTGAAGTAAAGAAACAATGGCTTGTTCTCTCTCCCCGAGTAGCTCTGAGATCTCAGACTGACCTGCTGCAAGACAGGAGCTGCTTGTCTTCCCCGCACGTTTTTTCACAAAGCTCTTTTTCACAAGCTGAGACACAATACTGTTGGTAAACCAGCTCGACATGACAGAGTAGAAGAGCACAAGAAATATTCCAGTCTCTGACACTGAGTTTATGAAACTGGATGTCTACTTCAGGGGTGATAAATCTTTACATGTATGTCCTTGATTCTGTTATGCTAAACATGTCCCTTTAGTTGTGTTGGACGGAGTAGGCTTGAATATATAATGAGATTTTAACTCAACCTGGAATCAAAGTCTACCCTAATTGCTTGCTTAATACATGTTCCTGGGCACGTTATAAGAAATAAGAAATACAATTTTGTCTTTGAAATTCCAAACTTCTTTTGCCTTTTCATAACCAGATCAACAAAACCGCAGTTGTCATTTCATGCTTAAATAAAATGTGATAATAAAGGCCGTTGTCAGCACCAATAGCTTAGTGGGCAGTGCGCCAACATATAATGCCATTGTGTTACGGGTGTCCCGAGTTTGAATCCCAGCTCGAGAACCTTTCCCAATCCCACCCCTCTCTCTCTCCCACTTTGATTCCTGCCTCCTTTACACTGTCCTGTCATAATAACAGGCAAAACCCCCAAAAATAAATCTAAATATAATATAGGCTGTTGCTGTATTTTACACTTTGCTGTCTCTTCTTCCTCAGGTGTGGACATTTGGGGACACGATCTTGTCATCTGGCTCTTCTGGTCGTTTTTCCGTGCAGACGGTACACAGTGACCGAGGGGTCCTCTCCTCGCTAATCCTCTCAGAGACTTTGGCCCAAGATTTCCAGCTTCGATACAACTGCACTGCTTGGAACCGCTTCGGTACAGGCACTGCACTGGTCACTCTTGAAGAGCAAGGTATGGGGTCCTCATGGCAGATTATCCTGTGTAAAAAATCCTTTTATTTGAATGCAATATAGTGCAAAAGTTTGGACACACATCATTCCTTACTTTTACTACTGTTCCACCTTTAAATGATGAAATGACATACAATCTCATGCACTAAAGCTTAAAGCTTTGCACAGCCTCTCAAGACTGCGAGAAACAAATTTAGCGAAGTGTGTCCATACTTTCAACTGGTAGTGTAGACCAGTGAGTGTTTGGGAAAATGTTCTTTGGAATTTTGGGTCTGGAGAGTCAAAAATTGGAGGGTTGAGAAGCAAGCAGCTGACAGTAAACTGAGAAATGTGGCAGGAGTTTTAGATTTGTGGATGAGCCAAGCTCTTTTGGCACCATTGCTTTAATTATTGAAGGATGGTTGGTTTTAAAGCACTGACTGTAAGTTGCAGCATTCGTCCACCTTAGAGTTGGTGCCTTTTATCTAAGATTAGTCATGACGAGCTGTAATCCAGTTTGAGTCAGCTCTATGCAGGAATCGCATCTCAAAACACCCTGCAACCCTGTGCTTATCTTAATTATACACCACCAAATCAATATCATTTAATCAGGAGATGGTCCACTTAATGAATACATTCGTTCCATAACAAAGATATAGATTTTGAGCCTGAATGAATTAAATCAAGACCTAATGTACGGCATGGGTATGTGACGCTTCACTGACCGTTTCATTTTGTATGCATGGTGCACCGGCTTAAATTTGCTTAAATAAGACTAAGAGCGTGGTAGACGGCTTGAGCCTTTGTACTGGGAGACACCAAAAATAAGGTCTTCGCCAGCAATTTGCATCAAGGCAGCAGAGCCAAGTCTCTGGAGAGGCAGACAGTGCTATCTCCTGGAATCTCTAATTAGATTACTGTCGGCTGCCTCGCTGCATGTCAGGCCTGGTTACCCCTCTTCCACCAGAGATTAGAGACAATAGCCTGGTCCTGTGATGCCACTGTGGATCACAGTAGATGAATTTCTATATGTTGCACTCGAGTTTGGACGTGGCTCGGAAAAAGAGCTTCTTTGTAGAACGCGTTTGACAAGCAGGGAGTTTTTCTTCAATCAGCTGGAGATCTGACATACCTTTTGATAATATGAAAATTAAACCATCTCACAAAAAAATGTCGAGAACATGTCTGGGTCATAATTTTACGATGCCTTTTTACTGCAAAGTTAAAAAAATAAAAAATAAATAAATGAAAATCTAAGATTACGAGATTAAAGTTGTAATATTTTGAGAATAAAGTCGAAATTACGAGAATAAAGTCAAAATACTATAAGAATAAACTCAAACTATTTAGAGAATAAAGACAATTTAAATCATAGAAATGAAAGTAATAATATTTTGAAAGTATAGCCTATATTGTGCATGCAAATGGCCTGGATTGAGAGCACCGGAAGAAGTTGCCAGGCCACCGGAATTTATTTGAATATTGTTGTGTCCGAGCAGCTGCATCATCTTACTGGGATGAGGAAGAGTCAATTTTACGTAAACATCTTAATATCAAGAATATGACATTTAGCCTATTAACAAACTGAACAGGAACAACTTTTTATCTTAACATCAGCTCACACACCCAATTGATATTCCTTTGGGATATTTCGACTTTGTTCCCGAAACATTTCGACTTTGTTTTCGTAATATTTTGACTTTGTTCTCAAAACATTTCAACTTTATTCTCGTAGTATTTGCACTTTGTGTAATATTTTAACTTTATTCTCGTAATTTCGACTTTATTCTCAAAATATTACGACTTTAATCTCGTAATCTTAGAATTTTAACATTTTTTTTTAACGTGGCACTAAAATGCCTTCATATAATTTAGCCCAAACTTTAAAGAAAAAACAAAATATATTTTGCACAAAAATGAAAAGGGTCATTAAAATGTATTGACATTTTTATAAAAATGACACAATTACCCAATTCTCAGTAGCCTACTTTAATTCACGAAATCTTGTTCTCATTACTGTAATATTAAAAGTCTTACTAAAATATACTAAAAATATATGATATTATTAATTAAAGTTCATTTGTAAAGTTTACTGAAATTATGCAGTAGCATTTGTTGTACTAAATTTAAATTTGCTGTAATGCAAATGACCAAAACGATCAGAAATAGACTCCTTCATACACAATACAGTTTTTTTGGGAATCACTTCTAAATGATTATTGCAGGACAAAAATGCAAAGGACAAACTAAGCATTGTAGATGTTATTATAGGAACAGATCATAAAATCCACTTGTTTTGTACTTGACATTGTAATATGAGACATGTTCAACCTGAATTTGGATTATCTGCATTCCCTGCAACTGGAGAGGTAGATATATTAATATATGTAATTCATCTCAGTCACGTTCCCTTTTTCCCTTCCAGAGGCCCTCCCCTTGCTAATCATCATCGGAGCATCAGTGGGCGGAGGCTGTGTCTTCATCGTTTGTGTCATTACCCTGGTTTCCATCTGCTGCCGCCACACTGCTAAAGGTGAGGTCAAAGGCCAGATGTTATCTGCGAGTTCTTATTCTCTCCTCAAAAAACATGATACAGTAGAAATCAAACGAACTAACTAGACAGAGGTTAATTATGGGGCCACCTCTTTGCCTGGAGCAGTGTTGACCTTTTCACCTCTCTGGAAATCTTCCCACCGTTCACCTCATTAATCTCTATACACTGCGCTATTTCCTCACCCAGGCAAAAAGGGCACACGCCTGTCTAAGAGCGACATCCGCGTACAAATCGTGCACAGCGACCACAACGCAGCAAGAGGCAACGACGATGAGGAGGATGTGAAGGAGCCTATGGTGAGTCGCTCTCAAAACAAAAAAGAAATGCTTAGAATGGCCTAATAGATAAATAGCTTTTATACCTTTACCCATTTTACATTTTTTTTCCTTTATTTCTGAGGGAAAGGAGATACTCAATAAGAAAACTAAATGTTAGGCTATAGTTGAGTTTATCTATCAGGACTAAAAAAAAAGAAGTCTTAAGTGTACTTAAGTCTAAAAAAACATGCTGTTTACAAGCAGACAAGGAGCTAGGGACAATATTAATTATGACTGCATGACATTTAACATACCATATCCACGAGCAGTCTGTAACCCAAATCTCTGTACTCCTCTCAGGCTCCCAACAGCAGTGAGTCTCCAGGAACTTCTCGCACAGAACACAGCGACCTGCTAGAAGAGGAGGATGATGAGAGATCAGATATCAAGGTATTACATTTCACAAAGCATGACTCCGATGGTTAATCTGATAAAAGCAAAAGGTTGTTTTCAAAGGTTTGAGGAAACTATTGCACTTAATAACACTAACTTGCTGAGATCATATTTGTATTACACCACAAGCTTGGACGATGTTCAAGAAAACCTACAATTCTTAGTCAACTTCTAACTTTTAGCTGGCAGCTTACTAAAATTGTGTTACCTGACAGTATTTTGTTATTTATCCAACAATTTTTTTCTTTTATACTTTCTAGGATCCCACCAATGGCTACTACAATGTGCGGGCTCATGAGGACCGCCACATTACAAGAACTGGCTTCTCCGAATATGTCCCTAATACTCGCCCAGTCTACACTCCCTCGCAGCTTCCCTCGCCAAGCCCCTTATACGGCCAGCACTCCACTCAGCCTCGGATTTACGACTTCTCCCAGCGTTACGCTACAACCCCTGCCACACGCACCACCTATGAGCAACAGCAGTCACAACAACCACAACAACAACAGCAAACTCCCACCATCTACCCTCAGGAGCCACTCTATGCTGGCTCTGCCTACCTACCCGCCACCTATGGTCGCGCCTTCACAAGCTACGTCAAACCCGCATCCTACGAGAAGGTTGACGGGTACGAGCATTCAGACCAGGCTAGCAAGGTGTCCAGCTCCTCCCGATTCTCATATGCATCCTCACAGGTGTCATCGCAGCAGTCTGACTACGGACGGCCCTCGCAGCAACGCATGCAGACTCATGTGTGATGGCTCCCTTGAAGACCCCCTGAGGGTCTGGCATGATCAACGTCACAAGGACTTTCTTCTGAACGGGTTCAGAAAGGATTACGCAAACTGTAAACTGAGAATGAAGAGGCGTGAAAGCTTTGTTGCTGTTTTGAAGTGAATGTTGGATCGATGGGAAATGTCTTCAGAAAGAACTACAACGTGCCACTCAAGCTTGGAAGTCACCATCAAGCTGATTTTCTTCATCCAAATGTTGAACTTTAAGGGAAGTAAACACCGTCCATCACTTTGTCTCTGTGGCACTGTATTTCCATTAAAAAGGCTCCAGCATTGACTCTTCTAGATCTTGGAGAAGGAAAGCAGTGCTGTGGAGAAGGAAAGTGTCCTCATGAACTAAGCTTTGCACGAGGACAAGCTCACTACGCTGAAACAATCAAAATGACATGAACTTTAAAAAAAAAGAAAAAAAGAAAAAAAAAATGTGTTTGTTGGCATGCTGATGGAATTGTAAGCACATTTGTGTATCAATGACAACAAGTCTTGCCTACACAAAGTGGCTCAAAGTTCAATCCACAAAGCAGGGGAGCAGAAGAAAGCAGAGCGCATGCGCTCACCCTAAGATATTTCCTCAGAAGCTCTATCTGCAGTCTGCACTGCTGTTGGGCTCGCAAGAGAGTATTTATGTAAAGCCTCAATGGACCAGTGCAGGAAACTGGAATGCTTTGGTAAAAAAAGATTATGGACAAAATCCATAAAGTATATTTCTGTCTGTTTGATGGAACCAAGATTGGCCAATCCCCAAAGAAGCAAATTTAGAGGTGCGGTCTTTTTAAGCTATACTCTCAAGGATTTGTTGCAGAGTTCAGAGTAGAGCCCATTTCGGGACCACGGTTTCTTAAGACAAGCCATGTACGGCATACCTAAATTACAGCACGGCTTTGCGGCGTGCAGTAATAATCTTGTAATGTTCCTTACGTGACCACTGTATGTTATTTAATACAGAGTGTGCCAAGGTGACTGTTATGTCATGCTGACATGGCTGACACCGTCAGGTAGCACCGACATGTTTACATAGAAGAAAAAAACTAAACAAAAAAGAAATAGCAAGTGAAATGCAGTACTGTCCATATCCACTTAGAGCCACTTCAATGACTGTACAAATTGTTGGGAAATTCACTCCTGTCTGTTGCATGCAGATGATGTGTGTACGTGAACGTATTCAGCATTTCTTCTCATCTGTTTGTTCCTTGTGTGAGAAACCGCTTACTGCACCCTACGTCAATTCGATCTTGGATACCTGCATTTGGAGGTTTCCATACTGCCATTTTCCTTTGAGCCTGAATGGTCGGCTCCATTTGGAAGGATAAAAAAAAAAATCAAAATGAACTGTAAGATAGGTGAAACAAAACATTGCTTGTCTTTATTTTTATATTTTATATAAGCCTTAATGTACAGCGTGTAAGCTGCTCTATTGTAAAGTACCTTTATATTATAAAATGCATATATCTATATCTTTGAGTTGACTTTATTTGGTTCACGACGGTTTTTACCCCCATGTACTTATCAGTTCTGGAGAGGTGAAAGGTGTTACACAACTAATTGACTTTTTCCTTCGGTTTCTTTTTTTAATAATGTTTAATAATTTTATTTGCTAAAAATGAGCTATTGTTGCTTGTAACTTTGTACACATATTTATATTTAAATAAAACCATTTCAAATAATATCTGCTCTGACTGGAGTGAGTTTGGCACACATCGCTGGGTCTCGTCAAATGTCATGAGGGAATGAGGACAAACAATACCGGGGCTGCCGAGTTGATGAATACATAAATTAGCAGTGATGCCTATGTTGATTCTCTTATTCCCGCGGCGACAGCGGGGTTTTTAATAAAGACGGATGAGATTCCCAAGCCTACCGCTGTCTGCGTATCAAACATAGCAGGCACGGGCCGTCTCCCCCAACGCAACCAAATATTGCGCTGACGGAGCGGGTGTTGTGTGACAACATTATCTTGTCGTGTCACCCAGTCTCTCAGATTTCATCATGTCACGCCGAGCTTCACCGCAGGGAGCGTTGAAGACATAAACACGTACTCAGCATTAAACAAATGAACTGATGGCTACTCTGGTAAATTCGGGGTCATGTTTCCATCAGCTGTCATCATCCTTCACACACAACGAACATTGCCAAAAATAAACAATTACACAAGGATGAGTACAGATTCATAATGTGCAAACCTGATAACAAAACGAAAACTCCTTAAATTGGCAGTCTCATCAGTCAGATGGCACAAAGTCCATTCAGTGAGTGTTTGATGCATACTGTGAACAAAATGGCAAGTTTTAACTTATTGTGGTGATGATTGGCCAGTAGTAGCACTTTAACTAGAATAGTTATGCTGACTGAAATAATCAGTGCATATGTGAACCTGGACCACAAAACCAGTTATAAGGATCAATATTTTGAAACTGAGATTTATCATCATCTGAAAAATGAATAAACAAGCTTTTCATTGGTGTATGGTTTGTCAGGATAGGACAATATTTGGCCGAGATACAACTATTTTAAAATCTAGAATCTGAGGGTGCAAAAAAATCAAAATATTGAGAAAAGTTGTCCAAATTAAGTTATTGGTAACGTATACTACTAACCAAAAATGAAGTTTGGATATATTTACAGTAGGGAATTTACAAAATATATTCATGATCTTTACTTAATATCCTAATGATTTCTGGCAAAAAAAGAAAAATCGATAATTTTGACCCATACAATGTATTGTTGGCTATTGCTGCAAACATACCCGTGCTGGTCCAGGGTCACATATTCGACAGACAGATGTCATGAAACCTCATAAGCACTGGTTAATTGTTACTTAAATTAGTTCCCTAATCTCCTGACACACGTTGGAAACGAAGTATGGTGTTAATTCTCAGCTGAGGTAAATTCTCAAGGCACCAAACCTGCGGTACTATGTAGAGCTGATACTAAGTGATATATCGACTAATAATTAGCGTGTTGACAATAATTTTAATATATTCCTAGGTTACATGATTAAAACGTAAAAATAAGCACAAACAACACAGTAGCGCTAAAACGATTTCTACTCACCAAACGCGCGCCTGCTCCAACGACACCCAACGGTTTTTGCGTCATTTACTTAAATTTGAATATTCATAACGCAAAATGAATCTCACCAATCAGACGACACGTCAGCTATTGTAGTTTCAATCATGTATTTCGTTTACCACAATGCTTTGTTTCAATCATTTGATTACATTTCTCCATTAGGAAGTAAGTGATAGTGACCTTTGGTTGCCTAGATACCGTATTAATGTGCAATGTGCTCGAGTGCGAGAGTTATCACATCGATTGGAGATGATATAAAAGGTTGAACACCAATCTAAAGCTCATACAAGGTCAAATCTGGCATGTAATTAGCCCAAGTTCAATATTCTGTCAAGCATTTAAAACAACTGTTGCAGTGCAGTGCAATGCAATGCTTAATTAAACCTACAGCTTTTTAATTGGTGCGAGGTCAAATAAATTATACATTTAGATCATGCTGTGGATTTCCTCGTATCAACTGAAAGGAGATTTATGATGCTTTCTCTTTTCATTTTCTATTAGGAGACCATTGATTTATAGGCAAATAATTGTTGGAGCCAATGTTGACGTCGGCTTATGCCAAGGCCAGCTGATTTAATATTGATGAAACAATTTTTTTTTACATTTTGCATTTTGAGGAATATATTAAATTGCTTGGAAATTACCTAAAACAGTATTCTGAAATTAAAACAAAAGTAAGTAATGTAAAACCAGCATGTATTTTATTGTCAAGAAAACAACTTTTTGCATACATTAAAATATTTGCATAATGTTAAAATATAAAACACAACAAAACAGAAAAGACGAACAAGTTATCAGTTACATAAACAGTACAAAAAGCATTTAGTCACCCAGACACTTAAACCCATACACAATCATTGCAGTTCTAAAAACAATTTAAAGTTGTTTGAAATTTACACAATCTAAAAAGGAAAGTCTAAGAAGCCCTCAAAAGGTCAAATTGCACATCATGATGCTATATGAAACTTCTGTAATACACAAATACAGCATCTATTGCTTAACACCTCTCAAAATACACCAAACGTCTCTTGTACCTCCTGGGAAATTAAGTCACTACACTATAAAGCCTGAAAATCTTACTAAGCAAGTGGACTTTCCATGGGAAAGAAACTTGCCAGGTCTATGAGGAACCGGCGGTATAGATTCCTCGATACATTCAGGCTTCTTTGAAGGAGAACCATCCTGCTAGGTTGACACTGATTGGCTGGAACTTTAACATGCAGCAGAAGTGAGTGACCTATGTTGGCCTTGGTTGTATTGGCAAATGGATGACGGAAATATCCTATTTTTTACCTAATCCTCCATTTCAGAGCTTTGGCACCGAGGTTCCAAGATCACACAGATGTGAGGAAAGAAGGTCAACCTGAGTGGGATGCTTACAGAAATTTCTAGATTGCAAAGAAGCTTTTGACCTTCGCTTAAAGGGAAAAGATGTAGGGAGCGAGGCTACCTCAAAAGCCTGAAACAAAGTCATTGTTTCTGAGAAGAGGCAGGGTCCAGTCTTTAGAACAAAGGCACGGTTGGAGCATAAGAAAAAGACTTTTAAACAGAACACAATTCATAAAGATAACAACATGACTTCCACCAGGTCATAAGTGCTGGAAGTCTCATCATAAGACAGTTTGATCTCTAAGTGCCATTTGTGAAGTTACTGTTCAAGGAATCAGATACGAACAAATGGAACTACAACTGCGTGACAAAGAGTTGGTAAATGAGTGTAACAGTACATCACAGTGATATATATTCTCATTATAGTGGGATCTGCATGTATTTTATGAACCTTTTTATTTGGTTGACTAAAGTTGAACTCAACTTTAGATTGATACAGCTATGAAAAACATCATTCACTAGCCATAACAACCAAACAGTCATACGGAATGAAAGTGTTAATATGAAAACAATCAGGTGGTTTGAAACACACGCAAGTTCAATTCAAATGATTTTTTTTTTTTTTTTCCTCATAAAGTATGACGACCAAAGCTGCATTTTGCTTGAGTGAGTGTGGCTCACATACTGTACTAAATATTCATGGCGCTCAACATTTGTGTTCTTCTGCTTTGGCTGTCGTATGATTGCAGGTCCAGGCTCCGCTATATGTTTGTGATTTCACGGATCCATTCCCGCAGTTTGGTGACGCGCGTGTAGACGCCAGGCTTGTTCCGTCGAGCGCAGCCTTCTCCCCAGCTCACTATGCCAGCCTGGAACCATTTGCCAACATCGGAACGACATACAAGAGGACCGCCCGAGTCTCCCTGCGGAAGCCAAAAGAAAGAAACTTTTCAACGTCAAAACGCATTTTCCAAAACTCGATAAAATGCATGGAGGACACTCATATAACTAAACATATTTGATCACCGTATTCAAGAGTTGCCTGTTGATCTATTCTAGAGAATGTACTTTAATGCATCACTGAATGTTTACTTCATTTTTATTGTATATTGTGATTATTTATTATAGTGTTATTATTTTGTATTTATTTTTCCTGTTTTTTTATTGGGTGTATTGATGCTTTGGCAATATTGTATATAAAATGCCAATAAAGTGCTTGAAATTGAAGAGATGAAGTGATGATTATGTATATGAGAAGCTCTCTGAAAAATAGAAAAGGGAAAAAGGAGGGTGTGTGAAGCAATCGCAAACGTTTTAATTATTATTGTAATCACTTATCATTTATTATTTTGTACCTCTAATTTAAGCTGCTTATTTACTGTGTCATTTCATTCCATTACTATTATTCCTGAATGATTTGTTTTGTGTGTAATACAATTCGGCTCTTAATTACTTTGCCAATATTGCAATGTAAACAGACGTGGCAATAAAGCATATTTGAATTGGGAAGTGAGAGGAGAGAGAGAGGAAGACAAAACAACCAACTGAATGAAAGAGGGTGAGAAGGATGGAGCAAAATACAAAGAGAGAGAGAGAAAGAGAATGTGCACAAAATCTATGAGCTCCTATAGCGAAGATAGAAAGGAGTCACAAGACCAGGACCGGAACCTGTGCGAGAGAAAAGCACACTAAGAAGATTACACCCAGAATAAGAGAGACGCACGGAGCGTTCAGAAGAGGAAAGCAAGATGAATAACAAGTGAGATAGAAGTAGAAATTATGGAAATCAGCTCATTTAAATATCAGGGAACAAGGTAGAATAATTAATCTTCTCCACTACGAGGCTGTACACACACTGCAGGAAGACAACAACATTAGCTGAACACTTTGACGGCATTATGCTCATGTCATATTTGTACTGTAGGTGTTTCTGAATGAATAGAACAGGACGAAAAAGACTCTGCGCTTGACAGTGCATCTAAATGGCTATTAAACCACCTTGAATTCATTAACATTCAATAAACGTGTAATTTTGCACATGTTGTAGATATGAAGATTTTTAACTCATGACTGGAGTGGGAGCGTTATGATTTTAAGTCTGTAAATGCCTTAAAAAAAAAAAAAAGCAGTATAACAGCCCAACATATACTGTTGTAAAATGAATTTAGCAGTTGAATTGCGGTTAAAAGAGTAATTTCAATAGGAATCTGCACAGTCTGGAATTTCGCCTTTGAGAGCGAGAGATTTCTCTATGCATATTTCACATCAAGTTCAAGTTGGTCCAATGTCCATGACCAACGAACAGAAATTTCATACATTGCTACACTATTGACGGATTCGATCATGAGTCAGGCAAAATTTTCAGGTATGTCCCATTTTTTGAAAAACCTACTTTTGTGATACTAGGTTTTTCACCTGATCGGAAGCAAACCAGTGCAGAAAGATTCTCTGGAGAGTGAATATCAATAATTATCCAAAAAAAAAGTTTAACTTTCGACTCGCCGTCGCAAAAGGGTGCCAAAACTTTCGAAAAAGGGGCAGGACCACTTTTAGTAAAATGCCTATAACTCCCAAACGGAATGAGATGTCTCTGCCAAACTCAGAACATTTATGTAAGAGTTTAATCTGAGGTCACAGGAAAAAAAATGTGGAGATTGGCCACTTGGTGGTGCTATAAGAGGGGGAAAAAAAAAAAAAAAAAACATAAAAATGTCTATAACTGCGCATGTCGAAATGAAAATCGGTGTGCACGGTCTTTGTCCGAAGTGCCACAAGCGTCTGCAAGAACATTTGCCAATCTCAAAACACATGGCCGCCATCGGCCAACGAATTTTGAGCACCTGTTAGACAAGGTTAACGGAGGCTGATCGTAATGAAACTCGGTGGGCCTGTTCGAGTTATGGCCCCAAAGGTCTAAAAGAAATATGAAAAATTGGACACTGGGGAGCGATATTGCATTTTTTAAGGCCGTAAATGATTGTACGTCGAGTGTTTTTTGCTCATACGCATAATATTCGTATCTTACGATAGAACTCCTCATTCTGGACAACTTTGCCTCCAGAACCACTGCGGTCATTAAAATTGTTTGTTAAATGATTAAGAATAAGTAAAAACCCTACTTTTGTGAACTCTTCCCTTTTCACTCAATCTGGGGAAAAAAGACTGTAGTACAATTCTCTGAACTCTTTAGGCCAATAATTATCAAAATTTTTTGAAATTTACCTTTTGGGAAGCTATAACTGGGTCATTTAGAAAAGGGGCCTGTACAAATGTATACAAAGTCCTATAAAGCCTAAAGAAAAACTCAAAACTTCCCAAATCCTGCTGAGCACATGCGACAGGAGATTCTAAACACCATGCAAAGTTGTAAGGTGATCGGACAACAGCTGGCGCTATAACAGTCATAAACATTAAAAAACATAATATTTCTAGGGTAAATTACCTGGATTTGCCAAAAATGCTTTTTGAAATCATTGATTTGGTTACTGGCTTGCTAAATAATATCTTTTTTCATATCTGCTTAAATGCCTTAAAGATTTTGAACCCCGGTAATCGCTGCTTACAGCTATATTTTTACACGAAATTTCGCCAGAATTTCACTAATGTAAACACACCTTCAGACAACATATAAAATATTTTTATATACAATTTGTTCCAGTGTTGAGGAAAGTTACTTGCATTAAAGTATTGCGGTACTCCATAAAAAAGTAACCAATTTCATTAATTAGTTACTTTTTTTATGGAAAGTAATGCATTACATTACTTTTAAGTTACTTTTTGTCACCTGGACTGGGCTTGCTTATTTATTTGTAAAAACAGAAAATCCAAAAACGATATTTTTGGCAAATGTAACTCAGATATTGTCTTGTAAATTTAAAAGTAATGTGTTACTTTACTAGATACTTGAAAAAAGTAATCTGATTACTCACGTTACTTGTAGTGATTTGGTCAATGAGCAGTGTTTTGTATGTGCAAGAAAGATTGTATTATTATTTTGATAATTAATATAATTATTCACAATTGATTAATTTAAGATAAAAAAATAAGAATTTTGACCCGACAGTCCAAACTCACGTCACTATGCAAAAATAAATAAATAAATCAGATCATATTTCTCCCTATATATATTGCAAGTGGCCCAGAACTAAATGAAAATAACATATTCAGTGTGTTTCCATTAAAAAAAAGGAATGTTTTTACCTGACAAGCATCCACACCTCCAGCGAGGTAGCCGCTACACATCATTCTAGAGGTCACCTGACCTTCAGTCACCATGTTGCATACTGTATCATTAATCACCTTTACTTCTGCTTTCTGCAAGATTTTTGCAACACTTCCTAAAACACATACATAAAACATTAGTCCTGTAAGAGCGAATTTAATACACCAAAGAGCATCTTTACTTATTATAAGTGTTACAATTAGTTACGTGCTTCCACAAAGTCTTATAACAAAACTTGTGCGAAAAGTGACATTGAGACATGGGATTGATAAATGTCAAACTTGTGAGGCAAAATTCCAAAGGTATCTCATGGAAAGAGAAACTCCAAATGCAAAGGGCAGCCCTCAGGCACACAAGCTGTCTCACCTCCCTCTCGGAGCGTGCCCCAGCCCGTAACAAAGCAGGAACAACCGGCCGAGAAGACGTGGGTCGACGCCGGAAGGCAGATGGGATGCACTGTGTTGGTGAAGTTCAATGGAACGCTCAGTTCCAGCAGTGAGATGTCATAATCGTAGGTCATTTGGTCGTAGCTAGGGTGGGTGATGATGGTCTTCAAAGCGCGCTGCTGAACATTATCCTGGATGTTTTGGTCCCGCAGACCACTGTACGTCAGCCAGCTGGATGTCATTTTGTAGCTGTTGGCAATAGACACAATGTTGTTTTGGAGATTAGTTGTTTAAATGATTGGTTCACTCCTGAATTAACATTTCTTGATAATTTACTCACCTCCATGTCATCCAAAATGTTCATGCCTTTCTTTCTTCAGTCGAAAAGAAAATAAGGTTTTTGAGGAAGACATTCCAGGATTTTTCTCCATATAGTGGACTTTAACGGGGATTAGCAGGTTAAAGGTCCAAATTGCAGTTTCAGTGCAGCTTCAAAGGGCTCTACCCGATCCCAGCCTAGGAATAAAGGTCTCGTCTAGCGAAACAAGTGGTCATTTTCTTAAAAGATTTAAAATGTATGTATTTTAACCACAAATGCTTATCTTGCACTAGCTCTGCAATGCGCATCCACAACTTGGAAAAGTCACGCACAGTTAGTTCATCTGTTTACTCTGATTCAAAAAGGTAGCGTAGGGCAAAAAACATAAATCTTATTTTCTCCTCTAACTTCAAAATTGTCCAACATCGTTTCAGTCCTAGTTTTTTCACCTGATCGGAGCCAAACCATAGTGAATATCAATAATTCGCAAAGGGGTGCCAAAACTTTCGAAAAAGGGGCAGGACCACTTTTAGTAAAATGCCTATAACTCCCAAACGGAATGAGATGTCTCTGCCAAACTCAGAACATTTATGTAAGAGTTTAATCTGAGGTCACAGGAAAAAACAATTGTGGCGCTATAAGGGGGGAAAAAAACATAAAAATGTCTATAACTGCGTAACAATTTGTCCTTTCGACATAAAAAAACGGTGTGCATGGTCTTGGTCCGAAGTGCCACAAGCATCTACAAGAACATTTGCGAATCTCAAAACACATGGCTGTCATCGGCCAATGAATTTTAAGCACCTGTTAGACAAGGTTAATGGAGGCCGATCGTAATGAAACTTGGTGGGCCTGTTCGAGTCATGGCCCAAAAGGTCTAAAAGAAATATGAAAAATTGGCCACTGGGGGTCGATATTGCATTTTTTTAACGCTCTGCAATGCGCATCCACAGCTTGAAAAAAAATTAATCACGCACAGTTAGTTCATCTGTTTACACTGATTCAAAAAGGTAGCGTAGGGCAAAAAACATAAATCTCATTTTCTCCTCTAACTTCAAAATTGTCCAACATTGTTTCAGTACTTCTGCCTACATCACACATGAACTTTCCAACGTGATTATGTGAAGTTAGAGCTAGTGCAAGATGTGCATTTGTGGTTAAAAACTATATCAATTTTTACTTTTAAGAAAATGACAATTGTTTCACCAAATAAAACCCTTATTCCTTGGCTGGGATCGTGTAGAGCCCTTTGAAGCTGCATTGAAACTGCAATTTGGACCTTCAACCCGCTGATCTCCATTGAAGTCCACTATATGGAGAAAAATCCTGGAATGTTTTCCTCAAAAACCTTAATTTTCTTTCAACTGAAGAAAGAAAGACATGAACATCTTGGAGGACACAGGGGTGAGTAAATTTTAATACTGGAGCGCATCAATCCTTTAAATCAAATGTTTTAATAAGCATTGGCATTTAATAAGAAATGGCACTCAAAACCATCATAAATCTGTCATTTGACAGAAAATCTGAGGAAATGTGAATTATTAAATTCATGATGATGCAGCAACTTTACAATTCTTTTTAAATTCACTGAAACACCAAAAGCTTATGAAAACACACCGGGAAGCTTATTATCTTCAAATAATTACACATTAAAGACACTAGAGGTTGGTGATATATACAAAATGCTATACCAATAATCTGATAATTGTATATGTTCTTATGTAATATCTAATTTGAGGCCGTTGGACAATGTACACAATGTTGTTTTAGAGGTTTGTTATTTTGAAAGGTCAATATGAAATGGCATTCAAATACATTTTAACTCTGCAATTTGACAGGAAATATGAGGAAATGTGAACTTTTAGACTAATTACCACACTGCCAATGATGCAGCAATGTCTGGGTATTACAATTTAAAATTTTAAATTAACTCAAACACTAAAAAGCTTGGAAAAACTCATAGGGAAACTTCATTTCTTCAAATGATGTTATAATTGTATTTGCTTATTTGTGACCCTGGACCACAAAAAGAGTCATATTTTTTTAAATTGAGATTTATACATCTGAAACTGAATAAATAAGCTTTCCATTGATGTATGCTTTGTTAGGATAGGACAATTGAGGAAAATCACCTTTAAAGTTGGCCAAATGAAGTTCTTAGCAATGCATATTACTAATCAAAAATTAAGTACTGACATATTTAGGGTAGGAAATTTACAAAATATCTTCACGGAACATGATTTTTACTTAATATCCTAATGATTTTTGGCATAAAAGAAAAATCGATAATTTTGAACCATATTTTTGGCTACAAAAGCTATTTGTGACTGGTTTTGTGGTCCAGGGTCACATATAATGTATAATTTGAAGCTGTTGGTAGAGACACTGGAAGTTGTTTTGGAGGTTAGTGCTCTAGTTTGATAAGAAATCAGAAGATTCAATGAAAAAAAATGGTCAGGATTGCGAAAAGCCGTGTTTATGGGACATCTTTAAGAAGAGGGACTGAAAAATAAGAGGGCTTGGTGATTTCATTTAAGAGGTGGAACAAGTTATTACATTTTGATGATAGATTAAAAACACAAACATTTGTGCACCAATGTATCATTCACAATAAGACCATAAACATTTATTAAGAAAGTAAATGGGGTCGATTTTGATTTCATGCTGAAAACACAGCTTAGGAGAGTGAATTATCTTTCAATTCAGCTTTAGTGTTTCAGTCTCTGAAACATGTTGGAATAATTCATCAAGGTAAAGTATGATTTTATTGCATGTCTTGTGCTCCACCTGCTGGCCAGTGAAAATAAATACAAGCCCAACACAGAGGACCTATGTTGGATGGTGTTTAAGCACAAAGCAAATGGAGAAAGATACTTAATAAATGTCTAATTTAAGTCTGTGATAAATTATCATCAAGCACAGCTAAATTAAGCAGAGAAAAATAAATATAGAAACACTAGCACTACAGAGATGCAATAAACTGACTCACGCTGAATCGGGTTGGATAAAGCAGTGAGCAGCGGACAGCAGCCATTTGTTGGAGATGATTGAGGCGCCGCAAACGTGTCCGCTGGTCTTGAAATGTAGACTGACCTGCCACGGCCATTCACCCACATCTGCGTTCTGCCCACCCACAATACGATTGTGCTTGTATGGCCGGAGTCCACAGTCTGAAACCAAATTGCAGGAACGGTTCAAACACAAAGACTTCAAGGAAGACAAACGGAAGGGATGCTGAGATGAGAGGTGATGGGGGTCTCGAACAAGACCAGCAGGGATAAGATCAGAGGGCTAACTGCAAAACTGTTTGCACTGAAAGATGGCGAGTTTCTCGTAACATCTGCTCTGACTCACAGGACTGTCGGCCTTTAGCGAGACTTGAGCAGAATCATAACAAGGCAGATATATGGAGGAACGAACCGAGCTGGCTGATAAAAACACAATGAGGAAGGAAAAAGAAACTAGCAACCCTGAGGCCTATAAAAGAAGAATAATGTCATGTAAGGTTTCATAAAAAAAGCATAATGGTTTTAGGCTCTAATGTGAATTTTTGTGCACTAATTACCACGTTGTTGACGATGCAGCAACTTTTGGAAATTACAATTGTTTTTAAATTCACTGAAACACCAAAAGCTTGTGAAAACACACTGGGAGGCTCATTATCTTCAAATGATTATACAATAAAGACACTAGAGGTGGGTTGTATGACCTAAAGTTCATAATGATAATTGTATTTGCATATATTATTATAATTATGTTCCATATTATAAATCTATGCTGATTTCGAAATAAAACACTAAGTACAATTACAGCAAGTGGATTTTAACAATTAATAAAGGCTGTACATTTTTCTTTTCTATAGTCAATTGCTGTCCCTTTAAATTAATTTTGAAAAGCAGCAATTATGAGGCCAAGCACTAGGCAAGCAAGGCAGCAAGCATCAGAGCAACTGAAACAATGAGTAATTGAAGACATTTTAAGATGATTTTAGTTCATGAATGCAACCATTAGTAATATGATTTAATGGGTTATCACTTTTGACCAATAGGTGGCACTATTAATAAATAGATGTGGTGTATTCCATGTTAGCTGACAATAACACACAAAGTTTGGTGTCAGTATGTCAAAGCTTTGCAGAGATAAAGCCTCAGAGTCATTTTGGCATCATGGCTCAAAATTTGTTGCATTGCTATACAAAAATGGTTTCGTCTATTGACACAAAATCCATAACTCTGTGTCAGCACAGTTTGAAGATGATCTGACTCGATTTTGGTGAAAATTGGACCAAGGGTTGTGGAGAAGTTCGAAAAAGCAGGTTTTCAACACAAATGGCGGACATGAAGTTCGGCCAACTATGGCATAATTAGTATGTATGTTGTTGACATGACCCAAGGAATGTTTTGAGACCTGTTTTATTACAATATGCTAATGCAAACAAAAGTTACTAGCATTTTTGGAAATTTCATAATTAATGGTTAATCAATAGTTTATCACTCTTGACCAATAAGTGGCGCTGTTGTCCACTATATGGCAATGCCAAATTGTTGTGGCATGGTCAGTGTGAGGTGACAATGACACATAGAAGGTTTGATGGCAATGTGTCAAAGCTTTGCAGAGATACAGCCTCAGATGCAGTTTGGCATTTTTTCCAGCAAATTCATGGATGCGTTAAAAGAAAACAGTTTCGTATTTCGACACAAAATCCATAACTGTTTGCCAGCATGGTCTGAGGATGATCCAAAGTCAAATTTGGTGAAAATCAGACCAATAGTCAACAGGAAATTTTATTATAACTTTTGGCCACAAGGTGGTGCTGCCAAGGAGGGCATGATGCCAAAGACACATACTGAGTATCGTAATGATACGGCAATGTGTTCGCAAAATATAGCGTTTTATGACAAAATTCAAAATGGATGACATGGGAAAATTGGGTATGGTTCGACTTGGGCATGATGCACCAAACCTAAAGAGACCGGTTGTGATTTTTGGTCAAACCATTCAGAAGTTATAAGAAAAAGACATTTTTTTTTTTTATATCTTCTGACCACTAGGTGGCACTGCACCAAAACACTGCAGGTAGCCTCAGGTCATGCTTCTTATTACACACACCAAAGTTTGGTCTCAATACACCAAACCATTGCGGAGATATAGCCTCACACATTTTTCGTGCTTTTCGTCAAATTCATTTGTGCGTTATTCGAGAAGAATTTTACTAATCAACTTGAATTCCATAACTTTTTTCCAGCATGGTCTAAAGATGATCTGAGCCAATTTTGGTGAAAATCTGACAAAACGTTTAGGACGAGTTCGGAAAAGTAGGTTTTATGAACTATTAAAAACAGCGAAAAAACTAAACCTTACGATTTTGACATTTTGGTGTCTATTAGACTCGGCATGACTCGGCATTTCCTTTTAGTCTTTATAGTTCAAAAGTTATTAGCATAAACATGAGTGAAAGTTTGGACAAGTGGTGGCGCTACAGAGTTTGAGTTAAAGACTCCAAACTTGCTAAGGTTAATGTTGAGACAGTCCTCTATCTGTGTGCCAAATGACACAACTTTCCCACAAACGGTTCTATGGCCCCCAAATTAATAATTTTAAAAAAACAGCACATTTGCACATTTTAAAGGGAAAATCTCTTTAAGACAGCGTGTTGTTTGTTAAGGGATAAATCTCTGCCATAATCACTATGGCTTTAAATTACTACAAGATGATGATCTATATCTTAATATATTTAAATATCCAATATTTGCTAATAGCGATTCATTAAAAAAAAATGCAGATAACTCATATTGTGTAGATTAATTGTGTTTCCATAATTATAATATAGTTATTTTTGCTGAAAACCACCACGAGTGGTTTTTATATATATATATATATATATATATATATATATATATATATATATATATATATATATATATATATATATATATATATATATATATATATATATATATATATTTTTTTTTTTTTTTTTTTTTTTTTTTTTTACATTTATAGTGGTTTATAATCAACTGGTAATGCCTTTTTATTCAATGGATAATGCAGCAGATTAAATACTTTACAGAAGTACTTCATAAAAGTACATTCATAACAAATAAATGATAAATCTGGTGTCGAGGCAGCTTCACGTTATGCAACACTGAAGCAGAAAATAAAAGACTCCGAACAGCAAATCGAATATAATAGAGATACTTCTAATAGAGATAACTCCTAATTATGATTACATAAACCACATTTGAGATCATTGTAAAACAAACAACTGAAATACCCAACTGAGCACTACAGATAATTATACATTTAGGCAATAGCACATAAGCAGCAGTGCTGTTGTTTGGAATACCAGCACAGCTGTGATTTAATAATAAAAAAAAAAAAGTGTGCAACACACAATCTACAAAAAAACAAAAATGCATTCAAAAACGTGACTTACTGCATCCCTCTTCATCCGATCCATCTGAGCAGTCCGTTTCGCGATCACACTCTGCGTTTACTTTGTTTACACACTGCTTGTCTTTACACTTGAAGGAGAAATCATTGCAGATACCAGGCGCTAAGAGAGGAAGAGAGTATGGAGAAAGTAAAACTTGAAGTAAACAAGGGGAATAAAACATCAAGTGCAGCTTCTTTTCATCACCAAAGACCTACGCCTCGTTCATGGCAATACAAGAGCCAGCGTATTGATCAGGCGTATTGATTGTGGGATAGGTCACTTATCTCTGCTGAGGGATACAAAAACAATGAACAACTCTGAGAAAGAAGGAGTGGGTGGTAAACAAGATTGTAAACAGTAGAATAAAGCAAAAACGTGTGATTTTACTACCGTTTCAGCTCAAGTGCTAAAGCTATTGCTCACAAGTGTCTATTTTGCATATTAAAAGCAAGTTAATTATCACATTAATTAATACTCAATATCCAGTGGAAGATATTAATGTATAACATCTGCAGAAGTGGAGAAACACTTCAAGCCAGCAGAAAATGTTGAAAAATAATCAAAAGTCAAATACAGCTGTCTAATTGAAGTTGCATTTAAAACATCCACAAACATCTTTTTAGTCACTTACTGTGACAACAAATTTTCTATTTTTGCCCAATTTAACTTTTTGACATTAGAGACTTTAAACTACGGGGAACGTAGGGTAGTCCCAATGTCTCACTACAAATGAACATCCAGCACAACATTAGAAAGCACTATATTATGATTAATTTTTTATGATTTTGTGAATAACTCATGACCTGCTTATGTTAATCTCACCATGAAAATGTCTAATGTTTACCTCAAAGAAAAAAGGGACAATATGTTTTGTGAGAAGAAAAAGTATTTTTAGGACCTTTTTTTTTATATTGTAACAATATTTTCATTTTAAGTAAGCACATTCTCCATTAATGTTTAAATAAAAAAAGTCAATCAAACTTTGAGTCATCAAAATGTTTTACATATACAAGTTAGAATTATATTGACTATAACTGTATATGGCCTATAATGACTAATTCAATTTTGTATCCTGTTGTATTTTCTCCACTTTGTCCCATTTCCTTACATTGCACTCTTATTTTATTTTTTTTAATTTAATTTATTTAATTTAATATTTTAAATTTCATGTTAATTTTATAGTTTTTTTTTAATTTCATTGTATTGTTTAATTTAATTTAATATCTTAATTTTATCGAATTAACTTAATTTAATTTTTTATTTTAATTTAATTTATTTAATATTTTACTTTTATATTATTTTATAAGGCAATTAAATTTTATATTTTTATTTTATTTTAAAATTTATTTTCTTCTATTGTTTAATTTAATTTCATTAGTTTAGATTTTATTTGATTGTATATTTTAATTTAATTTAATTTTGTTGTTTATTGTAATTTCATTTTATATTTTCATTATGTAATTAATTTTTATTTTATATATTTTCATATTTTCATATATTTTATTTTTTTTTAATATTTTTTTATGTGTTTTATTTAATTTTAATTTAATTGTATTTAATATTTTTTAAATTTAATTTAATTATGTTTTATTTTAAGTTAATTTCATTAATTTTCTTAAATTTTTTTTTTTTATATATTTATAGCCAAAGTTAAATCCACTCACATTCTTCACAGGAGACCTCATCACTGCCATCAGCACAGTCACTTTTCCCATTGCATATAAATTCTTGTGGGATGCAGGCACCATCCCCGCACCTTTCCTCAGCTCTGCCACAATCTAAGAGGAACAACAAAATGAAACATTTTTAAGTGTCCTTCAATGCCTTTTTGACGTATGCCACAATGAAGTCTTAAATATTCTGAAGTTCTCCACAGTGCAAAGTTCATCTTAAATTTGTGTTTATATAAATTCCAGGAAACAGCTGGTCATGTGACTTCATTAAGGTCCCACATTATGGAGATAAAACACCTGCCACTGCTTTGTCTGTCAGGACTTAGTGTATCCTTAAATAAATTTTGTTTCATTTGAATTAACTTCCTAAAAGGTAAGTGCTGATATAAATAAATAAGTTCATTAAAACATAATAGGAGAAACTCACCACAATGTTCCTCATCACTATTGTCACCACAGTCGTTCACTCTGTCACACACAAAGAACTGAGGCTTACATTGGCCATTATTGCAAGTGAACTGTTCCTCATCACAACCTGAAATACAAAACATTCAACTGAATGTCACCTAAATTTGTCAGATACTAGTACACTGTAAACGAATACAGATTTCCATGCACGTTTACTGGCTATTTGTTAACCGTAAACAGGATGCAAAATTGCCATTCAAATCTGAAGTTAAGAAAGTAAAATTTACATTTGGTTTTGAATTAACCACAACCATGCTTTCATATAACATGTAAACTATTTCCAGAAACATTAGATTAACAGAGGAAGACTTTTCTGCTCATCAAGGCTGCGTTTATTTGATTAAAAATGTGGAAAAAAATACAATACTGTGAAATGTTGCAATTTAAGATTTTCTATTTTTATAAGGTTTTCTATTTGAATATACTTTAAAACAGAATTTATTCCTGTGATGCCAAACTAAATTTTCAGCATCATTACTTCAGTCTTAAGTGTCAAATTATCCTTCAGAAATCATTCTAATATGCAAATTTATTATCAATGTTTGAAACAGTTTTGTTTAATATTTTTTTTTGGAACCTGTGACACTTTTTTCAGGATTCTTGTAAAACAAATAACTGAAATGCTTTCATATAACATGTAAACTATTTCCACAAACATTAGATTAACAGAAGTCTTTTCTGATAAAGGCTGCATTTGATTAAAAATATAGAAAAAAAACTAATATTGTGAAATATTATGGCAATTTAAAACAGAGGTTTTCTGTTTTAATGTACTTTAAAATAGAATTTATTCCTGTGATGCAAAGCTGAATTTTCAGCATCATTACTCCAGTCTTAAGTATCAAATGATTCTTCAAAAATCATAATATGCCATTTATCAATTTTTGAAACAGTGCTGCTTAATATTTTTTCAGGATTCTTTGATGAATAAAATGCTTAAAAGGACAGCATTTATTTAAAATAGAAATCTTTTGTAACAATATACTATACTGTTCAAAGATTTGGATCAGTACATTTTTTCTCTCTTTATTTGTTTGAAAGAAATGAATACTTTTATTCAGCAAGGATGTGTTAAATTGATTAAAAGTGATAGCAAAGACTTATATTGTTAGAAAAGATTTAAATTTTAAATAAATGCTGTTCTTTTAAAAAAAAAAAATATTTATCAAAAAATCCTGAAAAAAGTATCACAGGTTCCAAAAAAATATTAAGCAGCACAACAGTTTCCAACATCAATAATAAATTAGCATATTTTAAATTGCAATAATATTTCATTACTTTTTTTCTGTATTTTTGTTCAAATAATTGGAAATCTGATGAGCATATGCAACTTATTTAAAAAAAAAAACATTAAAAATCTTCCTGATCTCAAATTCAATTCATTCACAATTTTATTAATTTTGAGTGTTTTTTTTCCAAACCCCTTAACTGTGTTTGAATTGCAATTCTGTAAATTCATCTTCCTGTCATTCCGTATCAGGATCCCGTTGGACAGGGCTAATTCAATTCAAAGGTTTAAATTAAATTTTTGCAAAATCCTGACAGGGACGAGACTTACGGCAGTTCTTCTCATCACTCATGTCTTCGCAGTCGTTCCACCCGTCACAGTGTTGCTCTTTCCTGATGCAGAAGCCTGAGGTGCACGCAAACTGACCAGGGCAAGCTGGAGATGAAATTCATGAGGGTGAAAACAGGACGACAGCCAGGACTCGACGCAAACAAGTAGTAAAAGATCATATTCTTTCAAAAGTCATATGTGATCCTGGACCACAAAACCAGTCGTAAGGTTCCATTTTTTTGTAACTGAGATTTATACATCATCTGAAAGCCGATTTGGCGGAGATACAACTATTTGAAAATCTGGAATCTGAGGTTGCAAAAAAATCAAAATATTGAGAAAATCATCTTTAAAGTTGTCCAAATCAAGTTCTTAGCAATTCATATTACTAATCAAAAATTCAAATTTTGATATATTCACAGTAGGAAATTTGCAAAATATCTTCATGCAACATGATCTTTACTTAATATCCTAATGATTTATGGCATTAAAAAAGAAAAATGGATCATTTTGACCCATACAAAATATTTTTGGCTATTGCTACAAATATACCTGTGCTACTTAAGACTGGTTTTGTGGCCCAGGGTCACATATTGAAACTCTGGGCTTACGTACGGTTTACAGGGTCAAAGGCGTTGTAAGTGATCTTGAATCCCTTATCAGTGTAGGATTCATCTGAATGGAACTTCACTTCCAAGGTATTGGTGATGCTAGAGATAACAAGTCTACGTTTCTCCCCACAATACCTTAATAAACAGAGCAAGAACTGTTAATACAACAAAGGCTAAGGAAGCCAACAACAACTACACTAAATGAAAATGAATTGGCAACAGACTACTCCAAATTGGTTTTCAGCTAAATTAACATCAAATCTGTTTGTTAAGCTTCTGCCATTTCATTTCATAGATTGTCAGGAAACTGAGAAGTAAGGATGGCGGAAATCTTTCTGGCTGGCATGACAGGACAGATGACAGAACTTACTTTTTACCCAGCACCTCTATGTAGTCTTTGTGACAGTTGAGAGTGTCCACCCCCGGCTCTTTCACACGGAACATATTGAACTCAATCTTTATTCTTCTGCCAGCAGGAACCTGCAGATTCAACATAATGGTGTTCAGGGTTATTTTCAAAAAGGCATGACTCAATAATAAAATGGCCTAACGATAGAATCGAAACACTTTGCTACTCAAGAGGAGTAGTTCATTCAAATATGAAAGTGTTTTCTTCATTCACTCACTATCATATTGTTCGGATTCAATATTTGAAATACAAAATGAGATGCTCTATATAAAAGTAGTCTACACGTATGCACTATATTCCAAGGGTTCTGAAAACGAGCATTCAAAATTGTAATTATTATTAGCTGAAAAAAATTTAAATAAATAAAATAAAAACTTAAAATTTGCACCTTTAGCCACATGTATACTTAAAATACATACACTGTTTTTGAAGTCTCTTATGCTCAGTAAGGCTGTATTTATTTGATCAAAAATACAGTAAAAACAGTAAAATTGTGAAATATTATTAGAATTTAAAATAACCATTTTCTGTTTGAATATATTTAGAGGTTCAAGCGCATAGCGCTGAAACCCTATTGTAATTGTTAGAATGGTCACGGATGAGCAATCTCCACGTAAAACTGATTGTGCAGACCAAACAGTAAGTCGTAGAGACTTGAAACTGGTAGTACTCTGGTAGTACTCATTCTGCCTATAACGTGACCAAGGCTCACCCCAATCGACCTGACGGGGGCGCTACAGCAATCGAAAGTACAAAATCGCTCATAACTCCTAAACCGTCAGTCGCAGGCTCGTGTCTTATGCCGTTGGAATCCTTGGCTCATGCTGAACAAAAAAAAAAAAGCGCATGCTGTACATCAGATTCGATCGTGTGCCTGGCGAAATTTTTGGGTATTTCACTTTTTTTTTTTTTTTGCAAAACCTACTTATGCAAACTAGTACTAGGATTTTCACCTATTCTGAACCAAAACACTGCAGAAAGATTCTCTGGAGAGTGAATATCAATAATTATCAAAAAAAAGTTGAACTTTCAACTCACCGTTGCAAAGTGACACCAAACTGCTCGGAGCAGGGCGACTTTTGGTAAAATGACTATAACTCCTGAATGGAATGAGATATCTTTGCCAAACTCAGCACACTTAATTAAAAGCTCAAGCTGAGGTCACAGGAAAAAAAAATGCGGAGACTGGCCACTTGGTGGCACTATAAGAGGGGGAAAAAACATAAGAATGGCTATAACTAGGCAACCATTTGACCTATCAACATGAAAATCGCTGTGCATGGTCTTGGTCCGAAGTCGCACAAGTGTCTATGGGGACGTCTGCGTATCTCCAAAAAAAAAAAAAAAAGTGGCTCGGTGGGCCTGTTTGACTCACAGCCCCAAAGGTCTGTGAGAAATTTGAAAGAAATTAGCCACTAGGGGGCGGTATCACAATTTTTGAGGGCGTAAGCGATTGTACATTGCGCGGTTTTTCCGCACATACATGCGATATTCGTATCGTATGATAGAACTCCTCATTCTGAACAACTTTGCCTCTAGAACCACTGCTGTCAATCAAACCGTTTTTTTAAATAATTGAGAAGATATGAAAAACCTACTTCTGCAAACTACTCCTAGGTTTTTCGCTCAGTCTGGAAAAACCACCGCAGTGAAATTCTCTGGACTCTCTACATCAATAATTAAGAAACTGTTGAAATTTACCCTTTTGGAAGCTATAATGGGGTCCTTTAGAAAAGGGGCCTGTCCAAATATACCCAAAAGCCTATAAAGTCTAAATGAACTCAAAACTTCATGAAACCCGCTGAACATATGCAATAGGTGATTCTAAACAAGCATGCAAAGTTTCAGGGCCACAGCTGGTGATATAACAGTCATAAAGGTTATGAAAACATCATATTTCTATGGTAAATCACCTGGATTTGACAAAAATACTTTTTTAATAATTAATTTAGGTGGTTACAGGCTTGCTAAATAAAATGTAATGTCTTTTTCTTTTTGCGCTTAAACGCCTACAGAGCTTGAACCCCGGTAATCGCATAGTCACATGATCCTTCAGAAATCATTCTAATATGCTGATCTGCAGCTCAAGAATCATTTCTTATTATTAATGTTGAAAACTGTTGTTATGCTTAACATTTTCTTCTTAATATTTGTGTGTGAACTGTGATACATTTTTCAAGGTTCTTTGATTCACAGAAACTTCAAAAGAACCAGAATTTGAAATGTATAAAGAAATATGTAATAACATAGTCTTTACTCTCACTTTTGATCAATTTTATGCAGCCTTACTGAAATTACATTCTGCTTTGCTTTTGTGTTCCAGTGAAGAAAAATAAAAAGAAAATAAAAGAAAGAACACATATTTAAAAAAATAAAGAAGTACTGAAAAATCCCTTTAATTTCAAAACACGATTTCTCTCTTGGTAAGTGAAATGGTCATGTGAGGCTTACATTGATGTTCCAGTTGCAGTCCACCAAAGGAGGATAGAAACTAGGAAAATGTGGAGAGATGAAATGTCCAGTGAGACCAGTCAGAGATGATCCACAGCTCCCAGCTAGAAATTAATTTGGAGTGGCGAAATGAATGGAAAACACATTAGGAAACTGGCATGGAACACGTTCTAGTCCAATTCAACCTTCTTTAACAAGTTTCACAGCAGACACTGCAAGTGTCTACAACGACAACTTGAATGATGACTGATAAAATTCTAAAGCATTTGTACAGAACATTCACTGACTTACCAGGAATAGTGGGAATGGCATTGTAAACTGCTTTGAATCCTGGTTTCCTGACCGTATCTGTGATCAGGTTGACGAGCATGATGTTACCAGAAGAAACTACCTCAAGAGGATTTGTAGGAGGTCGAAGTCCACACTGTCTGCGATGGAAAGATGCAAGAGTGTTAGAACTGTGGCAACTAATATTGACTGGATGAAAATCTGTGTAGTGTGTATTATCAGTATGCTTGTTCCTAAGGATAAAGGCGATATAATTGTGTTTATCTGATGCAAGTGCATTTTGTCAGTGTTTAGGAATACATAAGTCTGTAGATGTCCTCCAACCTAAAAGGACTATGGACTAAAAACTGGATTTTTGTGACTCTTTAAGATCATAAATTCAGTCAAGGATGTCCAAACTTTGACTGGTAGTGTGAAACTACATGACAGGCAAAGTCAAATGGGTATATCGAGTTAAGAAGCCTCACGACAGACAGAGAGAGAGAGCGAGAAAGAGAGACACCTGGGGCGTAACAACATTATTAAGAACTGTATGGCTGTGATGCACAGAAACTCTGTGTCACCTTGGAAACTGGGCAGCAGCTGAGTGGTGGTGTGAGAATTATGTTCAGAGCCCACTGGCTTCAAAATACAGTTTGCGACCTGTACACTTCAGGTGATTTGTTACATAGCATAACTAAATCAAGAAACTAAAAGAAAAACAAGTGCTCCTTTACTAAAGTCTGTCATCACCCAGTGATAAGGTGACTAAAGCTAGGCATGTATCTGAGAGGTGCTAGAGAGGGGTCTTAACAAGCCAATCTTCAGCAAGAAGCCTGAGGCCAACCGTGAAAAATTAAATTGAATTGAAAAGTCATGTAACCAGTGCCGATGAGAGAGCTTCGTCCTTGAAGTTTAGAAGGTAGAGCTGCAATAGGATATTACACATATCCTAGACAGTGCCGGTCTTCTTTTTTTTTTTTTTTTTTTTTTAAAGAAAATGAATGAATATTTTTATTAATTAAGGTTTTATTAAATGAATCAAAAATGACAATAAAGACTTTTATATTGTTACAAAAGATTTATATTTAAAATAAATGCTGTTCTTTTGAACTCTCTATTCATTAATTCTAAAAACGCATCACAGATTTGGCAAAAATATCAGCAGCATAACTATTTCCAATTTTGATAATAAAAACGTTTCTTGAGTGGCAAATCAGCATATTAGAATGATTTCTGAAGGATCATGTGACAGTAAAGACTGGAGTAATGATGCTGAATATTCAGCTTTGCATCACAGGAATAAAATACATTTTAAAATATATTCTAATAGAAAATGGTTATTTTAAATTCTAATAATATTTCACAATATTACTGTTTTTACTGTATTTTTGATCAAATAAATGCAGCCTTGGTGAGTATAAGAGATAAAAAAAAAAAAAAAATTGGTTGTATGCAGAGATTACAGCACATGCTAATTTGAAGTCATTTGTTTTTAAGAAAGGAAAATTGCTTTATATTCCTTAATAAACTAGAGAGAGGTTTGTATGGTATTCATGTGCTACCAATAGAGCATAACTGTTTTTTTTAACTAATAATATTCCTTTAAACATGACTGTATGATAAAACCTAAATGACACAAATAGGGCTGTCAAACAATTAATCACGCTTAATAGCATACAAAATAAAAGTTTGAGTTTGCCTAATATATGTGTGTGTACTGTGTTATTATGTATATATAAATACAAACACGTTCATGTATATATTTAAGAAATATTTACAAGTATATGTATTTATTTATATTTTTATATAATTTATATTATATATAAACTAAAAATATTTTGTACATAACATATTTCTCTTAAATATATACATTAATTTGTGTGCATACATAATAATTACATGCAGTACACACACATATATTAGGCAAACTTAAACTTTTATTTTGTATGCGATTAATCAAGATTAATTGTTTGACAGGCCTAGACACAAAGTCAAATCTGAGATTTGAAAGTCGTCATGTACTTACCTTGTGATAGCATACGTGCTGTCAGGGCTGAGAGAGTCATAGATGGCTACGTAGTCATTGTTACAGTTATCCTCTATGTGGAAGGTCCTGAACTTGACAATGATGGCGTGGCCTTTAGGAGCGCGGATCTGCCACTGGCATCGGGAATGAGCTGGGTATGTCCTAGGGTGTTCAGGAGACGTAAATTCTTTGCTGGTGGTTTCAGCTGTGAGACTGTAAAAGCATTTCTCTGACAATAGAAGGAGGAAAAATAGAAAGATCGGATCTTATCACATTCTGGTAAATGCATTCAAACTAGCTCAAGTGCTCAACGAATACATCAGATGAGTGCTTGCATAGTTTCACTTGCATAAATGAGCAGTATAAAGCAGATGCAGATTGCACAATGCATTGGTTTTGATGGAATATGATCTATTTGTGTTTTTAAAGGGATGGTTCACCCCAAAATGAAAATTCTCACAATTTGACTCAAAATGGCATGAGGGTGAGTGACAGTGTGAAAAACGGTGTGAGTGTTAGAACATTGAGGGTGCAAGAATAATGGCTGTGCAGCAAGTATAAGAAGCACTAAAGATCCTTAGCGCTCACAAAGCTTTTCTTCCCTGTTGTGACGTATATCAGAATGAAATGGTTTAGAAAAAAAAAAATGAAAAGTGAAAAAAAAATTGAATTAAATGTTAAATAAAAGATTAATTAAAAATTAAATGTTTTGAAATCATTGATTTGCTGTTGATTATTGTTGCCACATCCAAGTACCCCAGGCCATCTTTAACTTTAAGTCTCACTACAGCAGCTCTAAACAAACTGAAACTGTTTTTATTTAAAGGGATGCTATTATGCTTTTTCACTTTTTGAATTTTAGTTAGTGTGTGGTGTGTATCTTTGGGCGTAAAAAAGATCTACAAAGTTACAAAACTCAAAGTCCACTCCAAAGGGAGATATTTTGTTTTTAAAAAAAATCTCTTTCCAAGAACTACAACAAATGGCTCATTTGGACTACAGCGTTTGTTTTCCGCATGCAATGATGTCACAACGCAGTCCATTAGAATATCATTAAATTAAATCCTGCCTCCAGAAATTCAAATTGTTGGGGGTTGGGTAGGGACGAGGTGGGGGATTAGCCAAACTTTTCTTGCAATGCAGCACGGAGAGCCACTTCAATGATCCGCAGCGCGGCAGGTATGAACAACACAATTGACTAGAGTGGCTGCTTCAGAGCGGTAACGCACCACAGACGTGTACAGTACAGGGGGTCGAAACACATGCCGAAGCCACGATCTACTCCGGTTGCCGTGTCGGAGCCGCAACACGCCACAGATGTGTGCAGTGTGTGGTAAGAGATTTTTTTCATCATACAGTGTAGATAGCTTCACTTATAATGCGAGTGTTTTTTAACATGCATAAACTTGCACTAGAATAGACTAGGCTGATCAGTGATAATGTTTTTTCATAATGTTAGGCTGCTTTTAGCGTTATGCTGGAGCTGGTTTTGGGCAATGAAACAAAGTATGTAAAATAATTAAATTAGCATGATAATATCATGAATCGGCAATCTCGCAGGCAGAGGATAGGACTCAACACTACTGTAGCGTATTATTTACTCGCCCTCCATTTATCCTAGGTGTATCCACCTTATTTTTCAATGCGGAAGTAAGCTGTTTTCTGGTAATGTGTTAGACAACCGTTTCATAATCCGCCAACGGGAAATAATGAGAAGAATATCGAAGTACAGCAAATGGTAAAACAGTTTGCAAAACTTCGGAATCGACTCTCGATTCCCAACGCCTCGGAGTCGATTCTTTTTGGAACCGACTCCCAGCCCTAGGTATTTGTGCCAGGCTGGGGAGAAAGGTATGGTAATAATGTAAATTATGTGAAAAATAATGAATAGCAAATTAAATCATAAAATACTAAAATAATTTAAAAAAATAAAAACAATCAAAATAAAATAAAACCTGCATGTGACCAGTAGCCCAGAGAACTGTAAATATGCCAATTTGCTGTTAAATTATTAACTCTCAGGTTATTTATTTATTTTTGGGTCAAACATTTTGGGAATGCCTGGTCTCAAATAAGGAAAGCCTACAAATTTAGTCATTCAATTTTTATGAAAGATTACAAGCCAAGCATTTAATTGAAGTAAAAAGTGTCTTTTCTGCTTTTATGTTGCCATAAGAAACTGCAGTGCACTTTGGTTTAATGCAGATAATTTAGACATTTGTACAAAGGTGCTGTTGAAGAGCTGTACCAATGCTGAAAAACAGGTTTTTGAGATCCCTGTGCTGTTGTGCACAGCAAGGTAAGTGGAAGGGAAAGCAAGCGAGAGATAGAGCGAGCGGGAGATGGAGGCGGGCAGGCATTTTTCAGTGAGTGACAGGAGAGAGCACGGCAATCCAGGTGGAAAATTACAGTGCAGCGGTGACTGAAATGGGACACACTTTACTCACTGGATCTGGGGTCCCTGGCCATCCGAGGGTCTGTGGCTGTAGAGAGAGAGAGAAAATGATGCATGCTGTACTTTTTTCACTCCTCTTTCCTTCCATTTTCCAAAGGCCTGTCAGACATTCTGTTCCTCCTCCTCCACCCTTCACCTTGACTCCGACGTTCACAAATACCAGTCTCTCACCTCACTACAGCGACATGAGTCTCCGTACAGAGATATCATTTTAAGCAGGGCACTGAGGTGTCACTCAGGCCTGCTGCTATCGTGTATATAATGCAAATGGGAACCGGAGAAGGACAGTGAGTTACAGTTTTTTGCAAAAACACATTTCTGCAAGTCCCTACCGTTATCAACAAAGTTATTAAAAAGCATCAGTGCCCCAAAGGAGCCATTTCATACATTTTTAATCATTGTTTTTGTCATTTATATACATGCTAGTCATTGCATTTTGCTACAGAAACAGTCATAATGTTGTTTTTCAATATAATCTTCCTTTGCTCATCCTAATTACTGCATTGTGACTGTAGAGCAAATATGCTCGCTCTTTATAATTAGCAATCATCTTACATGAAGCAGTGATGTTGCTGGCAGTGACTGCCACGTTCCCGACTCGTTTGCCCTCCTGTCGAAAACTCCTCCGCAGAGCCTCGACCACACGCTCCTCTGTCAGCTCTGGGACGAGCTCTTGGTCCATCTCAGGAATGTCAAATTGAGACCAATGATATGCTAAGGTTCCTTCACTGCAGATGCAAAGTAGACACACAGTATTACTGAAAGAATGCACAACCTAATTTTTGTGGTACTTGCTCATGCATAATGCTAGATGCTAAGGTGTTTTGTACGGTTTCAAGCTAGTGCTAGGAGGTCTAGATTGTTTCTTACTGACCCAAATCAAAAAAGAGCCCATTATGTATGATACTCTGATTCAGCGTAATGGATTTTCGCTCTGTTTTTACGCTCCCCCAACCCTCAGCATGAGCAGTAGTAATAGTTGAACTGGAAATTAACAATTTGTATTCTATTAAGGTGATTTTTTTTAACCCAGATTCTATGAGACTTGCAATTTATCTCCATCAGCCGAACCACTAAGCATTAAAATCAAGACATAAAGAATGTTCTATTCTTTAATTTAAAAACTATTCGATTTAGAGAGCGTGCTTTAAATTTAGCTTTGTCTCTGAATCAGGGGTCTGTAGTTCAGCTGTACCTGAAGGCAGTGATGACAGACTTGGTATAGTATTTGGAAAGAAGAGGATCTCTGGAGAATGTATCATTCATCTAAACAAAAAAACAATTGATTATTTTTTAACACATTTATCGTCAACTTTAGGCATCAGCAATACAGCAATTAACACATTTTCACCTCAAACTAAATTAAATTCACATTTATTTTTATTGCCTTTTCATAGTACACATTATTTTAAAGTAGAAACTGCTTACAATTATGCAGAAAATTACATACATACATGGCCAAAAATATCTGCACCCTTGCAATTCTGTCAGAAAATACAACCCTTCTCTCAGAAAATTGTTGCAGTTGCAAATGTTTTGGTACTCGCATGTTTATTTTTTCTGGTCTGCATTGGAACAACACAAAAAAACAGAGAAGAAAAGCCAAATCTGATACAATTCCACACAGACCCCAAATAATGCACTGGACAAAATTATTGGCACCCTTAACTTAATATTTGGTAGCACCCCCTTTGGAAAAAATAACTGAAATCAGTCGCTTCCTGTAACCATGAATTTTTTTTCTTACACCTCTCTACTGGAATTTTGGACCACTCTTCTTCTGCAAACTGCTCCAGGTTATTCAGATTTGAAGGATGCCTTCTCCCAACTGCTGTTTTGAGACCTGCAGGTGATCTATGGGATTCAGATCTGGACATTTCTGAACTCTCCCATTCTTTGTTTGTAACCATTTCTGAGTGCTTCTGAAGTGTGTTTCAGGTCATTGTCCTGCTGGAAGACCCATGACCTCTGGTGGAGACGCAGCTTTCTGACACTGGCCACTACGTTGCGCCCCAAAATTCTTTGGTACTCAGATTTCATGATACCGTTCACACAGTCAAGGCATCCAGTGCCAGAAGCAGCAAAGCAACCCCAAAACATCTTTGAACCTCCACCATGTTTAACTGTAGGGACTGTGTTCTTTTCTTTGAAGGCCTCATTTCTTTTTATGTAAACAGTGCCATGACGTCTTTTACCAAAAAGCTCTACTTTTGTCTCATCTGTCCACAGTACATTCTCCCAGAAGGACTGTGGTTTTGTCACATGTTTTGGCAAACTCCAGTCTTGCTTTTTTATGCAAGTGTCAGCAGTGGTCTCCTACCATAGCGTCCCTTTTCATTCAGATGGCGACGGATGGTGCGAGCTGACACTGTTGTACCCTGTGTCTGCAGATCAGCTTGAATTTGTTTGGAAGTTAATCGGGGTACTTTGTCCACATCGTTGTAATTTTTCATTAATTTTGCTCTTCTGTCCACATCCAGGGAGGTTAGCTACAGTGCCATGGGCTGTAGAACTCTTGATGATATTGTGCACAGTGGACACAGGAACATTAAGATCTCTGGAGATGGACTTTGGAGATGGAGCTTTGAGATTGTCCATGTTTTTCCATATTTTTTTCTCTCAAATCCACAGACAAGTCAACTTTTGAGTCAACTTTTCTCCATTTTACCTGGTTGCAAGTGTGATTACTATATTGCCCACACCTGTTACTTGCCACAGGTGTGTCTAAATACAAATTATATGAGCATCACATGCTTGAAAAGCAATTATTCCTTACAATTTTGCCAAGGTGCCAATAATTTTGTCCAGTCCATTTTTGAGTTCTGTGTGAAATTTGATTAAGTTTGACTTTTCTTCTCTGTTTTTTGGGTTGTTGCAGTGCAAACAAAAACAATAAACATGTGAATACCAAAACATTTGCAATTGGAACAATTTTCTGACAGAAGTTTGCATTTTCTGACAGAATTGCAAGGGTGCTGATATTTTTGGCCGTGACTTCATATATATATATATATATATATATATATATAAAAAACTTCAGATGTACTTAGAGGGTTTTGCATCTGAACCCTTCATATTATATATTAAGATGAATTCTGAATACTGATAGTCCTAAAATAGGTTGTTCTTTTTTATTTGATTTAACAATAAAATATATGACATGATGTGTGATAATCTGTAATTTGACTGTCACCTAATGAGTCAATGGGACAATAGGTAGTTGTTTGTTTGAAGCAGGCATAGCTAACGAGTCCCATCTTGTGATTTTCAGCGTGATTGTCATGAAATACAGATCTGATGAGCCTGTCAGGTACTGTAGATTGCTATAAACTAAATTAAACAGTAATGGGTCTGTTACAAACACACTATACATCCCTGCCTGTTGAGTCTACGGAAGTTAATGATTATGTGCATCATAGATAGACAGTGAGGACTAACCAAAACATATTGACTGCCTTGTCTAAAAAAAAGTCAGTAACTTTGTCATTGTTCTTTGAAAATGAATATACCATGATGGAAAACAGCAACAAGCTGTGTACGAGTATAAAAAATGGACACTTTATCATTATATAAGAGGCAGCTTATTTTCTTTCAGCTCTACAGTTGACAATCTAGCTTATATTGTATTCCAACAATATGTGTACATGCCCTTTTTTGACTTGTGTCCCACTTTAAAGGATTCTTCATGACATCTTTGGAGTGTGAAGACACTTAAACGACTTTAAAAGCTTTAGTACAGTAATTGAAGTCTCAAAAGGAAGTCAAGGTCACCAGAACACTGACAACATCCCCAGCAAAGAAAAGTCTGAGAGCAACAAAAGCACTCACAATTCCTTCCAATTCTCTTGCCACTTCTCGGAATTCTGCACTTTCGGGATTCTCGTATACTGGGCTGTACACTGGTTTGAGAAGCTTAATTTGTCCGCTGTAAACCAGTGTGGATGGGCTGGGTTCATAAATGGTGGACGTATTTAACAATTCTTTGCTCCTGACTGAGAGAGGGAAAGATGTTATTAATTATTAACAATAGGAACTGTACTACTGTTCAAAAGTTTGGGGTCAGTGCATTATATTATACATATATATATATATATATATATATATATATATATATATATATATATATATATATATAATATATTATATTATATTATATTATATTATATATATATATATATATATATATATATATATATATATATATATATAGGTGGTGTCCAAATTAGCGTGTTAATGCAGGCGATTAATTTTTCATTTTATTTTTTTCAGTTTTTGTTCAGACGTGCGCTCCAACATCACCTCAGCACCAGGCGTGAATCAAACGAGCACGGAAACGGTACCGGTGAGGAGGAGCTTCAGTAGAACATCAGTGAACTGTGGTCAGATGAGATGTTGTCTCGTCATATGCCAGTAAAAACAAATCTTCCAGCCCTGTCAGCCATAATTCGGTGCTCATAGCAGCAAATATGCCGGTGCGTGCTGTATTAGGCTAGAGCCTATTAAAGTGCTATATCATATACAAAACTCAAATGAAACTATGAGTATCTAGTTAGTCATAGTTATGTCGTCAGTTAAGTCATGAAGTTACAAAAAAGGCGACTAAAGCTGCCTTAAAACTGTGCATGTAAGTGTTTATTATTTAAGAGTCACTTTTAAAGCAGGGTCAGATTCGCTTCAAGTTCAGCAGTGGCAGCTTTTAAAGTAACAGCAGCCAAAATATCCTAATAACCAGCTGCTGTGATGTCTGTTAATCAAAGAACAAAATTAAAAAAAAATTAAAAAAAAGAGGAAATCAATAACTTCTGTAGTTTTAAGCTTTATCTTTTATTTAATTTAGAATTTAGTGTTCGATAGCTTTATTAAATTTAGTTATATTTTCTTGAAGAGCACCGGTATGGCAGTTAATGAGTTTATGTGAAGATTCTTTTAAGATCACTTAAATTACAAATAAATGTTAAATTGAAAGCTCTCAATTATACTGTAATGTTGAATGGCTATAGTCAGTGGTTAAATATTAGGAAAAAAAAATGTATAGAGACATCAGTTGGTATCAGTGATACTTGCCTTCAGTCATAAAAAAAAAACATGGCATTAAACAAATCAAAAATATACTTCTTTCATGTTGTTTGTACATTAATTTATGAGATATATATTAGAGATATATATATAGAGATATATACATATATACACATTTTTTTTTATGTAACGTAAATGATGTCTCTTACTGAAATATGTAGTAGACAACCCATGAAAGACTTACATTATTTTTAAAAATCCACATCGTTTCAAGTGTATTTTGGACTATGGAGGTGCCATTATTTCAGTGATGTATGTTTGCACTCAGTGAGCTACTGGATTATATCCATCACCACTTGTTTGCTTTTTTTAAGTAGCTGTGGTGATCATATCAGTATTTAATCAGTATTGAGTTGTGGTAAAAATAGCAACAGGTAGCGACAGTAGCTCACCGAGTGCAACCATTTGATGTCATCAAAATAATGGTGCCCCTCATAATCCAAAATATGTCAAAATAATGAGGTTTTTTTAAATAACAAATCTTACATATTTCAGTAAGACACATCATTTACATTATATTAAGCCAAACACGTCTTATTACCTGGTGTTCACTTTAAAATACATTAAAATAGAAAAGTTATTGTAAATTGTAATAATATTCCACAAGATTACATTTTTATTGTATTTTTAATTAGATAAATGCAGCTTTGGTGAGCATAAGAGACCCCAAATGATTAAACGGTAGTGAAACTGTGCAACCTTCATCATTTAAGAGCAAGTTAGAGACAATTGGTGAATTTTTGTACCAACGAAGAGCCACACAAGAAATCCGACCACTGCAGCCACTACCAGCAGGGCAATGATGACCCCCGCGGCAATGCCTATCTTCCGCGATTTTCCTGCCATCTTCTGTTGATTCGTCATTAAGGTGACATTCTCATGACGCCCGTTCCCTCCCTGAAACAGAAATGAAAAATATCTTGTGATTGTGTCCTTAAAAAGTACTATACAACTTTAGTTTCTTTGGCAAGCAAATGTTTCAATAAAGCACCTTTAAAATGAATCATGAATTCAGTTGGTTTTATTTATGCATTTAAAAACTGGAAAATGAATTCACATTAATTCAGGTTTCTTTAGGTTTAAGAAATAACCACTTTTCCTGGACATTTTTGTTTTATTGAAAAGAGCAGCATGAATATGTTCCAAATTTCTTTTTGTGTTCTTTCTGTGTAACGTCTGCTCTACAGAACAAAACCAGTGCGCTGTATACGTTAGTTGCTTTGGTTCGGGAACATGCAAGCACTAATACATTAAACCTTAAATGACATTAAATGTTAATAGGAACCACCACACTTATGAGAAAAATGAATGAAAGTAGCCTCTGGATACGCAGTATCTGTGAGAATATTTAACGCAAACCAGCCACTAATGAAAACTATATTTCAGTACCACTTAGTTTTATTTGATCCCACACCATTTAGGCCTTAACTTGTTGCAAATTATGCATGAGCAGGCAAAGTATGTGGCCTACCCACCATAACCACTTCCCAAACTGCTCAGGAAGTGCTGAAAGACAAGTGCTGAAAGATAAACCAAAAACAGACATATACCCAAGCTTCTCACATGTGTGACTACAAGTCCCACAAATACTGAACATACTGTATGTGAAATTAAGCACATAATTTTAAATGTTGACATGCACTGGTGTGAAATGCATCAACAAAGGCTCAGACTGGTTTCAGTGGCCTGTATGTTACAGCATCAAAACTAGTTAGTCCTGTTTTAGTGACCTTAAACACACAAACAGTGACAGTTATATGACATAGTAAGTCATCCAACAGACTATTAAACAGTTTGCATGTCTGTCTTTAAAGTGCAGGTGTGTGAGCTAATTAGGAAATATGTGTAAAATTGGATGAACATCCTGAAGATCCTTCCAGAAGGAGATCTCTGCTGGCTTGTTATGATGGAAAGTAAATATGTTATAGCTTTTAGCTCAAAAGTTGCCCACAGTGCTCCCTGAGTCAACATGAAATGCCATTCACACTGCATTTCCTTGTGACACAGCACAGTAAAACAGCATATTAAAGAAGAAAGCAAATGTAGGGTGGGATTTTATCTGTCGGTAATTGATTGGATGTACACACTTCAAGGCGTCTGTATCGTCTATATATTCTGGTTCAAACAAGAAAAGCTGGGCAAAAAATTGCAAGTCATTGTCTCTGTCGAAATCTTCAGACATGTTTACGAAGCCTGTTTTATGTACAGTGTGCGTCTTCCTCTGTTTGTAAACAAAGAGCAGCACATCTGGGTTCAATGGCTCCTGCGTCATCAGCACCACACACGTGCGCTGTGGTACTTTGCTCAACACTCAGCAAAGACTGACACGGAAGAGAAAAAAAAAAATGTTGAATAAAGTCACTGTTTTTGTTTTCTTTGAGCACAAACAGCATTGAACGAAAGTCTTACGGGTTTGGGAAGACATGAGGACGAGTAATTAATGACAGAATTCTTATTTTTGGGTGAACTAACCCTTAAAAAAATAAAGGTACTTTATAGGTGTCTACATGGTTCCATGAAAAACCTTTAACCTTAACAAAATGTTCTTTATAAATATTTATTCACTGAAAGGTTTCTTGGGGAATCCATAATGGTTCTTACAAGCTTAAATATAAAGGTTCTTTATTGGCATTGATGGATCCCTGAAGAACCTTTAACATCCATTGAACCTTTTCACTGGAACAAAATGTTCTTTAGAGTGGAAAAGGTTCTTTAGATAGTTAAAATGTTTTTTTTTTTACACTAAGAAAAAAACAACTTTTTAGAACTGACTGCTGAAAGGTTCTTTGAGGAGCCAAAAATGGTTCTTCTATCACCTTGCTACGAATACCCCCTTTCGGAACTTTTATTTTTAAAAGTGTAACATCCACTGAATATTTGGATTCCATAAAAGGTTCTTTATAGCAAAAAAAGTAATTAAAATGTTCTTTGAATTCTTTTAAGAACTGTTCACTGACAGGTTCTTTGAGGAACCTATAACATCACAACACAATATCAGCTACCTGTTTTAATATGTGACCCTGGACCACAAAACCAGTCTTAAGCATCATGGGTATAATTATTGCAATAGCCAAAAATACATTGTATGGGTCAAAATGATCGATTTTGTCGATATGCCAAAAATTATTAGGATATTAAGCAAAGATCATGTCCCATGAAGATATGTTGTAAATTTCCTACCGTAAATCTATCAAAACTTAATTTTTGATTAGTAATATGCATTGCTAAGAACTTCATTTGAACAACTTTAAGGGCAACTTTCTCAATATTTTATTTATTTATTTATTTTTTTTTTTTTGCACCATCGGATTCCAGATTTTATCTCTGCCAAATATTGTCCTATCCTAAAAAACCATACATCAATTGAAAGCGTATTTATTCCGCTTTTTATTCAGGTTTTTATTATACTGATAGCACAGATGTCAACATTTGGTGGTTAAAATATCCATGTGAGGTCTCTCAAAGTTTTTAAAGCATTTTATTTTTTATTTTTAGTACATGATTTTCCATAGTCTGGTAAGTGCTATTTTCAGGCTTGTCACATCCCTAACAGTACATATTCCTCATAAATAAACACAACAAAATTAAAATAAAGTAACAATTATATGTTCTGTGAAGAGCCATCACTTCTCTATTTGTTGGGTATTATTGCGTCTGATTTGTGCATTTCAATTCACAGAAATCCTACAAACTATGTAGTCTCTCAAAAACGGTGTCCTTTTTTGTCACATCCATTTTGTCACATTTCCTTTTTTTAACATAGAAAACTTGTGCACAGACTGATATTTTTCTGATGTTTAGACTCTGTCAACAAGGGTTTATTAAAATATATACTGATGTTTCGGTGTACTGGTAACACATACATTCCCTAAGCATTTATATGTCACATCAATAACGCTGGAATTACCCAATACTGGATATATATTGGTCAGTATTTAATTGTGCATGCACATTTAGCTTATTTTTAAAATTTTAAACAAAAGTTAATATTTTAAACAATTAATAACTTTATAACATTGTAAATGCAAACTTTAGTAAATCTAAAATTGAATACCCATTTTTCATACTGTACACTATAATTCTGCTATGCCTAAATTCACTTGCGATGTATTGATCGACTGACTGATTGAGGATACATAGTAGCTACACTGCAGAAACTGCTTGAATGTGTGTGTGCAAAACAGCAAATAACAGACTAAACCACTTTATTTCAGAGGTCTGTGTTTGAGAAAGGTTCAATTTACGGCTTGATTTTGCAAGATGCGGTTAGGGAACTGCTCTGAGAAATCTGGATAAGTTGTATACGCAGAATCCCCAAAGGAAGCAAAGGTACTAAATAACAACACTGACAGACATCCACAGTCAGGCGTTTAAGGAACCAATATGCCTCTTCTCTCATTTTCTCCTTTCTTCTCCACACACTGTTGACTCCACAAGAAAAAAAAAAAAAAATGCTCTAATTGACAATAAATCAGCTGTTCCCCACCGCAGCGGTATCATACTCTAGCTAAACTGGGACTGTGGAATGAGCCAAAGCCTTGGTACAGTGCACGTTTTGAACTAAAAGCGCATACACACACTATAAGGAAAGGGTTTGCAATTAAAAAGTGGTTAGAAATCTTAGCGTCTACACCCTGGGAGAAGAGGAATCAGAGGATCATTAGGGAGCTAGAATCACATTGGTATTAAATCAATTTGTCAGACATGCAAACCTCCCTTTTAAGATCCGGGCCTGATTACAACAGCGAGTGCGATAACTCATCGCAATTAAAGCCATTCTTACTGTAGGCCGCCTGGCACTCAACCTGCCTAAATTGGAATTTTTTAATAGCCATCATGGCATAAGATTAAGAGAATCATCGGGGAACGTGGGTCACTTGCTGCTGTGGGCTTCTGTTATCACTCATCCTGATCACAGCCTAATAACAGCATTACACACCGTGATTCTACACATAACCCTCTGCAAAACACCATACTGAAGACATATCACTCTCAGTAAGAGCCATCAGCAAAACAGTAGTGTCTCTTTCTCACTTTTATCAGCCAGGGTAGACAAATCTAATTAGACGCTCCTCCACAGGTGTAATCCGCATAAAGCCAGTGTGTGTTCTTTCTCTGAACTGAGGATTGCTTAGAAAATAGAGTGATAACACTGTAATTAAAAATTAAGGTATGGATGAAGCATTTCAGTGCAATAAACAAAAGCAAAATAACACTTAAATGTCAGAGACTTTCCATTTGATTTCAGTTATTTTACCTGTGCAAAAAGTCCATTATTAGGGGTTCAAGCGCATAGCGCTGAAACCCTATTGTAATTGTTAGAATGGTCACGGATCAGCGATCTCTGCATAAAACTGATTGTGCAGACCAAACCGTAAGTCGTAGAGACTTGAAACTTGGAGGGATGGTGGTACTCACACCGCCTATACTGTGACCAAGGTTCGCCAAATTGGCCTGACGGGGGCGCTATAGCGATCAAAAGTATGAATTTGCTTAATTAACAATAATTAACAATAATTAACAAAAAAAGTTGAACTTTCGTCTCACTGTCACAAAGCGATGTCAAAACGTTAGAAAGTGGCTGGACCACTTTTAGTAAAATGCCTATAACTCCTAAATAAGATATCTCTGCCAAACTCAGAACAATTATGTAAGAGCTCAATCTGAGGTCACATGAGAAAAAGAAAAAAAACAAAAAAAAAAAATGCAGAGCCTGGCAACTTGGTGGCACTATAAGAGGGAAAAAACATAAAAATGGCTATAACTGTGCATCCATTTGTCCTATCAACATGAAAATCATTGTGTACGATCTTGGTTTGAAGCGTCACAAGTGTTTATAAGGACTTTGCGTATCTCAAAAAACACGTCCGCCATTGGTCTATGAATTCTGAGCACCTGTTAGACAAGGGTAACGAAGGCCGGAAGAAAACTCAGTGGGCCTGTTCAACTCATGGCCCCAAAGGTCTGAGAGAAATTTGAAAGAAATCGGCCAAACGGGGGCTACATGGCATTCTTCAAGGTTGTAAACGATTGTACATCATGCAGTTTTTAGCTCATATGCGCATTTCGGACAACTTTGCCTCTAGAACCACTGCTGTCAATCAAATCGTTTGTTAAATGATTGAGAAGATGTCAAAAATCTACTTTTGAGAACTAATCCTAGTTTTTTTCTCAATCTGAAAAAAAAAAAAAAAAAAAAAAAAAAAAAACACTGCAGTATAATTCTCTGAACTCTCTAGGTGAATAATTATCAAAAAAAAAAAAGTTAAAATTTACCCTTTGGAAGGCTATAATGGGGCCGTTTAGAAAAGGGACTTATCCAAATGTACCCAAAATCCTATAAATCCTAAAGGAAAACTCAAAACTTTACGAAACCTGCTGAGCACATGCAACTGGTGATTCTAAACAAGTATGCAAAGTTTTGAGGAGAGTGGACCACAGCTGGCGCTATAAGTCATAACTGTTAAAAAACAATATTTCTTTTGTAAATTATCTGGATTTGCCAAAAAATGCTTTTTAAATAATTGATTCAGGTGGTTACAAGCTTGCTAAATAAATGTCTCTTTTCATACGTGCTTAAATGCCTTGAAGCGCTTGATCCCCTGTAATCGCTGTATTTGTTATCATATTATTTTAATTTATTATCAGTATCATAAAGCACTTTGTTATTTTTCTCATTATCTACCTATAGTTGATTTAGAAGTCATTGCACGTTCACTGAAAATAGTTGCAAAATGAGGTGGATAAAGACAGATCCACTGTTCCCACTCTGGTTGACCTATAAACTAGACAGAAATAATGTTTCTAATAGATATTTCCCATGCTTTTCCAATAAATGTTATTAAAAAGCCAAGCTGCTTTTTACTTAAGCCGTCCCCTAGGGAAAGATAAATGAGACAGAGGTAAAATTAATACTCGCAATTATATTTCAGGATGTCTTCTATCACTAAAATTAGATGAAAACGTCTATATCATGGGGCAATAGAAACATAAAATACATGGAAAATGGTCCCAGTGACACAACTTGCTCTAAATTAGAATTAAGTGATCTCATGTTGAAGCAATCAATGGGGAAGATGTGAACCAATTACAGTTCAAATAAAAATATCAACAAAACTGATAGAAAACTACGAATGCACAAACTTGTATTCTTTTCCAGCTAGGAAGAGATTTAATATTAACATTAAATATCAGCATAGTTTAATACAGCTAAATAATTACTAAACAATACTATTATTGAAAGCCCCAACATAGCTCATCCCAAAGCATCTGACACACTAACACCACAAATAGCACATTTAATAATTCAAGATTTAGTCAAATATGACTTAATTTCAAATTAAACTATTTTTTTATTTATTTTTTTTTTTAAATATACTCGCACTCACACAAAAGCACTAAAAATCAAAAGTTACCTCTGCACACATTTTTACATTTTGTTATATTTAAAAATTTTCAGTTTAATTACTTCAACTAATCTTTTTACCCCATTTTAACATTGATTTCTATGGGGACCGGAAGTTAGAATCCATCGTGCTGGTGGTTATGAGTTACTCAAGAAAAAGGTGAATAGAGAATGTGCTTTTGAATAAATGCTAGATTCAAAAAAAGAAAAAGAAAAAAAAAAAAAATAAAGTCTCAAATGTGACTAAATCGTAGAATACAACCAAACACATTGGGCTACAATGAGCAGAATCCTCTTTTTAAGGAGTGGTGTTCTCAAACTGAGAAACGTCACTATTTCTACTTACAACACTGAAAATGATTGATGGCATGCGTAACCAAACCTGTTCCACAAGCTTTTGAAGGAAAAAGGAAAGACCAAAACAGAAGAAGCTGATATACTTTTTTAAAACCTAGAAGTCAGATCATGATTAAGATAAAAAATTCTTTACATTACACTTATATTATTTCTCTCACGGCAGACACACTACAGGCTGTTGACTCAATTCATCTTTCTATTTGACTTTAAACTTGCACTGCAACATGTCGGCACTGTTTGCATTCTGTTCCTCTGTTTCTCTATGAACTAAAGGTTTAGTATTTGTACTTCTAGCCTTAGCTACCTGCCAAGAACATAAAATGTTTATGAATCACTACTGTGTAGTCAAACCCTGCAAAACCAAGCAGACCACATTTCTGCTAGAGTCCAGCTGTCTAGTACTTCTGACATGCAGCTGGACCAGAGGCCAGTAATAACTGACTGGTCAGTCAGCTGGAAAAGACAGTTCAGGAAACTGAAGAGCCTCTAAACAACACAGGAGCAATTAAACCTTAAAGAATGAATCCCCCTAAGACAAAACAAAATATTTAAAGATATGTTCAAGCAATTAAGAGACTGCTCCTAAGAAAGGATGGCTGAGCAAATTATTCAGTTGATTTGTTTGTTCTCCATGCAGCAGATAATTATACTATATTAGGGGCTTTTTTTTGAGACGCATTATGAAACACATAGGAGGAAAATACTACTAAATGTCAAGTTTTTGACAACTTCTGTGAAGCGTTTCAAAAAGAAACTCATCCTGGACTGGAAAAACAAAAAAGTTTTTTGTAAAATTGCTGGAATTAAAATGTTATTCCACTACTTTGAAGACTTAATTGTGGACCAAAACTCAGGGCCATGTAATGAAAATCTGTCAGCAGTCATGATGTAAATGATTCATTAAGTTGCACTGGTTGTTAATTAATAAAGCAAGCTAACAAGAAAAACAGGAAATTATAATCATTTATGAAGCTGTTAAATATAAACTGAAACTAACGGAAACTAAACTAGAAGTGTTGAGAAAACAGCAACATGGTGTATCAAGATATTTGAGTCGTTTCAAACTTCAGTCTTGCAGTAATATGTGACCCTGGACCACAAAATCAGGCATAAGGGTACATTTTTGGAAACTGAGATTTATACATCATCTGAAAGCTGAATAAATAAGCTTTCCATTGATGCATGGTTTGTTAGGACAAAATCTGGCCAAGATACAACTATTTGAAAATCTGAAATCTGAGGGTGCAAAAAAAAAAAAAAAAAAAAAATCAAAACACTGAGAAAATCGCCTTTAAAGTTGTCCAAATAAAGTTCTTAGCAATGCATATTACTCATCAAAAATTAAGTTTTGATATATTTACAGTAGGAAATTTGCTAAATTTCTTCATGAAACAAGATCTTTACTTAATATACTAATGATTTTTGGCTTAAAAGAAAAATCGATAATTTCGACCCATACAATGTATTTTTGGCTATTGCTACAAACATACCTGTGCTACTTAAGACTGGTTTTGTGGTCCAGGGTCACATACTAGTTGACACTAACAGCAACATAATTACAAAATTAATTTTCAAATGAACAAAGTCAGTCAAGGCTGTTAATGAAGGCCCCAATATCACCCATATCTATAATGTTTTATCTTAACATGCCAGTGATGTAAGTATATCCTGAACAGACTCTGAACCATTTGGACTTTAAGAAAATAAATTTGTCTATGTATCTACCAATTCCTAAAAGGCCAGCAATCATTATTTTTGAGATATTGTACCCTAAACATGGATTTCCAGATAAGAGGTTTTTATGCCTTGGAGAAAAAAAAAAAAAAAAAAAAATTACTTAAAGGGCTGAAAAACATTTATATGTTTGAATCTGCAGATTTTTATTTTTTTTTTATGTCAACACCAACAAATAAGAAAGCTATACTTTGAGTTGTTGCAGTCCACTGATGGGTTATATATAGGTAATTTAAATCTAGTATATTGGGTTGTTCATTTAACTCAGTATAACCATTTGATTTGTGCTAGTTTATTTTTATAGAAATACTGGCATATTTCTACCACAACTAAATTTGAAACAGTGTAGCAGCAGCAACCTTGTCTGATTTGACATGGACTGACCGAGTTCACAGAAATAGTTCTGCCATGTCACAAACGAAATTCACAAATATGCCAGACAGTCTCTCAATTAATATGAGGCCATAAAAACTGCATGCATTGCATAGTAATTAAAAAATAATTTGAAAAATATTATTAAAAATAGTTTTAAATGCATATCACTCAACTCTTTCTCCAAGACATGTAGTGTCATATAAATAATGAAACACTACAAATGGTATTACGTAAAACGAAGTATAAAAAAGGTGTGCCTGTGGTCGTGTTTAGTCTTGTATTTCTTAGAAATAAGGTGTACTATCACAAAGGTCCCATTCAATACACCACAAACAAAATCTTTCCAACTAGGTTACATGGACCACAGTTCCAGACACACTAGGCCTATAACCTAGTTAAACTCGAAACTGCAAGCAGAGAGATGAATCAGTGATGAATGAGAAGAGGGCACAATGACATGGTCACACTGAATTGACCGAAATGATACAGTGTGCAGAAATTGGTCCATCTGGCAACATGGACCTGAGGTTATCTGGAGTCCCAAACATCCTTGCAATAGAAATTCGATCATACAACTAAAGCCAGGCTCAGAGTACAGGAGTTTTAAAATCCTAACTGATTATGAAATCTGGTTGTAGTACACACATAAGCAGAATCTCCCCTCAGATTTTCTTCCCTCAAAACTTAAACATGCACACAATACAAAATTTGAAAATCATAGTTCATCGCTCATCAAACACTACAAGATATTATTAAGATTATCATGCCAGAGAGAGTTATGAAAATAGCATATATATAAAATTTAAATGTCTATGGACAAGTTATTTTACAATTTTGAATTTTCCGAAATATCTACTTTTTCGACTCGTCCTAGACAGCAGGTCCAATTTTCACCAAATTGGCTCAGATGATCTTAAGAGCATTCTGGGGAAAAGTTATTAAAAGCTTTTTGATATATCAAACCAATTTTTTTTTTTTTTTTTTTTTTTTTTTTTTTAAGAGCGCACTAACGTATTTGACGAAGTTTGTGTCAAAAAGGACATGAGCTACATCTCTGCAACGCTTTAGCGGATTCAACTTGGTATGTGTTTTAACAAGCATGAGCTAATGGCACAGCTCCACCTACTGGCCAAAAGATATGAATTATTGACATTTCTGCTTATAACTTCTGACCAGTTTGGCCAAAAATATGAGCCAAGGAATCAGAAGAAAAAAGAAATCAACCGCGGGCGGCAGATCATTCTCTTATTTAGCACCCAAACTTTGGAACAATCGACCCAACACTGTTCGGGATGCAGACACACTCTGTCAGTTTAAATCTAGATTAAAGACCCATCTCTTTAACCTTGCTTACACATAACACATTAACACATTTCTATAATTTAAATCCATTAAAGGATTGCTAGGCTGCACTAATTAGGTCAACCGGAACTGGGAACACTTCCCATAACACCCGATGTACTCAGTGCATCGTCAGAAGAATGGCATCTACGCTAATATTAGTCTGTTTCTTTCTTATTCCGAGGTCACCTTAACCACCAGATCCAGTTCGTATCCAGATCAGATAGTCACTGCAGTCCTCCGGATGCAGTCCGTACCAAGCAGAGATGGTGGATCAGTACCTAGAGACGACCTCAACAGCACTGAATGTCAGCGGAGACCACATCGACTAGATGAGCCCCAGAGACGGATCCCCAGTGAAGACCTCGTCACCTAGACGGCTGTCGGCACAGGACCACGGGACCTGGTGAGTCCTCTGTGTCTGGCCAGAGGAGAACTGGCCCCCCAACTGAGCCTGGTTTCTCTGAAGGTTTTTTTTCTCCATTTGTCACCGATGGAGTTTTGGTTCCTTGCCGCTATCGCCTCTGGCTTGCTTAGTTGGGGACACTTTATCTTCACTTTATCTTCACACAATATTGTATTTTATTTTATTGTATTTGATTAACTACCTTTACCTGAAAATTGAGTGTTTACTGTTGCCCTTTGCATTGTTGATGTACTATTTCCTATTTAATACTGTACAGCCGCCTTGTCTCAATTCTGTATTTTTAAAGGCCTTATATAAATAAAAGTTATTTGATTTTGATTTGATTTGATTTTAAATCTCACGGTTTAAAAGTTATTAGCAGAAACATGAGCAAATTTGGCCTTTTGGTGGCACTAGGGAGTTTGAGTTAAAGACTCCAAATTTGCTGTGGTTTATGATGAGACTGTCCTCTATTCGTGTGCCAAATTTCATAACTTTCTCACAGGCAATTCTAGATTCAGAATTCAAGATTTCTAACAATATGTTAAAGCGTTTGAAAAATACAGCATTATACTACAAAATTTGAAATGGTCCACGCTCAAAATAACTGACATGTTTTAGTATCGTTTGATTTGGTATGCTACTCAGTCGTATGATTTTTGCTCAGACTGGGCAGAAAATATAAAAATAAAATGTCAAATTTTTATATCTTTTGACCAGAGAGTGTTACAAAATAGCATACAAAATTTTAATTTCTATGGTCAAGATTTTTTTACAATTTTGAATTTTTATCTACTTTTTCTAATTCGTCCTAAACAGTTTGGCCAATTTTCACCAAAACTGGCTTCTGTCATCTTCAGAGAATTCTGGCAGAAAGTTATCATAAGTTATCATTTGACCAGAGGGAGTTATGAAAATAGCATCCAAAAATTTTTATTTCTATGGTCAAGTTTTTCGCAATTTTGAATTTTTCGAAAAATCTACTTTTTCAAACTTGTCCTAGACAGTTTGTCCAATTTTCACCAAAACTGGCTTAGATCATCTTCAGAGCATTCTGGCAAAAACTGATCAAAAGCTTTTTAATATACCAAACCATTTTCGTAAAGCATGTTAACGAATTTGACAAAGGACATTTTCGCAAATGATTTAGCAGATTCTGACCAAACTTTGCATGATTGCAAATTTGGCCTGTTGGTGACGCCAGGGAGTTTGAGTTAAAGACTCCAAATTTGCTGTGGTTAATGATGAGATTGTCCTCTATCTGTGTGCCAAATTTCGTAACTTTCTCACAAGCAATTCTATTAGATTTCTAATAATACGTTAAAACGTTTGAAAATCCAGCATTTTACAACAAAATTTAAAATGGTCCACGCTCAAAATGGCTGACATAGGAAAATTATCATGGTATCATTTGATTCGTTATGCTACTCCGAATCTAACAAGATCAGTTGTATGATTTTTGTGGAAAATAAACAAGTTGTTACAAAAATAGCATACAATTTTTTAAATTTCTATGGTCCAGTTTTTTTCGCAATTTTGAATTTTCCAAAATATCTACTTTTTTGAATTCGACCTAAACATTTTGACCAATTTTCACTAAAATTGGCTCAGATCGTCTTTAGAGAATTCTGGCAAAAAGTTATCATAAGCTTTTTGATATACCAAACCAAAGCGTGCTATAATAAATTTGACGATGTTTGTGCAAAAAAGGACATGAGGCTATATCTTGGCAACAGTTTAGCGGATTCTGACCAAACTTGTGTGTGTTATACCAAGCTTGTGTGTTATACCAAAATATATCAAATATTGAGATTTCTGCTTATAAGTTCTAACCAGTTTCAAAAATTTGGGCCAAGGAGTCAAAGAAAAATGCTTTTAGGTCTTAAGGTTCAAAAGTTATTAGCAGAAACATGAGTGCAAATATGGCCTGTTGGTGATGCTAGGGAGATTGAGTTAAAGACTCCAAATTTGCTGTGGGTAATGATGAGACTGTACTCTGTGTGCCAAATTTCATAACTTTCTCACAAACGAATCTTTAAGATACGTAACAACACATTAAAGCATTTGAAAAATACAGTGTTTTACTACAAAATTTGAAATGGTCCACGCTCAAAATGGCTGACATAGGAAAATTTGGTGTAGTTTGATTTGGTATGCTGCTCCAAATGTAACGACATTACTCTATTATATTTTTTCGGTCAAGCTGTTAAAAAAAATATTCAAAAAAAAAAATAAAAATTTGGGGGGGATTTATGAAAATGGCATACAAAAATTTATTTCTATGGTCAAGTTTTTTGCAATTTTGAATTTTTCGAAAAATCTACTTTTTCAATCTTTACCTAGACAGTTTGTCCAATTTTCACCAAAATTGGCTTAGATCATCTTCAAAGCATTCTGGCAAAAACTTATCTAAAGTTTTTTGATATACCAAACTATTTTCGTAAAGCATGCTATCAAATTTTACAAAGGACATCTTCGCAACGCTTTAGCGGATTCTGAACAACTTTGCATGAGTGCAAATTTGGTCTGTTGTTGGTGCTAGAGAGTTTGAGTTAGAAACTCCAAATTTGCTCTGATTAATGATGAGACTGTCCTCTATCTATGTGCCAAATTTCATAGCTTTCCCAGAAGCAGTTTTATGGGCTGCCATAGCCTCCCTGAGCGGAAGAAGAAAACCAACAGATTCAATAGCACCTTTGGTGCTTGGCCCCTAACTATCCTCTTACTTCTCTATGCCTTAAACTGTCAGTAAACCAGGTAGGTAACCACATTTTAGCTTAAAGCTGTTTATGCATCTACAGTATAACATGCTGATATCTAGCAAAAGTGTGCATTCATGTCAGAAAATCACCTAAAACCACTGATTTTAACGTGTGTAGCAAAAAAGAGGAAATGCCATCCATTCTGCAAAACATTTATATTCTTTTTATCTGTTTTTAGAAAGGATCAGACAGTCACATGTATAGAGCAGCTGTGACTAGCTGAGAATATACCAAACAATACAGACTGACTCAGTATCATCAGTCCACATCACAACAAAGAAACAAATTACATTCAACCTAGTCGAATGGCATTGACGATTGGTCACAAAGAGAGGATATAAAAAAAAAAAAAAATCTTTCAAAAGAACCAATCTGCTATATTAATCTAAGATGCTGGACAGAAAGAAAGCAGACAAGACTCAAAGTTTGTTCGGCCGCATTTCAGACAACTGCATTTCTAAATATTAAACACTGATCTTCAAGGCAAAGTGCATAAATGGGCTCCTGCACTTGCTAAATACACCAAAATCCAATGATAATCGTAAAATACCACACATAGTTTATTTTAAAAAAGCATTTTCTAAGAAAGAATCTCAGGAATTTTGTTCTTGCCTATAAAGTACAAGAATAAGACACAGTGATTTAGTCTTATTTTTGAAAAACCTTTTAGAAACAAGGCATCCAATTATTAAGCAAGTTATTTTTTCCAATAAAACCTACCGTTACATAAATAAGCTTGTCTGGAGGAGCCTGAAAACAAGACAAAATGCCTTCGCCGTGCTCCGGGAGTATTTGAGCGTTTTAGCTATCAAGTTGAAACAGGCCTGAGGAACAGAAGAGACTGCAAAATACCTGGAAAACTAGGTGTGTTTAGCAGGAAGCAGAGCCCATCTGTACACATTACCTCCCCCTAAAGCACTGAAGGTCTTACACATGCCTGATAATATACGGCTACATCCAGCCAATTCAAGTCAACATATCTGGGTGGTTGGTTGCCATGGTTAAACTATACAAAAAGCCAATGCATAAAGTGAGAGAATAGCTAAAGAAATTATTCATACTTACCAGTCTATTTATAGGACACACATATCCATTATGTTGTTACTTAACTAGTGAAGAACCTTAAAGGAAATGACTGGCCTTAAGAAACAACAATGTTATCTGGGATTGTAAATAGGTGACATACATACATCTCACACCAGTAATCTAGATTCCTCAACACCTTGGCACACAAAGTGATTCAGAACAAGACATGAATAATGTGGATTATATATGATATAATGTGTCAAAACTGGGCGTATCACTTGCTTTTTGCTCCCTGAGCACTATGTTGCTGTACTTTGTCATTGCAGACAAATAACAGCTAAAACAAACAAACAAACTGTGAATGACACTCAGTCTCAGACCACAACATCACACCAAGGACAGAGGCCATAAAAGCCAAGCCCAAAGCTGCTATGTCTTCATTTACAACTTTATGACAAGAATATACACTTTACCACAACCACAAAGTGAGACAACATTACAATGACACAGTACCACATGGATCTCAAATGCTTTATTTCTCTTCAGGAGATGTATCTGTTAGGATAGTCTTACATTACTGCTAAACAATTGGTGGAGCATAATGCTAACAACACCAGAGTCAAGGGATTGATTTTCAGAGAACACAAAAAGTGAATGCTTAATGCAAATAGGAAAATTGCAAATGCAATTCAGGAATTTACCCAGTGAACCCTACAGTATCATATTTGATACAGTCTCCTAAATTATCAATGAGATCAAATTTTTGCTGAACGAACTGTTGCACCTATCTACTACTACATCTGGTTGATAGTGATAGTTTTTTTTTTTGTTTTGTTTTGTTTTTTTTTCATGACCTACATAGCTGCTGTGAAGTTTTTAATGATTTTTATAAAGTAAACATGGGAATAACTGTAATATTGCTAGTAATATTTCATGATGAACATTTACTATGCTGAAGCAACTTTTTACTTCATTATCCATACATCATTTTTTGGAAAAATCAGTAGTTCAGAATCCATCAGTCCTTGGAGAAATGTTTTCATCTCTTAATTGTCATTGTATTGCATTGCATTATATGTTTGCCCCCACAATAAAAACTACAGAGCTTTGATAATAAAACTAAGCATTTAAATATAATTTCTGGAAAATACAGAGTGACAACTGAAATTTATATGCATTTTATGTAACAGTCTGCTATACTGTAAAGATCTCACTAATTTAATTATTTTTTTTAAACTTGTTATATAATTGTTTTTCATTCAAATTAACACAGACAAACACTAAAATTAGCTTCTTCGCATCATATCAAACTAATAGCCTACTTCACGCCTTTCATTCACAGACGTCGGCGTTACGAAATCTTAAGTAAATGTTTCAGTGGACGAATCATTCTCGTTCACCTCTTAAAATGTACTAGTTCATGATTCAAGTCTATGTACTTTTGAGGCGTAACGATGGCCTATGACCTGAAGGAAGTATCATTTTACGAATTTCTTTGGTGAATTTATTCAAATGAGCCACTGGGATGAATCAGAAGCCCCACCAGAAGAATAGAGTGCAAGACTCGAACAGGTGTCAATGCGGAAAAAAAAAAAAAGAAATAACACAAAAAAACACAAAACTCTGCTACCAGGATGCAAAATCACAATCATCTCTATGATACGAGTTTGAATTCTCATTTATGTTGTTTTGTCCATCTTTAACATGGAAACTTACCCTGGGATATTTATAGCCTACAAGAGGTCTGAACTGGTTAAATGAATCCAGTTATCCAAAAATACGCAATTTCAGTCAAAGTGCAGATATTTTTTGTTTAAAAAAGAAAACAAGACACTTACTTGATACGCGGCAGAACTCATGTTATTTCAGGAATCTAGTTTCGCTACCAAAAAGAAGAGCGCACGCCTGAAGTTCCGACCCGTCTGTCTATTCCGGCGCTGCTTTTTTAAAAGCAGTTTGGATCAAATAGTCCAATTGGAAAAGTTTTTGATGGACCGTTCAGAGTTTCACAGAGCGAATCATGCGGCGTGCTCTCATCTCCCTCACCTGAGGGATCAGAATGACGCTATAGTTTCGCTGGGCATGACAAGGTAAGACTACTTCCGTCACCAAACACACAGGCGTTTACAAACAGAGCTCATGTCACGAGAGTCTAGCTGTAGGCTTGTACTATATGTTGGTTTCAGACACCTTGTTCAGAATTGTTCGTAAATATTTAACTCCAAACTAATATTTTGAAATTGCAGTTAGGTAAACAAGTGAACACGCTAGATTATATTCAGGCAACAGGTCCAATAAATACCTTATAGGTTGAACTGTGTTCTCAGGACAAGATTATGTATCATAAATATAATGCAAGATGTCACTTTTTTTTCCCCCTTCGAAAAGCTAATGTGTTTAAATGTTAAAAATATACACTACCAGTCAAAAGTTTTTGAACAGTAAGATTTTTATTTATTTTTTGATTTTTTTCAAAAAAGTCTCTTCTGCTCACCAAGCCTGCATTTATTTGATCCAAAGTACAGCAAAAACAGTAAGTTTTTCTATTTAAAATAACAGTTTTCTATTTGATTATATTTTAAAATGTCATTTATTCCTGTGATTTCAAAGCAGAATTTTTAGCATCACTACTCGTCACGTGATCCTTCAGAAATCATTCTAATATTCTGATTTGCTGCTCAAAAAAACATTTATTATTATTATTATTATTATTATTATTATTACGATTGTTATTTATTATTATTATTATTATTATTATTATTATGTTGAAAACAGCTGAGTAGAATTTTTTCAGGTTTCTTTGATGAATAGAAAGTTCAGAAGAACAGCATTTATATGAAATATAATTTTTTAGTAACATTATACATGTCTTTACATTATAAATGTCATCGATTTTGATCAATTTAAAGCATCCTTGCTAAATAAAAGTATTAATTTTTTATATTTTTTTCTCCAGGAAAAAAAAAAAATTAAAATAAATAAATAAATAAATTTTATTATTTATTTTATTTTATTTTTATGAATTAATTAATAAAAATAAAATAAAAAAATATCCTGACTGCAAGCTTTTAAATGGTGTAGTGTATAATGTTACAAAAGTTTGTTATTTCAGATAAATGCTGATCTTTGGATTTTTCTATTCATCAAAGAATCCTGAAAAAAAAATGTATTCAACTGTTTTAAATATTGATAATAATAATAATAATAATAATAATAAATAGGTTTCTTGAGCAGCAAATCAGCATATTAGAATGATTTCTGAAGGATCATGTGACACTGAAGACTGGAGTAATGATGCTGAAAATTTAGCTTTGATCACAAGAATAAATTACATTTTAAAATGTATTCAAATAGAAAGCAGTCATTTTAAATAGTAAAAATATTTCATAATATTACTGCTTTTGCTGTATTTTTGATCAAATAAATGCAGGCTTGGTAAGCAGAAGAGAATTCTTTAAAAAAAAACATAAAAAATCTTACTGTTCAAAAACTTTTGACTGATTGTGTATGAAATTCGTTCATTCATTCATTCATTCATTCATCTAGCTGTTTCTTGACGTGATGTATTTCGTACTGATTTTACAGTTACCATTTTAACAAAACGCCAGATATAAGGCCCCAAAATCATCAAAACCTTTTTCTAGGGCAATAATATTAAAAATGCATTAATCCATCAGACTCTTTTTACAAACTACAACCAAAAGTTAGTCTCATTAGCTTTCTAGATTATACAGCCATGAAATCCGTTCCTTTAATAATTATTTTAGGGCTATGCTTGTTAGCGCTTGCGTACATGGTGTAAACATTTATCTTGACTTCCCTCTAGCGGCTCAATACTGAAATAACACAATTTTAACATAAGGTTGCTGTATAAGTAGCTAATGTAGTGTGGGACAACAGCAGGTGTAAAGTCTATAGGGGAAAAAATAATTTATAGGCACCGAGAGGAATTTAGATGACTGAAAAGTATGAGTATGAAAAGTTTTAGTATGTGTCTTATCACAGACTTCATTTAACCTTTTCCCACACAGACGCCCACCGTGCTTGTCCACGGATGCCCAGCAGGGGGCGCCGTTCTTCAGCGAATGGACGCCCACCTTCTGCGCAGCCCGAGCGGAGGAGGGTTTGGTTTTACTGATCGGAGCCGCAGCCGATTGTCAGTTCACACTGAGATCTGCGGACACAGGAGATATCTCCGATCAGACCAGCTCGTATCCCGTAGCAGAGCAGTTTATTCCCGTTGGTTTTTCTTTCGGAGATAATACAGTAGTTAAAAATAGACATTCAAAGAAATCAGCAAAGTTAAATACTAAGAAGAGAAGGAAGAAGAATGGGGCAGAAAACGCCATTAATATTGATGACTTTATTGTCTTATTGCGTCTGGAGAGATGAGGTAGGATCCGAATGCGGATGACACATTTATTGTTCTTATTTGTATGCACTTGTTTCAGATTAACCTTGGGCACCTCATTTTTCCCCCCAGGACTGTTTTCTATTTAGATTATTATTTTGAAAATTAAAAACTGTGAAAATACAAATGACACAATTCTGGGGTCAGATCTGACGCTTGTGAGATTTATGATGGTTTGTCTGTGTATATGTGTGCGTTTGTGTGAGTATGCGTTTGTGTACGTGCGTGTGTGAGTGTGACACAGAGAAAGAACCAGTTGGGACCTTGGCCTGATAAATGGAAAGATAAATTAGCAGAACATATTTATTTCGTAGGGTGGGGCACAGCTTTTTCATTACAGAATGGATGTTTCTTTGTATAACAGTTGGTGCCACTAAGTAATGTACAGTATTAGATTTTTAGTAGCTGTGTAATGCGTACTTGCACTGAGGAGGAAATTGCTGTGTTTCATAGATCTTGGGCTGCAGATGTCCGATATGCAACTTAATGAGTTGCCATGCATCTTAGATTGTAAAACAATCTGTTTGATTTTACAATTATTCTTTTCTGGTTGTCAGCTGAACTGGCTGTTTTTCTGGTTATAAAAAAATCAATGTATGAGTAAAATGTGACATTTCTGAGTGGTCTTTTACATAAAATAGTTTGAAGCTCAGATCGTTACAGCAGACACGTTCTCAGCCGTGATGCTTGAATGATGTCTGGAGGGTTGTTGATTCAGTGCTATTAGATATGCTGCAGCCTCTGCGGCCTGCAGTGCTGATGAAGCCTGCCGTACCTCCAGGCCCGAGATGGAAAAATGATGTTACTCAGATATTTTATGCCTGACATCCCACGTCTTATTTGTTTTTTCTAGTTTTTTTTTCATGATGATAGAGAAATGCTGTTGGGTGATGAAGCGATTTTGGATTTAGAAAGAGTTGGAAATCCTTTATTTAAAAAAATAATAGGGCAGATTTATATATTATGTAAAGACTTTATATAATATGATACTAGATTTGGCCACATGCAGATGTTGGGGAAAAAAGTGTTGCGCAGGAAGAGGATTGGGACTGTCTGACAGGATATAAATGCTGTAAATCCCTTTCAATTCTTGTAAACGAATAGGGTTGCGATCAAGAGAACACATATCTGTCAATCCCTCACCGCATCCAGGGATTTTTATTAACACTATTTTTGGGGTTAAAAATATTTTAGACTGCGACATCGGTATTGATTTAAGAACAGCCTAACATGAACGATTTTTAGCATTTGTCTTCAGTCAACAAAAATCAAACAGTCACACTATACAAAGCTGTATATTTTTTCATAGTTTTATATTATTTATTTATATATTTTATCTATCTATCTATCTATCTATTTAAAATCTATCTATATAAAATGTTATATATATATATATATATAAGGACTGCAAAACGATTAATCATGATTAATCGCATAATTGCATTTAAAATCAAAGTTTATGTTTACATACTATATGTGTGTGGACTGTGTATATTTATTATGTCTATGAAATACACACATGCATGTATATATTAAGGAAGATATGTTAGATTTATATATTAAATATTTCTATATAATATAAATTAGATACAAGCATAAATATGCATATTTTTTATGTATATACATGTATGAATATATGTATATATAAATATATACATATATATGTGTGTGTATATTTATATATGCATAATAAAGATACACAGTACGCACATATACAGTATGTAAACATAAACTTTTATTCTGAATGCAATTAATCACAATGAATAATTTTGCAGCCCTAATATATATATATATTAATATATATTTTTTTTTGCAAAAACAGATAACTTCATTTTTTATAATTTTTTAAAAATCATGTTTCTTTTAATTATGATTTTATTATTGTATTGCGTTAGTTAGCAGTTTCTTACTTAATCAAAAGATTAATTGGAATGCACAATGACAAAACATGATTTTTGAAAATTGTTAAAAACTGAGTCTGAATCTGTTTTTTGCAAATGAACTCACTCTTCATATATATATATATATATATATATATATATACATATATATATATATATATATATATATGAAGAGTTCATTTGCAAAACATATATATATATATATATATATATAAGCAAGATTAATAAATGTTGTAAAAATATGAATTAAATATTCATAATTAATTCAGTACATCCACTATGTCAACACTAACTATGTTAGATTTTACCTAAAAAAAAAAAAGGAAAATGCCATTTTTCTTCATTCTGTTAATTTGTACATTCAGTCATTCACACAGCATAATCAATGACCAATAATCAATCAGCTCTGAAACTGCTCTGCTCTTTATATTAATCCTCTTTATGAAGTCACATCCTGTCTCCCAGAGTGCAATCTCTTTAATTGAGGTCAGTGCAATTCAATTTCTAATTGAACCTATAATAAATCTGCATATGTCTTTACACACTAATACTCATTTGTTTCTGACGCATTTGGAACTAGTTTGTAACTTCGTCAGTCTGTATATCGATGAGTAGCTTGCCTAGAAAACCTGGAAAAGCACATAGGCGGAGGGAGGGAGGGAGAGAGAGGGAGGGAGACCTGGCTGACTTCCACTGTCCCCTCTCCTGCTGTCTGAATGCGTCAGCAATCACCTCTAGCTGCTGGTCCACAGATGCTGCCATTGGGCCTCACGGGAAATGAATAGCGAAGTCTTTAGGGTGTGTCTAGGAAACCCATTGTCACCTGCAACGTGCGGTGACCCAGTGTGTCCGTACTGTCATGGTAGAACAGATTAGATAAGATAAGATTGCAATGTCTGAGGCATGAGTATAAAAGTTTACTAGAGTCTATGAGGGGATACCCTTTCTTTGTTCATGTTTATTGCAGCAGTGCCTTTAGCAATGCCTGTGCACTTATAATAAAATATTAAATTGAGAGGAAATATGATGACGTATATGTGGAGACTACATACTGTAGAAGGTTTTGTGATCTTAAAAATGACATTTTTCCCCATTCTGACCTTCATTTGTCTTCTTCAGATGTACAACTTCAAATTCAGGTGTGCAGATTCAGTTCTCTTGGATTAAATGTGCTTTGTGACAGCATTGATACTCTGGAATAATTTATATATATATATATATATATATATATATATATTTTAAATAATGGTAACATTTACAACAAGGTGTCATTGTTTGTTCATGTTAGTTTGCAGTGCATTAACTACTGTTAACAAACACAACTTGTGATTTTAATAATGGATTAGTAAATGCTGAAATTAACATTAACTAAGATTAATAAATCGGTTAGTTGACAAACCCTGTGTCCTATGGTGTGACATAGCAAAAATGTAGAAAAAAATACTTAAAGGGCTCATCGGATGCTAAGTTCACTTTTACATGTTGTTTGAACTATAATGTGTGTTGGCAGTGTATGTACAAATCTACCCTATAATGATAAAAATCCATGCAGTAATTAATCTGTAAAAATAACATCCCCTTTTTCAAATGGGCGTTAGTTGTGGCGTCACACCGACAGAGGCCGCTCCCACGATAGTTGATTGACATGAGCGTTTTACCTCAGATCAGCTGTCACAGTCCACCCTCTTTGTTTCGATGCCGGAGCAGGGATGTAAGTTAGACAAGAATATCTCTGATTGAGCGATTGAGGTGTTGTGTTGCTGGATGTAATAATGAACATAGTGGTCATCATTTACTCCTGACATCTGAGCCACTCAAGATGTAGTGGAATACATTTGTTTGTGAAGGGAATGTGCCTCCCGATCTACATATATTCGTCTATTTTCGTGCGAATCATTCGTGATCCAGGTTCACTTACAGCAGAAGTGAGTATAAGGGTTTTTTTATGAATCTTTGCGATCGCCTTTACTAATAATGTGCTAGTTAGTAAGTTTAGGGGCTAAACCCGCTAAATGTGGCTAAAGTAAACGATCTCTCAGAGCAGCAGAGAGAAGAGAGGGGCGGGGCGAGCAGAGCTCATTTGTATTTAAAGCAGCCTCGACCAGAATGAGATGATTTTTGAAAAGCTGATTTTGGCAAGGTAAAAAGGGTGTTGTTTTACACTACCATTGAGAATTTTTAACCAAAGTATATTACAGACTTTTCATTAAGACCCTAAAGAATCATATTAACTTGTGGAAAATGGGCATCCGATGACCCCTTTAAAACAGTAGTTTCCCAAAGGCTGTCCCAGAAATACAGTTTGAAACGGCCCCTTTTTTTTTTGCTACATCACAAACTTCAGTAACCAATCACGTCAAAGGATAGATTCCTATCATTAGCATGCAGAATATACCAATAGGATTATTAGTACAAAACCAAATATTAAATAGAGCATTTAATAGAGCTTATAGAGCACAACCGCTATGCGCTAACCGCTACCTTGAAAAATAACCCGCGGCAACAGTGTAAAAGTAGCCCGGAGTCAGACGCACCTCTCCCGCATTACCGTCTGCACTTTACTCGCATATGATCGCGGGCGCGAACTGAAATCACAAACTAGGCTGCATTCAAGCCTTCAAGGCATTTTGAGGGCACAACATCGTCAAGTAAGTAACTTTAACAAATGTTACAGTATCCACTGTAGTTGTCCGCTAGTAAAAACATAGTTTTATCAGTCATTATCCGTGTTTCGCCATTATATCGTGTTTACTTACAGTTCAGTTTGTGAATCGGGGGGCTCTGGCTGGTGTGACTGCGTGGGGAGGCGGGGCTAGTTTGCATATTCATAAATCAGCGTATAGTAATAAGGCAAGGGGGTGGAGTTACATTCAAGCTGTTTTAAGACATAATGAGAAAGTTATTTTCACAAGAAAAAAACTGTTAAGTATTTCATTTTGATGATCAAAGATCAGTGTTAAGGGATGAAAACTGCTACAGGGGGACTTTAAGCCCTAAATATAATATAATATAATAATTAAAATAAATATCGTTCCTACTGGCCAGTCAATAAAAAACAGTGGGCTTCATTCATGACAAATTTCAATGTAAATCATTTGTAAATCCTTTCTTCAATCCAGTGTGACAATTTCCAAGAAAAGCTTTTATGAACATTTTACACAGAGATTCATTGTACTCAAGTTTTATGAATGAGCTTTAGTGACAAAAAGAATAATGATATTATGTTCACCCGATCAGTGCTGTAGCAGTATTTTTCTTTAACCATGTATTCATTCACAAATAGATTACAAATGTAACTCTATTCAGATACACCTGTATGGCAGATGAAAGCTGAAGGGATGAGTGTGAGAGTCTTTAAGGTCACCTTGTGTGAAACAGTGAGCATAATTCCATTTAGCAATAATCTGGATGAGGTGCAAATCCCATCCATTGTTATTCAAAAGTGGGAGCGTGCAAAAAGTTGACAGTCATATCCTAAGAGGATTACTATACTTCTTTATTTATTAACCAGCAGTGCAGATTGCTTAAATTTATTAGCCATAAACCCATCTTTCATTGTTCAATTATGCTGGACTGGTAAGAGCATTACTGGGATTACGGTTGCTGCCAGTAACTCTGCTGTGTTGTACTGTCAGTCTTGTCTTCATTGGTTTTACAGTCACGATTGTGGTTGTTGGATTCCCCCGTTTGGCTCTCAATAAAACCACTTTATAAATTTCCACCCCGAATATGTGGTTTTAAAAAAAAGCACCATTTTCCTCACCATACCTCGTGATGTACCTCACGTAATTTTCTCTGGGAGTTGTTTCCCCTCATGAAAGCACTGTTTAGACTGTTGTGAAGCGGTTGTTTGTTGATGCTAGAGAGCAAGGATTATTCTCAGGGTTTTTGGAGGGTTTTTGAGTGCTGCAGTGCTGCTCTTTCGTATTATGTTTATGAAACAGCTGAACTGTGGCCTGTTGTGTAGCTTGTTGGGAGTGTGAGATCCCTCTGAGAACATTTTGATATTAGATTTCGAAGAGCAGAGGAAAGACTCCACATTATGGAACCTGAGACCTGATGAAGCTGTGCTGCGAAGCCCCTCGGGGAACATAGCATGAAATGGTTCCAAAAGATTGGAAGATCATGTACAATTCTGAAGCACATCTGGACTGAGTTTTTTAGGAACAATGTACATTGCATTTCTCGAGTGATTCATTTATCACAATGGTAGATTAACTGCTCAGTGTTTGTTGGTTTATTTGTTTTTGGATTTGATATATAAAGACCTGACAGCTAATATATTTTTTATACATTTATTAAAAGCCTAATGTCAAAGAAATTGTTAAATTATATATACTTTATGAATACAGTTTTATATATGGTGTAATTAACATAATTAAGTATATTTTTTATATTTTATGTAATAATTTAAAATTACATTAAATAATAATTTAACTGTAATATAAAAATATTTATAATATTACATAAAATTATATACATGGCTTATTATTACTTTCAGTAAGTAAAAAGGCCTGTTTATTTATTTATTTTAATAATTAAAATATGTTATTATTTAGTTATATACAGCAGTCTATTTAATGACAGTCACCACAAGTAAGCTACTAATAAATATATTCAGTATAAACTTTAGTTTGCTGTAAAGTTGCTTTGCAACAATATGTATCGTGAAAGGCGCTATACAAATAAATTGAATTAATTATTTAAATTACATTTTAAGTATTATATTATATTATATTATATTATATTATATTTATATTAAGTAGTGGATATGATTTGTTTATTTATAAGTATGATTAATAATTATCATTAAAAATATAATTTATATGATAACTTAAAATTACATGTAATCATTCAAATTTTTACATTTTTAAATTTGAATTAAAATTACATTTTCAAGTATTAAGTTATATACAGAATTTATTTTAATACATACAATATATTATTAAAATTACATTTTTAAATGTTAAGTTATATACATTAGTCTATTTATTTATTTAGTATTATACATCATATTAATTAGCAGTTAACATTATTTTTTCATTTATAATTTGCATACTTTTATTGAAACACTATTGTCCAATAAATGGTTAAATTACATTTTTATAAGTAGTTTTAAATATAAGGTAATTAAGATAATTAAGTATGATTAATACATTAATTTATAAAATAACTTAAAATACATATAGATTATTACTTATTAATTCAAATCAATAAATTGTATTATTAAAATATCACATTTTTAAATAAATGGTAAACAGTGTTTTATTAATTAAAATTACATTTTTAAATATTAAGTTATATACAGAATTTATTTATTTTAATACATAAAATATATTATTAAAATTACATGTTTAAGTATTAAGTTATTTACATTAGTCTATTTATTTATTTAGTATTATACATCATATTAATTAGCAGTGAATATTATTTATTCACTTATAATTTGCATACTTTTATTAAAACACTATTGTCCAATAAATGGTTAAATTACATTTTTATAAGTAGTTTTAAATATAAGGTAATTAACATAATTAAGTATGATTAATACATTAATTTATAAAATAACTTAAAATACATATAGATTATTACTTATTAATTCAAATCATAACCTGTATTATTAAAATCTCACATTTTTAAATAAATGATATACAGTGTTTTATTTATTAAATTACGTTTTTAATTATTAAATTATATACATTATTTGTATTATTCTAATACATATTTATAAAAAAATTGTTAGAATAAGTAAATATTTCTTACTTTTAAGTGCTTTTACTGAAAGCTAAATTATATACATTTTATTAAACAAACTAAAATCAAATGTAATGAACATATTTTAGTGTAATAAATATAATATATTAATATAATTTATATAATTAATGATTTAAAAGTACATATAGAACATTAAATATTCATTAAAATCTTTTACAGTCAATTATTTTATTAATTGATTTGTTGATTGTTTGATCGATCGATTGTCTCTTTCAGCCTTTTTTCAATGTCAGTTTTTTGGGACTGACTTTGCAGACACAAAAAATAAATCCTGTTTTCCCTTGATAAGTGGCACCTGTGCTTCTCCGCTTACGCAGCCGCCACCTCTCCGCAGGACATCCTCATGTAGTCATTGTTAGCAGCGGGCTGTGAAGGGGTACGACAGTGTTAATCAGGTAAAGAGAGACCCACGCATGGGAGGGAGGACTCTTGGGTGGCAGTGTGCTTAAATTTTTAAATTGCCCAGCATGCTCAGCACTTCCCCAGTAGACTGCAGCCCTGTCGGTACAGAGGCACAGCAACTCTGGCTGCGGGGCAGGGGATTTGTTGAAACAGACAGGAGCATACAAGCCCCACCAGATTCTCCCCTCTCTCTCTCTCTCTCTCGTTTAATTAATTTCCGAGCTGGGAGATAATCAGGTTTCACTAATGTTTTCCAATGTGCTTCGCTCCGCCATGTGCATTTGCTACAGGGTATGAAATGCACCATTTCAGTGCATCATTCCTCTTCCTTCCCGCCGTTTTTGTATTCCTTGTCAGTGCGAAGATGAGACATGCTCTGTGACTATGAAAGAAAAATACACTGCTCATTAAAAAGAGATGCCGTTGAAACCCATTAACTCTCACCAACGAGATTACGTCCATTTCGGCGGCGTGGCTCATTTGGCAGCTACTATCACTTTTATTTGTTGATTATAAAATCCAGGGTCAAGCTGGTGAATTCCAGCACTTTTATTATTCATCTTCTATGAAAAGAAAATGTTGTGTTTCAGGATTTTGTAGATTGAAATGCAAATCGGATACACCTGCAAAAGACATATTTCCTCATGTTTTTAAATGAGTGTGCAGGTTGCACAATCAACCAAATGGCTGCCTTGATTAACTAGTTGTGAAAAGTGTTGATTACAGCATTTCATTTGCTACTTTTGCATCTTTATTAATTTTTTTTTTTTTTTGCGGTAGCATTGTAACCAATCACGGACACATGAATGGCATTTAAATTAGTGGCAACCGGTGCTAAAGAGCAGAGTTTCAGCAGTCTTACAATTCACTTTTGTTTGCAGAGGCCCACAAAAAGTCATGCTGAATAAATATCACCTGGCTCTGGTGAAAAGCCATTTGCGAGATGTATTGCTGTTTGCTTGCAGTGTAGACAATGAAGCACCTAATAGACAATTCATGTGAGCAATGTGAAAAATCTATAATGCTCCCATTACATGCCACAGAAATGTTGTAAATAAGAGACTTATTGTGCAGACAGACAACTTCTTTTTCAATGTATAATTTGTTCAAATATTGATTTCACTTTTTTGTTCTGCCAAGTGATTGATGTTTGACTACTGACGTACATAAGTTTGGAATAATTATAATTTGTGACCCTGGACCACAAAACCAGTCGTAAGTAGCATGGGTATATTTGCAGCAATAGCCAAAAATACATTGTATGGGTCAAAATGATTGATTTTTCTTTTATGCCAAAAAATCATTAGGATATTAAGTAAAGATTATGTTCCATGAAGATATTTTGTAAATTTCCTACCATAAATATATCAATACTTAATTTTTGATTAGTAATATGCATTCCTAAGAACTCCATTTGGACAACTTTAAAGCTGATTTTCTCAACATTTTGATTTTTGCATCCTCAGATTTCAAATTTTCAAATAGTTGTATCTCAGCCAAATATTGTCCTATCCTAGCAAACATACATCAATGGAAATCTTGTTTATTGGGCTTTCAGATGATGTATAAATCTCAATAAAACTGACCCTTATGACACATTTTTTTAATGTTTTTGAGAGAAGTCTCATACAAAATGCATGTTATTGTTTGTTTAGTACTGACCTGAATAAGATATTTCACATAAAAATGTTTACATATAGTTCACAAGAAATACACTTGATTCTTAATACTGTGCTGTTACCTGAATGATTCACAGCTGTTTTTTTTTTTGTTTTTTTTAATAGTGATATTTGTTAATGAGTCCCTTGTTTGTCCTGAAGAGTTTAACTGCCCGCTGTTCTTCAGAAAAATCCTTCAGGTCCCACAAATTCTTTGGTTTTTCAGCATTTTTGTGTATTTGAACCCCTATTCCAACAATGACTGTATGATTTTGAGATGCATCTTTTCACACTGTGGACAACTGAGGGACTCATATGCAACTATTACAGAAGGTTCAAACTCTCACTGATGCTCCAGAAAGAAACATGATGCGTTATATGCTGGGGGGTGAAAACTTTTGAATTTTGAAGATCAGGGTAAATTTAACTTATTTTGTATTCTGGGAAACATGTAAGTATCTTTTGTAGCCTCTGAAGGGCAGTACTAAATGAAAAAATGATATTTAGGCAAAATAAGAAAAATGTACACATCTCCATTCTGTTCAAAAGTTTTCACCCCCCAGCTCTTAATGCATGGTTTTTCCTTCTGGAGCATCAGTGAGCGTTTGAACCTTCTGTAATAGTTGCATATGAGTCCCTCAGTTGTCCTCAGTGTGAAAAGATGGATCTCAAAATCACACAGTCATTGTTGGAAAGGGTTCAAATACTCAAACCAAAAAATTTGTCGGACCTAAAGGACTTTTTTCTGAAGAACAACAGAGAGTTTAACTGTTCAGGACAAACAAGGGACTCATGAACAACAATCACTAAACAAAAACACAGCTGTCGATTATTCGGGTAACAACACGGTATTAAGAATCAAGAGTATGTAAACTTTTGAACTGGGTAATTTTGGGTAATTATAAATTCAACTGTTATTTGTCTTGTGAACTATATGTAAACATATTTTATGTGAAACATCTTATTCAGGTCAGTACTAAATAAACAATATTATTCTGGTAAAATGATTAACATTTTTAATGATTCTGACAGGGGGTGCAAACTTTTGACTTCAACTGTATCATTTATTTTTGTCATATTTGTGCGACTTCTTCTGCGAGTGAGAATAAAACCCAGTACAGGTTTCTGTCTATGTCTTCAGCCTGGCCAGGGACATGCCTAATTGGCTGTGGTTTCTGTTCGAACATTCAGAGATTGTGAGGCTAAATATTAAGTCTGAAGGTTTGGCTTCCCAGTAGGAGGCTTTAGTCAGACAGCCTATGGAGCTGCTGGTATAAATTGATAACACTGTTCTAGACTTCTACTGGAGGGGAATGGATAAAAAGAGAGAGAGAGCGTGAAGAAAGAGTGAGAGAGACAGAGTTTACATAGAAAGATACAGTAATGGCAAATGAAACTGCAAGCCAAGGGAGGGAGGAAAGCATGTAAGGAAGATAGAGCGATATTAGCTTTGGGAGAAATCCTAACCCTGCTGGCCCCGGTTTGTTCGCTTGATCCTATTCATCTCTGTCAGTGATCCGCACTCACGTATGGCCTGCTGGGAGACGTCGGTCAGTAGAGAGATGTCACGAGCATGTCTTCAGAGCACATATTATATAAAACCATGCAGGAACCGATTTTGACAGTGAAGGGCGTTTGTGATAATGAATCAGCTTGGCAGAAAATGTAGGTGTTGACATATGATTTTATTCAGAAGCGGTATATATAGCAGTCAACACTATTTCTATTGTAAATGTCAGTGGTTTTGCATGGGCAAGTTTAGACCAGCGGTTCGAAATGCGGTTAAAATCAAAAGTGTAATGCAAACTGGGCTAAATGGGGAGTGATAATAGATTTATAGCAAATGGAGCAGGCAAATAGCTGTAGGCAAGATAAGATGGATTTGTGAGATCGAAGACAGATTTAGGGCAACCTTGGAGGAATTCTGTGGAATAAAAATATATAGTCCTTCATGAGAAATGCCGGCTGGCGCATACCACTGAGACTCCACGTGAAATAAATCCTCCAGAAAACATGTCGGTTAGAGCCGAAGCATCATCAAACGCATCTTGTGGAGATGCCAGGTCGGTTCAGTTTTTATGGAGGCCACTTACTCTGCTGGTGTAGAGTAAAATGCAAAACATGTTATGCAAATGATGGTGTTTTGCCTGTTATTTGAGTGTCACCTGGACAAAATATGTAAAATCTCATATGAGGAATGCAGAGGCGAACCTCTGTGGCATTACTCATTGTAAGGACGACAGCTGCAACAGCGAATAACAAAACTTTTGCATAAGCAAGAATACCTAACATAGAAAATGTAAAAATGTTCACCCCCAAAAAGGTGCATTCGTTAGGACTTGTTCTCTTGTCTCTGCATTTACATTGTCCACTGCTGAGATATGAAATAAGCTCTGTCTGCACTTTCTTTCTTTCTTTCTTTTTTTCTTTCACAAAAAAATAAAAATAAATAAAAAATAAATAAAAAATCACCCCATCACCATCTTTAGTGGACTTTCTTAGTAGAGTGGTGTCAGTATTATGTACCAGGGTTGTGTGCCAGTCAGAATTTAATTTATAATGCAGAATTGCTATTCAAATTTCAGTATAAGAAATTAAAATAACGAATTATTTTATGTAATTCTGAATTTAAACTTTACATTTCTTATATAATTAAAAAAAAAGATAAGCAAAATTTGTCAAGATTACAAACTTTTTTAAATTATTGTTTTTTTTTTTTTTTTTTTGGTTTGTATATCTGTTAAATAGTTGGGCTCAAAAGTTTACATACACATTGCAGAATCTGCAAAATGTTAATTATTTTAGCAAAATAAGCGGGATCATACAAAATGCATGTTATTTTGTATTTAGTACTGACCTGAATAAGATATTTCACATAAAAGATGTTTACATATACGCAAGAGAAAATAATAGCTGAATTTATAAAAATGACCCTGTTCAAAAGTTTACATACACTTGAATCTTAATACTGTGTTGTTACCTGAATGATCCACAAAAAAATCCTTCAAGTCCCACTAATTATTTGGTTTTTTAGCATTTTTGTGTATTTGAATCCTTTCTAGCAATGACTGTATAATTTTGAGATCCATTTTTTCACACTGTGGACAACTGAGGGACTCATATGCAACTATTACAGAAGGTTCAAATGTTCACTGATGCTCCAGAAGGAAAAACCATGCATTAAGTGCCGTGGGTTGAAAACTTTTTAAATTGAAGATCAGGGTAAATTTAACTTATTTTCCCTTCTAAGAAACATGTAAGTATCTTCTGTAGCTTCTGAAGGGCAGTACTAAATGAAAGAAATATGATAGTTAGGCAAAATAAGAAAAATGTACACATTTTCATTCTGTTCAAAAGTTTTCACCCCTCCGCTCTTTATGTGTAATTTTTCCTTCTGGAGCATCAGTGAGCATTTGAACCTTCTGTAATAGTTGCATATAAGTCCCTCTGTGATTCACAGTGTGAAAAGATGGACCTTTTCAAAATCATACAGTCATTGTTGGAAAGGGTTCAAATACACAAAAATGCTGAAAAACCAAAGAATTTGTGCAACCTGAAGGATTTTTCTGAAGAACAGCAAGCAGTTCAATTGTCAGGACAAAGAAGGGACTCAACTGTCACAAAACAGAAAAACCAGCTCTGGATCATTCATGGAACAACACAGTATTAAGAATCAAGTGTTTGAATTTCATTTTTATGAAATTCAACTATTTTTTACTTTTGTGGACTAGCATCTTTAATGTGAAATATCTTATTCAGGTCAGTATTAAATAAAAAATTCAGATGAAATAATTAGAATGTAATTCAGATGTTTCTGCAAGGTGTATGTAAACTTTTGACCCCAACTGTATGTGCAGCAGCAGTATTTCTTACATTCCCACAGCAGCATGTCTGTGGATGTATTGGCAGTAGCGAATCTCGGCAGATCTGATCCGCCAAGACCAAACGCATTAACATTGCCATGTATATTACCATGCTAAACTCTCAGAGAGTTGTCATGACAGAAATATGTTTCTGTTCTTCTTCTTTATTTTATTTTATTTTATTTTTTTGAATTACAATTAAATAGCTTCCACTTCCTGTCATTCCAAATCAATGAAATTGTAAACTGTGAATTGAAAGAGTGTCAGTTCTTGCACAATCCTACTATGTACCCAAACCCCAAAATGCGGATGTTGTTGTCTGTGCGACTCGGCACATTTTATAAAAAAAGATGGCTGGTAGCTGCAGCTCCATCAATAATGTAGGGCCTCGGAAAGGTCCGGACTCTTGCTTGTCGGATCTGCTTGGGTGCCTCTGTCACGCTCTCCTGTTCTCGAACGTCCCTCGTTCCACCGCCTCCTCTTTCTCTCTCTCTCTCCTGCCACCCGTGTGTTCATCCCCAGCCGACCCGCTGCTGCTTTTCCTCTTTTTTTTCATCATCTCAGTTTGTTTTGCAATAAAATATTTATCGTCTGTGCCCACTTCACTCATTCTCCGTCTGTCCCTCTCCGTCTCTCAGGCTACATCTGTCAATCTAGCAGCTCTCCTGTCTCTAATAGAACTCAATGTTCTCTGCTGCCTCTCTCTCCTCGAACCATTGCACCGAAGCATTATGGTCTATCTTGGCTAGTTCATCACTTTAAAATGTTTGCTTTTCACAGCAGCCATTCATTTCTCCTTTGTGCTCTATCTATGCGTTGTGATCTTTCATACAATGTGTTTTTTCGACAATCTTTTACCGGCGGCATATTTCACACCGGCAGGAAGTCTCAAGGACACAGCAAGAAAATGGCATTTGTAAACACTTGCCACTGTGAGCCGAGATGAGTTCTGTAGCTATCAAAATGTTTCACAAGCACAGATAATTGAATGAATTGTTGAACTGTGCTTCTCTATTCAGCACAGATTACAGAGCATTTTTCTCTTTTCAGAAACGGGAAAGTACTAAACCTCTAGGCTCGCTCTGAAGAATAGCTCATTGTATAGATACAGTATACAGACAGTTTTTTAATTGTATGGTCTGACATGGTTGGCTCTGAAACAGAAGAGTGTAATGCAGATGATGAACAATGCCTGATTTCAGCTTGACTTTAACCAGGTACAAAACAGACATTAGATAGAATTATTCATCCAACCTCATGTATTTATCTAACTAACAACATTAGTCATTACATTAGCTGACATGAATGAGTAATATATTTTACAGCATTTATTAATCCTTCTTAATATTAGTTGAGCAAATATTGGAATTAACATTTAACTAAGATTAATAAAAGCTGTAGAAGTATTGCTTATTGTATTTAAAGTCAGCATGAAATGGAAATTCACCCGATCTGTTTTCTAAATGCATCTTATTGATCTAATAATGAACGATTCATCCATGCGTATATTTTTTTCTTTTCATTATTTTTCAACGTAGTCCAAATTTCATAACTCGATATTTCAGTGAAATGACGTCCTTTTGGTTATGAATGCTGGTCTTTTATCATTTATTCTGCCTGAACCTTTCTTACAATCAACCTCAGGCTTGCATTCAGATTTGCCTCCATCCAATCAACAACCTATGAATAGAATTAAGTCCTCTGTGTATATATTTTCATTTTTATATAATCTGTTTCACTCAGATGTGCGCCATAGGTTCCCATGATTTTTTTCTTATGGGTTTTTACAGTGTTTTTGTTTTGTTTAGTTTTTCATACATGAGTACAATAACATCTGTGGTAAACATAAATTGACTATACTTGGATGTTTTGTTGTACAATTTAAACTCCACACACTTCAGCATGAGTGTGTTTAATTTACATTGTACAGATCATCTGTTCATATTTACCACAGACCCTGTTTTATTCATTTACTCATAAATTGAAAAATCCCATTATAAAAAACCATAAGAAAACCTTGAGGGAACCTATGGTGAATTGGACTTCTGTTGATTTTATTTATTTTTTTTTTTTTTGACATCACAGCTGCAGGACTATTTTTGTTGCTTCAAGAATACTTTTTCCTGGAAGATGTTAGTGTGAAGAAAATACATATTTATAAGAAATTAGTAACGAGAAGAGAAATTAGAATGGCTGTTGTTTATAATTCACTGCACTTTGCATGTTAGTTTATCAAATATGTTAAATAATATGATCCTTAACCAGCAATTTGCTGAATCAGTTTGGGCCTGCAGTCATACCAAGTGTTATTTTAGTATTTGTGACCCTGGACCACAGAACTTAGGGTAGTCTTAATGTCTTAAGTAGCATGGGTATATTTGTAGCAATAGCTAGCCAAAAATACATTGTATGGCTCAAAATTCATTAGGAAATTAAGTAAAGATCATGTTCCATGAAGATATTTTGTACCAGAAATATATCAAAACTAACTTTTTGATTAGTTTTTACTAAGATGCATTGCTAAGAACTTCATTTGGACAACTTTAAAGGCGATTTTCTCAATATTATGATTTTTTTTTTGCACCCTCAGATTCCAGATTTTGAAATAGTTGTCCTGTCCTAACAAACTATACATCATTGGAAAGTGTATTTATTCAGCTTTCAGGTGATGTATAAATCTCAATTTCGAAAAATTGACACTTATGACTGGTTTTGTGGTCCAGGGTCACATTTATTTACTATTATAGTATTTCTTAATATTTCAGTGAGTTTTTATTTGTATATTTCCAGTGCTATTTTAATTTTAAATACTTTTATTTTAATTAATTTAATACATGTATAAACATAAAATTTATATCAATTCATAAATGTAACTAAGGATTAATTTAATTTTAATAATTTAGGTATGTGCTTTTTAGCACTTTTAGCATTTCTATTTAACTTTAATTTATATTTATTTCAGTTTTAGTTTTGGTAATTTTATTATTTTACATGAAACGTATTTTATTTCAGTTCAAACTCCTATTTTTTTAATCTAATATATATATTTCATTTTAACTAACAATGAAAATGATTTTAATAATTTTAGATGTAGTTAATAACACAGCTCCTTCCATATCTTGGATATTCAGATGTAAAGCAAAAAGCTGAAGTGTTAGGTTTTAAATTATAAGAGCTGAGTCTGTGCATTAATACTAATGCTAACACCACAGCTAAATCTCTGCTAATAGCAGCAATTACACATTGCAATTTGAGACATGAGTTATATCACCCGCTAATGGTCTGTGATGAATATTTATATGAATATTAAAGGGCCTTGCGGTAGAGAGGATGAAGCGGATCCTGTATATTTCACATGTAAAGACACTCTCAGTGAAAGCAGGCGCAGAGGCTGTTTGGAACAATCTCTTTAACCTAATAGGCTAATTTTATGTTTAAAAGATACTATTAAAATTTTTTTTGGTAATATTTTTGGTTTACAAAATGAGATTTTGTAATGTATTTTCTGCTTTCATGTTCATTTTAGTTAGTTTTAGTCATTTTGATATCTTTTTTTTTTGTCATTTTTATTACCTGACAGTAGCATTTACTTTATTTCAAGTACTGAAAATGTTTTAATGGTTTTAGTTTTATTTAACTGTAGTAACTCTCTCTCTCTCTCTCTCTCTCTCTCTCTCTCTCTCTCTCTCTCTCTATATATATATATACATGTAATTTCTCTTTAGCTTTATTTTTTACTATTTTTATGATTATTAACAGGTCCTGCAGCAGGCACAGTAAAGCAGTTCTTCAGAGAAAGCAGGCAGAGGCTGTTTGAAACCATCTACGTAACTTAATCGTCTAATTCCCTTTTTAAAAGGAAAAATGCAAGACCCTTATTCCAAGCACTGGACACAATGAAGCATTTAGAGATGCGGAGATTCGGGGTGAAATGCACCAAACCCATTTAGAGCACAGAGATTGTTGGACATTATCTGATTTGGTTGCTCCCTCTTGTTTAATTATGTCATGAGGCATTGTGTCGAAGCGACATCAGTCACATGTAAATGTGTGTCTAAGCATCTTAAGTGGCAGCGATGGAGCGTTCAAACAAACAATATCAATGGCTCTAATGCTCTGCGCTCATTTAGCGGTTCTTTGGGCTATATTTTTGACCTACTGAATATAAAGCAGCCAGGAAAGCATATTTCAGTTCAATTATGGAAAGCGGAGAGAGAGAGAGAGAGAAAGAGAGAGAGAGAGAGAGAGAGAGAGAGAGATGGAGTGGCTCATTTGGAATCCTGCAGGGAACCAGTTGCTACGGTAACAGGGAAGGTAGCCAGCTCCGTTGGGAGATGTTGCCACAGCAACCAGCCTCAGTGGCCAAGTGATGCTGCCGAAAGAGAGCGTGAGGTAAAGAATGGGGGAAGGAGTGGCAAAAATACATGCAGAAGTGTTTGATGTGCGTAAGGAGATGGGGGAAGGGCGGGCTGCTGACGAGATGAAAGAACTGATAAAATTGTGTTATCGCACGTGCCGCGATTCGGGGGGGGGGGGGGCTTAATTGGACCTCTTGGAAATTTCCACAACAAAGTGAACAAAGGTAAACCTGAAGAACGAGGAAGGGAAACCCAGTGTTTCTGTCTTCTGGGGAGAGTGAGATCATGCTAACGCAGACTTTGACAAGTTTTCTATAAGCCCGACAGCTCAGAGCCCGCAGACATCAGAGCTCAAAACCAGCGAGAGCTCAGATTCCTCAGGTTCGGGTTTAAATCCATTGACTCTGGATTTGTAAACGAAAGCAAAGAGCTATTATATCGGGGATCTCACAGCATGTATGTTGGTACAAGCTGTTTTACTCAAAGTACTGGAACTGTAAGGACTGATGAAGTCTAAAAGTCAAGTCTCATATTGAAAAAAGGATTTCCACAAAATGAGATTGAATGGCAAACACTTTTTAAATTCTTGTTTGTTATGGATACTTGTTGGTGTTTCTGGTGGCAGTGAGATTAAATGGAGAACCAAATGTGACCCTGGACCACAAAACCAGTCATTTTTTTTTTAAATTGAGATTTATACATTATCTGAAAGCTGATTAAGTAAGCTTTTCATTGATGTATGATTTGTTAGGACAATATCTGGCTGAGATACAACTATTTCCGAATCTGGAATCTGAGGGTGCAAAAAAAAAATCAAAATACTGAGAAAATCGCTTTTAAAGTTGTCCAAATGAAGTTCTGAGCAATGCATGTTACTAATCAAGAATTAAGTTTTGATATATTGACAGTAGGAAATTTACAAAATATCTTCATGGAACATGATCTTTACTTAATATCCTGATGATTTTTTAGCATAAAAGAAAAATCAATCATTTTAACTTTTACAATGTGTTTTTGGCTATTGCTACAAATATACCTATGCTACTTTAGACTGGTTTTTGTGGTCCAGGGTCAAAAATGTGTATTTTGCTCATGCTTTCTGATTTAAGGTGACGTACACTTTCAAGTAAGACTTAGATGTTCTTAAATTAACACTTTTGTTGGTCCAGGACAAAAACATTTCAATCCACCAATCAGAGATTAGCTTACATTAATATGGTGATACTTTACAATAAGGTTCAATTCTGGTTGCTTTGCAAATTGCATTAGGTATAATGAATTATCAATGAAATTTTACATCATTTAGTAATGTAAGTTTATATATATATATATATATACATTTTTTTTTTGTTACTCTGTGAAGCCTTTTATGCTCAGCAAGGCTGCTTTTTTATTCAATCAAAAGCAGTAAAAAGAGTAATAATGTGAAATATTATTGTAATTTAAAACAACTAGTATCTTTTTTAATATATTTTAAAATGTAATTTATGCCTGGGATGTAAATCTGAATTTTCAGCATCATTTCTCCAGTTTTCAGTATCACATGATCCTTCAGAAGTCATTCTAAGATGCTGATTTGCTGCGCAGGAAATATTTCTTATTAATATAAATTAAAACAGTTGTGGTGCCTAATATTTTTGTGAAAACAAAATTATGTGATTTTTCAGGGTTTATTTGAAATGGAAATATTTTGTAACATTATAAATGTCCTTACTGTCACTTTTGACCAATTTAATGTCCTTGCTGAATAAAAGTTATTATTAATTATTAATATACAAATAAATAGGCCTATTAATATTATACATTATTCTTATTATTATTCATTTCTTCCAAAAGTGTACATAAAACAGTTTTAACCTCTCAATTTGTATAAATTATCATTATTTACTGTATTATGAATAAACATCTACTAACAATGAACAATAATACATTGATTCATATGAATAGAACATTCATATAAATTAATAAATTCTGTAATTATTTCTGTAAATAATTATGTACATTTTGTTCATTCTAAATTCATGATACCTAATCAACAATATATACATATATATATATATATATATGTGTGTGTGTGTGTGTGTGTGTGTGTGTGTGTGTGTGTGACCCTGGACCACAAAACCAGTCTTAAATAGCACGGGTCTATTTGTGGTAATAGCCAAAAATACACTATATGTTTCAAAATGATCGATTTTTCTATTATGCCAAAATCATTAGGATATTAAGTAAAGATCATGTTCCATGAAGATATTTTGTACATTTCTTACCATAAATATATCAAAACTTAATTTATGATTAGTATATGCATTGCTAAGAACTTCATTTGGACAACTTTAAAAGCAATTTTTTTTGCACCCTCAGATTCTAGATTTTCAAATAGTTGTATCTCAGCCAAATATTGTCCTATCCTAACAAATCATACAGTAATGGAAAGCTTATTTATTCATGATGTAAAAAAATGACTCTAACATACCCTAACTAAAACTGAACCAAACTTAACCTCTATACTTTCACTATATGTCAGCAGCTGTCTCACTGGACATTTCCTCTGGGCTGTTTACAGTTGTATAAGCATTCTTGCTTTTGTCCATGTAGCTATTTTTTAGGTTTAAGTCCTAACCTGAATTCATTTAACCATGTGCATCCACGATCACTGCAGTGGCTTCTTCCTGATGCTAAACTCAGGTTAACACTTTCCGCAGTCGGTCATCATCTGATCTATAAGACACGTACCTCAGGCAAAAGAGATCCGAAGGGGACAGCACCGTAAAGGCAGCAACCTGCCGCAGACAAACCCGACAGATGTGCTGAGTGAAGAGAAAAGAGAGTGAGAGAGTGAGGAAGAGATGAGAGCGGAGAAAAAATGAGGGCGTAATGAGGATGAACATGACATGCAAATGTGCTTTTAAGAGAGAGCACAAAATCTCAAGGAAAAAAGGTCTGTGACTCCTGTATTAGCTGACTGCACAAAAACATTATTAGAGGCAGAAGCTTTTGAAAGACCGGTGGGGAGCGTTTCAAATGTTGCAGGACTGTATTAATTTTACACACGGTCGGTTGCAGTGACAAAACAGCCTTGAAGGAAAATAGCTTGAATCACAATAGGCTCCCATGTGGATTGGATTGTCCTTATGTGAAGAAAAGAAACAGGGAACAGGCAGACATGTTTTTCGTGTTTGCGTGTGGTGAGGTATTGACATTTGAAGCCTTTTTACAGGTGCTTCTCTTTAGGAAAGCCTTAAGAGCAAATCCATAAACAAATGATCTTTACTTCCACATCTTCTACAATCCATGTGTGTGCTTTTTTCTTCCCATTTTCATATGGTAAGGTCAATCCAGTTCAATATAATTCTTAAGCTCAGTTAAGTACTTTTAAGATTTTTCAAATGATCCCCTTCTCTTTTTGTGCAGGTGTTTTTGGATGGCTTTTGAGGAGAAAAGCAGCTTTTTTATTTATTTACACATTTCTGCATTTATTAATGCTTAGATTTATGTGTGTATGTATTTATTTATTTATTTACTGATTTCTTTTCCCTCTAAACATCCAATCGTAAGCATGGAATTCATCAGTAAAATTAAATATATATGTAAAAATCATATATATTTTTTTAATTAATTTATGTATGTATGCATGCATAACTTTGCATACATGCATATATTTATTTTCATAAATGCAGTTTATTTATTTAGATTTATTTATATTCATGCATTAATTTGTGTAGGGAATTAGGGAATAGGGGCAGCTACACACAAACATATATATATATATATATATATATATATATATATATATATATATATATATATATAATGTGTGTGTGAACTGGGAAGATTACTTAAGTGTAGTCCAATATATATGTACAAATCAGTATTTTTTAAATAATACATTTGTATACATGCATATATTTATTTCCATAAATACAATTTATTTATTTAGATTTATTTATATTCATGCATTTATATATATATATATATATATATATATATATATATATATATATATATATATATATATATATATATATATATACATATCTATGAACTGGGTAGATTACTTAAAAAGTGCAGTTCATGGCAAAAATTGTGGTAACATAATTCATTACATTACACATTTTAGTAATATAATAAGACTTTTTGATTACTTTTAGATTACTTTTGACCTAAGTCATTGATTTAAATAGGATACCATATGATGGAATACGTATGTATTATGAATACATATGTATTACATATGTATATGACTTTTAAAAGTCAAATCCTTGATTTAATATCCTTGGATGCTCAAACTGAGCATTGTTTTAAAGTCCCAAAGATTGTGGTGGTAATAGAAGTGATGCAAACCAAAAACGGCAGGCAGGAGGTTTTTGAAGCAAATGTTTGATTTCACTGATGAATTCCGTGCTTAGGATTGACTGATTATTTAGAGGGATAAGAGATCAGGATATTCCCCCAGCGCCGATGAAAGTAATTCACTTGATGACTGTTATTTGGGCTTTCGTTTAACAAGCTGAATTTGATAAATCGGGTCTTTAAACATACACATTAGCCTTGAAACACGCACCTGCCTTGAAAGAAAGGGAAAAATATCGTCTTTATCCTTTCAAATCCAATTCCCATGCCATTTGCTGATCTGCAATAACCCGCAAAGAAAAGCAAGCGATTCCAAAGCGGGATTAGTGATTTCACAGTGGTTAGAACGCCGCGTCTTGCTGGCAAGCTTTCAGATGGCAGAGATGCTGATTTGCTCTGGCATAAGACACCGAACGAATGAAATGCAATAAATGAGTTTAAGGAATAAATTGAAACATATGTGCGGTGATAACTAATGCCACAGACATCTCGCGTCATGCTTCGTTCTTTACATGCAAGGGCCAAGAAAGTGACCTCACGGTGTTGTCAAGAGTAGTGTTATTCTGTAATTCCTTTGCAGTCATTGTCTGGAGAGATTATAACTTAGATTAGACTGGAAGACACAAGACTTACATAAACACACCATGTGAGCCTAGTAAAAAAGTAATAGATTTAAAATGCATTTATTTTATGTTATATTTAGTATATTTTTAGTAGGACTTCAGCACTACTTCTGCACAATTAAAGTGCATTAAGTACAACATTAGTTGTTCCAATTTAGCAGACTTTAAATATAACAGTTTAGTATACTAAAAGTACAACTGCAGGGTATTTTTACTAAGTGCATAATATGTAAATATATTTGTAGAATACTTAACATGAAATAAATGTATTTTAAATACATTTTACTATATTTATTTTTCACTAGGGCACATTCACAGAGCCTGACGTCCTCTAAGTTTGCATCATCTGAAGCCTCTCGAAAAAATGGCAGATAATCTGAGCAAGCAAGCACAAACCTCTCTAGTGCAGATGGCATCATTAGAAAAAAGATTTCAGTGCTGGCCATACTTAATTTATCAGAGATATTGCAAATATAAATTACTTTCTTTCTTTCTTTGTTTCTTTCGTTTATTAGTTGTGTTTGCTCAGGCAAGCATTGTTATTACTATTGCTCATACTCAGAATTATAAGTTTGAAAATTACCTTAAGTCTTGCGTTTGCTTTTAGTCATTTGTATTATCTGCCAATTTTTATACATTTTTAATACAATGCTTTAGGCTTTTCTTTTCTGGGATATACAGTAGCAAGAAATAATTTAGTTGGTCTGGATCTGGATTTGAATACATGGGCAATGAAAATGGTTCATGTAGTACCATGCAAATCCATTAAATCTTTTTATTTTACACAATTAAATGTGTGTGCCAAAATGTACAAGAATCGTGTTCCATAACCTCATTTTAAATAACCAAATAATAATCTTTTGAGAAAATAAGCTATTTTTAAATGAAGAACAACTAGTATTGTAGTGACAAGTTTGTTGTGGGTAAACACCACTCTTGCTTTAGAAAATTGAAAATGTGGTTTTATTTTTGCCATTTAAAACACTTTTTGACACATTAGAGGATAGAAAATAATAGTAATACAAGAACAAAACAGGAACTACATGCATTACTCTACGGACCATAGGTCTTTGCAGTCTGTGTTTTTCAAAGTGTAAGTGAAAGAATATCCTACTTTCTGAACACTAAGAAATCTCATGCTGTACATTTCAGAGTATTTACATTATACAGCCTGAATAGCATGTGGTTGGGGGGGTGGACTACTGTGGTTTTAATATTGGAAAATATAGTTGCTTTCTTTATGGAATAGTAATTGTTTGTCCTCAGTACAACAGTGACATGCTGTTTGTCACTCCTTTTGAGAAAAAAAGTGGGCGAAATAGAAAATAGTGCAAACAACTTCCTGTGTTTAAGCTAAGAACAGCAGGGGTTTCTCTGCCTACTTCTCATGTGACGAAGTTGAGTGATTCATTCCATCAAACAAAAAGTGTGGGAGGGATGGGACATCAATGGGACATAAGATGTTTCACATAAAAGATGTTTACATATAGTCCACAAGAGAAAATAATATTTGAATTTATTTCTAAAGTTTAAGTACATTTGATCCTTAATACTGTGTTGTTACCTGAATGATCCACAGCTGTTTTGTTTTTTTAATAGTGATATTTGTTAATGAGTCCCTTGTTTGTCCTGAAGAGTTTAACTGCCCGCTGTTCTTCAGAAAAATCCTTCAGGTCCCACAAATTCTTTGGTTTTTCAGCATTTTTGTGTATTTGAACCCCTATTCCAACAACAATGACTGTATGATTTTGAGATGCATCTTTTCACACTGTGGACAACTGAGGGACTCATATGCAACTATTACAGAAGGTTCAAACACTCACTGATGCTCCAGAAAGAAGGGGGGTGAAAACTTTTGAATTTTGAAGATCAGGGTAAATTTAACTTATTTTGTATTCTGGGAAACATGTAAGTATCTTCTGTAGCCTCTGAAGGTAAGTACTAAATGAAAAAATATGATATTTAGGCAAAATAAGAAAAATGTACACATCTCCATTCTGTTCAAAAGTTTTCACCCCCCGGCTCTTAATGCATGGTTTTTCCTTCTGCATTGGTGAGCGTTTGAACCCTCTGTAATAGTTGCATATGAGTCCCTCAGTTGTCCTCAGTGTGAAAAGATGGATGCTCCAGAAGGAAGCATAATGCATTAAGAGCCGGGGGTGAAAACTTTTGAACAGAATGAAGATGTGTACATTTTTCTTATTTATTTTATTTTATTTTTTTCATTTAGCACTGTGCTTCAGAAGCTACATAAGATACTTGCATGTTTCCCAGAAGACAAAATAAGCTAAATTTACCCTGATCTTCAAATTCAAAAAGTTTTCACCCCCCGGCTCTTAATGCATGTTTTTTTTATGCAACATCAAGACCGTATGTAAATAATAATGAATTGTAATGGATATAATGGTCTAATAATAGAGGAGGTAGTAGTCATTGCCATTTATCTGAAGAAGTATTAAACTGTGGTGTATGAATCTTCCCATACAGTTTGTGCTAACATGAATGATGCCTCAAATCATGCAGCATGCAGCTTATTTTGGAGAGGGGTGTTATTGCTTTTAGATTTGCTTTGCAGACCATAAAACAGGCAAAAAAAATCGAATAAACTTGCATTGAACTCGCAGCCACAGGCACCATAGCAACTGCATAGCACGCTCTAAAATCCACTCAGAACATCATGACAGCTAGTTTTGCACAGGTTTTTTTCTTCAGGAAATGTCAAAATCTAGTTCCTACTGTCAGGTTTTCAGTCGTTTGAAGGTCATAAAGTCCTAGTTAAGATTTCACACAGTTCCCACCAGAATCTTGTCTTTGTTCTGTGCTTTTTGGGCCACGCCAGACTTAGCTGCAGTTGTCGTACGAATGACGCTTGATTAGTGCTTTTTTTTGAGCGAGAGAGAGGGAGAGAGAAAGCCAGCAGGACATTGTGTGTTCATCAGAAAGACCCCAAAAACAGGCCGAGTGTCTCATCGTGAGCCGTCATCTATGAACTGTTCCTCAATCTGAATAGAAGTAATTGAATTTAGAAAATGAAAAAGCCTCTTTGTCTGTTAAAAAAAGATTGCTTGATGTCGTCCTTGATGTTCTCGCAATTAAGCTATAAAAAGGAAGCAGCCCACTTTTGAGGGGGAATGGACAAAAAGCTTTAATGATGCCGAGGAATGGAACGGCGGGTGACGGCAACAAAGAAAAAACAGAGTTTGACGGGAGATTGTTGAAAGTGGAATGTTTAGTCATACATCACTTTGTGAGTCAGACACATTTATCAGTCCAATACACTGCGGCAACGGCTCAATGCAGAAAAACAACATTTTCCCTGCCGGTCCTGTAGATTGTTTGTATATTAGAAGCGTGCTTGGTTATTTAAGGTTTGGTGAGCATGCTTGTGTGGTTTGACAGTGACTCACCTCTCGCTGCTGGTGCCCATCTGGACTATTGTGGGAGTGTAGAAACCTCTCAGACCAGTAGGGCTATTCTCGTGGTTTAGCTCACAGGCTACGTGGGAGATCTCTGGATATGCATCATGGCTGCTTCTGCAAAAAACTGTGACACAGGACATCACGACTTTGCAGCCCACAAATGTACAGTAATTCAGTGAGCAAACCTTTCGGTTATGACTAATTCATTAGATTTGTTTGTGATTGTACATTTTGTTTTTAGCATTTAATATCTATACTTCAAGGACCTGAGAAATTCTATCATCATTCCTCATTCTCATGGAATTCTGAATCTGACTTTAGAACACAAAAGAAGATTGTTTGAAAAATATTTCAGAGGTCTGTTCAGTGAAAGTCAGTGGAGTCAAAAACAGAATAAACATTCTTTAAAAGAACTTCTTTTGTGTTCTGCAGAAGGAAGGAATTCATATACACTACCAGTCAAAAGATTTTTAATGTTTTTAAAGAATTCTCCTCTGCCCTTTAAGCCTGCATTTATTTGATCCAAAATACAGCAAAAGCAGTAATATTGTGAAATATTTGTGTTGTTTAAAATAACTGCTTTCTGTTTGAATATATTTCAAAATGTAATTTATTCTTGTGATTTACTCCGGTCTTCAGTGTCACATGATCCTTCGTTCTGATATGCTGATTTGCAGTTCAAGAAACATTTATTGTTATTATCAATATTTAAAACAGTCGAGTACATTTTTTCAGGATTCTTTGATGAATAGAAAAGATCCAAAGATCAGTATGTATCTGAAATAAAAAGCTTTTATAAAATAATATGCTATACCATTCAAAAACTTGCAAAGTATCATTGCAAAGTATCAAATGTGACCCTGGTCCACAAAACCAGTTGTAAGTAGTACAGCTATATTTGTAGCAATAGCCAACAATAACATTCTATGGGTAAAAATTATAGATTTTTATTTTATGCCAAAAATCATTAGGATATTAAGTAAAGATCATGTCTGTAAATTGTAAATTAGTAAATTTCCTTCCGTAAATATATCAAAACTTAAGTTTTGATTAGTAATATGCATTGCTAAGAACTTAATTTGGACAACTTTAAACATGATTTTCTCAATATTTCGATTTTTTGCACCCTCAGATTCCAGATTTTCAAACAGTTGTATCTCGGCCAAATATTGTCTTATCCTGACAAACCATACGTCAATCAAAAGCTTAATAAAATCTGATGTATAAATCTCAATTTCAAAAAAATCGACCCTTATGACTGGTTTTGTGGTCCAGGGTCACAAATGTTTTTTGAGCAGCAAGTCAGAATATTAGAATGATTTCTGATAGATCATGTGACTGGAGAAATGATGCTAAAAATTCAGCTTTGAAATCACAGCAATAAATTAATTATTTTAAAATATATTCAGTTAGAAAACTGCTATTTTAAATAGTAAAAATATTTCCGATTTTTTCTGTTTTTGCTGTAAGTTGGATCAAAAAAATGCAGGATTGGTGAGCGGAAGAGACTTAAAAAACATTAAAAAATCTTACTGTTCAAAAACTTTTGACTGGTAGTGTAGGTTGGCAATTTTCATGCTTTTGGGTGGACTATCACTTGAAGTTTTTGGTCTTACCTCATTATTTACTTACCCTCAATCCATCCTAGGTGTATATGACTTTCTTCTTTTAGACAAATTGGAGTTAATTTAAAAAAAAAAAATGTCCTGGCTTAATAATGGCAAGATTTTAAAGCTCAAAATGCATAAATCCATCATAAAAAGTGCTTCACATGGCTTAAGAAGAGTTAATTCACACCAAATAAAAACTTCTGTTGTCATTTACTTATCTTCATGTCATTTCAAAAACTGACTTTCTGTTTTCATGGAAATTTTGAGAAATGTCTCATTGTTTTGTTTTGTCTATACAATGAAAGTTATTTTGGCTCATTCTTCATTGTTCTTCAAAATACCTTCTTGCGTTTTGCAGAAGCAATAAAGTCAAACAGATTTGGAGTGAAATGAGGGTGAGCAAAAGATGACACATTTTAATTCCCGGGTGAATGATCTCTTTAAAATATAGATGTCTTGAATTCTTAATGGACGAGTAAGTGCGAGCGCACCCTACCGCATCTAAATTTGTAGGGGCTTGGCTTCTCTAGTGTGCAAACCCCGTCCCTGATCAATCCCTGCAGGGGTCACCCATCATCTGCCATCTGCTCCTCATCAAGGCAGCTGGAGCTCCAGCTCAACTAATCTGGACTGATGAGACCCTAAGCGGCAAGCGTCCAGCTGCCCTGTCAGTGCAGACACCACTGTCTTACAACTCACACCTCACACCAGACAAAACAAAAAGATATGAGAATAAATGAAATGGGAAAAGATGTGGATCCTGGCGACCTACACAACACCATCTCACAGGTGATGATTTGTGTGAATTCGTACAATGTGAATCATACAAATTTGTATGATACCACCATTATATCAGCTAATTAGTTGACTTAGTAGGGTTAGTTCATTCAAACATGAAAATTCTGTTTATTTGTTGCAATTCTGACTTTTGTTCTTACAAGTTTATATCTTACATTTCAGACTTTTTTTGTCCAAATTGCAAATTATATCTCAATTAACATCTCACAATTCTAAATTTGTATCTTGCAATTCTGACTTTTTTTGTAGAATTGTGGAAAAAGTTTATAGGTTAAGTTTATATGTTTGCAAAACAGAGTTTATGTCACAATTTGAACTTTTCTTCTCAGAATTGCGAATCTTGTCATTCTGAGTTTGTATCTTGTAATCCTGTTGTTTTTTTTTTTGTTTTTTTTTACTGCCATAGAATAAAAAAAAAAAAAAAAGGTAATTGTAATTTGTGACATTTTATCTTATAATTCTGCCTTTCTTTTCTCACATTTTAGATTTTATTTCACACATTTCAGACTTTTTTTCCAAATTGTAAATTATAATGTAGTTAACACACCTCACAATTCTGAGCTTATATCTTGCAATTCTGTTTTTTTACTGCCATAAAATAATAATAATTAAAAAGGTAATTACGAGTTTTTAACTCGACTTTTTCTGACTTTTATCTCACAATTTAGTGTATATCACATTTCAGACTTTTCCCCCCAAACTGCAAATTATAACACTTCACATTACTTAGTTCATGTTGCAATTCTTTTTTTTTTTTTTTTTCTGCCATAGAATAAAAACTAAATAAATAAAAAGGTAACTGCAACTATTTACCTCATAATTCTGACTTTTTTTCATACAATTTAGAGTTCATATGTCACATTTCAAATTATAACTTAGTTGACATCTCGCAATCCTTTTTTTTTTTGCTTTTTTTTATTTTTTTTTTTCATTTTTTTTTATTTTCACTCATTTTTTTCAAGTTTATATCTTGCAATTCTGACTTTTTTCTCATAATTCAGACTTCATTTTATATCTCACATTTCAGACTTTTTTGTTTCCAAAATTGCAAATTATAATTTAGTTAACATCTCACAATTTTTAGTTTATATCTTGCAATTCTGACTTTTTTCACAGAATTTCAGAAAAAGTTTATAGATGAGTTTATATATTTGCAGTACTGACTTTTTTTTACAGAATTATGAGTTTATGTCGCATAATTTAGTCTTCTCTTCTCAGAATTGCGAGTTATATCTTAGTTAACATCTTGCAAACCTGGGTGTAATCTTGCATTTCTGTTAAAAAAGTAAAAATGAAAAAGTTAATTGCGACTTTATTTCACAATTCAATTTTTTTCTCGCGATTGTGAGAGTTTATATCTCACATTTCGGGCTTTTTTTTTTTTTAATTGCAAATTATATCTTAGTTTTTTGCTCGCAATTCTGAGTTTATATCTCGCAAATCTGAATTGGAAGAAAAAAAGTCAGCATTTTCACATGCTTTCATAGTAAGCAGATAAGATCGTACAAATTCATACAGATTACGGACCAATTCGGCAAAACGTAAAATAGTTCTGAATTGCCATGTGATGACCCACCAACTAAACCAGCATGAACCAATATGAAAATTGGCCGATTTTTTCAGCAAGGGATATTGAACTGTTTGCCCCTGTAACATCTCATTTCCTGCTGCGTTGTCCACCCTTCACACCAGCCAAGTGTGAGAATCGATGGCTCCACAGCTCGTTGCCTTTCGCTAACATTAATTACAGCATGCAATTAGCATGGGGCGCGCAATTAGCGTCAGAATCTAACAGTGGTTGTTGCTCTGACTGAACCGAGACTGTCCGGGCTCTTTCATCAGGCTCCTCCACATCCAAGAGCAGGGTGGACCCAGCTGACTCTCCACTCTCCTAATCAAGGCCTGGCAGGCAAATGAGGCTGAGCACTGAATAATTAATCAGTATGATTACAATGATGAATGCACCCAAATCTTGTAGGGGCTGTATTACTTAGGGTGGGGGGTGGATGAGAGAGAGCGACACAGAGAGGAAGGGAGAGGGAGACAGATTGCGGAGGGTTGAGATCAGCAGAAAGCCAGAGAGAGAAAGGGTGGAGGGGGGCCGGAGAGCTGGCCAGGCACCCACTATTAGGGCCATCTGTCCTGCAGAAAGACAGTTCTGTGTAAGCGCACGCGAGAGCTTTGCGCATGTTTGTTTCTATTTATTCCCCAAAACTGCGGCAAAAGCCCACTGGGGCGCTGAGCCAAAGGAAGAAGTGTTTCCAGGGACACTTCCTGACAAGCTAGAGCTTGTTGTGTAATATTCAGGTTTAAGAGTTGGCTGAACTCCGGAGACCTACAGCAGATGAGGGCTTTGTCACTTTGTTTTTCACCTTTTGATTGATTTTTTTTTGTGTATTTATATTTCCATGTTGTATAGCCATGAATTTGTCACTATAGATGCAGTATTTAATTTTTCTGTGAAAATTTAACATCCTTGTTTACATTTAATTTTAAGGTTTTTATTTTTTGTCTGTGTATAGTATATATATATATATATATATATATATATATATATATATATATATATATATATATATATACACATTTCAGCAAAAATAGAAAGTTAGTTGGTTTCCCACTGTTTTAACTTGTAATATACATTTTATAGGCCTTTATTATAGGTCTACAGTATATTATTATACTTCTGTATCATGTCTATATATATTTATTTAAAGTACTGTACTGTTGTACAGTTCTGTAGTGTGAGAAAAAAAGTTAAAATCAAATTTTAATTTTAAATTTGTGATTTTTTTTTTCACATAACATCATATTTAAAAAATATTACAGCAAAAATAGATAGTTTGTTGGTTTTAACTTTTAATATACTTTTTATAGGCCTATATTATAGGTCTACAGTATATTATTATAAGTCTATATTATGTTATATATAATGTGTTATATAAGTACACACATATATATGTATACAATACCTTTGTTTATGAGATGCAGAGAAAAAAAAAATTGTAATATAAATATACAAATATATGTATAAAATACATTTATGAGATGCAGAGAAAAAAAATATATATAATGTGTTAGATAAATATGAAATATGAGAAATATGCATACATATGTATAAAATACCTTTAATAAAAAAATTATATTTACAAATTATTAAAATCACAAAATATACAAAAATATGTTTAAAAAATAAATGATAGCAGCAAAAATAGAAAATTAGTTGCTTTTTCATAGGTTATATAGGTACACAATATCCATCTTCATTCATGCATGCATTTTATCAGAAAACAATAATATTTAAAATATATTTTGTCCAAAAATGTTATATATTTTGCCATTTGTGATCAGAGTAACCCACACTGTTAAAAAAAAAAAATAATAAAAAAAACTGCATTTTACAAGAAAATACCCTTCCAGTCAAATTACTTCAAAATTTACTTCAAAAATTTACTTCAAAAGTTTAACGTGTATCTTGCTGATTCTTTGTATTTATTTGCGAAATAGTTTCTATGCCATTTTTTTCTTAGTGCACCCAACAGACTTAAAGGAGAAGTTCACATCCAGAACCAAAATTTCCAGATAATTTACTCACCCACTTTGTCTTCCAAGATGTGCATGTCTTTCTTTCTTAAGTCATAAAGAAATTGTTTTTTGAGGCAAAATTTCAGGAGTGAACTTCAAACCTCATTTTCATTAGCATCAATTTAATATGACGTACACCTAGGCTGAGGCACATCCAAACACCCTTGCAGATGAACACAGATGTTTTGTTCTACATTCGATGTGTGGAGGAATCATGATTCAGTAGCGCCATATTATTCCAAGGAACATCAAAAAAAATTCGGCGGCGTGTCGCATGTCTAAAATGACGCATGGTGTATGGGCTCATCCTACTACACATGGGTACAAATGGAGATGGCTCCATGTCTAATGAACAGAGGATCCACACACACACACTGTCACTCACACAATCCATACACTCCGTATTTACGGCAGGGTGGTCTGATGGATTAAAAGGAGGTTGACTTGTTAAAAGGTGACACATGATGAACTGGCGTCCTTTCTGTGCTTACTTACCCAGCGGCTCTGCACGATTGCATCATCGCCAGGCATGATGTCATCCTGCATCCACGACCAGGAACAGCGACTGGTGTGGAATATTTAATCAGAAAGCAGGAGACTGTTATTGAATGAACCATATTTCATATGTTGCCGCAAACAGCTGGAACACAATCTCAGGGGGAGGTGGATTGAAATCGGGGTGGTTTTGTGTTTGCTTAAGCATGGTGGACAATATACTTTGTTAATACACATTCCTGGTGTGATTTATTTGTAAATGTTATTCAGAATACAAAAAGGTTGGTAATCTTTTAAGGAAATGTAGGAATTTTTATTTTATTCTATTGAGTATACTGTATATGTCCCTGCTATGTCTGATTATGAAACAAAAAATGGTTGCAGATGTTGTTTTATGTTGACTTTAAGCACTCAGTAGCTATGTTTATGTAATGCACAAAACTGAAATATTGCATAAAACATTTGCGAATAATGCATGGTTTTCATCCAGTGAGTCAAAGAGAACAAATTTGTCACTTCCTGATAAACTGGCATTAAATACAAAAAAAAAAAAAAAAGGAAAAGCCACTGAATATAATAATTTTCATATATAATAAAAAGGAAGGTTTCACAAAAATTAAAGCAGACTATGAGGAATTAATTTATTTTAATTAATAATTAATGTAATTAATTATTACATCTATTGATAGTTATGTGTTTGTTTGGTTTTAACACTTTAACACTCATAATATACTTTACCATTCAAAAGTTTGTGATCGGTAAGATTTTTTTATGTTTTTAATATTCTCATTGCGGCCTAAATGGCTTATATGCCTTTATGTGAAATTTTTAAATACAAAATACAATAAAACATTAATATTTGTGAACAATTGTGTACAATTTAAAGTGACTGTTTTCTTTTTTAATATATTGTAAAATGTAATTTATTCCCAGCATCATTACTCAAGTTTTCAGCATCACATGATCCTTCAGAAATCATTCTAATATGCTGATTTGCTGCTCAAGAAACACTTCTTATTGTTATTAATGTTGAATACAATTCATATTTTTGTGGAAGCCATGATACATTTCCTTTTCAGGATTCTTTGGTAAATAAAAAGCTCAAAAGATCAGCATTTCGACTACTAATAACAATATAAAACGCACTAAAGGTTAATGAGCAGCAGGGTTCATGAATATTAATCACATTAATATTCTGCATTCACTCGAACTGATTTGCTGAATTCAAAACAGGGACGATAATAGGTGAGCGCCAGCCAATGAGATTTCTGTTTTCGCATTAGTTCCGCCCACTTCCGGAGAAACCAGCAATATCTTATGGTAAATTGAAGTTTTTTGGCTTTTAGTATGAATATGTTAGCCTTAAGATTATCTGTAAGCTAGTGTGCTCCAAAACAATAACAAAATTTTCTAAATTGCATTTAGAAGATATATGCATTTAAAATTTGCAGTTTCTAACTTCCACCAATATGAATCAGTGATTTTGGTGACATCACCCTGAATTTTAGCTTCTCATCAAACTTTCTGTCCAATCAAATGCTCTCTAGAATCCGAAGAGTTCCGCCCCCTACACTATAAATAGACGCTGAAGCTGCAGATATAATAAGTCGACAGAATCTGTTGTTGTTGACAGAATCTGTGTTTTCTGTATGGTGAATGGAACATAGTGCACTAGATAGGGGATAGGGAACAATTCAGACAGTGTAAATATGCATTCAGTTGGGCACACAGCCAGAGACATGATAGCACAGAGCGGATCGTATGCGTGAATCGGCGCAGACCATAAAACATATCAGACCCATTTAAATTCTACACAGAATGCTATGTTATGTAGTGATACGGATGAGATTGTGGCTGTCATACGCTGTCAAATGTGACTTTACTGAGCTCAGCAGCTTTGGCCCAAGCTGTGATATAAACAAAACGCTTTTGGCTATTTAAAAAAAAGGCAGCGGTTGAAAAGTGAAAATAGCATATTTTTTTAGCGAGAGATGCTATTTACACTAACTGCAAATAGCGATAGATGCTATTTACAGTAAGTGAAAATAGAAATTAGATGCTATTTACACTAAGTGAAAATAGCATATTTTCTTAGCGAGAGATGCTATTTGCACTAAGTTTAAAAAACAATGGGTTCTATTTACACTAAGTGCAAATAGCTATAGATTCTATTTACTCTGTTAAAACAGCAGGATTTTCTGCTAGTTATAATACTTATTGCAAATTGTATTATAATTGTGCAAGACACAATTATCTGCACCTCAGTATTGTAGTACATTAAAACAGTATGCAGTTATTACATATTGAGTATAAATTATAGTTTTAATTCAGTTTACTAAATGGATGGTGCCTTATTCGGACAATAAGCCCTCCCTACACCTACCCTAACCCTAACCAATACTTTTCAATTATTTCCTTCATTTTAATTAAAAATAAATGCCTTTCTGATATGATATGAGATTTGAAAAGGGAGAAAAAAGTTCGCCAGAAGGTGGACTCGAGCTCGGGTCAGTCGTGTCGAAAGCATGAGAGGAAAACACGCTTTATCCTCATCCTTTTGTAGTGTTTTCTAGATCAATCACAAATTGGTGGGCGGAGTTAGTGTAAATAGCCTCTGCCAACAAGGCAGGCTGTTTGCTCTTAGTGTAAATAGACACTTTGTTAAAAAAGAAGGCGGGGCTACTTGATATGCCCCGCCCTGTCTTCCTGTTTCAGTTGAAGTTATTTCAAAACACAGAATAACACTGCGTGTTTCAAAGCACTTGAGTGAACCCTTAAAAGCTGAAGAATTCCAAGTAAACTATTATTTTGACAAGAAATTACGACAAAGAATATCGTTTACATGTGGCGCCTCAATTCTGCATGGTATGTAAGACTTTCTTTGCATGTAAATGAGAAACAGTGCTCTCAGCAAAGTGACGGCAAGTCGTGCGCCTTCACACAAGAGTTTACAGTACGTCAAAAACAGGAATGCTGTGGATATATTTAAATGAAATTAAAAATAGCACTGATCGCTTGACGGAGAGTGAAACTCTGAAGCGTTTAGTCAGAGTGTTCGGCGAGTGAAAATATATCTTTGCTAAACTTATATGCTAAATTTAGCCAATGGCTAATGTTAGACATCTTTTAGTCACCTCAGAATGAAGATTTAGTCGCATATGCGAGTGATTTACCCGCATTGTAGATGGTTGTCACACTCTTTGTACTATGGGGAAAGTGTAGTGTGTGTGTGTAGTTTGTTTAGGTTAAAAGTCATTGGTTCCAAGTCTAGTTGAGCGTTTGAGCCAAATCAAACACATTTGAGTGTATCAGTGTGGGTGTCTGTCCGTGCTTGCCTTATGTTGAACTCGCTCTGGATACACCCAGCTCTGACTGTCCAATTAAGGAGTTTGACTCGGCTGAGGCGAACCCTCGCTCTCTGCCTCAATGAGCTGTGGGGAACATACAGCTTGCTGCACTTCACTTTGGCGTGAAGGAAAATCAATCACGACATAACCCTCCAAAAACAAGTACACACGCTGCTTTGAACGGCTCGAGCTGCAAGCGCATGGCCTTTTGCACGATAAAATCTTGAGTTTCCATTGTACAGATGGAGAGGGAGTAGCAGTGAATGAGAGCAAATCCATTTTAAATGGGCCGGTGTTGTTTGCGAATGTAGTCACGGCCATTTAACAGGGTTTAATCGGCGACTGCTGAATGTTAGCGTTCAAGAGCGCGCAGGAATCAAATGGAGCTTTTCAGTAGCATTACAATGGAGCTTGTGACTTGCATTTATGAGTCAAATATCATTTTCTGTTTTTAAAGGTAATGGATAATAAAGCCTTTGAACTGAATTGAACTGAACTTAATGGAACGGATCAGAACGTAATCTAATTACATTTGCGAGATGCTGTGGTCGATTAAAATGAAACAATGACTGATTTGGCATTGGCATGGGATTTTCTTTTTAACAAGACTCGCTGCAGTTTCCATTGTGAGCGGCATGTGGATGCTATTTTATCATACCGCAGAATGTTTTCTTTACTCCCGGAAAGCATTTCAATACATCTTTTGATGTTTTTTTTCATTATTATCTTTTGCTAATTTCCCCGTTTGCCTCAGAGCGAAATTAAACCCAATCCCATATCCCTGCTCCCTTTTTGTATCTAATAATGCCGTGTTGTTGGTTCTGTCTGCAGGGGAATCTGCTATTAGATGGTGTTTATATGCATCATTTGCTTTGCTGCAGTTGAATCTCCTCAAGCAGAAAACTTAAAGCAGTAGTTCACCCAAAAACGACAATTATTTACTCCAGGCTTGTTTTTTTTCCAAACCCACATCCGTATGATTTTCTTTCTCTCTTTCTTCCATGGAACACAGAGGGTTTTAAGAATCTGCTAGCTGTTTTGTCAGTGTAATGAAAGAGAATGGGGACTGGGGCTTATACTGGGATTTATATGGTTCATGTGTTATATTATGAGTCTTTTGAACTCATACAATATATTTGCATGAGAAAAAGACTTTAATTGAAGTCATCAGTAACTGAAAATCAGTCCTGTACCTCTTTGTGATAAGTAGTAATGTCTGAAGTCTGAACGAATGTTTTTGTTCGCATCATGAGGAATCGATGGATCCAGTTCGCAAAACTAGTCTGGAAAATTAATTCACAAATTGGACTTAATGATCCAGTTGCAGTGGTTTCGAAGATTTTAAATATGCACTCCAAGGTTTGGGGTCTGCAAATTATTATTATTATTATTATTACAGTAATATTCTGAAATATTATTCCATTTTAAAATATATTTTATTTTATTATTTCATTTTAAAATATATTTTCGTATTAGTGTCAGTGTTAAAAACAAATGTGCTGCTTGATATCTTGATTCATTTTTTTCATTTTTTTTTTTATTCACCAAAACAGCATTTATTCGAAATATATATATTTTTTGCAACATTACAATGTGTTTAATGTCACTTTTGATCAATTTAATGGGTTTTTGCTGAGTAAAAGTATTAATTTCTTTCCTACTAATAATTAAAACAATAATAATAACATTTTAACACTTTACATTTTGTTAAAAAAATGTATTTTAAAATGTACAAAAATATTAATATTAAATAATAATAAAATAATAATAATAATAATTCAAAATATATTTTATTTTATTATTTTATTATATTTTATTTCATTTTAAAATACAATTTCTTATTATTATCAGGGTTAAAAACAGATGTGCTGCTTGTTATCTTGATTCATTTTTTCAGGGATTTTTGATGAATAGAAATAGAGTTGAACAAAACAGCATTAATTTGAAATAGAATTTTTTTGCAACATTACAAATGTGTTTAATGTTACATTTGATAAATTTAATGGGTTTTTGCTGAGTAAAAGTATTAATTTCTTTCCTTCTGATAATTATTAGTTTACTTTTTAAATGTAAAAAAAAAGTAATTTAAAATGTAAAAAAATATCATTGTTATTTAATAAACAAACAAACAAACAAACAAACAAGCAAACAAACAAACTTAATGGCCCCCAACATTTCAACAATGTATGGCCTACAAACCTTTTTTTTTTCTTTGTGACAAAGTTTGTTTTTCTGTTTATATAAATTGGAAGATTAAATCAACTGAGAGGTATGTGAAATAATTACTTTAATTTTATTTCCTCATATACCCCTAAACAGTACATATTAGTACCTTAAAGGCACATTTTAGTACTTTGAAAGTACAGATTGGTACCTTAAACGTACATATTGATACCTTAAAGGTACATATTAGTACTTTAAAAATACATATTTGTACCTTTTCACTTTGTACCTTAGGGTACCACCCCAGCGACAGAACTGTACCTTTTTTCTGACAGTGTACTGAACACAAACCTTTAAACAGGGTAGTGTAGCTCACAAATTATTTTCACTATTTTTAGGATACTTTTTTTTTTCGTTCGCTTGTTTGCTTTTGAAGATTGAAAGCTCCGGTCTCCATTCATTAAAATTTCTTTGAAAAGATTACATTGCTCAAAATGACTGCGTTACAAAGAAGCTAGTAGTTCAAACACGTTTGGAAAAACATGGGTGTGATTAAATGCAGACCGAATTTTCATTTTAAGGTGAACCATCCCTTTAAGCATAATCCTTCTACTTCATCCTGCCGAGTGTTTCAAGACTGATGGCATCTGTCATCAACAAGCAAGATAAAAGGCTGCGTCTTAAATACCTTGTAGTGAATGAGAGCATGCGTTCATCTCTGTCATCCCCAATACAATAACGCTTACGGATGCTTCTTTTATCCTAGGGAAAGAGTTGCTGCTTAGTGCTTTTTTTCTGCTTTGGATGAAGGATGTCAACCATTGTGTAACCCGGCTCAGGTTTTAGCAGACTGCGAGAATTAATCGCATGATGCACATCATGGAGTCATGCGTATCTGCTGTTCCCAGAATGCGATCTGGCCTAAGCCTGAAAGACTTGGCATATAACAAGCCTCCTGTTTGTATGCGCGCGTGTGTGTGTGTGCATGTTTTAGATCAGACCTCGGGGCTCCTGATGCACTGATATCGATTGAAGGAGCAGGATTGTACAACAGCTCTGGGTATTGATCTTCACTGTGTGTGTTTCTGAGTGTGTGTTTGTGCCATGTGTGCATATGGAACTAAGAGCTGGAGAGAGCAAGCAGGCAGGTTATCTTCTCAAATGTCCGGAAGTCTCCCATGTGGCTATGACCTTCCTCCAGTTAAAAAAAAATTATCTCATCCCATTATCTGAGCAGAGTTTCAGGAGATGCCTGACCGTGCCTGGGTTCATCCTGTTTTGAACCACATCAGAGGTCTTAAAGAAAACTCTAAACATAAGCTTGGCTGATAGTCATCAGTCCTAATACCTTCAGACAATTGCTGTAATCTAGTGTGCGAGGTTTGCTGTAGATGCATTTGTTGCATTTCATGGTATGTTAAAATTGTGTGTTTCGGGTCAGTGTAATGTAATGTAATCAAATAGAGACGCTCAGACACAGATTTGAAAGTTCTACACATTGCTCATTTTATGTTTGTTTATTTTCCTTGTTATAATTGTATTTTGAAAGAATTTTGAATAATCTTTCATCTTACCAGTATAGTACTCTCAGCTGACACCATGAATGAAATACATGAATTCAGAATTAATGTCAACTCTTAAAAATATTTATTTATTTATTTACAATTTTTGCCCAAAAACATGTCTTATGTTGTTTGTTTGTTTGCTTTTTATTTTTTATTGTCATTGTTGAAAGAATTTTTGATGTTTGAAATTAAGGAATTAGAAATATATGATGTATATTATAAATGCAATATATATTATATTTGCATAAATATTAAATATATTTATTTAATTAGAATTTTTGGCCCAAAACATATTTTACGTTGTTTGTTTTAATTATTTTATTATTATTGTTAAAATAAGTTTTGATGTTTGAAATCAGGCATTAGAAATATGATGTATATTATAAATACAATCCATATTATATTTGCACAATTATTAAATATATGTATTTATTTAGAATTTTTGCCCAAAAAACATGTTTTATGTTGTTTTTTTATTTTATTTTTAGTTTTTTTTTCGTTATTATTGTTGAAAGAATTGTTGATGTTTGAAATTAAGGCATTAGAAATATATGATGTATATTATAAATACAATATTTATTATATTTTCATAAATGTTAAATATATTTATTTAATTAGAATTTTTGCCCGAAAACATATTTTACATTGTCTGTTTGTTTGTTTTAATTTTTTTTAATCATTATTGTTGAAAGAATTTTTGATGTTTGAAATCAGGCATTAGAAATATATGATGTATATTATAAATACAATCCATATTATATTCGCATAAATGTTAAATATCTTTATTTATTTAGAATTTTTGCCCAAAAACATATTTTACGTTGTTTTTTATTATTATTATTATTATTATTATTATTATTATTATTATTATTATAAGTAATTGTATATTATAGGTACAATGCATAATATATTTGCGTAAAATTAATGAGAACTATTAAAAGAAATTTAATATATTTATTTATTTAATTTTTTTGCCCAAAAACATATCTTATGTTGTTTGTTTGCTTTTAATATTAGTCGTAGTAGTAGTAGTAGTAGTATAGTTAACTAAAACTGTAAAATAAATAAATAAATAAATAAATAAATTCTGTTACTTTAAATTCAATTAGTAAATAAAATAAAATAAAATTATTTTTTTCAGCTAGTTGCCAAGCCTCTAATTTTATTAAATATAATATTGTTATTATATTTTAACTTGATCTAATAAAATAACTAAAAATAAAACTGTAAAAAATAAATAAAACTATAGACATATACATATAAAATAATACTAATAATTACAATAGCACAGCAAAATTACTACAACTTAAATAAAATCAACTAAAATTAAAATGGACATCCATACATTGAGAAACATATATCTCTGTGTGTGCGTGTGTGCAATTAGGGGGGAAAAATTCGGACAAAATTGCATTATTACACATTTTGTAATATTATAATATTTTTTTCTCTATAATCTGTGCTGAAACTGTGTGAAAAAATGTCCAGATTCAGTTGAGTCAACTTCAAATCTGTTTTACTCCAAAAATAAGAGCGTCAGCAGCAGATGTTCACTTGAGAACCGTTTCATGAGTAATCGACAGCTGAAATTCAGCGATGACTAAGTGCAAGGTCATGACACCAGGGTTCAATCTGAGCGTTTAACACACACGTGTGTGTGTGCATGCACTGCAAACACTGCAGCAGCGGCACTAACCCATTCGTCAAGCCTTCAAGCTGATGAGATTTTTTTCATCATTTTTAATCCAACAGTCTCCTAATGGCATTTGCCTCTTATTCTCAGCTCTGCACTAATGCTGCTCTCTCTCTCTTTCTCTCCTGTGGGCTCTGTATATTTATTGTATATTTACGGCTCCGATTTATATATTTATTTCCTCATAAATTTTAATTAGGACTTCAAACGTTTTTGCATTGGCCAGCAGAGGCAGGGTTTTCCTTTGATCACTTTCAACATTTCGCCTTTCTCTCGCTCTTTTTTTCCACGCTCCTTTCCTGTGGGCATCTCCACTCTAATTGGTTGCCTGAGTGCCGTGTGTCTGTCATTCGCTCTGTCGTTGAAGATTAAAGTACACTTGGTTTCCAGTCTTTGCCAGGGTTGCCAGATTGGTGCCCTCGCTTGGGACGCCATTGAAATGCGGCGAGCTTTGGAGTGTAAAAAAACTCTGACAGGCTTTAAAAGCTGTTTTTGTGCTTTGATTGCGTCTTTCCACCCACAAGTAAGAAGTCATGCAACCTCGCAGCATCACACCCCCTCAGAATCCACGCGTGCAGAAGAACAGCACTGACGCACACGGGATCTGTGTTAGATTCACATGTTACAGTGTGTTCTTCCTCATTAATCATTATTACACTTCTCGTAGAATCACTCTTGGCCACAGAAACAAACTGATCAGAATTACAGGTTGTGTGATGAAAAGGAAATTCTTCCAGCTTGACTTAAATTCTTTAATGTTTTGATGGGATTTTTTGCTTGTTTGTTTGTTTTTTGATAATGATGATGATAATTTCTCTCTTTCTTTCTTTTTCTTTTGATGATCAAAATTTATTTAGAAAAATATGTCATTGTAACCTGACACAAAGAATGGAATACTTTAATTTGGATTTACTTAAAAATCTTAAAAAAAAAAAAAAAAAAAAGTAATGTATTTAGAACGAAAAATATAATGTTAATATAATGTTCAATTAGAATTATATCATGTAATATTATATTTGAAATTTCTAAATGTAATTTATAATTTAATATTACACACACACATACACATAATTCTAATTTAATATGATATTTTATTTTATAAGATTTGAATATTAATGCCTGAAAATACATATCGTTTAATTTAGTTTAATTTAATATTATATTTTATTATTTAAATGTTAATTATTTTTTAATAGTTAAAATATATTTCAAAATGTATGTGCGTATATAACAAATTAATACATATAAAAAACTATAAATATTCATATTTTAAAGCATATTTTAATATTTTATTTTCTAATGTATATATATATATATATAAAACATAAAAGTATTTTATTTTATATATATAATGCAATTCAGATTTTAATTTTTATATTTTATATATTTTTATATATGTTTTATTTTATAAGATTTTTACTATAACAAAATATTATTATTATTATTATTTTGATTTTTATAATGATATTCAGTGCTGGTTGTGTGTCAGTATAAGTGAACTTGAATAGAACAGTATTTTATAAAAAAAATATTTAAAGTATTTATAGAATAGTGTTATTTGTTTAGCTTTTCAATTATTAAGATTTATTTACTTATTTATCAATACTATTTTATTTATTTATAGTATTCATTTTTAGTATTTTATTTATTACGTTTTCTTTATGCATCAATACCATTTTATTTATGAACAGTATTTATTTTAGTATTGTATTTAAGAAAATTGATCAGTGCAAATTTATGAAATAGTGTTTATTTTTTGTATTTTATTTATTAATATTTATTTATCAATACTATTTTTTACAAATAGTATTTATTTGTAAGTGTTTTGTTGAAAAAAAACAAAACAAAACAAAAACAAAAACAAAACAAAAAAAATATATATATACATGTATGTATATATATATATATATATATATATATATATATATATATATATATATATATATATATATATATATATATATATATATAATGCAATTCATAATTTAATTTATATTTTAATATTTTATTTTCTAAGATTTTTATAATGAACATATTACAAATAAGCATTTTATTTTTTGCAATTTTTAGATTTAATTTAATTTGTAATTTTTTTTTTTTTTTTTATATAATATCCAGTGCTGGTTGTGTGTCAGTGTACGTGAAGCCAGCTAGTGCTCTGTCTGGCACTTTTAAACAATCACTCATGTAAATTGCTGCCTCTCTTCAATTCAGTTTCTGTACTCTGATACAAATTTGACTCTAATTTGTCAGATTAGACTTAATCCAGGATAAATCACTCCAGCGCAGACAAACCCCAGATTAATGATGCTTTGAAAGGCGCAGTCATTTTCTCTTCTGAAATGCAGCCCTGTCAGTGACGATTCCTGCGCATGTTGATTTTATTTTGTTGCCCCAACTTTATTTTTTATTAATTTTTACTTTATAGTCTTTTCATAAATCATGTTTTAAAAGCATTTTTTTGTTGTTGTTTTTTTTTTATGCCATTTCATTTAAATAGCATTTACGTAGTCACTATGCATTTCTTCATATTCTGAATTTCATTTGATTTAATTTGCTTTGGTATCATTTATGAACGTAAGCAAGCTTTTGTTTTTGATATGCATATATTATACAAAAACACAGAAGTATCTAATTTTTCCTTGTTGCAGAGAAGCGATTAGTGTGCCAGCTACCGCTACTAAGCCTTGAACGGTGAAATGGGTAGATAACCAGATGAAACGAAGCCTCTCCCCTGATTAGACTCTCTCTTCTCGCCTGATCCCTTGTTTCCTGCTCTGTGTTGATGTACTCAAATGACCTAGTGGTCAATGAGCTTGTATTAACATCTGACTCTAGCACGGGGTTACTGTTTGCTCTGCATGTGTGACGGTCCCCGGGGCCCTTCCTCCAGGAGCACTGAACACATTTCAGATCAATACCGACATCCTTTGCCAAAGAGACAGAGAGGAAGTGAATGAACTAGAAACTGAGTGAAGTGAGAGAGAAGGCCAGACTGGGACGAATTGGACGAACTGAGGGTGTGTTCTCAATGGTGTACTCTTACTTTACTCTTAGTTTACTATAACAGGCTTACTGTATCCCATAATACTACACATTCAAGTTTATTGCTTAACTTTATTTTGCATGTATAATCCATTTATATAATATTAGTTATATATATATATATAGATATAGATATAGATATATAGATATAATAATTGTATTTTATATAATAATAGTATTTATTTTATTATTTTATTTATTAATAATATTTATTGTTGAAATACTATTTTGTTTAAAATGTTTATTTATCAGTGTCGTTTTCTTTAAGAATATAAGTTACTTTTCAGAATTTTATTTATTTATTTATTTATTTACTTATGTATGTATTTATTTATTTATTTTTAGTATTTTGGTTATGAATGGTATTTATTTTTTGTATTTTATTTATTAATCTTTATTTACTTATTTGCCAATACTAGTTTATTTATTGATAGTATTTATTTTTTGTATTTTATTTCATAAAATGTATCAGCACTAATTTATTAATAGTATTTATTTATTTATTTTTATTTATTAATATTTATTTATCAGTACTATTTACAGATAGTATTTATTTTTTAGTATTTTGGTTATTAATATTTATTTTGTATCAATATTGTTCATCATTAGTTTCCTTTTTAGTTGTTTATTAATATTATTTATATATTCATTTATCAACAGTATTTTATTTGTGAATAGTATTTATTTTTTTCATTTTTTATTTCTTAATATTTATTTATGCATCAATACTATTTTATTTATGAATAGTATTTATTTTTAGTATTTTATTTCATAAAATGTATCAGTGCTAATTTATTTATTAATAGTATTTTTTTTGTATTTTATTTATTAATATTTATTTATCAATACTATTTTATTTACAGTGTTTATTTTTAGTATTTTGTTTATTGTTATTTATTTTGTATTAATACTATTTATTAACACAATTTATTTTTTAGTGTTTTATTAGTAATATTTATATATGTATTTACCAGTACTATGTATGACTAGTATTTTTTATTTTTAATGATTAATATTTGTACTTATTTATCAGTGCTATTGTATTTGTGATAGAACTTAAAATTTATTGATGCATCAATACCATTTTATTTATGAATAATATTTATTTGTAGTATTTTATTTAATAAAAATTATCAATGCTAGTTTATTTAATAGTATTTATTTTTTAGTGTTTTATTAATATTAATATTTATTTATTTATTTATCAATACTATTTTAATTATGAATAGTATTTATTTTTTAGTTTTTTAATTATTAATATTTATTTGCTTATTTATCAATACTATTTTATTTATAAAGAATATATTTTTTTTATGATTAATATTTTTTAGTAAAATAAATTTCATTTACACATCAATACTATTTTATGTATGAACTGTATTTATTTTTAGTATTTTATTTATTAATATTTATTTATTATAGTTCTTTGGTTATTATAGAATTAATTTATTTCAATGCTTTTTACATACACTCTCCAGTGTAAAGAAACTTCCATTTTCAAAACAGCCTAAGATAATCAAGTAGGGGTCATGGAAAGGGCACTACATAGATATATATACACCCTGGAAACATATTCATAGAGAAAAATGACACTTTTGATTATATGACAATTATAATACTGAGCCTCTTCTACCTTTTAAAGATAATAGTTCACCTTTGCCCTTTTGAATTCATTAACATTTTTATTTTCGGCTGATGGGTGAGCAGACGTATTTGTGGCTATCCAGTGACAAAAGCTATTGCTGGGCTCATCTGCGGCTGAGTGTACTGTCTTTGCCTGTCCTCCAGTTACACGCGCAGGTTTGATGGAAGATGGATAAGCTGCATTTAGGGTTATCAGCAAGTCTGGCTTGCTGGCTCAATTTGAAATTCAATAATGAGCCTCCATGTTATATTTCCTCCTCACTGTCAGGCCAGTGATAACAACTGTACTCACCCTTCTTCCCTCTCTCCTCGTCCTGTCCTGTCCTTTCCGCTTCGCTATCGCTCTGAATTTTTGCTTGGCTCAAATATTTCTTATCACTCTGTGGTTTGCAGTAATAACAGACAGGCAGGCTTAACGCATTTTTATCGGAAATGTAGGCCACTCTGAACTTTGAACAAATTGAGTTCTTTCACTTTCCCAATACTACGTGAGATATTAAAGTTTGCATATCTTCTCTAAGAGAGTCTTCTGCTTGCAAAACATGTTGTATACATCATTCTCTTATGTTTGTAGTTTTACTATATTGTGATGTATTTTAGTAAACTGGCACTTGAGGTTGCCACTTGACTTGTATTCTTGCTTTGGTTGTAGTCATAAGTCTTGTTGCATAAGAAAGCACCTGTCTAGAACATGTTTGTACAGCACATAATGTTCTAATGTAGAACTGAGGGTCATGCTGACTTTGAATCAACATTAAAAGGTCAAATCTCTGTGTTTCTCAGGCTCTGGCCATGACAGAGGTAAATGGACCGGTTGCTCCTCATTTGGCAGAACCTCAGATTGCCATGTTTTGTGGCCGTCAGCTTCTACACATGAACACTGAGAGCGGACAGTGGGAACCAGATCCTCAGGGGCGACAGGGATGCTTCACCCAGCCCAGCAAGATCCTGTCATACTGCCAGGAGGTGATGTTCTATTCTATTCTATTCTATTCTATTCTATTTAGGGTTGGGTCTCGAAAATCGATTCCGATTCCAGAATTGAATACTTAAGGTCAGGAATCAGATACTTCTTGTGAAATTAAAATTTCGATTCCGCCTATCAATTCCTATGTGCGGTTCTTTTTTTTTTTTTGTCTGTCGTTTTTTTTTTAATCTAAGCACATAGCACTCCAAAGAATGGCTACACTTACTATCAGAAGTCAAAAAAGCAAAGTAGCCTATAATATTTGTGATAAGCTAAACATGTTGCAATCGTTGTGTCACCACCAATATGACAAAGCATTTTAATTTAACAGATCGTTAAAGATCACAAACATGATTCAAATACCAACGTGATTCTGATTTCCTAAATTACAATGATTCATCTGTTTGATTCCTCAACCTTTCTTCCGTGCAGCGTACGACCAGTGTGATTTGAACATTCAAATCTGCGTTCGTGCTGCCACTGACCTAAAGAGAGCCTCTGTCATGTATATGAATAAAACAGTTTCACAGTCTAACATTCAAATAATCACAGAAGTACTGGGATAAAAGTTCATAGTCCGGATATAAACTCTGATATGTACGGTAGAGACCAAAATAGAGTAAATCATCCTTTTGAAAGTTAATTTGACATTCCAAATAATGTTAAAGATTTATCGATTACGTTGTTATGCCAGTAGATGGCGAAGGGGGGCTGTTAATAATGTATTTGTCTTTGATCATTCATTCAAAAACACTGATTCATCTAATGAACCAAGTAAATCTTGAGTGAATCACTCAATCATTTACTTATGTATTAGGCCTACATGTGATTTTGTTTAGTTGTCCAATGTTTTTTTTTTTCTTCATAATCGTAAGTGAACCACAACTTCCATTTAAAAAAAACAGCAACAACAAACCAATTTATTCAGAATCACACAGCTCTATTTTGCAAACAGCTCTTAAGTGAATCTCGTTTTTATGTAGCCTGTTGATTTTTGTTCATGGTATTCAGCTGCAACTAAATGTTTAGCAAAAATGAAACAGAATAAATATGCTTGATATCATCTTTCATTTACTTTGGAATTGAAACTAGGAATCGAAAAGAATCAGAATTGATAATATTCTAACGATACCCAACTCTAATTCTATTCTATTCTATTCTATTCTATTCTATTCTATTCTATTCTATTGTGTGTTTTGTTTTTTGTTTTGGGTTATTTTATTTTAGTTTAGTTTAGTTTAGTTTTGTTTGTTAGTGCTCTCTTCTCACCCATTTTGTTTCGTTTGGTTTTGTTTTGCTTAGTCTGGTTATTTGCTCTATTCTATTCAGTTTTGTTTTTAATTTATTTTTTTTTTATTTAATTTAATGGGTTGTTTTATTTTTATGTTTTGTTTTGTTTGTTAATGCTCTGTTCTCACCTGTTTTGTTTTGCCTGGTTTGGTTTGATTGTTTTAATTGCATTCTGTTCTCACCTGTTTTAGTTTGGTTTGGTTTCTTCTCTTTCGGTTTGGTTTGTGTTTTGTTTTGTTTGATTGTGATCTGTTCTCAACTGTTTTGTTTTGTTTGTTTGTTTGTTTTGTTTTCTTTTTGGTTCGTTTTGTTTTTGTGTTTTGTTTTTGTTTTTGTTTTTTTTGTGCACTGTTCTCACCTGGTTTGTTTTCTCTTCTTTTTTGTGTTGTTTTGATTTGATTTGTTTTCTTTTGGTTTGGTTTGCGTTTTTGTTTGTTTTTTGCTGTTTGTTTTGTTTGTGCTCTTTTCTCACCCGTTTTGTTTTGTTTGGTTGTTTGTTTTAATTGTGCTCTTTTCTCATCCATTTTGGTTTGGTTTGTTTTTGTTCTCTTTTGGTTTGGTTTATGGTTTGTTTTTGTTTGTTTTTTTATTTGTTTTGTTTGTGCCCTATTCTCACCTGTTTTGTTTTGTTTTTTGTTTTGATTTGTTTTGTTTGTGCCCTCTTCTCACCTGTTTTTTTTTGTTTTGTTTTGTTTTGTTTGTGCCCTCTTCTCACCTGTTTTGTTTTGTTTTGTTTTTTGTTTGGTTGTTGCTCTTTTGTCACCTGTTTTTTTTTTTTTTTTTTTTTTGTTTTCTTTTGGTTTGGTTTGGTTTGTGTTTTGTTTTTGTTTGTTTTTTTTGTTACTTGTTTTGTTTGTGCTCTGTTCTCACCCATTTTGTTTTGTTTGTGCCCTCGTCTCATTTGTTTTGTTTTGTGCTCTGTTTTTTTTTTTTTTTTTTTTCTTTTGGTTTGGTTTGGTTTGTTTTGTTTTGTGTGTGTGTGTGTTTTTTTTTGGTTGTTGTTTTGTTTTGTTGGGTTTGGTTGTTTGTTTTGGTTGTGCTCCTTTTCTGTTCTTTCCTTTTCTTTTGGTTTGTTTTGTGCTTTTTTTGCTCTGTTCTCACCTGTTTCGTTTTATTTTGTATTACTCTCTCCTATTTGTTTAGTTTAAAACTTTATTTTAATGTTTTGAGCTTTGTTTACAGTATTTTGTTTTGTGCTCTGTTCTGTTTTAGTCTTTTCTGTTCTATTGTTGCATTCTTTTCCACTTGTTTTAGTTTTTTGTTTTGCTAGTTTGAGCTTTATTTTCCTTTTTATATTGTTTTGTATTCTATTCAGTCCTATTTTAGTCATTTCTGTAACACTTTACAAAAAGGTTCATTAGTTAACATTAGTTAATTACTTTGTGAATCTACAGCCTTTATTAATCTTAGTTCACGTTAATTTCAGCATTTACGAATACATTATTAAAATGAAAATTTGTGCTTGTTAACTTTAGTTAATGTGCCATGAATCAACATGAACTAACAATGAATGACTGTATTTTCATTTACTAACATTACAAAAGGCATTGTTCATTGTTTGTTCATGTCAGTTGATACATTAACTAACATAAACAATTGAAACCTTATTGTAAAGTGTTACCGTAATTTTATTTTATTTTATTTTTTTTATTTTGGTTTTGTTTGTTTGTGCTCTATTCTCTACTATTTATTTTGTTTTGAGCTTTCTTCCATTCAGTTTTAGTATAGTTTGTTTTGTTTTTTAATTGATTTGTTTGTTTTAATTAAATTCCGTTCCATTTTTAATGTTTTGATTCTATTTTCTTTGTGGTTCTATTCTGTTGTCATATTCTAGTGTTCTTTTCTATTCTGTTTGCATCATTTTAATATACTCTCTTTTCACTTTTATTCTGTTCCGTGTGACTCATGTAATTAATTTCAGTCAAGCGCTAAACATCAAACTCAGTGCACCTACATTAGCATGCGTGCTGATTGGTTTAATTACTATGTGGACAAGCATCCTCAGACAATCTCCACTCAAGCATATTCTCAAGGTGAACGCCGAGGGCAGCCTGTTCTAATATTAGCATTGTAAAACAAGACTAAAATGTGCAACGCTTTCATGTGCATACACAGGCAACTCGATGCAAATCTCTCTCTAACTCTCGCCGTATTAAGTGTGCAGGATAATGGCCATATTCTTCACCATCAATCAGCGGTGGAGATTTATGGTCTCCGTACGCCCCGGGCTCAAGCGTATTGTGCGGCTAATATGACCGTACTCTCTGACTCCTGAGAGGATTGCAAGTTTTTTGTTCCCTGTTGTCTCATCTAGAGGAATTAGGAATGAGCAATGATGCTTGGTTGTTTTCCTCTGTTTTTCATCAGCGCTTCCGAATACTCTTCCGCGTCCCTTTAGGATATCAACATTGCAAAATAGCATTTCCCTGCATCCCTTTAGAGTTGTAATGTTGTACAATGCCAATTTCCATTGCGTTCCTTACGGATAACGAGAGTGAAAAATGCCACGCTTTCCTGCATTCTTCTGGTCATTCAATGTAACTCCATTGCCAAATACAGCAATGCGTCTCGCCAAATACGATTGCGCGTTCTTCATGGCTGAAATCAGTCTAAGCCTGTATTATTGCATGACAGCAATTCTGAAAATTGAGATGTCAGTCTGAAAAGAGCGTGTTTTTGTCTCTCCGTGCTCTATAAGTGCCAGCAACGTCTGTTCAACCTTGTCTGAATCGACACACTGTCCCTACCACCGCAGTATAAAATCACCTCGTTGTGCGCTAATCTGGGCTCAACCAGTCAACCAGTCATTCTCCCTAATGGCTTTTAAAAGCATTATTGTGCCTGCATTCTTGCCTGGCACGAAGTGGCATATACATAAGCTAGCTGGCACGAGTGACATCAAAATTGAATGAAGAGGCCAAAGAATATGTCATTCTCCTGGCTGGATGAGGTTTAGACTAGCAGGCGGTCTGCCAGTGGACTGCGGCCTCATTGCCAGAGCTTGTTTAGAACATAATAATCCCTTCCCATATGTCTGTAAGATTACACTCTCACTCGCTTCAGCCCGGTGCGAATTGATTTGATGCATGCATGGACCCAGAACAATACTCAACAATTTTGTTTTCAAAGAATGTTTATTGATGTTAATTTGAGCAATATGTCATAATTAATCCAAAATGGACTCAAGGTTGTCCTGTGTTGTGAATATGTTTAAAGGATGTTGAAATGCAGCAGAGTGAAAAGCGGCTCTTTTAGTCATAACTTTAGTCTTAATGTAGTGCTATGTTAGGTGTAAAAATATTTGAGAGACTAATTTAAATATGAATTTATTAATTATATTAATCATATCACTAGCAGATATAGACCCTGATAAATAAAAAATATATTATTAAATATGAACAAAATATTAAAATATTATAAATATGTGTTAATATTAATTAACTTATTGATAAATTTTGTTATGTTTATATTTGTATCGAATTCATCCTTCAACTAGAAGATATAGTCCCTAATAAAATAATATAAAACAATTAAAACAAAATAAAGAATAAGATAAAATTAGTTATTATTTTTATAATTTATTATGTATATAATTATAATAATCTAATTATTTTATTAATGTATTATTATATTAATCCTATTACTAGCAGATATAGACCATGATAAATAAAAAATATGTTATAAAATATAAACAAAATATTAAAATATAATAAAATGTTGTTATGAATAATAACAGTGTGTTAATATTGATTAACTTATCGATACATTTTGTTGTTGATAAATGTTTATATTTGTATCAAATTCATCCTTCAACTAGAAGATATAGTCTCTAATAAACTAATAAAATACAACAATTAAAACAAAATAAAAAAATAAGATAAAATTTATTATTTTTTATAATTTATTATGTATATAATTATAATGAATCTATTTTTTTTTATTAATGTATTAATTATATTAATCTTATTACTAGCAGATATAGACCCTGATAAATAAAAATATATATTATAAAATATAAACAAAATATTAAAATATAATAAAATGTTGTTATGAATAATAACAATGTGTTAATATTAATTAACGTATTGATAAAATTAGTTATGTTTATATTTGTATCAAATTCATCCTTCAACTAGAAGATATAGTCCCTAATAAACTAATAAAATACAACAATTAAAACAAAATAAAAAATAAGATAAAAATTGTTTTTATTTTTAGAATTTATTATTTATACATTTTATTAATGTATTAATTATATTAATTCTATTACTAGCAGATATAGATATACCCTGATAAATAAAAATATTATATATAAAATATTATAAACAAAATACTAAAATATTATAAAACGTTGTTATGAATAATAACAATGTGTTGAATATTATTTGACTTATTGATAAAATTAAAGTTATTTTTTTTATATTTGTGTCAAATTCATCCTTCAACTGTAAGATATAGTTTTAATTGTTTATTAATTTATTAATTACATTCATCCTATCACTAGCAGTTATAGCCCCTGATAAATAAAATGAAATATTATAAAAATATTATAAATAAAATATTAAAATATTATGAAATGTTGTTATAAATAATAACAATGTTATTCATTAAATGTGAAGAAAAAGTGTTGAATATTAATTTACTTTTAAATTAAAATTAAAGTTATAATTTTTTTATATCTGTTAAAATTCATCCTTCCACTAGAAGATATAGTCCCTAATAAACAAATAAAATAAAATAAAATAAAATAATATAAAAGAAGAGAATGTTACTCACTGGGGAATGTGTATATATTTTAGAGCAGAATATTAAAAGAAGAAACCAGTAGTGTTGAATATGAATTTTTATTAATATGAGTTTTATTAATAAAATTAAAGGTTTTTTATATCTGTATCAGATTTATCCTCTGACTAGATAGAGTCCCTGATAAACAAATAAAATAAAATAAAACAGAACAAAATAAAATGAAATCAAACAAAAATTAAATTAAGTTAAATTAAATTATCAAATAGTGAATAAGGGAATGTTAAGATTTAATGGAAGTAAGCATTCCATTGATGTATGGTTTGTTAGGATAGGACAATATTTGGCCGAGATACAACTATTTGAATATATGGAATCTGATGGTGCAAAAAAATCTAAATATTGAGAAAATCACCTTTAAAGTTGCCAAATGAAGTTCTTAATAATGCATATTACTAATCAAAAATTCACTTTTAATATATTTACAGTAGGAATATTACAAAATATCTTCATGGAACATGATCTTAACTTAATATCCTAAGGATTTTGGCATAAAAGAAAAATCGATAATTTTGACCCATACAATGTATTTTTGGCTATTGCTGCAAATATACCCATGCTACTTAAGACTGGTTTTGTGGTATATATGTTTTAGGACAGAATATTGAAAGAAACCAATAGTGTTGAATAAGAATTTGTATGAGTTTTATTAATAAAATATATATATAGATATTTTTTTTTATATCTGTATTAGATTCATCCTCTCACTAGATGATATGTTCCCCATTAAACAGAATTAAATAAATTGAAATAGTAAAAAATAAATAAATAAAATTGTGAATAACAATGTTATTCAATATGTGTTAAGCATCTATTTTAATGTGTTGTGTGTATACTGTATATTTTAGGACATGATATTGGAAGACGAAAACAGTAGTGTTGAATATTAATTGTTATGAGGTTGCAAGTTGCTAATTTTTATATCTGTGTGACTGACCTTGTCTTGTCAAATCTCTATATATACAAATATATAGTGAAACAACAAACCTAATGTGACAATACACTCATGTATATTCCTGAATATACGTGCATATTTCTATTCATTTTTCCTCTTTTCCTATCTCCCCTCCCATCTGCGATTTATTACATTGAGTTTATTTATGATTGTATTTTGAATCATAAATAAATCCTAATAATGTACAGATGACTCACTATGACTCAGTGCCCCTGCAAACATGTTTTGAAGGTGAGGTGTAATTGCTTTGGAAATTCGGGAATAATACGCAGTGAGTTTTCAGACGCCCCCTAGTGTCAAATACGAGAGCATTTCATATTCTTTTATTGACTTTAAAGTGCTGCAGTCTTAGCTGCCAAGACTGACGCAGCGACTCCCTCTTGTGGCCAAACAAGAGGTTTCCCATTAAAAGTAAACATGAGATTAAAAAAAAAGCATCCATTATGTATTTATCCAGCTTGCTATTAATTGCATATGTGGTTTAGCTATATGGTCATAATAAAAGACTCCCATGTGCAGCTGCATTTTTTAGAAAGAAGAATTTTTCACAGATTTCATGGATCCTGAAGTGCCATTTATTTCTTTTTGTCCTGTTCCTTCTCATCCACTTTTCTGCATGATAAACTGATTATTCCCCTGTCCTTTTTCCAACTGTTGTGATCCTGACTCCTGACCCCTGCTCTTTCCTCACGTGTGTTTGTGTCTGTCGTTCTCGCCGTATGTCAGATGTATCCAGGACTGCAGATTTCTCATGTGGAAGAGGCCTCGTCTCCAGCAACCATCCCGGGCTGGTGTAAGAAGGGCTGGGGTCACTGTCAGACCCGCACCTTCATCGTCGTGCCCTACCGTTGTCTGGGTGAGTCACAAACACACCCTGAACAGTCTATAATACAGATATCTCAACAAAAATACAAAATAGATCAGATTTAAACATGTACACAAACATATATGCATAGATATGTGCAGTACATTTAGTTTCTAAAAGTCCTAAGTGTCATTTTGTAGTACATTGTGTTCTGCAGTACCTCACAGCCATGTTATGTCACAAGCAAAAATATATAAATAAATCATAAATCTGTTGGCTCAGTACTAATGTTGATGAATATGTAATGCTTGTGCAGCTGTTTGGCTCTGAGGGGCTTTTGTCCTTGGTTTTTGCTCACGTACTGCACATATTTTAACTTCCCGCTTCTTATATTCCTTTATTTGCAACATCAGCTCACGTGGGCATTTTCAAAAATGCTAACGGCACTTTTTTATCACCAGTATTGTCTGCCTCATTTTTCATTATGTTTTCTTTGAATTTATTTATATATTCCAGTCATTATCATATTATCATCATATTGTGAAAGCATTCTTTTTTGCTGACCAAGTCTGTACAGTAAATAGAGACATTGTGTGGAATATTATTACAATTTAAAATAACTGTTTTCTATGTAAATATATTTTAAAATGTAATTTATTCCTGTGATGCAAAGCTGATTTTTTTAGCAGCCATTACTTCAGTCTTCAGTCACATGATCCTTTAGAAATCTTTCTGAATTTTTTGTTAAAGTTGAAACTATGGAAGCCTATTTCTGCCATGGAATAAAAAAATAAAAAATAAAAATGTTAAGAGCGAATAAAGTCGTTTATCTCACAATTCTGACAATTTTTCTCTCAATTCTGTGTTTAAATCTCACAATTTGGACTTTTTTTTTTTGCAATTTTGCAAGATATAAAGTCATAAGATGTAAATTTGCAATTCTGAGAAGAAAAGTTTTTTTTTTTTTTAAATAAAATAAAATATATTAAAATTAAAAAACATTTAAATAAATAAAATAATAAAATAAACAAAACAATGTTATTTATTGAGTGCTGAGCATCTGTTTTAATGTATTGTATATATACTGTATATTTTAGGACAGAATATTGGAAGACAAGAAAACAATAGTGTTGAATTTTAATTGTTAAGAGGTTTATTAATATATGTTATTAATTACAAGTTGGTAATTTTTACATCTGTGTGACTGACTTTTTCTTGTCAAATCCATATATTTAAAATATATGAAGCAACAAAAAGAAAAGTATTTTATTATTTGTTTTATTATTATTATTATTCTGTGACAGAAAATAAAACAGAATTGCAAGATGTAAACTCATGGCAGAAACAGTCTCCGAGTTGTGAGATAAAAAGTCACAATTACTTTTTAAAATTATTATTATTATTATTATTATTATTATTATTATTATTATTAAACTCTGTGGCTTCCATAGGAAAAAAAATTGTGCTGCTTTATGTTTATTTATTTATGTATGTATTTATTTATTTATTTAATGGTAACCATGATACATTTTTTTTTTCAGGAAAGTTTGAAAAAGAAAGTTCAACAGAACATAATTTAATTTAAATGTAATTATTTTATATATCGTTTGTAACATTATGAGTTACAAAATAACAATGTGAAATAAATAAAATTAAACAAAATAAAAAAACAAATAAAATAAAAAAACTAGTAATGTTGCAAATATCTTAAATACAGGAATTATACAGGTTTATTACAAATGGAGTTTGATCATCAGCGTTTGTGGCGTAATGTTGAGTACCACAAAAAAGGGGGCTGAGCTCTCAGAATAAAATAAAATAAAACAAAACAAAACAAAATAAAATAAAATAAGCTGGTGTACTGTTGGGTACAAAAAATACAGTTAAATAAAATAAAATAATAAAATATAAAATACAAAGCTACTAAACTACTATTATACTATTATTATACTGTCAGTTTTGTTTAATTTAATGCATCTTGGCATTAAATATATATTACTGGCCCCAAACCTTTGAACAATAGAATACATCCTTTGTTAATAATGTTTATTTTTTTTATTGACCCCATGTAATTGTCTTTTTCTTTGTCTCTCAGTGGGTGAGTATGTCAGCGAGGCACTCTTGGTTCCGGATCGTTGCCGTTTCTTACACCAGGAGCAGATGGATTCTTGTGAGAGCTACGTGTACTGGCACAACATCGCCAAAGAGGTACAGTAAATAATAAAAGCTCACAAAATTACAACCTGAAAAAGTATTACAACTGGAATTCAACTTTAATAGCTTCACATTTTTAATGGTTAGTCTGATGCCTGTGAAATTGCAGTCCCTGCTGTGATCTATGATCTTCTGTTCTCATTTCCTCTCTGCACAATCGCCAGTATCTCCTGGTACTTAAAGTTTTCCCATTTGAATTTTGTAGGTCATTTCACCCTGACACGTACAAGCAATTACAAAAAGATTAAAAAATAAATAATGCACTTCAAAGTTTCTTAAAGCACTGCTGCAGTCATTCATCTTTTGCTCTGCTCATTAGGCCTGCACAGCTGACAGTCTGGAGCTGCATAGTTATGGGATGTTGTTGCCGTGCGGTGACCGTTTCCGTGGGGTGGAGTACGTCTGTTGCCCCGGCAGGGCAGGATCGAGTGGACGGGGAGAGACGGAGACTACAGACGCCGCACAAGGAGAAACAACACCCTTCGTGTCCATGGCTGGAGAAAAAGTGGTCACCAGGTAAAGAATTTCTGTAGTACGTTACACTCTCAGAGGGTCCAAAATTTCTGGTTATTAAATATTTAGAAAAGGAAATACAGTTACTATGCCGAATTATCAGATTTAAATAATGTATCTAAGGTAATTATTGCAAAACCTATCCTAATTTAACTCATTTTAGTCTCAGAGTTACTATAGTTGTAAGCTGTATGTGATTGATTCACTAAAAAGAATCAGCTCATATGAATCCTGGAATTTATTAGAATAATTTGTTGAGGAATCTAACTACTCAGATTGAGCTGTTATGTTTTTGACTTACTAAAAAGAATCAGCTCATATGAGTCATTTGATTTCAACTTATTAGAATCATTTGATCAGTAGTCGGATTACTCTGACTGAGCTGTTATGTTTTTGATTCCTTAAAAAGAATCAGCTCATGAGTCATTTGTTTGAGACTTATTAGAGTCATTTGTTGAGGAATCTAACTACTCAGATTGAGCTGTTATGTTTTTGACTCACTAAAAAGAATCAGCTCATATGAGTCATTTGATTTCAACTTATTAGAATCATTTGTTCAGCAGTCAGATTACTCTGACTGAGCTGTTATGTTTTTGACTCACTAAAAAGAATCAGCTCATATGAGTCATTTGATTTCAACTTATTAGAATCATTTGTTCAGCAGTCAGATTACTCTGACTGAGCTGTTATGTTTTTGACTCACTAAAAAGAATCAGCTCATATGAGTCATTTGATTGGAACTTATAACAATCATTTGTTCAAGAATCAGATTACTCTGGTTAAGCTGTTATGTTTTTGACTCACTAAAAAGAATCAGCTCATATGAGTCATTTGTTTGGAATTTATTACTAACTTATCGCTAAAAAGAATCAGCTTTTGTCATTCATTCGGCAATCAGACTACACTGGTTGCACTGTATGTGTTTGATTCACTAAAAAGAACCAGTCAGTGGAATCATTTGATCAGTAGTCGGATTACTCTGACTGAGCTGTTATGTTTTTGATTCCTTAAAAAGAATCAGCTCATGAGTCATTTGTTTGAGACTTATTAGAGTCATTTGTTGAGGAATCTAACTACTCAGATTGAGCTGTTATGTTTTTGACTCACTAAAAAGAATCAGCTCATATGAATTTGTTCAGGAATCGGTTTACATTGATTACAACATGTTTTTAATTTAACTAAAAATAGCTGACTCATATAAGTTAAAGAATCAAATTGTACTGTTTGCACTGAATGTGATTCACTAAAAAGTATAAGCTTAAACGAGTCATTCGTTTGGTAATCACTGCACTGGTTGCACTGTATGTGTTTGATTCACTGAAAAGAACAAACTCATTAGAATCATTTTTCAGAAGTTGGTTTGCACTGATTAGGGTGTATGTTTTTGATTTAGCTAAAAGCTGACTCATTAGAGTTAAAGAACTTAAAGAAGTTAAAGAATCAAATTGTACTGTTTGCACTGTATGTGCTTCACTTAAAATAATACACTTAAATGAGTCATTTGTTTGTGAAACAGACTACACTGATTGCACTGTATGTGTTTGATTCACTAAAAAGAATTGTCTCATATCGGTCATTCATTCAGGAATCAGACTACACTGGTTGTTGTAAATGTGTGTTTGATTCACTAAAAAGAACCGACTCATATAAGAATTAGATTGTACTGTTTGCACTGTATGTGATTCACTAAAAAGAATAAGCATAAATGAGTGATTTGTTTGGGAATCACTGAACTGATTTCACAGTATGTGTTAGATTCACTAAAAAGAATCAGCTCATAATTGTCATTCATTCAGTAATCAGACTACACTGGGCGCACTGTATGTGTTTGATTCACTAAAAAGAACCGACGCATTTGAATCTTTTGTTCAGAAATCCAGTTACACTGATTACGTGTATATGCTTGATTTACCTAAAATAGCTGACTCATATTTGTTAAAGAATCAGATTGTACTGTTTGCACTGTATGTGATTCACTAAAAAGAATAAGCTTAAATGAGCCATTTGTTTATACAAATGATTCAAATAAGTTCCAAACAAATGACTCATATGAGCTGATTCTTTTTGTGATTGCACTGTATATGTTTGATTCACTATAAAGAACCAGACACTCGTTCAGTAATCAGTCCATACTAACAATTATGATCTGATTAAGTCAATCAAACATACATCTCAACCTGTGTAGTCTAATTCTTGAATGAAGGACTCATAGTAGTCTTTTAAGTGAATCAAAAACATACAGCTCAACCAGTGTAATCTGATTCCTGAACAAATGATTCTAAGAAGTTCCAAATAACTCATATGAGCTGATTCTTTTTAGTGGTTGCACTGATATCACTGTATATGTTTGATTCACTAAAAATAACCAATTAACCAATTAACTCTAAAATCCTACTCTATCAGTGTGAAAACGACACCACCCACTCCCAGTCCCTCTCCTGAGACGGACATCGAAGAAGACGACATGGAGGAGGAAGAGGAAGAAGTAGTGGAGGAAGAAGCAGAGGAAGAAGAAGAGGAAGAGGAGGAAGGCAATGATGAAGAGGCAGCCGAGGTAGAGGAAGCTGAAGAGGAGGAAGCTGCAACGACGGTGAAGGACCAGGAGGAGTATGAGTATCCCATTGACTCTCATTTTCAAGGCCAAGACTACATGGACAACTTCTACTACGACAAAAACCTCCAGACTGCCAAAGCCTCCACCCAACCTCAAACACGGATGGACAACCGTGAGTCTTCCTAATGTTTCATCTGTCAGGCGTCATAAATTGTCTTTCTAACACACACAGACACTCAGTAGAGGTTAAACAGGATGCGTGAGGTTAAAATGATATTGCATTTTTAATGCTTCCTCTTTAACTCCCTCGCATGTAGAGTTTTAAGTTAACACACTGTTGGTATTGATGCTACTTAAGTCTAACTGAGCTGTAGAGATCCGTCTTTCCCTCTTGATAGATTAATTGATTGAATAATCACTGATTGGTGCTTAATTAACTGTTTTTCTCTCCTGTCTGTAGTGCCCACTCCTCGTCCTACAGATGGTGTGGATGTTTACTTCGAGATGCCAGGTGATGACAGTGAACATGCCAACTTTCTCCGTGCCAAGTTGGACCTGGAGGAACGGCGAATGAAACGCATCAATGAGGTGAGGGAGGCAGGACTGTTTATGTTTGTGTATAAGATCTTATGTGGCCTATGAGCGTTCAAGCGGGAATCATGACTTTATTTGTGCATGCAGATCATGAAGGAGTGGGCAGAGGCAGACAACCAGTCAAAGAACCTGCCAAAGTCAGACCGCCAGGCACTGAATGAGGTAAAAAAAAAATAATTAATGGTTTTTTGAATACTTTTATTAAGTGAAGATACATTCAATTAATCTGAGAAAACAGTGAAAACATTTATAAAGTTACAAAAAAATGTATCCACAAGTTTCCAGAGGGTGCTACTGTAAAAAAAGAACGTGGGTACAACTTCCGGTGAGGTGGCGGACGTAGTATACCAATGGTATTTTGTGTGCTAATTAGCGAAGAGGCTAAGTATTTTTTAGACCATTGTTTACTTTGTAAAGATGCACACCTTTATGAGAGATGTCATTACGTTCTTATGGACAACATATGCTTTTCGAATTTGTGTTCCCACATCATAAGCAAGTTTGGATCGCTGAATCTTGAATGACTGTCAACTAGTGAAATGACATTTGAACCGAGACATCAGAGCTTGTGTTAAAGGGCATGCCAGATGAAGCCTCAATTTGAGACTTGTTAACTTGTTTGACTTGTTAGAAATCCCTTTCGTAGAAGCCTCACTTTCTGTCCAGTCATGTGCACAATTCACTTTGCGTGTCCTAATGTTCGACCCCCAGATCTTACTTTGCGAGTACATTTTCATTGGGACTTATTTAATAATTACATTTTTAAATACCCAGTCATACAAGTAATATGAAGAATACAAATTATTTCAGGAAAATTAAATATATGCCATATGCAATAATATATGTGTACATTATTCTTCTATTACCATCATATTGATATTGTACTGGTATTTAATGGCACTGTTCAATGGGTAAATTAATTTATCAGAGTCAGAAATTCAACAAACAAACACACACACGGTTAAGCTTTTATTTGTGCATATAATGTGGATTGATCTATGGAAATTGTGGTGAATGCTTCTTCGGACTGAGCTTCACAGGCTTTTGGCTGCTTTATTTTTTCACTAACCACCAGATCGCGCTGTTTGCTAAACTCGCTGTTAGCTAAACTCGCTGTTAGCTAAAACTCTCTTCTGTTTCAAAAATTAGCATCATTACTCCAGTCACATGATCCTTCAGAAATCATTCTAATCTTTGTAATATTCTGATTATATTCTGAAACATTTATTATTATTATTATTATTATTATTATCATGTTGAAAACAGCTGTTTGCACTGTAATTTTTTACAGGTTTCTTTGATAAATAGAAAGTTCAGAAGAACTTTTATTTTCTAAAATGTATACATTTTTATAATTTATTTAAAATTAATAAAATAAATAAATAAATAAATAAATAAATAAATAAATAAATAAATATTACTGGCTCCAAGTTTTTGAATGGTATAGTGTATAATGTTTCAAAAGCTTTTTGTTTCAGATAAATGCTGATCTTTGGATCTTTCTATTAATCAAAGAATGCTGAAAAAAATGTACTCAACTGTTTTAAATACTACTACTACGTTAATAATAATAATAATAAATGTTTCCTGAACAGCAAATCAACATATTAGAATGATTTCTGAAGGATCATGTGACACTGATGACTGTAATGATGCTGAAAATTCAGCTTTGATCACAGGAATAAATTACATTTTAAAATATATTCAAATAGAAAGCAGTTATTTTAAACAGTAAAATATTTCACATTATTATAGCTTTTGCTATATTTATGATTAAATAAATGCAGGCTTGGTGAGCAGAAGAGAATTATTTAAAAACAATAAATCATTAAAAAAAAAAAAAAAACTTTTGACTGGTAGTGTATTTAAAAAGAAAACAGTTATTTTTAAACTGCAAATAATATATGTATTTTATCAAATAAATGCAGCCTTGGTGAGCATACATTGCTTTCAAATAAATAAATAAATAAATCTTACAAATAAATCTTTCAAATAAATAAATAAATCTTACCTACCCCATACTTGCAGTAGTGTATGGTATCTATTAAATGGGTCATATTCTACACTTTTAATTTTTTTTTTTTTTTTTTCTTGAACCAAAAACAGTCGCAGTTTAGTTTCTCATGACACACGGTCCTATGAGACTTACCCTTAGATTTGAACAGACTTTATGTTATCTTCTTGAATAACCTGATTACGGAGGTAAAGTGGGTTTCACGTGGTGTAAATAAAGGTTATGGCAACAATAACAAATATCGATAGTTTTCTTGAGGGTGAACTTGATCTTTATCCTTCACATCCTGTGGAAAAAAAATCTTTTTCAGAAGTGGGTGCTTCTTCAAGAAGCAAACTTGCATTCAGATCTTGCAACATTTTGTTGAAATGCCACTTTTATCACTCCAGTCGATTCCCATTGTATAAAAATCCCTGCCTTACTTGTATTTTTTATTTGTCAATTTAAAGTATGTCACAATACAAAAGTAAATCGGGTTGTGAATGCTATTTTATGTGTTTAGTCATTACTATGACTATTCTCACAAATTTCTCTCTCTTTCCCAGCACTTCCAGTCTGTTTTACAGACCCTTGAGGAGCAGGTAGCCAGCGAGAGGCAGAGGCTGGTGGAGACGCACCTGGCCCGTGTGGTTGCCACCCTGAATAACAACCGTAGATTGGCTCTGGAGAGCTACCTGAGTGCTGTGCAGAGCGACCCTCCACAGGTTCGTCACACTTACAGAAAACTACTATGAGAATATTAACACAATACAGTATTTAAATTTGTAAACAACATATTTTCTTCTTCATTGTTATCGACATTTACACTTATTTGGTAGACACTTTTATCCGAAGTGACTTAAATTGCATTCAGGCTACCATTTTGTCAGTTCTTGCTTTCCTTGGGAATCAAACCTGTGACCTTGGCTTGCTTACCCTGTCATATCTGATTCATGCAATACAGTAAATATTTTTGACATAATTTCTCTTTTTCTACTCCCTCACAGCCGGACCGTGTTCTTCAGGCTCTGAAGCGTTATATGGCCGCAGAGCAGAAAGACAGACGACACACTCTACGTCACTATCAGCACATCGAGTCCGCCGACCCTCAGAAAGCTGAGCAGATGAAATTCCAGGTTTGAGATGCACATCCAGATCTGTACTTCCATTCATGTCTATGGGTTGAACACTTTACAATGAAAACTGATTTGATTTTAAAAATGTTAAAATTAACATGTACTAATTAACTCTTTGCTAATTGTTATTATCACAATCATTAATATGCTGTTGTGTAAAGCATATTTTGGACCAATAACATTTCAGTGTGGGCGGAGTTTCCTAGCACAACATGACAAGAATAGAAACCAAAATGTCTTTCTGCCCATTGTAGACATGTCTGTCTGCTTAACGCAGATTTATTGTTTCGGTCATGTCAATGCAAAAATGAATAAAAACTAATTTCATATCTGTGTTTGAAGGTGTACACACACCTCCATGTGATCGAAGAGAGAATGAACCAGAGTCTGGCTCTGCTCTACAAGGTCCCCGGCCTGGCTGAGAAACTTCACGATGAAATCCGTAAGATGTGTTTTTGTGACCCCCTTGTTGCCTCAAAAAAGTCTGTTCTCACGTTCTCGAAATCATTCGTGTGAACTGTGTGTCTCTGCAGAGGAGTTAGTGAGAACAGAGAGGGGGGACATAAGCGAGCTCATGACCACTTCCTTTTCTGAGACACGCACCACTGAAGAGCTGCTTCCTGCCGAGAGCGAAGAAGAGCGAGATGACGAGGAGGAAGAAGACAGAGCTTTCCAGAATCGCCCCTACCCACCACGCATCGGTACAATAACCACATATACAAAACACATGCATTGCGAGGAAGGAAGTGGAGCTTAACACAAAAAACTCTTCAGCATGTTAACAATCTGACAATACTAACCATCCTTTATCCTATTCCTTTCATCTCTTTTTTGGTAATGTAGACCCCCAGCCTAATGAAAAGAAAGGTAAATCCTAAAGCTCTGATCACACTTCCTGTAATATTATTTCTCTTATCATTTCTCTTATATAAATACAGTCATGTGAAAAAGTTAGGTCATAGTTTTCTGTATCAGGACATAATAAAATTTATTATCTGGTCCTTGGCAGGTCATAAATTTGGAAAATAAATCCTCAGATAAACATCATCACATGACATATTGCACAGTGTCATTATTTATTTAAGAAAAATACAGCCAAGAGGGAAAGACCATGAGTGACAAAGTTAGGACACCCTATGAGTCAACTGCCTGTAGATCCACTTTTAGCAGCAATAACGTGAAGCATTCATTTTCTGTGTGAATTCATCAGTCTCTCACATCATTCTGGAGGAATTTGGACCACTCTTCTTTTCAACGTTGCTCTAGTTTATTGAGGTTTGTGGGCATTTGCTTATGCACAGCTCTCACCACAGCATTTGAGTCAGGATGAGCTTTGGACTTTGACTGGGGTATTGCAACACCTTGATTCTTTTCTTTTCAGCCATTCTGTTTTAGATTTGCTGGTGTGCTTGGAATCATTGTCCTGTTGCATGACCCAATTTTGGCCCAACATTAGATGTCGGACAGATGCCCTCATATTTGACTCTAGAGTACTTTGATATCCAGAGGAGTTCATGGCCAACTCAATGACTGTGAGGTGCCCAGGTCCTGTGGCTACAAAACAAGCCCAAAATGATCAGCCCTCCTCCAGCATGCTTGTCTTTTGGTATGAGGTGTTTGTGCTGATATGCTCTTTAGGTTTTTACCAAACTTGGCGCTGTGATTTATGGCCAAACATCTCCACTTCGGTCTCGTCTGTTCAAAGGACATTATTCTAGAAGAATTGTGTTTTGTTCAGATGCAACTTTGCAGACCTAAACTGTGCTGCAATGTTTTTTTTTAGATAGAAGAGGCTTTCTTCTGCCAAGCCTTCCAAACAAGTCATTTTTGTCCCATATATTTCTAATGGTATTGTCATGAACTTTATCATTTAACATGTTAACTGAGGCCTGTAGAGTCTGAGGTGTAGTTCTTGGGTTGTCTGCCATTTCTCTGAGCTTTGCACGGTCTGATCTTGGGGTGAATTTTCTGGGATGTCCACTCTTGGAAGGAGAGGTGTCTGTTTTAAATGTCTTCCACTTGTCAATAAACTTCAGATTGTTTGGAAATGGCCCTATTACTCTTCTTAGATGGATGGCAGCAACAATTGCTTCTCTAAGATGATTGCTGATGTCTTACCTACTTGGCATTGTGTTAACACACACCTGAAGTCTCCAGACCAGCGAACTGCCAAAGCTTATGCTTTTATAGAGGCGCTCAGACTTACTGATGATCAGTTAATCAAAAGTATTTGATTAGCAGTGCCTGACTGTTATTTACCCTCTTAATTCCAATGTAAACAGTAAGGGTGTCCTAACTTTGTCACACATGGCTTTTCCATTTTGGCTTTATTTTTGTTCAGTAAATAATGACACAGTGCAATTTGTCATGTTTTATTGTTCATCTGAGGTTTTATTTTCAAGATTTTAAGACCAGCCAAGGACCAGTTATTTTTAATGATGTCCTGATATGGAAAACCATGGAATTCAAAAGGGTGTCCTAACTTTTTCACATGACTGTATTGTGTGTGTGTGTGTATAATTTATGTATGTATATATATATATATATATATATATATATATATATATATATATGAAGAGTTGATATATATCAAAAGAAAAAAAAAAGAGTTCTAAGTGCTGTCTGAAATTTAGTAAAATTACTGAACCTACACATAGGAGCTTGATAAAAATGCTCATTTAAAATGAAAATATCAGATGGCACTTTGGCTTTTGCATCTGAACTCTTCATACACACACACACACGTATATATATATATATATATATATACACGGGGGAGAGAGAGAGAGTTTTTAATTATTTTTAATTATAATTTATAATTATTTATATTTCTGTATGTCCACAGTTTCATCAGTAGATGAGTATGACTACACCACCTCTGAGAGAGGACCGACTTATGAATACGAGGAGAAGGTTAGAAACAAATCTGACACAAAGTAACACATTTACATGTACAGTATTGCTCAGAAAGTGCTTTCTTACCAAAGTGACTTAGCTTTTGAATGAAATGCATGCTTAGTTGTTACTGAATACTGCATAGTTTGCACTAGGTACTACCTATTAACTACTTATTTCACACTGTAGTTATGCTGCATTGTTGTCACATGACCTTACTATGATGCATGTCAGACAGGGCAGCACGATTTGGGGTAAAAATAATTTTTAAAAGCTGCATTATATTTAAATCTAATTATATAATAAATAATAATAATAACAATAATAATAATATTGTTATTATTAAATACAAATAATAAAAGTAAGAAAAAATAAATTGTACCACTAATAACAGTGTTAGTACTACTAACAATAATTAGTTTAATAATTAATAATAGTTATTATTATTATTATTATTAATTCTGCACAAGACAGTATGGCATTTCTGCAATTTGACCACTGGATGGCTCACATTTTTAATTATTCATTTTAAATACCTGTCAAGTGTTCTATGTGTTTTTGTTCCGTTTTCCCTGTTCTCCTGCTTCCTGTTTCTGTTCCTCATCTGTTACTGTGGTTTTTGATTGATTACCCTGCACTTGTCATTAATTTCCTCTCATTTGTCCCAGTATTTAAACTCCATTCTGTTCAGTCTTTGGTTGTCCGTTCTCAGTCATTATTATTAGTTGTGTGCAATCCCGTTCTGCCTGTTTTTCTATTATTATTAAAATCATTTTGTTTAAAACATTCCTCAATCGTCATCTGCCTTCCTGCCTGCTACACACAACCTGACAATACCAAGCTTGAGTGGAATTTAAAAAGATTTTCTTATCACATGATTAACTCAGTTTTCATGTGTTCCTCAGATCAACACCTCTGTAGAGCTGAAGCAGGTGGTCTACAAGTCTCCAGGAATCCAGAGAGATGAGCTGGTGAGCATCCTTTCATTTGTGAATGAATTTCTTTTATGAAGTCTAATGTTAAGTTTTCCTTGCTTAGGTCTTCAGACATTACTGTTGCAAATATTTCTCATTATACAGTACTTTTAATTTCAGCATAAGTGTAGATGCAAAACCATTATTTATCTTTACTAATGCTACTACAGATGAGGCTATTGAGAATGCACATTCAAAGGAAAAGAAACACACGTGACCACCGCAGAAAAGACAACAATATAGGTTAACTTAATTTAACGAGTTGGAGCCCACTTCAACCATTTTATTGCTGTTTTTAATTAAATGCATGTGAAGAATAAAAGGTTGGACGCCACATATGATTTTTGCATTTTCACATTAACGATATTCAGAGAATACTGGCTTGCTATGACTTTATTCTCAAAATACAATGACTTTAATCTTGTATTGCTAACTCTGTTTTTTGACTTTATTCTCATTCTAAGACTTTAATCTCATAATGCTACACCTTTACTCTCAAATTAGTATGACTTTATATTCTCGTAAGTTTGATTTTATTCTCAAAATATCATGGCTTTAATCTTGTAATCTTACTTTTATTTTATTTTATGTGGCACTAAGACACCATCATAGATCTTGCCTTGGTGTAGCTTGCTGAAGCATGAAAAAACATACATTCTTAATGGCCACATCTGTGTGTGCTTATTTGAGCTCTGACAGATACAAAAGAACATTGATAGGATAGGCTGCATTTGGCAAACATGGACAGGGTGCATTTCCATCTTAAGCAAATAAAGTTATATCCCCTCAGGTGCCGATTTGGTTGTTTTATTGTACTGAATGTGTACTGAAACTCAATGCCTCATTGTTTTCCATCACAGCAACCGGACGTTTTGGAGACGTTTAACCGTGGGGCAATGGTGGGGCTGCTTGTGGTTGCTGTGGCCATTGCTATGGTGATGGTCATCAGCTTGTTACTAGTCCGCCGCAAGCCATATGGAACCATCAGTCATGGCATTGTTGAGGTGTGGGTTTGTCTGATAGGATCACTACTGACATTTGTGTGTTTGTATTTTAAGTCCAAGAACTTGGTCAAACCCAGAACCAAAATGGCTTCTGGCTGATGTTTATGGTTTTTATAATGTTATACCCTGGTTTAAATACACCATAACCCATTTAAAGGAAGACTCCACTTTTTTTGCTAATAGCTTAGCATAGATCATTGAATCAGATTAGACCGTTAGCATCTCGCTCGATCTAACGGTCTAATCTGATTAAATGATCTATGCGAAGCTATTAGCAAAAAAAGTGTTCCTTTAAGCGCTATATTTAGCATGAGGAAGTTAACAACCAACCCCTGAAGCAGTTTCCTGCAGAAATCTGTTTTAATGTCTAATCATTTTGCATCTGAAATTTCAATTTGAACAAATAGCATAACAGGAAAAGTCAAGTCATGAAATGGAATTTATACTTGAATAAAAAGTACATACATACATATACATGTTGTATATACAGTATTCTGCCAAGTATCTCATAATTAATGTATAGGTTTTAGATCACAATTACATATTAGCAAAATGCATTGTTAAGAACTTAATTTGAACAACTTTAAAGGCAATTTTCTCAACATTTTGATATCTCAGATTCCGGATTTTCATTTTAACAAACCATACATCAATGGAAAGCTTCTTTATTTAGCTTTCAGATTATATATAATTCTCAATTTCTAAAAATTGACTCTTTTGATTGTTTTGTGGTCTAGGTTCATATATGAAACTGCAGTTTTTGAGTTGTGAGATATAAAATAATAATAATAATAATAATAATAATAAGTTATGATGGCCTCACATTTTGACCTTAATTATAATACTAGCTACATAATAAATATTACTATTACAGTATTTTACTTGTATAATTTAGCATTCTAGATGAAAAGACCATCAATATTTTGGAAATAATAAAAAATGTAATGTGCTCTGAATTACAGAATAAAAGAGCAATAAAAGAGATACTGCATATATTAAACAAGGCATTTACGTATTATGTCATTTTATTCTTAAAAACAAAACAAATCAAAAACATTTTTTGAACATTCATAAACTACAGTTTAGAAGTTTATCTTTTTTTTTTTTTTTTTTTTTTTTTTTTTGAATATTTCCTGCATTTGTATACTGGTTGGCCAAACATAAGATAACACTCTAATCTTGTTACATTTTACAATTTGCTCACAGCCAGCTTATTATAATATTCCCGATCATTAATTTTCCCATTTAATTTCACTTATGCTCTATTCTAAGCGATTCTTTCCCCACCTCCCCGTCTCTTTCCCAGCAGGTCGACCCCATGCTGACCCCCGAGGAGAGACAGCTGAATAAGATGCAGAATCACGGCTACGAAAATCCCACTTACAAATTCTTCGAGCAAATGAACTGAGGAGGGCTCTGCAGTCTCAAGGCCATGCCCTCCTCTCTCGCCTCCCGTTTTTTCGATTGGGGTTTCCACTGCAACCCCCTCTCCCTCGTACTGTATGTATGTCTATATGACCGATGTTAAAAATGTACAACAAACCCGGCACGTAAATAGGGAGTTTGTAGTAAAACGTTTGCATACTACTCTCTCATCAGGGAGAGACACTAATAAGAGAATCCGCAGAGCACCGAATATCCCCCGGTTTTTGCTTTCTTTCATGAGGGTGTGGTCGCGCCGAGCATGTTCGGCCGTTTTCAAATCTTGGAATAGTGTCACGCTTTCTTTCCTGAATGAATTACGTGTTTCAGAAAAGCTGAGTGGTTTGTTTTGTTGTTTCTATTTTCAAAGCAGAGCTTATTTCATGGTGAAACTGTGATATGAATGAAATAATATATTTTTGAGTTCACCGGATAAAAGTTTTGACCCTCTAAGACAACTTAGGTATAGATTCGAGTCATTTTAGACTGCTAGTTTCATTCTGTTTGACTTCAGACGTAAAACGAACGAGGTTTGTATTCACCTATAACTCAACCATCGGCCATTCTGGTAGATTGTTAGTCTCAAATCACACCGTAAGAAACGGAATCAGTGTTTTAAATGTACCACGAACGTTCATCGAACAATACTACCCGAAAGCTTAGAATATTTTTCTGGTATTGCTTCTTTAAAAGTCAATTCTAAGTAATCTGAAGTCCATACGCGTAAAGAAAAGCATGCGAAATTTGGTGTATGATGCTATAACGTACTTGTGTTGGTCCTGTTTCTTGCTTTTTGATAACAATGAAAACATCACAGTGCAACAATGACGTGTACATAACTAAAGACGTAACTCGAATAGACGTTTCTATCATTAATTTGTAATCGACGCAACGTGTGGACGTAAAGATGAACTTGTGCTGCTCACACAGAGAACGAAACATTTCCTAACATGGCTGAATGAAAACGGACTGTTGTATAAACCAGCACAAGAAAAATGACACCGTTACTCCTGACTGAATGTATCTTCGGTAGACATTTAGGCTCCATTCACGTTCCTCCTAACACACCGCGGCGGTTAGAGCGTAGGTTAGTTAGCTTAGCTAATCGCTCCGTTTTCATACAGTAGTTGATTTAACTGTCGAAGGTTTGTGTTGCGCAACTGAAACTAGTGTCACCTCTGAACGTGGTAAACAACCTTGGCTGACAAGATGTGATCCAAAACTGGTTTAAGTTTCTGTACGTGTCACTACGTCTTAAGAATCAATTTTGTTTTTTAATATTAGAGGGTTCTAGAGTTGTCTGTCTAATGCGTTTCTGTTTTAGTACGATAGAAATTTTAAATCAAATTCTTGGGTGTCTGTCGCTGTGACACAACGTAAACGCAACAATTACTGTTAGCCTGTTGTAGAAAGGACATGTCTTGCTCTAAATCTTTTTATTAGCAGAACGAACAGGTTTTTGAGAAGAAAACGGCATCATCCTGTGTGTATATATGACGTGACATATCAGCAGAAGTGAAACCAAAATGTGGGCCCGGTACGTTTGTGTTTGTCCTTACTTAAGTCCAAAACTACACTTTTATACCAAACTAAACTCCATCCTGTCAAATCTTAGCTCATATTTATTTAAAAAAAAAATAAACATACAGATTTCAAGTCAAGACGCAACAAACCTTATGACATGATTGTTGTATCTGATTACATTGCCTTTTTTGTCTTCCTTTGTTTTTCTGTCACATTTTGAACATACCTGAACTGAACCAAACCACAGAAAAAGCTTGTTTAAATACATATTTCTAAAGCATTTGATTAGATGGAAACTTCTCACAGCATAACAATTATTTTTAAGGCAGATTCATAGCTCTTCATTTAGACATCTTCAGGTTAGATTCAGCGCATGGCACCAGATGCTCATGGCACTTAAAGCAAATCATGGACGGCCTGCTGTTGTTTTGATCGCTCTATGAATTGTGATGAGTTAACATTGTGGTTTGATGCCCTAATTTAGGACACTTATATAGATTTCGTACCAGCATCAGGCAGATTTAGGGTAGCGTATTCAGTAGAAATCGAATTTAAGTTTATACGTGTCCCTTCCCTCTTTTATCCTGAACCAATAGAAATGTAAACGAAGTTACGGATGTTTTAACTGCTGCATTATTGCCTTTTTCAATGCTGTGTTTTGGATGTAATTATATGTATTTTTTATTTAAGTCAATATTAATTGGAGTTTGGGTCATTTGCTATATAGATTTGGACTGTAAACACTGAACGGGTTTCATGTTTGAAAACTAAACTAATTAACTGAGAGCACAACTGTATCTACACTGATTCATTTGTGTCCATTCATCAGTACTTCAAATTGTTTCCTCATCTTGTTGAAGAATCAATTAAGTGAAGGTTAAGATGGAAATTTAGCCTACATAATGTGTTGAACATAATATACACCCCAAGTTTATCTTTCAAATGACTAGCATGTATTAAAGATACAGCTTGATAATGTAAAATAATTGGTTACTTTAAAAGTAAAGATGTAATTTGGTGAACTGGTGCTTTGAGGAACTTGTCATTAAGCTACTGAAACCAATGCAATGAAATAAGCTGATCTCGAGTCGTTCTGAATTTCACCAAAGACATGTTCTGGATATGATTGGAAGGCCAAATAATGTGTTGTATTTTTAATTGACATGTATTATAAGAGCAAGCAACCTGTGAACTGATCTGGCTTGTTGTACTTGCATTAAAATGACAATAAAATTATAAATGACCCACACAATTTGACTGTTGCTTTTACCTTTTGGAATAGTGGTTGTTATTGTGAACAGCATCATGCTGTCAGCAAGCTTCTAGTCATTATTAACCAGGGAAATTAAACTTCAATTATGTCAGCCAGTCATTTTATTTCAATTCAAGATTAATAGCTTACATTCACCACAAAACAAAAAGGTCAGGCTTGTTTCTAGAATTGCAAACTCAGTATAACCAGTTATGTGACATCACAACGCCATTAAAATTTTAAATGATTTTTCATTGTGCATGCTGGGTTAAGTACAATGTAAATGCAAAGCCTATCTATGACATGCATTAAATTTCTCCATCCCAATCATCCTTGTAATCATCATTTTAATAACAGACACATAGATCAGCCCTTAAAAATGTTGACTTACATCAGGTACTCTAATTTTGTTAGAGTATTTTCTGGAGGATGAGGCTGAATCCAGCTCCTTTCGTTTGTCATTTACTGAATGAGATATTTATGTAAAGAGATGCTTTGTCAATATAGCATTTCTCTGCTATCTGCAAAGATGCATTAAATCCGATATGCCCTTTTGGGACTTTTGGGACTTTTGGCGCTTTCGGCAGTGGACAGGGGTCAGCATGGGCACTCTGACTGGTCTGTAGCTATGCAGCCCCTATACACAACAAACTGTGATGCACTTTGCATTCTGACACCTTTCCATCAGAACCAGCATTAATATCTTGAGCAATCTGAGCTACAGTAGCTCGTCTGTTGGTTCGGACCACATGGGCCAGACATGCATCACTGAGCCTTGGCCACCCATGACCCTGTCACCGGTTCACCACTGTTCCTTCCTTGGACCACTTTTGACAGATACTGACCACTGCAAACCAGGAACACCCCACAAGAGCTGCAGTTTTGGAGACGCTCTGACCCAGTCATCTATCCATCACAATTTGGACTCTTTCAAATCCTTATGCTTGCCCATTTTTCCTGCTCCTAACACATCAACTTAGAGGTCAAAATGTTTGTAGCTGTCACAGAAAACGTTGTATTTCAGTCATTTATTTCGTAAAAAGGTATTTAGTACACAAATGGTGTACAATGCATTGTCAATGTTCATTTGCAAATTGTATTTGAGTATTACGAAACTGGGTTAATAGTGACACCTACAGGTAAAATGTGCAACGTTAGTTGAATTTGTCACATGATCTAGCTGGACATGTTGGTATCGGATTCACAAGAAATGCACACACGCTGAGAGCTGCCCGATTGAGAGATTATTTGTTAGGGGGAATACATACATTAATGTCTTCTGGATTTCTGATTAGAAGGCGCACACGGTATGTTGTTTATTCTTTAGATTTCATCTGTTAATTTACAATAAGGTACTCTGTGTATTGATATTGGTTCAGTAAGAAACAAACTTGGTTAAACTGTGGTAAAAACAGGAACACACACGTTTATGTATCTGAATGTTATTTATTTGTTTCAGTTTTTCACGGTGTCATGAAGTGAAGATGTAAAGATGTTAATGGTATCCAAAGGGTGTCACGATGTTCAAGTGGTGTCGAAGTACGATCAAGATGGTGATGACGCCGATGCTTGCTCTTTGCAAGAAGATAATAAACGTTAAGACATCAGTTGAAGCGTGATTCTTTTAATCAGAAGAAAACCTTCAGGAGCCGTTACAGTGAAAAACGTGAATTTACACCCATGGAAGAGTGAAAAGAACGAGTCGTCACACCCCCGAAAGAGTGCAAGAATACATCGAGGAAAAGGAAAGATCGCTGCCAGCCCTCGTTGTGAAGAGCATTCAGTCGACCTCGGTGAAAAAAACTACAGTTATTGCTGGAAGAGAAGACGTCGCCATTCAAAGGAGCAACGCGAATTCGTTCCATTGGGGCTTACAGTATTTCGCGTGACTGCATTCTTTGCCGTGCGGAAGAATAACGCAAAAAGATATTGCTGCAGTGACGACGGACAGTCACAAGGGGGCAACGTTGTAAAGTTTTGGACAATTTGGTTGTCAATAAGAGTTGCTACCTTTGGATTCACAGGTCAGACTGTATCTTTTCAACCTTTCAATCTCATTTCTAGGTTGATGCTACTTCAACATATATTCTAGTTGTAATTGTAAGCAAATGGTTGAAACAAATATGTGTATTTGATTTCTGAGTTGATAAAAGTGTGCAACTTTTGTTTAACAATTGTCATTATGCAGTTTTCATGTGGTTTAAAGGGGTCATCTGATGCCCATTTTCCACAAGTTGATATGATTCTTTAGGGTCTTAATGAAAAGTCTCTAATATACTTTGATTAAAAATTCTCAATGGTTTTGTAAAACAACACCCTTTTTACCTTGCCAAAATCAGCTCTGCAAAAATCATCTCATTCTAAGGGGTTGTTCCTTTAAATGCAAATGAGCTCTGCTCACCCCGCCCCTCTCTTCTCTCTGTGGAACGACAGTGTTGTTTATATTAGCCGCATTTAGCTGCGTTTAGCCGCTAAACTTCTACCACGTTATAAGGAAAGGCGATCGCAAAGATTGATAAAAAAAAACGCTTATACTCACTTCTGGTGTAAGTGAAGCTGGATCATGAATGATTCACGCGAACATAGACAGATATATGTAGATCGGGAGGCGCATTCCATTCACAAACAAACATAATCCACTGCATCTTCAGCGGCTCAGATGTCGGGAGTAAATGATGACCACTATGTTCATTATTACATCCAGCAACACAACACCTCAATCGCTCAATCAGAGATATTCTTGTCTAATTTACATCCCTGCTCTGGCATCAAAACATGGAAAGTTACTGGACTGTGACAGCTGGTCTGAGGTGAGAGCTCATGTCAATCAACTATTGTGGGAGCGGCATCTGTTGGTGTGACGGCACACCGACAGGCATCTGAGAACGGCTCGATTTGAAAAAGGGGATGTTATTTTTACAGATTAATTAAAAACCACTGCATGGATTTTTATCATTATAGGGTAGATTTGTACATGCACTGCCTACACAGTGGGCAGTTTTGCCTACAAAAGTGAACTTAGCATCGGATGACCCCTTTAAAGTAAGTTACTAACATGGATCAAAATAGATCAGACAGTATCTTAGACCAAGTGATTCAAGCTCTTGAAGATGAAAAGGCACAATTAGAGGGGAAATTAGAGACTGAAACTGATGCCTCAAACAGACAGAAATATGAAAGACGCTTAGCTGAAATTAATGCCGATCTGGAAGTTAATCCAGGAACCATCCTTACAAGTTGAGCAAGAAGTCAGACGATCTGAAAGAGAAAAGCGTCCAACAGAAAAAATGCTTGAGTTGAGACAAAACGAGTTAGCAAAAAGAGAACAGAAGTTTATGTTCACATACTTAAACTTTAAAGCTGAAGTTCAGTTTATCAGATCTAAACTGAGAGAAGAGTGCTCTAAAACTATGTTAGGCGATATTATGGCCACTGCAGAAAAACGTGAAGCAGAGTTAAAACAAATATATGAGACTATTCGTGCACTGAACGTCCCATCTCAGGATATAAAAAGGAGAATGGATAGCTGCACTTCAGTTACTAGTGAAATAACTGCACTATTAAAAGGGCGTTGCACAGAAGTTGGCACTAAGGTGATTGATGTGGAAGCTGTAAAAGAATCGCTCCACCAGTTATTGCAAAGAGATGACGCCAGGTCAATTTATGGATCAACTGTGTCAAGAGCTGAAAGAGATAGTCAGCAGGGAAGTCATGTGTCAGTAAAAAGGGTGGAAGCAGCGGCACGCCTAGCTGCCAAACGTGCTGAACTAAAGAGGGAAAAGGAAATTTTAGCACAAAGGAAGGAGGTGCTAGCTCAACAAGAGAAGTTAAAGATGCTACAGGATCAAAGGGATCTTGAAGTTATGGAAGCTGAATACATTGTGTATGCAGAGGAGGAATTAAAATTGAATGTTGAAATAGGAGATTCTAAAGAGAAAAGCACTTTGTCTCCACGTCAGCATCCACTGCAACACAGCAGCTCTCCATACTGCAAGGTTTCTCAAGAAACTTTACCTCAGCCTTGTTCTGAAAATGAGCTAGAGGCAAAAGTCGATGAGGTCTTGTTAGTAAAGGCACTAAAGGAATCCCTGGCAATGACTAAACTTCCAGCTCCAGAGCCATTCACGTTTACAGGTGATCCACTCAAGTTCACTGAATGGCGCACTTGCTTTAAAGCTTTAATTGAAACCAACTGTACAACTCCATCACATAGATTGTTCTATCTGAAAAGGTACATAAGCGGAGATGCACTTAGTATACTAGAGGTAACCTTTTATAGGAGTGATGAAGATGCATACAGTCAAGCTTGGGATGCCCTGAACAAGCGGTATGGACACCCTTTCGTAATCCAAAGAGCATTCAGAGCAAAACTGAGTAGCTGGCCAAAAATTGGACCCAGAGAATCACTGAAGTTAAGAGAGTTTAGTGATTTTCTCGTCTCCTGCAAAAATGCAGTGCCTCATGTGCAAGGTCTAGGAGTTTTGGACGATTGTGAAGAAAACCAGAAATTGCTGCATAAGCTTCCTGACTGGTTAACAACTCGTTGGAATAGGTATGTCACTAAAGTACTAGAAGAAGGGAAGCCATATCCAAGCTTCACTGAGTTTTCAGACTTTGTAGCAGAGGAGGCATGCATTGCATGTTATCCTGTTTCCTCTCTACATGCTTTAAAACATGCAGAGGCCTGGGAAGGAGCAAAAACGTTTCAAAGCTAGTGCTCTCATGCAAAACGTTAAACCCATTGTGAAGAGTTTGAATGCACTCCAAGGAGAGAAAGTCTCCAAACTCAGCTTTTCTACCTCTCAAAATAAGAGACAAATTCATTGTGTCTGCTGTCAGCAAAATCACTTTATATACAAATGTGAAAGGTTTGCAGCAATGCCCTTGAGGAGAAGAAAAGGTTCATCATCAACAACAAGATGTGCTTTGGTTGTCTCAGAATCGGTCATATCTCCAAAAACTGTAGGAAAAGAGCTACTTGCAACATCTGCAGACAGAATCACCCCTCTCCACTTCATGAGGAACGTTCTCAGGGAGGAAAGCCAGAAGCTTTACCTGATGAAAGGGCTTCGACTAGCTTATGCAGTGTGGGAATGGACAACTGTATTCGCACTTCAATGATTGTACCAGTATGGCTATCTTGTGCGACAAAAGACAGCCCGGAAACTCTAGTCTATGCATTACTGGACACGCAGAGCAGTAATACGTTTATTGATCAGGATGTCTGTGACAAAATTCAAGCAGACACAGAACCTGTGAAATTAAAGCTGTCCACAATGACTAATAGGGCTTCAATCGAGAATTGTCACAGAGCAGCTGGACTGAGAGTAAGGGGTTACAGTTTGCAAGATTATATTGAGTTACCACCCGCATATACTCAAGAGTACATTCCCTTGGAACGAGATAGCATTCCAACTTGCAAGAAGGCTCAGAGATGGGTTCACTTGCTCAGTGTTGCAAAGGAGATGCCAGATTTGTTGAATTGTCCCGTAGGGCTTCTAATTGGCTATGATTGTCCGAGGGCTTTGAAGCCAACTCAAGTAATATCAGGGAAGGAACACGAACCATACGCAGTCAAAACGGACTTAGGCTGGAGTGTAGTAGGTTCCATAACACCCAACACTTGCACTAAGAATGTAGCAGGGTTCTGTCATCGCATTTCCTTGAAGGAACTCCCAGCTATCACACCTGCATCAGTAATCAGGTCATTGGAAGCAGACTTTCGAGATACAGACTCTAAGGACAAGGCAATATCACAAGACGACATTCAGTTTCTTCAACAACTAGATGAAAAAACTCATCACAACAAAGAAGGTCATGTGGAAATGCCCCTACCCTTTAGAGATCGTTCTCAGTTACCGAACAATAAGCAACTAGCCATAGTTCATTTGAAACACTTGAAAAGAAAGTTCGAGAAAAATCCCCAGTACAAAGAGGACTACATAAGATTTATGGACAGTGTTTTTAGAGCGGAAGCCGCATCAAATGAAGGCAATGCTTGGTACATTCCGCACCATGGGGTGTACCATCCCAGGAAGCCTGAAAAAATAAGAGTGGTATTTGACTGTTCAGCCAAATTTGAAGGCACATCTCTAAATAACCACCTTCTCACTGGACCAGACTTAATGAATGCTCTGACTGGAGTGCTGTGTAGGTTTCGTGAGCATCAGATTGCAATTGTTTGTGATGTGGAGAAGATGTTCCACCGTTGTCACATTAGTTCAGAGGATCGTGATTTCCTGAGATTCCTATGGTGGGAAAAAGGGAATACCGAAATGGAACCCAAGGAATATCGCATGCGAGTGCATATTTTCGGAGCGCCATCCTCTCCGGGTTGTGCCAACTATGGCATGAAATATCTTGCCCACAAATATGAAAAAGATTATCCACTGGCTGCAAGCTTCATTCACAAAAATTTCTATGTGGACGATGGACTGGTCAGTGTCAATTCAGCTGAGAAGGCTAATAGGCTAGTCAAGGAAGCGCAAGAAATTTTAGCTAATGGAAATCTGCGTCTGCACAAGTTTGTGTCCAATAGCAGAGAAGTCTTGAGTGCAATTCCAGAGAGCGAATGTGCCAGTCTAGTTAAGTATATAGATCTGAACTACAATGAACTTCCAATGCAGAGTGTTCTGGGAGTAAAGTGGAACATAGAAACTGATGCATTCTCGTTCAAAGTTGACCTTGCTGAAAGACCAGCCACTCGTCGAGGAATTCTGTCAGTGGTTGCAAGTGTGTATGACCCATTAGGTTTTCTCGCTCCCTATATTTTGATTGGAAAAAGAGTGCTCCAAGAGATGTGCAAACGAGGAGTGGGATGGGATGAACTTCTTCCCTCTGATCTGAAGCCGAAGTGGGACACATGGCTCCATGACTTGGAGAATCTCCAAGGGATTCAAATACCAAGATGCTTCATTCCTGAGAATATGGGAAGAATCCAGAAAATAGAGCTGCATCATTTTTCAGATGCCAGCAGTGATGGTTACGGGCAGTGTTCGTATATCAGGATTGTAGCTGATGAACAAGTGCATTGTGCGCTAGTCATGGGTAAGGCTAGAGTGGCCCCTACGAAGGTTTTCAGCATACCCCGCCTAGAGCTGACAGCAGCTACAGTTTCTGCTGCAGTAAGTCATGTTCTTAGAGAAGAACTTGATTTGAAAGTAAATCAGGAATTTTTCTGGACCGATTCTCAGGTTGTGCTAGGGTATATCAAGGACGAAGCCCGGCGCTTTCACGTCTTTGTAGCCAATCGGGTTCAGAAGATAAGAGACTCTACAGACCCAAGAAAATGGTTCTATGTGGAAACCAGTCAGAATCCTGCAGACTGTGCATCTAGGGGTCTCAAGGTGGCAGATCTGATGAACTCAAGTTGGCTGGTGGGTCCTAATTTCTTATGGAAACGAGAAAAATCTCCAAAGCTTCTTGTAGGTGACCCTGAGGTAAAGGTCTTAAGAACAGATGCCTGTGTAAAAGACAGTTTTCTTGAAAGGCTGTCTAGATTCTCAGATTGGAATACAGCTCTTAACACCATCGCTAGGATCAAAAGATTGGTAAGCAGAGACAGGTCAATGTTCATCAGTGTTGAAGAGAGAGAGAAAGCAGCTCATGTGCTCATCAAGCCAGCACAAAGAGAAGCATTTGAAGAAGAATTGAAATGGCTCAGTCAAAACCCATCTAAGCTACCAAACAATAACAAGTTATACCAACTCGATCCTATCGTCCAGAATGAATTGCTCAGGGTTGGAGGATGGTTAAGAAGGTCTAATGCAGCATTCAAGTTGAAACATCCAATAATTCTTCCTAAGGAAGGTATCGTCACACAACTAATACTTGACCATTGTCACAGGGCGACAAGGTCGAGGTCAAACATTGAACGTACTCAGAGCCAGTGGCTACTGGATTTTGGGTGCAAGCAAGGTAGTGGCCAAGTACATCAACAATTGTGTTACTTGCAGGAAATTGCGCAGACCAGCTGAAGAGCAACGCATGGCTCATCTTCCAGCTGACAGAGTAGAACTTTCACCCCCATTCTCGTACTCAGGAATTGACTGTTTCGGCCCCTTCTATACGAAACAAGGTCGGAAGGAATTCAAAAGGTATGGTCTGTTGTTTACGTGCTTGAGCTCCAGGGCTGTACATATAGAAATGTTAGAGGACCTCACTACCGATGCATTTCTGAATGCTTTAAGATGTTTCATAGCAATCAGAGGAGCTGTGCGACAGATCAGATCAGGGAACGAATTTTGTGGGGGCAAAGAATGAGTTAGAGAAAGGTTTGAAGGATCTGGACCAAGAAAGGATCTCTACCTATCTTTCAAGTAAACAATGTGACTTCCTTATGAATGTTCCTGAGGCAAGCCACATGGGAGATGTGGCCAAATAAGGACAATTAGGAGTGTGATGAATGCAGTTCTGGCACAAGCCAAAGGAAGACTGGATGACACCTCATTAAGGACATTTTTCTATGAGGCGATTTCAATTGCAAATAGTCGACCACTCACCACCAACACAATAAATGACCCAAAGAGTGTTGAGCCTTTGACGCCCAATCATCTGCTCACGATGAAGACCTCAGTGCCTCTTCCTCCTCCTGGCAAATTTGTCCATGAAGATTTGTACGCTAGGAAAAGATGGAGGAGAGTGCAGTATTTGTCAGAACAGTTTTGGAGCAGATGGCGCAAAGAATACCTAGCCAACGTAAGCCTCAGACAACAATGGCATACGCCTAGAAGAAATGTTCAAGTTGGAGATGTAGTAATTGTCAAGGAGGACAGTATTCCCAGGAACGAATGGAAGCTTGCTAGAGTCATTGAGACAAGTAAAGATGATGATGGTTTAGTGCGAAAAGTCAGGCTCCAAATGGGTCAAAGTAATTTGGGAAAGAAAGGTGAACGCTTGACGCAAACAACTTTCCTTGAGCGTCCAGTTCAAAAACTGGTGATAATAGTTGAGAACAACTCATGAACAATAACTAAATAATGTAAAATAGATATCTCAATATCTAAAACAGAATTGGTCAAGCAGAATTACGTAAAATTAAAATAATTCTTGTATCAAAAATAAGTGTTTGAAGGTTAAGTGACAGCTTATTGGAAAATTACCAGATTTACTTGATTCTGATCTGAACACAAATCTTTGTAATTTTGGTGGCAGTGTAGTATAGAAGTATTTCAGTCATTTATTTCGTAAAAAGGTATTTAGTACACAAATGGTGTACAATGTATTGTCAATGTTCATTTGGAAATTGTATTTGAGTATTACGAAACTGGGTTAATAGTGACACCTACAGGTGAAATGTGCAACGTTAGTTGAATTTGTCACATGATCTAGCTGGACATGTTGGTATCGGATTCACAAGAAATGCACACACGCTGAGAGCTGCCCGATTGAGAGATTATTTGTTAGAGGGAATACATACATTAATGTCTCCTGGATTTCTGATTAGAAGGCGCACACGGTATGTTGTTTATTCTTTAGATTTCATCTGTTAATTTACAATAATCAGAAGAAAACCTTCAGGAGCCGTTACAATGTTCGCTTGCTGCCTAATATATCCCACCCACTAACAGGTGCTGTGACGAAAAGATAATCAGTTTTATTCACTTCACCTGTCAGGGCTTATAATGTTATGCCTGATCAGTGAATATATATTAACTGGCCTTTGAAGTTTTATGTGGGACAATCAAAATTCTAAATTTGAGCACTTTTTACTGCACCAATTGCTTCTAGACTTCAAAATGCATTTTAAATGTCAGAATCAGAAAGAGCTTTATTGCCAAGTGTGTTTACATACACGAGGAATTCTTCTTGGTGACAGGAGCTTCCAGTGGAGGAAGTACAGAACTTTATTGCAGACAGACATACAATAAAGAACAGACAATAAATGAAAAAAAAAAAAAAAAATTGCTATATGGTCATAAAAAATATAGAGAAAATAGAAAGAATTATGAATGTGCAATTTTACAGATGAAAAGTTTTGAAAAGTTACATAAAGAATGTACAGTCCTGAGTTATGTATTCTTCAGGTTGAATATAGCCTGAGGAAAAAAGCTGTTCTTTTGCCGCTCAGTGATGATATATCTGTGTTGGAATGCAAGAACAAAAACAATGTCTTTGTGTTGAAGGCCAAGTTTGAAATACTTCAATATCTCAGTGAATTCATGCCCATACATGCTCTTGTTTTCTTTGTTGCAAGAATGCAGAAGTGACCCAACCAGAAACTGTAATGCATGAGCACTTGAAAGTCTGTGTATTTTTTTATTTTTGCAAATGTCCTTTTTAGGGGCTCCATAGTACATATATGTTAATGGGTTACTTCCATAGGTGTAATTTATGGGTGGAACAGGTGGGATATGTCTCCACCACTTTTTGCCAGGGTCGATATTGTCCCCATCAGTTGTTTGAAACCTCTCACAGCAAGGATGTACGTGATGCAGATGAAACATATGACATTTATTTCTGTTAAATAAGCTGCGATCTGGCACTGGAATCTGTTTTTAGTGACAGAATGTTCTCTCATGGCTCTTGCACATTCTCACACAGCAGTACTTCAATCTATTGCTTAAATGTTGCAGAGATCTATTCATTCTGGTTAAATCACAAAACAAAACACAAAATGTGTCCCTGCTCTGCATATGATGCATACTGATGAACATCTCTGATTTTAATGAGTGGAAAAAAATAGATGTGGGCAGATTACAACCCAAAACCTCCTACACACCAAAAGCAAATTCTACCAATAGACTGTTTGGGAGTATGAAAATTCATTGCATATCTATTAGGGGTGTAACGGTACACAGATGTCATGGTTGAGTACCTTGGTTTGGGGGGTCATGGTTCGATACGATTTCGGTACAACAGGAAAAAACAACAAATCTACTGTTTGCTAAGTTTTTTATTTTATTTATTTTAAACAGACAGTAGTATAAATTACATTTTTTCCCACCTAGATAAGAAAATACTAAATATTATATCAAATTATAATGTTATATATATATATATATATATATATATATGAAGAGTTCAGATGCAAAACCAGCTAAATCCATCAGATGTATTTCTTTAAAATAAGCATTTCTTTCTGGCTAGTTTGTATAGGTTTTTATGTAAGTACTGGCACTTCTGATTGGTCTGAGGCTGGAATTTAGCGAGTTTGAAGTAAAAGTATTTGATGGAGGTATACTAGTTTTTAGGAGCATTCACTCAGTATCATTATCTCATTTTTGACTGAGATGGCTTTTAGCTGGTTTTGCATCTGAACTCTTCATATATATATCTGCAGTACATATATACATACAAGGAATAAATACTTGAAATATATTTGATTTAGAGATAAACAGATAAACAAGGGGGGAAAAAACAGTACGACATGTAACGTAGCCTATATGGGCTCAGTTTCAGTTAATTTTTGTGACAGAAAGGAAACACAAATGGCAGAAAGCGACATCCTATTTGTTTTCTTTAATTTACAAAAGAACTTTTACAGTGATGCATTATTAATAAGACAATAAATGGCAGTGTTTTAAGTTGATTTTGCTAGTTTAAGGAAACAGTTTAATTACTCACGCTGGCGCACACACAAAACATATAAGTTCCAGGCTTCCAGCATTGCTAATTTGACAGCGCAGTTGGTACTTTATCAAAATAAAATACAGTGAACCAAACATGCCTGCCTCATTGTTTCAACGTTAGAATGCTACTGAAGTACAAAGTCTATAATTGACGTACTAAATAATAGTTTAGCATTTGGATACATCGCAAATATGGAAATATTATGGAATATTTGGATTTGTGCCATATGAGATAGGTAGGATACACAAGCACAAAGCTCCATTTCGCAAACAGTTATATGTGCAAGCCTTAAAGTCCCCATGAAATCAAAATGAAAGATTTTTTGGCTTTTACTATAAATATGCCTTACTATAAATATGCCTTAGGGTTATCTATAAGGTAGTGTGGTCCAAAACAATCCAGATTACAGAGGCAGGCAATCCAAAACAATTGACAAGGCAGGAAACTCAGGCAAAGGGTAAATCCAAGAAACAGGCAAGAGATCAAGAAAACCACGAGACATTAATGCCAAGAGAATGCTCAGAAATGCAGTGTAACAACTAACAAGACTTTGCAAAAAATGGCAAACTAAACCAGGCTTATATAGGGTGAGCAGACAGAGTAAATGAGCCACAGGTGCAGATGAGGCCATGCAAAGGATTATGGGAAATGGAGTCCGGGGGTAAATGATAAGAGTCTGGAATGGAGTGCCCTCTAGTGAACCTCAGGGGCACTCCAGTTAGAGATCGTGACATCTAGCTTGCACCAACTGGTCATACACAGAGGCCGTTCCGGGCGGATGACATAGGACGTCAGCGTTGCACATGTGCCGATAAGTCTCACACAAACCAGTTCGAATCCCAGCTCGAGGACCTTTCCTGATCCTGCCCCCTCCTCTCTGTCCCACTTCACTTCCTGTCTGCTCTCCATTATCCTATCATAATAAAGGGGAAAACTAATTACTAAAAAAACTAAAAAAACAAAAAAAAACTAAACTAACTTATTATTATAAAAATTGAAAATTGTCCAGGTATTCATTTGAGTTTAAGTAGTTGTTCAACTGATTGAAAACTACCTTTTCAATAATCTTGCCTATAAAAGGAAGATTTGATATTAGTCTATAGTTGTTCAATGTGGTGTTATCAAGATTGCTCTTTTTCAGAAGAGGCTTAACAACTACAGTTTTCAGGGAGTTTCAGGGAGTTTGAGGTGTTCACCACTTCTAGGAGATATGCTTCTAAACAGTTAAACACACTTTTGAAAAAAGATGTGGGAAGTGTGTCAAGGTTGCAGGTTGAGGATTTAAGGTGTTGTACTATTTCTTCCAAAGTTTTGCTATCAATTGCTTCAAAAACAGACATAGTGACTTCTTTTTGAAATTGCGGTCGAATCTGTGTGACCTCTGCATAACTTGAGGATGTGCTAATCACCTTTCTGATATTATTGATCTTCTCGGAAAAGAAGGAAGCAAACTCATTGCATTTGCTGTCGGAGAGCATTTCACTGGGAATCTGACTTGGCGGGTTTGTTAGTCTCTCAACGGTAGCAAAAAGAGTTCGAGTGTTGTTTAGGTTGCTGTTTATAAGGTTTGAGAAGAACTTCTGTCTTGCTGTGGCTAGTTCCACATTGAAAGCATGAAGGCTATCTTTATAGATGCTATAGTGAATTTCAAGTTTTGTCTTCCACCACATCCGCTTAGCCTTTCTGCATTGTCTTACTGAATTTCACTGGTGCAATGTCATCAATGACATTCTTAACTTTTGAGTTAAAGGACTCCAGGAGAAGATCAACAGAGTCAGCAGAAATGCTTGGCAATGAAGATATAGCCTTCATAAACAGCACACTAGTGTTTTCGTTAATGCATCTCTTTCTGACAGAGAGGGATCTAGATTCAGTGGTCAATATATCAAAGAAAATACAGAAGTGATCAGATAGTGCTACGTCCTTAATGACAATGGATGAAATGTTTAGACCCTTACTAATGAGTAAATCAAGAGTGTGTCCACGATTGTGTGTGGGTCCGTGCACATGCTGAATCAGGTCAAAAGTGTTTAAAACGGTTATTATTTCTTTTGTGGTTTTGATTTCTGCATTTTCTATGTGAATATTAAAATCCCCTGCAATAGCAAAACAGTCAAACTCTGAGGAAATCATTGATAACAGTTCTGTGAACTCTTCAACAAAGGCTGGAGAATATTTTGGAGGCCTGTAAATAATGATAAATAGAATGCGTGGAGCACCTTTCAGCACAATCCCTAGATACTCAAAAGACAAGTACTGACCAAATGGCACTGAGAGCTGTTATCAGTTGTTTTTGGTTCACCTACAGCAGATGGAGGAGGGTTTCGGCCCTGGCGTTGTGGCAGTGGCCGGAGAGCTCTCGAAGGAGGAGGAGGGAGAGTTGGGCCCACAGGTTTTGGTGGTTGTGGTGCCTGCCTTTTTTTAGTTGATATCTGGGGGCTTGCAGCAAAAGAATGGGAGAGTCTGGTTCCAGCATACACTAGCTCCTCCATTTTCTGTGAGAAGCTTAGAAGTGGAGATGCTGGAGAGAGGGATAATGTGTCTGGTGAGCGGGGCTCTGGCTCTGGTGTTTCTGGTGGCTGAAATATGTTGTCCTGACTTCCCTGGCTGTTTACCAGAAAGTCGTCCTTCGGCGCTGAGTCTTGAAGCTGTTGTAGTACGTCACAGTCTGTCTGCGATGAGCTCTGTGGGCTAACCTTACAATTGTAAGGTTAGTTCTTTAACTTTCAAGGGTTGCGAAACCATGGCGTAGAGGGGGTTGGGGGCCCAAACATTGTGAGATAGGGCTCACGACCGATCTAAAGTATCCATGAAATTTGTTCTTCATTCTCAATGGGAAAGTGCCCAAGCAAAATTACTCAAAAAGTTGCCCAGCAAAATTTCTCCCGGTGCTCCTATTCCGGGGCCATTTTCTCAAAATATTACAACTTTAATCTCTTGCTACGACTTAATTCTTGTAATTTTGACTTTATCCTCAAAATATTTCGACGTTATTCTCATATTGCTGCTACAACATTATTTCGTCAAAATATTATCTTAGAATATCTTAGAAACTCAACAATATGGCTACGACTTCATTCTTGTAGTTTTTATTTTATTCTCAAAATTCTTTTTTAAACTATTGTAATGGGATATGGGTTGAGCAGTGCCAGCTTGTAAGTTTGTGGGGCTCTAGGCAAGATAATGAAAATGGGCCCCACTAGTGTAAAAAACTGTCACAGAAATTTGACTGTTTGAAATTTGAAGAGAAAGCACATAAAATGACTATTTCAATATTTAAGCGTGAATGTGTATTAATTGTAACGCATTTAACAAACATACATAAAAAAAAAAATAATACATATATATTTAAACAAATAAAATAAAAAATATGAGTGCATGTGAGATCACTCAGAGCATAAACAAAATAAACATAGGCCTTAATATTCATAAATGATGAGAAATGCAGGCTTTATAGAATACTAAAAGATGAGTTATTTATCACTTTATAGAATACTATATAAAATAATGATTTTGCCTCATTCTGTGATGTGAAACCATGTCAGATCAAAAAAGAAGTTATTTCAAAAACTCGACTGATGTTATAAAATGAATTTGGAGCAAAACCATGTCATTAAAATGTTTTCAATAGACAACAGGTTTGTAAACAGACTGGAACCCATGCAAAATCTATGTACGCATTCTACTGAGGTAAATTTGAACGCACAGACTGATTTTTTATTTATTTTTTTTATCCATAAGTTTCCATTTTTAATAGCACCAGCCCAAAAAAATGACCTGTGTAGAGATGAGGGATTCTGCAGCATGGGCGTCGGAAGCAAAATAAATGTGGGTGGGTCCCCCCCCAAAAAAAAAAAATGACTGGAGTATATGCCATTTTCTGTAGTCTGGTGCCTTTTATGATGTATATTACCTCTGCCCACTAACGTGAGAACATCACAAAAGACCACTGTTTAAACACGCTGCCAGTATCGTAAGTGGTAAAGCGAGTAACTACTGTTTTTTGACGCAAACAACCCGAGTTCGCGTCCGCCTAATGCCGAAATCGTTCTTCTGCCTTTTCACATCTCATTTTACATAGGAAAGGCGGAAGTTTTCAATAAAAATAAAAATGAAGGAAATAATCGAAAAGTTTGAATAAAGTATCCAGTAGGGTTAGGTGTATTTGAGCAGCAGATATACTCAGATGCTTTGCGCGAGTATTCCCTAAACACACCCAGTAAATATCGTTTGATGCGGTCAGGACCGTGGCGCCCGCTTCCTTTTAAATATGTTTGATGGTTGCGTCTGATGCGCCCGCGCACGCTCCGTCCACTCCTCCACCCCAGATGCTGCCTGTTCATACGCGTGAGCATAAAGCTTAATCTATTAGCGCATTCGTCATGTGGAACGGATTTTACTGATGGCGCTCTAAAAATGCGCAGACATATTCGCCGAATTAGAGACGGTAAAAGTGGGTGGGTCCGATATCATTGGTCTTCAAAAGTGGGTGGGTCCTGTCCCACCCACATTCAATGGTTCCGACGCCCATGTTCTGCAGCCATGGGATTCTTAACGACTGCATTGTGATGGAATGGCCAAGGTTAGTAAGATGACTGAATGTAGTAGTTTAAACAGAAAGCATAAATACGCATAACAAGCATAAATATTGGAATTGTAATAATTAGAACTATCCTCTGGCTTATCTCCCAGACAAGACATTTAACCATTGGAACCCAACGAGTGAACCCTCAGAGAAACCAGACCGCATGAAATACAAGTTACAGAAATACTAGGAATGTATGGAACTAGGACAAAGATAGAAAAATAAACCTTGTGGTACATTACCCTTGCAGAAGGATAAGAACATTTAATATTTGACAATGATGCCTCACTAGCGAATTGAAATTTGGATAGCTACTGAACCCTGTAAAAGCATTGAGGAAAGCTCTTACACAGGGAATTTTTATTATTTTATTTTTTATTTTTATTTTTATTTTTTTGCATGATTGTACACATACAAAAATGTTAACAAAAAAGTAGTAATTATAACCTTCAAGACCAAACATAGACTAAGATATTACGTTGTAAGTTGTAAGTAAGTTGAGGAGGAATCCGGTGAGAATGTCATGTCTATTGACGGGAAGAACGTAAACAAGTCAGACTATGAAAAAGCCTTCACGAATATAAGTTCCAAGAGGATATACTTTAATGCTTATCACATAAAAAAAGAGACGTGCCAACAGAAGAGATTCAAAGTCATAAAGCTTACCCTATTCCAGTACAAGGCATCCAGGGATTGTTGTAGATTTATAGTTATAGACTTATAGTTAGATAGTAACTGAAGGAACAAAGACAAAATAATATGATTAAGACAAAAAATACCTTATGGTGTGCTAGACACTGGGTATTTTACAGAAAGGTATAATGCAAGCAACACAGTTTTTTCAATGTAAAGACTGTAAGGCCTATAATGACCCTCAAGATGCCTCATAACAAGAGTTGTTCCAAACATTGAATGTATTGAATCAGACTGAGAATCTTGTTACATATTATAAATTTAGTTGGAAATGGGTCTGTGATTGCTTCTCATAGACGTAAATGTACTGAAAATTAAATATTTCATGGTCATGTTTTTATTAAGTGTAGGTTAATCGTGCACCTATTTTGGGCTCAAATTAGCTTAATTATGCAGCACTGGTCTGCTAGATTAATCTCATGCACGAACAAATCACACAACACCAAGCGCTTGTCTTAAACACGTGTGTGTGTGTATGTGTGTACCTGGTATTTATCACGTTATGGGGACCAAATGTCCCCACAAGGATAGTAATGCCAGTAAATTTTGACCTTGTGGGGACATTTTTTAGGTCCCCATGAGGAAACAGGCTTATAAATCATGCAGAATGAGCTTTTTTCAGAAAGTAAAAGTGTGCACAGTCTCCTGTGAGGGCTAGGTTTAGGGCGATAGAAAATATGGTTTGTACAGTATAAAAACCATTACACCTATGGAATGTCCCCATAAAACATGGAAACACAGTGTGTGTGTGTGAATAACCTTGCAGAGAATAAAAAACAAAATATATACTTATAATGGTGTAGGCTGATGAAGTGATGGAGACCAGCAGCCATGTTTTCGACAGTAGACCCGGGGGGATCTTCATTCATGTAAGCTTACGTGAGCGTACAGGCGAAATATTTTGGCGATTGAAGCAACCGCTCAGCAAGCACTCGGAATGACAGCTGTCATGAACTACGAGCTCTGCCAATTTTTTACATTCTTAGCTGTGAAAACACAGACACTTCTATATCATGGAAATACTACTAAACAGACGCAAACATTCAACACCGCACCAGAGCATTGCACAATACCAACAATATAGCATGCATCTTAAAAGAAATATCAAACCCGCAATCATTCGCAGAAGACCAACTTAAAATTATATGCAAGTAACCCCAAGAAAAGTTTGGCAAAAGTCAAGGGACGCTTGCCTAACTGAGCAGGGAATGTCAACGTCAGTCTCTGCAAACACAAGGAAGGGTGAGCAGAAAGCTTATATATTCCTTGTGTCGAGTGACGATTGGCTAGATCTAATTGTAATGTGTGACGTAGCATTAATGCTGAGTTCCAGACATCTCGGATGTGGGATATTTCCCACCACAATCCCGGAAGTAACATCTGGATTTAGTAACATTAAAAGTATTTGGAAGCATTAAAACAGTAATGTTACTAATGATTTAGTAGCATTAAAACATTACACGTATCTGTTAACATTAAAAGCGCCGTTCCATAAATTATTTCCGTGCTCAAGTGGAAAATATCCTAAATCTGAGTTGCCTGGAAAACAGCATAAGTCTTCCTAGTAGAACTTGCGCTAAAGCTTCCATTTCCTGACAGCAACAGTAAACCACAAGAGAATGTTCTGATGTAACATGCCTCATCTTATCCACCTGCGATGGTCAGGGCAGGCGGCAGACAGAGTAAACAACAGTCCAGAGTAACAAAGCAATAGGTCCAAAGGTAGGTGGCAGGGAATCAGAGATCTACTGAATCAGATAATTACTGCTTCTCGGCTAACTCTGAAGTCCTCTGAGACATCTAATCCCGTCCGGATTTGTCGGAGATTTACCGCATAATTGTTTGGTGATTCGATTCTCTGACCGCTCACTCCGCTCTTATCATGGATATAGGCATTTTTGCCATATCTGACGAAACAATAATAGCATGAAATCAACAAGAAAATGCCGATCACGGAAACTAATAGCAGAGTTAGGTAAGCACCTGGTCATATTGCAGTTTTCTCAATTTTTAACAAAATGTAACTGATTTTAGTTGGCTCACTTTCCCAAACCATTCATTCAGTGCTCAAAACAAAGACACATTTCTCAAAAAGTTTAACAATAAGTAAGTTAAACATTAAGTAGCAAAACTGACGACACACCAATCAGAATCTCCGCATCCAACAACGAAGAGAGGAGAGAAATTAACGAATCATTTACATGGGTATTATACTTACAGATACAGTATAATTACATAGTACATGTGTGGGGGCAGCCGTGGCCTAATGGTTAGGGAGTCGGGCTTGTAACCGAAAGGTTGAAAGGAGTTCGAGTCCCAGGCCTGGCAGGGATTGAAGGTGGTGGGAGTGAATAACCAGCGCTCTCTCCACCCTCAATACCATGACTGAGGTGAGTCCCTTGAGCAACTGTCCCCAACTGCTCCCCGGGCGCCGCGTGTGCATGTTTGTTCACTTCTCACTACTGTGTGTGCACTTGGATGGGTTAAATGCAGAGCACAAATTCCAAGTATGGGTCACCATACTTGGCCACACATCACGCCCTTTCCTTCCTTCCTTACAATACCAGTACATTAGATGATGGACTTTCACTATTCTATGTGTACAGCAAACTGTAGCACATGTTGTACACCTTCAAAAGTGTGACTGTCAAATTTTATTTTATAACCATTTTTTATGTGTAGCCTACTGCATTTTTGCAGAACTGGGAAATGACTAGGAAATACCTAGAGATATAGTGTGTCAGGAGTAAAAATTAATTTTTTAAATTATTGTAAGAAGAATACCTGCAATAACTAGATTGAAACGTTTGAAAGACAAATTTATGCTGGCTTGTCTTAAAGTCTTGTTTAAAAACATAAATAGTTTGGTCAGTTAGATGTTCTAGATGTTTGATAAAGTGTTGCTAGTTGGTTGCTAGGCTCTTGCTATGTATTTGCTGGGGTGTTTCTACATTATATGGTTGATTGTGTGTTAAGAGTGATTACAGACATTCTGAATACATTTTTAAAAGGTGCTACATCACTGCTTATTTATCTTCCTTATTTTCCTTATCTTTCTTATTTTAAATAGGCTGTGTAATCTGATACCTTCCCGGACAAGTAAAGCTGAAGCTTTTACTTTCATTTTTAACAATCCTGTGGAGTTTAGACTATAAAGACGGTGGTAAGTAGTTTCTATGACAAACATTATTGCTTTCTTTCTTTTTCTTTCTTTTCTTTTTTTAAAATCAGAATACAAGTATGTGTGTGTAGGGTATATTTTCAATGTTTTTGAGGGTTTGTCAGTTTTAACTTAAAAAAGGCACTGCCCAGTACTTCACTCACAACAGGAAGATAGCTACTGTGTGCATATGGAGTAGCTATTTATAGGAAATGGAGGCGACAAAAGTAAAAATTACACACATACAAATTCTTATGGTTGCATTACTGTTGTTCGCCATTCAGATGAACAGATAACACAGTCAATGATTAATTGATTTATTTATTGTTTGATCAAGCAGAGACAAAGCAGTTTCGGTTTTAACAAACAGCTGGTTAATAAATAATCTTTTCTTTATAACTAGCTTATGAATACACCAGATATAAAAAAAATCAAAAGTTTAGGGTAAACATTTTTATGAATACATTTTAAAAAGCTACATCCCTGCTCTCCCCTATTTTAAATAGGCTATGTAATCTAATTGCCTTTTGTTTCTTAAAATAAAAGCTAAAATTTTCATTTTCATTTTTGACAATGTTCTAGAGTCTAGTGTAGTTTTGAAGTGTAGTTTTGAATTGTCTATGACAAAAATGATATTGGAACCTTTTTTTAAAAAAATCAGAAAACAAGAACAAGTGTGTGTGTATGCGTTTAGGCTATAAAGTGTTTTGACGGTTGAGTGTACATTTTTGAGTCCTTATGATTGCATCACTGTTGTTTGCCATTCAGACAAACAGATAGCACAGTCAGTTATTTATTTATTTTTGATCATGTTTTATTGTTTGATTAAGCAGTGATAAAGCAGAAAGACTTTTCAGGTTTCTGTGTCCATTATGTGTGTGTGTTTGTGTGTTTTATTAGTCAAAATTAGCATAAAAATGAACATAAAACAAGCTTAATTTGAAATTCTTGTTAGCAAACAGCTAGCCTCAGTTTGTATAATCTATATTTCTGTATACAGATATTATTGATACACTTCTAGTATGTGAAATTAGTTTTTGTTTTTTTGTTTTTTACATCTACATCACTGGAGTCTGTGGGACTCCAGACACGAGGGTTAAAATAGTAGGCCAAGAAAGGCAAATGAATAAAGGGTGATTACTCTTACTCATGCTATTATTGTTTAAATAATGTATAACATGCTTGCACAAGATTAGTTTTGAAGTCATTTCCGTCTACTCCTTTTTCGTATAATCAAGATGAAGATTCCCAGTGCAATGGTGAAAATCAAAAGATTAATGAAGAAAATTAGGTATTTCAACCATGAAGGTCCAGGCTTTGGTTCTTGTTCTAAAAAAAACAGTGGAATGATAAATCCTCAATAATCTGAAAGCCACATAATGAATGAACGTCAAAATATATAATATGTCTGATTTTCCAAACATACCTGTAACTATTAGAATTGTCCCATTCCCGGTGATGTAACGGATCTTCCCATTTACTAAACATACTGCTGTACACAATATATTTTCCGTGTCCGTAACCATTAGGTCATTTATTGTGATGGAGGTGAAAGTGCCTTGGGATATAATGTTGATTCTGTGATGATATTTTGGTATTTCTGAGATTTCCACATGATCTTTTGAATTTTCATTACATATCTGCCACATCATTTTACAGCCTCTAAGAACTTCATTGTCATTCGTAAGGTTGCAGTACAGAATTGCTGTATCTCCTACTTCATATTTCTTTTGAAAGGTGTACTGCTTTATATGTACTGCTGCAAATCCAAGACCTTAAATTCAAGAAAACATATAAATACATATTTAGAAGAAGTAAAAGAAGAAAAAAACTCATGACTGAACACAATTAAAATACCAAAATACCAATGCCATATTAAAGACACTTAAAAACAGATTCTAGTTTAAAACATAGGCTATAATATAAAGCATTTTTCATGTACATGTGAATATCATTCTTACCGGAAAAACACACGAGTAACAGTGATCCAAAATGCATTGTTTCTTTGGTCTAAAAATCTTGCACCTTCAGTCTTCAACCACTGTGCTTGTGAATAGCTATGCGGAAGGCACATGCACAAAACAACAAGAGATCTACAAAACCACAAAACCTCGCGTCCAAACGTGATCAGATGAATAGCAAACTGCTAGCACTGTTTAAAAGTGCATTGTCACTGAATTATACAGACCAGAACAGTTAATTTGATTGATTTTGATCATCTGAATGCAGCTTCCTCTAAAGTTTTCCATTACACCAAAGATGATGAATTTTGTGACAGCAAGGTGTAAATGTCAAGCTATAAATCAGGGAATCAAACCCAGGCACTTGTGCTGACCAGGGTAATTAACCTCTGCTGGGTGGTGTAGACAAAACTTGTTACAGTGACTTAAGTATTTACTAGATAACTGAATGCACCAAAATTTAAAAAATGGCCACATTAAATTTAGACTTCCCAATAACACTATCTAGTGGCTGAAAGAGGGAAAACATGACCCCATGTTCTTACATGTTCTTACAGATAGTGGAGAAAATACATTAATGCTACAGGATGAAATTGCCTAAAACTGCTGTGTATATTTGGCTAGTATCACAGAGAGAAGTCTAATTTGATTATTAAGGGAGCATATTGCACACATCTCAGAAAAGTATTTTGTCCCACTCCACTTTGCAGATCCAAGATTTGACGATACATGGCCCATCCATTGTCTTTTTGATGTGGAATGGGATTGCAGTTGTCCTGTCCCCTTAGCAGAAAAACACCTCCAAAGCATAATGTTTCCATCTCCATGTTTGATGGTGGGGATGGTGTTCTTGGGGTCATAGGCAGCATTCCTCCTCCTCCAAACAGGGCGAGTTTAGTTGATGCCAAAGAGTTTGATTTTGGTCTCATCTGACCACATCACTTTCACCTAGTTCTTCTCTGAATCATTCAGATGTTCACTGACAAACTTCAGACAGGCATGTACATGTGTTTTTTTGAGCAGGGGGACCTTGCGGGCGCTGCAGGATTTCAGTTCTTCATGGCGTAGTGTGTTACCAATTGTTTTCTTGGTGACTATGGTCCAGCTGCACTGAAATCATTGACAAGATCCTCCCGTGTAGTTCTGGGCTGATTCCTCACCGTTCTTATGATCATTGAAACTCCACGAGGTAAGATCTTGCATGGAGCCCCAGACCGAGGGAGACTGACAGTTACCTGTATAAAAGACACCTGGGAGCCAGAAATCTTGCTGATTGATAGGGGATCAAATACTTATTTCACTCATTAAAATGCAAATCAATTTATAACATTTTTGAAATGCGTTTTTCTGGATATTTTGTTGTTATTCTGTCTCTCACTGTTAAAATAAATTAAAATTGTACACTGATCATTTCTTTGTCAGTGGGCAAATGTACAAAATCAGCAGGGGATCAAATATTTTTTTTCCCCACTGTAGAAAAGAAAACAATAGTATTAGAGGGTTATTTTTTTGTTTGTTTTTTAATAAATCAAAAGAAAACAAGATAAAATAGAATAATAATAGAGAGTTCTAGTGTTAGAGGATCAAGTGTAGATGGAAAGCCATTTCTAGAAGAAGATGGCTAAACAATTCGCTGCTCGAATCAAGTTGGTAGGCTATTCCATCAGATGTGAACAGCTGAGGTAAAAGTCCATGAAAGTGATTTTTGTGGCTCTACAATGCACCGATGCATTCTTTGCAGAACACAAGCAATGTAGGCTGACGAGGAATAATTTTCATTTGAATGTGATTTCGAGATAACTTCTGGTATTGTGGTTGGTGATTCATGCTCTAAATACTTTTATACACTGCTCAAACAGTTCAGCATATGGTGTTTGCTTTATGTTTGGATTTGATTCTCAGGTAATGCACAAACTGATAAAATGTATACCTTGAATGCAATTTAAATCAAGTTTAAATAACATCTGTATAAATGTAAACAGAAGTTTGCAGATCACCCTGTCTCAACATGAGGTTAAATTCAAGCCACAATGTGCCTTCTCTTCTCTTGTCTTCTTTCTGTTTGTACATTTATAATAAGACTCTTTGTTTTTCTATTTTTTTTAACTGTAAATGTAACGATGCTTTTTTTCTTTTTCTTTTTTGGTTTTAGCACACAATGAGAGTTTTGTGTATGATCCTACTTATTGTTCTTTGCCTAACCTCTGTCGTTATATCTACTGATGAAGGTAAGCTGATGAAGTCTAAACATGTCCATATTTATCCTAATATTCAGTCTTTCACAATAAGAATAACAAGAATAACCTTCATAATGTTAAGTTTTTTTAAAATATCCCTTTTATATATCAGCATTTGTATCTCTGACCATAAAATGCACTACTAAAAGTGATGAACATCTGAGAAACTGCAATCCAGCAGATCAATGTACATGGAACACCACCCTAGAAAAATGTAACTGTAAGTATTGTGGCTTCATGTTTAAAATGCTTATAAATTTACAGAGACTGTCTATTTTTATCTTTACAGTTAAATTACTTTAATAATGAAGAAAATTATGATGTGAAGTGTATTCCAAGTATGTGGCTACATGACATTTTCAGCATAATGTTTTACAGCATTACAACTGCAATGTACGAATGGAAAAACAAAGACAGAATGTAACTCCTTCGAGGAATGCGGAGTGACTTTTGAGAATGAATTTTTAGATCGTTTGGTTGGTGTTATACATTGTACATTCTACAACGGTATGTAAAATGTTTTAAAATTTCAACTGAGACTGTGAAACTGGAGTTAGTACAACAGTCCTCAGTCCAGTGTTTTGCCAGTGTGATTCTTACTGCTATCTGAATCTATAATGAATCTCAAAAGATGTTTGAATTTTCATTGCAGCAATGTCTGTCTTTTATCTTTAATCTATCTATTTATAGAAAATGTACAATGTTCTTCAAAAATATTATGTCAACAAAAAACTTTACTGTGCCATGAGCCCTCCTGTAAAATGAAGCACATACTTCAGAACAGCACATACTACTGCACATTGTCCCACAACCGTGAGTCTTGTTGTTTTACAGTGCAATGTTAAGTTACATATATGACAGTTTACACAAATATAATTCCAATCACTAAATTTGTATTTTTAGATAGAAATTAATGCAAATATAATACAGAGAACTATGTATAATAATATAGCCAATACTAACAGCTGTGCTGTCTTCATTCAGTCACAAAATGTATCCAAGAAAATGAGAAATTCCCAGTCAAAGGAAACATAAACTGCACAGTGACACATGAAAGTCCAGGTATGTTTGCTACACCACATCATTCTTTATAAATTTGGTTTACTTTATTTTGCAAGGAGTCCTTGTTACAGTGTAATTATATATATTTAACTACTGAGTAATTTTAATTAACTACATGTACTTACTGTATGGTTAGTATTAGGGTTTGGCTTAGGGTTACTTGCATGTAATTATGCATATTTTTTTGTTATTACTATAATACAGTAAGTACATGTAATGTGTAAAAAGGACACCTTAAAATAAAGCGTTACCATAAATTTCTTCTAACAAAATTAATTTATTTTTTTCTTATTTTATTATGATATTATGCATATAGATGCCATTGTACATATGTATTTATTGTGGATATGGCAAACATGCTTTATGTAAAATAAAAATTATGCTACTGGTGAGATTTCAATTCATGTGAGTGTACACAAAAAAATGATAATAATAAAAAAAAAGAAAGAAAGAAAAGTATTTTAATGAGGAACTATTCCTCTGTAGTTTCATTAGAAAATTAAAATTTACATTTAATTGTAGATATAATGTTTTACTGTAGAACCTGTTGTTTTTTTATCAAGGCCAAAACCTGGAACAGACAAGACAGCGCCATTTAGATAACAAAACCTCGTCCACCGAACCACCTGAAATAACTAAAAATCCTGATAAAATCAACTTTCAAGCCGGTATGTAAACTGGTGTGAAGTTTATTGTTCATGTAATTTTCATTTCAGTTAACTTTAGAGTAGTTCCAAAAAGCCCAATTGGTAACTTTTCCTTTCTCTTTGTCGTCATCATCATCGTCATCATCATCATCTTATTTTTATTTGTCATCTTCAGCAACAATTGGCTTGGGAATTTCTTTAATCTTGGTGACAGTGATACTGGTGGTAGTTGGCCTTTTATTCTACAAACACTGTGTAAGCAGCACATTTTATATATGTTCAGATGTAATAGTCTATTATAATCATTTTAATATGATACACTATTCAATTTTACTTTAATATGATTGGGGCAGTACCCTCCTAAAAGGTACACCTGTATACCTTATTTACCCCAAAAATGTGCATATTAGTTCTTTAAATTTAAATCAGTTTTTGGAGGGTACTTACCCAAATCTTTGTTTCTATATGTCTATCAGCTTAGCAAGAGATCACCTTCAAAAAAATAAGAGTTAAAACTGTTTTACAGTCTGTGTGTCCTACAGCAATGCATTTGAATTTATTTCAAAGTTGTTTTAGTGCAGCCAGTTGTTTTGGAGCCAGCGAGACAGGAAGCGGGCAGATCCATCTGCAAGCTTTTATTGAACTGAGACATAGACATGGTCATACACAGGCATGGGTCGAACACCGGCAAACAGATATACAAACAGGGCAAGACACAAGAGCAATCCAGGGGCGTGCGAGGGTTGATCGGCGGTGAGCGTAATCCAGGGGGACGAGGCAATTGGGTACCCAAATTGACAGTCTAAAGTTCAATCGATGGGTGAACATCGATGGGAGTCCGAAATGGCAAGGCAAAAGGTTAAAGGAACACTCCACTTTTTTTGAAAATAGGTTCATTTTCCAACTCCCCTAGAGTTATACAGATGTGTTTCACCGTTTTTTGAATCCATTCAGCCGATCGCCGGGTCTGGCGGTAGCACTTTTAGCATATATTAACAATAGAGCACCCCAACCCCGCAAATCACAAGGTGCCCGGAGTCTCATCTCCCGCTTCACTAATTAAATTAAACAAGCCATCAACCAAGAAAATATAACCAAAAAGTATTTATTAATACATATTAGGAGACAAATAAACTGAAAAAAAACTTCAGGAGGTAGAAAGGCCAAAATAATAAACAAAACTCACAAAACTAACTACTGCGTTAAACCTCTTTCCTACTAAAAAAAAAAAAAAAAGAACAAAGAAACAACATAGTCTTACCTCCCTACTACTCAAAACAGGAGAAAACTGAAGAAACAAAAAAGCACCCACCTCCCTACGTCGGTCTCCTGGTTTTAAACAGGTGATTCAACACATTTACACGCTACTCAAACAAACAAGGTATCGGAGATACAACATGGCTTGAAAACAGACTTTTTAAAGCAAAAAAATGTTTGAAAAATGTTAAGCAGGGAGAGAGGAGAGCTCATCGAGGAAACTTCCAAACAGGACTAAATCAACTCTGCAGAAATGCCGCCACGCCACCTCTGACGTCACCGCAACTCCGTACACCTGTACGTGCTCTAACGAGCGCAGTTAGTAGAGACAGAAGGGAGAGGACAACCATAACAATAACAACAACAAAATAAACATATACACAAATCATAACGCAAAAACAATAATAATAAACATTAAATAAACACATAACGTAACAATGACTCTAGGGGAGTTGGACAATGAGCCTATTTTTAAAAAAAAGTGGAGTGTTCCTTTAATCCACAGCAGGAGAAAAGTCCAGAGCAGGCTGAAGGCAGACAAGACTAAAAAACCAGACTAGGATCAAGACACGGATGACTAGACTTGGAAACAAGATGAAATGGCTCCGTAAGGTTGCTATCACTAAATGTAATGACAATACTCGGCCCAGAATGATGGTAATGGCCTCATATTTGTAGTGTGTCTGATTGGCTGCAGGTGAAAGTGCAATCTGTGCAATGTAAAATGGGAAGTGTAGTCCAGGGTGTAGTGCAACAGTCTGTGTAGTGTGAGTGTCAATACGAAGCACAGCCGACCTCTGGTGGCGGGCAGACCAGACAGGACTCGTGACACGAGTATAAGATAAAATGTATGCATATTCCTATGTTACTATTTTTTCTCTTTTTATTTACTTATTTATTTATTTATATTTTATTTTTTGTTTAATTTTGTTTTAGCAGAAATCCAGGAATTTTGAAGGTAAGATTTTCTTTTAACCCAATACTTTATGCATAAAACATATATTATAAAAATGTCAAATGAATACTACTGTATGTACAGTTTTTCTCACATAGATATATATGTGAGAGAAAAATGTGATAAACACACACACACACACACACACATATATATATATATATCACACATATATATATATATATATATATATATATATATATATATATATATATATATATATATATATTAGTAAACCTTATGAAGTCCACCTCCTAGTGCATATTGCACCATATTCATGATTTTATATTTTGTACATGTTCACCTTTTGGCCATATGAAGAAATCCAATGTGAAAGGGAATGAATGAATGAACACCCCATTTATTTGTAAAAAGAATACTTTCATATCCTTTCACTTCACATTCTCTCTTGATAATGCTAAAATCCGAAAGGTAAAAATAAAAGAACTCTGTTTAACTTTATTTACTTTATCTCTAACCTCCAGAAACACATCACCAGCAGAGGAACCAAAGAAGGGGTATGTAGGAGAAAACAAAGTAACACGGCTAGAGTGGTGTATTACCAGTCTTTCCCCAACTCAACCCATGCACTCACATTAAGATGTATCAAGACAAAACAACAGCAATGAGGGAAATGTCAACATTTTTTATTTATTTATTTTTTCAGGAGCTGAAGAAGTCAACAGTGCAGAAGAACAGGAATTAAAATCATTGAACAGAGGTAAATTTAAAGCTTAATTTTACATTCAGCAGCTAAATTTGATCAAAATTAATACTTTAATTCAGAGGTCTTAGAGTTTAGCTCCAACTCTAATCAAACAAACCTGAACCAGCCTATCAAGTTTGCTTCAGGTTTGTTTGTCAATGATTGCATGCAGGTGTGTAGGAGCAAACTTGAACTAAACATAGCAGGACAGTGGGTCTAGTGGGTTTAATAAATTTTTGTGCACCCTTTCTCTGTTTGGCTGATACACCTGTGTGTTAAACAGCAACACTTCCAATAAAGACATAATGTCCAGGCCAGGTTTAGTCACACACTTTTTCTGCTGTAGCTTTGTGGCTCCTGTCATGTTTCCTCTGTGCCAAAGTGCACATTTGCAACAAATCTATATTTGTTGTTGAATATTTTCATTATTGATTTATAGTGGTTTTAGCTGTTAGACATGTAGCCCCTTAAATTTTTGAAATGATTAATAGTTACTGTTCCTCCCATTTAATTTAATCGGCCACAATAGGGACTGTAAAGGTTTTTTATTTATAAAGCTAAAACTTAAAGGGTCTCAAATATGTGTAGTGTCACATAACCAGGACAATTTATTTCTTGTTGCACCATGAGAGGAAGATGGCTGAATCAAAGCTTCAAAATGTCTTGGTTACATATGTAGCCCTCGTTTCCTGAAGGAGGGAACAAAGATATTATGTCGACACTTTCAGGGGCGCAGATGTTACATTAATCAATGAATGCGGATTAACTTTTATCATGGTTTATAGTTATATGGTAACGAAATTGGTTAACGCTGCTTGCATCATACACCTTTCACCTTTTAAGACTAAAACAAAAGATGGATTCATTGGTAGCTTATTCTTTATTAAAAGCACAACGACAATAAAATGACAACGACAAAAAAAATGTTTATTAACAAAAAAGAATAAGATAAAGCATGACATACACCACATGCTATATTAGCTTATACAGACCAATTATATAATGTTTAGCAAACACTGAGAAATTTAAAAAAAAAAAATTCAAATAAAGCATTTTAATGGTAGATTTATTTTAACAGTAAAAGACAGAATAACAACAAAAAAAAATCCAGAAAAACGCATTTCAAAAATGTTATAAATTGATTTGCATTTTAATGAGTGAAGTAAGTATTTGATCCCCTATCAATCAGCAAGATTTCTGGCTCCCAGGTGTCTTTTATACAGGTACTGAGCTGAGATTAGGAGCACTCTCTTAAAGGGAGTGCTCCTAATCTCACCTTGTTATCTGTATAAAAGACACCTGTCCACAGAAGCAATCAATCAATCAGATTCCAAACTCTCCACCATGGCCAAGACCAAAGAGCTGTCCAAGGATGTCAGGGACAGGATAGTAGATCTACACAAGGCTGGAATGGGCTACAAAGACCATCACCAAGCAGCTTTGTGAGAAGGTGACAACAGCTAGTGCGATTATTCACAAATGGAAGAAACACAAAATAACTGTCAATCTCCCTTGGTCTGGGGCTCCATGCATGATCTCACCTCGTGGAGTGTCAATGATGGTGAGAACGGTTAGAAATCATCCCAGAACTACACGGGAGGATCTTGTCAATGATCTCAAGGCAGCTGGGGCCGTCTGAAGTTTGCCAATGAACATCTGAATGATTCAGAGAAGAACTGGGTGAAAGTGATGTGGTCAGATGAGAGCAAAATCGAGCTCTTTGGCATTAACTCAACTCGCTGTGTTTGGAGGAGGAGGAATGCTGCCTATGACCCCAAGAACACTATCCCCACCATCAAACATGGAGGTGGAAACATCATGCTTTGGGGTGTTTTTCTGTTAAGGGGACAGGACATCTGCACCGCATCAAAGAGACGATGGAAAGGGCCATGCACCATTAAATCTTGGGTGAGAACCTCCTTCCCTCATTGAAAAAGGGTCGTGGATGGGTATTCCAGCATGACAATGACCCAAAACACACAGCCAAGGCAACAAAGGAGTGGCTCAAGAAGAAGCACATTAAGGTCCTGGAGTGGCTTAGCCAGTCTCCAGACCTTAATCCCATAGAAAACTGTGGAGAGAGCTGAAGGTTTGAATTGCCAAATGTCAGCCTCAAAACTGATCATTTCTTTGTCAGTGGGCAAACATACAAAATCAGCAGGGGATCAAATACTTTTTTCCCCTCAGTGTAGTTCAAGGTTGTGGCAGGAGGTACATAACGTCTCTGTTCCCTCCTTCAGGGAATGAGGACTACATACGTACCTGAGATGTTCTCTTTCAGTCAGTCACGTTCGACATTACATAGACACTGACATTAGGGGTCCCTGTGGAGTCTTTTAGAGATAAATGACAAAGATATAACAAAAAGATTTAACAAAGATTAATGGGATTATTAGAATAGCTGGGATAATACAGTGCATTTAGGTATAGGGTAGAGTGGGGGAAAACACCCCCATGGGGTAAAATGACCCTACTGTCTGTACTGGGTGTTTTGCCCCATAGGTGAGGTAAAACATCCCCTTGGTATATTTTTAATTTTTTTAAATTTTATTTTATTATTATTTTTTTTAATCTAATAACATGAAAACTCTGGACATTTTTCATACTTTGTCACTAAAGCTATGATAACTTTTCTGAGTTGCAATATTGATCTTTTAATACTGGTCGCACTAAAAGACCAATGTTGTGTAATATGTTACAAAAAAGTAACAATGTTGAAATATGTTAATATTTTTTGTCTTTTATCTCAGTATTCCCATCAGTGTTGTATAAGTGGATTCCTGTAATAGTAAACCTAGAATATGATGAACATATTAATAAATGGGATGAGATACATGTATGATGACTGTAGAAATATTTTAATTCAGTATATACACATTATCCCACCGGTCACAGTTGACCAAAAAAAAAAAAATAATAATAATAATAAAAAATATATATAATTCAAAGACTTTTTCTGACTCTTTTAGGTCAGAAAAAGAATAGTACATTTCTTGAGACAGATTATACAAGATGTATATGTTATATTGTTTATTCAAATTTGTCAGCAACTCCTGACTATTGTTTATTTTCAGCAGCTGCAGAGGACAATTCCCATCAAGGTGAGATAGACTTATGACAGTGTATAACTGATATATTAAGATGTGTCAACAGCAAACAATGTAAGAAAGGTAGCTCATTGTGGGAAAGGTATTTTCCTTTCTCACTCTCCATAAAGCTGTGACTAGAAAGGCAGCTGTGTAACAGTTGTTGAATATACAGTTATATTTTTTAATTACTGACTTAACTATCCAATGGATATTCAGTGACTTTTCAGTCATCTAATTCTGTAAACAACAAAACCTGAAAACACATTCGAGAGGGTAACTATAAATCTGTTAAGATTTGTCATACTGTAAGGGTTGTTCGTTCACATTTTTTTTTAAGTTAAAATTTTTTTGTTTTATATTTACAGATGACATACCATAGATGAGGTTAAAACTACAGAGAAGTTCGGCAGGATGACAACGAATGTCAGAGTTAAAATAAACATTAAATCATTAAACATTAAAATATATAATCTATACCACAGTACCTGGTACTTGTCTAAATGGGTGGGTTTATGATGTGTAGGCTTGAATTGTATAAGCTTTGTCTTGGAACCAATGAAAAGTCACTGGGTTATTACTTTTCCTCAGTGATAACGGGGACAAGACAAAAAAAAAAAAAAAAAAAAAAATCATATTTCATTTAAACAAACCAATAAATAAAAATATGATGAGAGAGAGGTTAAAAGAAATGTGCTAAGTTTGCCAATGCATTGATTTTTGCGGAAAAATATTTTTGTGAAACTGCTGTGAAACCCCCAAGAGCTTTGACACAATTCGAACACTGGTCAGTGTGTTTATGTTTGCAAACTGAACTCTTCATCAAGTAAACCATCACAAAGAGATAAAGACTTAAAAAACGAACACCAAATATTGGCCTAGGTTAATATTGAGTGATGAGCCCATATCATTTGCTTAACCAATTATATTTGGTTAAAAATGTATTTGTGCTTTCAAAAAGGTGCTTGTTACAGAGGTTGGGCATCCACCGGCAGAAATATAAACTGGCACCTATGATCTATACCAAGGGTGGCGAACTCCGGTCCTGGAGAGCCACAGCCCTGCAGAGTTCAGCTCCAACCCTAATTAAAACTCACCTGCCTGTAGCTTCCTAGTAAGCCTTCAGACCTTGATTAGCTTGTTCAGGTGTGTTTGATTAGGGTTAAAGCAAAACTCTGCAGGGCTGTGGTTCTCCAGGACCGACGTTCGCCACCCCTGATCTATACATTTTAGTTTATGATGTGGAGAACACTGTGAAAGTTAAATTAAGTGTGTAATGTTTAAATAAGTCATTCACAGGTGTACAGAACTCTGAGGTTCTTTTAAGATATTGTTTGTTTGAAGTCAATATGCTACCATTTGGTTCACTTCTTTTTATAAGAAAGTTTATTGAATGTCAATAAGTTATATATTAAGCAATGCAAGTGATATTCTCTCTATTCAATGATTTATCACAAATGAAAGCCATTATCTACAATCAAAATGTAAAAAATCTTCCTAACGTTAGAATCATTAGGACATTTTTAGCCTTTTTTTTCCCTTTTCATTTAATTTTTTGCTGTTTTTTTATTATTGTGCAAACCATGTTAATTCGTTTTTGTCCTCATTGCTATGTTTTTTTGGTGTTACTTATTAGGTTTAAGTCTGCAGATCAGATTTCTTCATTAAACACATGTTCTTTTGCCTATTATTACACCTATTTGTGCCTTTGCACTGTAACACATTTTGGAAAATACTGTGAGAATATGTGTTAGTCTGACATGTGAAGGTCTCCCATTTTTAAAAAAAATAAATGTTACTATCTTCGATAACATAAAAACTATCAATTTATGTTTTTTTTTTATTTTGTTTTTTGGTTGGAAGCATCAATAAATCTTGCAGTACGAATTTGATCTGACTTTGAAGTTTGTTTGTATAGTGTTGAGAATATTGTATAGACTCACCACTAGACTCACACTCTGCAGTGTGTTGGATTTATTGATTTTTATTGGACAAATCATTTTTAAAAAATGCTCTGAATTATGGTATTTCCCCATTTATTTTCTATATGGGTGCACTTTTGTCCACGAAGAACAAATTAAGGATTTTTTTTTTTCAACCACTTGAACACTTTTTTGTGTGTGTGTGTATGTGTTCAGGTGGCAAATTTAGGAACAGCAAGGCTTGTACCACTCAGATTAAGGAAACTATTTATATTTTTAAAAAATAAAATAAAATAAATAAAAATAACTAAATAAAAATTGATTTTGCCCAAATTTGTCTCGGACTGGATACGGACTGGATGCGGAGGACTGCAGTGGCCATCTGATCTGGATACGGACTGGATCTGGTGGTTAAGGTGACCTCGGAATAAGAAAGAAACAGACTAATATTAGCGTAGATGCCATTCTTCTGACGATGCACTGAGTACATCTGGTGTTATGGGAAGTGTTCCCGGTTCCGGTTGACCTAATTAGTGCAGCCTAACAATCCTTTAACGGATTTGAATTATAGAAATGTGTTGATGTGTTATGTGTAAGCAAGGTTAAAGAGATGGGTCTTTAATCTAGATTTAAACTGACAGAGTGTGTCTGCGTCCCGAACAGTGTTGGGTAGATTGTTCCAAAGTTTGGGTGCTAAATAAGAAAATGATCTGCCGCCCGTGGTTGATTTGGATATTCTAGGTATTATCAAATTGCCAGAGTTTTGAGAACGCAGCGGACGTGAGGGACTATAATGCGATAAGAGCTGGCTCAGGTACTGAGGAGCTAAACCATTCAGGGCTTTATAAGTAATTAGCAAGATTTTAAAATCTATACACTGTTTAATAGGGAGCCAGTGCAGTGTTGACAGAACCGGGCTAATATGATCATACTTTTTGGTTCTAGCAAGAACTCTAGCTGCTGCATTTTGGACCAGCTGGAGTTTGTTTATTAAGCAAGCAGAACAACTACCCAATGTCTTTTTATGTAATACCTAACACACTGTCCCTTTATGTTAGGTAAATTTTAAAGTATGGCATTTATTAACACTGTTTGCACAAAGACCCAGATAACAGTGATGCAACAGAGATGAAATCACATGAACATGATGTTCCCATACCACGAAACTCAAAGGCATGAAGATTGATAAACACTGACAGGCCCTTTTTTTGTCTTCTTCCCTGTCCTTGGTTCTGAAACGTTTGTTAGTGTGGTCTCTTCACAAATGCAAACTCACCAGCAGCCAAAGAAATTATGTGTGTTTTTTGTACTTATATTATTCTTACAAGTGGCTTTGGATAAAAGCATCTACTAAGTGATTAAATGTAAATGTACATAACCTTTACAAACTACCACAACTTGGAATATTTGACTTGCTCCATTAGAATATGACAAAGACTGATATTCCATAAACCTTTCATTAACCTGTACCTTAAACTAAGGCCATAGTGCAAAATATTCTTGCATATTTAGTTCTGTAAATTGAGACTGCTAACACTGTATCTGAAGGATGCTCCTCACTAACATTCATGAAACAATTACCAGTTACAATAAAACTACTACCAGTTACATAAAAATCAAGTCTGAAAACAGGCTGGCAGTTCTTGTAAATGTGTTTAGTCATCTTGGTGAGAAATCAAACTGTTTCACAATCTGATCAAACCACATGGTTCGGAGCAAGATGAGCCGGATTATCTTGCTGGTTTTTGATTGTTCACAGAACTGAGAGAGACTTAGTAAATAATAATAAAAAAAAAGCTTTGAAAGCTGGGAGAAAAACAAAATCATATTCGGTAGTTTGATTAAAAGAAATGAGGACGAAGGGGTTGTTCTTAAGGAACCTTAAAAAAGACTTTTCTCAGCAGTGTACAAACGTAACCCAATCCTTAATATTGTACACGTACAAACATTAAAGCTTAAACAGCCAACATTCAATTCAGCTTAAATCATAATGAGTTTTACTCATCTGGCATCTTATAAAACACTTTATAGAATTTATAAGTGTGAATAAAAATGCAACTAAAATTTCTGATTTAACACAGCAAAAACATAATGCATAATTTGTAATAATTGCAAATGTAAAAAAGTAACTTTACCATATTAACTGATCCTAAAAAAAAATAAAAATAAAAAATTACAATAAGCAAATAAATAAGCAATGCATTATTTTATCTTTGTATAAAAAAGCTTATTTATTTTAATAACACCGGAACTGCAAGTAATGTTCCTGAGGATGAGGAGTGCAGTAAAGTATAGTTAAATAAAAATGTTGGGAAAAAATGGTTGACTTTATGCCAGCTCAGAACTAGTTTAATTAATACTTTTAGTTTCACTTTAGCCAAGCTCTCATAATTGATATAATCACAGTGTGACAAAATGACACAATTTCACTCTCTTTCTGTTCAGCATCACTGACTTGAATGGATTAAATGTCACAACAGCAACTGCAAAAAATGTTTCCCATCTGAAACATTATGATGTGTCTTAAAGTAAACATACAAAAGTCTAAAACACCTTCTCAAGGTTAAAAAATGGAGAAGGTCCGTTCTCTTTGCACGCAAGTCACCTTCTCTGGATCATGAAGATGCAGATTATCTCCAGCGATAACAGATCTAAACATTCCTCAGCTATGAGCTAATGGGATGGACCTCCATCACATCTCAGATTGATCAGCTGCTGTAAATGATATAAAAGCATGAGCGAGCGCCTACAGATACATCAGTGAGACACATCACACACTCATCTACATCATGACCTTCACCATCACCTGCCTTGCCCTGGTGGCCTCTGCTCTGGGTAAGAGTCTCCTTTAGAAGTTTGCATGAATAATGGTAAATATATTTAGAAAATACAAACCCTGTCTTAAAAACTTCTTGTCTCATGAACAATGTGTTACATTCTGTTATAACAGGTTGTGGAGTGCCTGCGATTAAACCACAGACGATCGGCAGCAGGATTGTGAACGGACAGAATGCCATCTCTGGTTCTTGGCCCCTGCAGGTCTCTCTCCAGGTAACTGTCAATTAACTCCCTGTACTGTTTTTCAACCACATTTAATTTTAAGAGTAAATTTTATGTTTTCAATGCTTTTACGTTTGAAACAGCTACCCAGTGGTTTCCACTTCTGCGGAGGATCCCTGATCAACCAGAACTGGGTTCTCACGCAGAACCTGATTTTACCAAGTACGACATGTTCCTGGATCAACATCTTTGTTGACCCTGGAACAACATGGTGATTAACCAATCAGATTTGAAAAAACAGTTTATAGTTTTTGTGAAGTTTAGGCTTACAATCAGTGTTTGGTGCTTGTACACCAGTGTTATTCATCTATGATTTCCTCTGATATTAGGGATTACTCATGGGTGAGGTTAGGTTTAGGTGTAGGGATGTGGTCAAGATTAAATTTTTGGATCAAAATGTTGTTCCAGGGTCAACGAAATATGTTGACCCAGGAACACATCTAACTCAGCAAAATCAGGACGTGCGGGTTCTCACTGCCGCCCATTGCCGTGTCATGTAAGAGTCTTCAATCTGACAAACTCACATACAGTAGTGGTTAAGAGATGCTGTTGATTTTTTTCTTTTTACACATTTTGTCTTTATCTCTCTTTTTAGGGTTGGCTATCACCATGTCATTCTTGGAGAGCATGATCGTGGCTCCAATGCTGAACCCATCCAGATCAAACTAGTATTTTTAATGACGATACAAATGCTGATTATGTTGCATTTTAAGTGTCCAATAACTGATAAAAGTGATTTTCTACAACAACAAATCTTTACTATTATTATTAGCATTACAGTATGAGTACTTTTAAAAGTTGCCAAAATAAACTGTTAGTTTATTCATGCATTTAATATTCAGAATAGAAAATATCATACAACAATCTTAGTGCAAAGTGTATTATAAAACATGCATGAAACGGTTAAAATGGCACCAAAAATGAAGAATGCTTGTATCTTAGCTTGTATCTCTTTTATGAAGTCAGCCTTCACTAGTAATTGTTCATCCATTGTTTCTGTATGTGCAGGTCATCACACATCCGCTCTACAGCAGCACGACCACTAACAATGACATTGCATTATTGAAACTTGCTTCTCCAGTCACATATACTCCCCGTATCTCACCTGTATGTCTGGCTCTATCAACCATCAACATCCTGCCTGGAACCCGCTGCTTCACCACTGGCTGGGGCCAAACTGCCACAACATGCAAGTCTTCATGCTCAGTTATTTGTTCACATGACTCTGAACAGGCTGTCTGATCTTTTCTCTCTCTTCCTCTCTCTCTTTTTGCGAGTCCTATGATCCTGCAGCAAACAGGCATCCCCATCATAAGTCCTGCTGTGTGCAGGCAGGTCTGGGGTCAGAGCAAAATCACTGATGCCATGATCTGTGCTGGAGCATCTGGATCATCATCTTGCATGGTACGTGAAGACAGATCAAAACCACCACATTTCCGTATCGTGTTGCTGCTGTTCAATCTCAAATGTGTGTTTTCCACAGGGTGATTCTGGTGGTCCTCTGGTGTGTGAGCGTGCAGGGGTCTCTGGTGGGCGCTGTGTCCTGGGGAAGAAGTAATTGTGACACCCGTTATCCAGTAGTCTACACCCGCATCTCCCAACTGCGCTCCTGGATCGACACGACTATCGCTTCAAATTAGAGCAGAAGTCGGAGTATTTACCCTCCTAAGGAGACAAAAAACATTTTAAACATTAATATGTACTACAGATGATTGATGTTGGTGGTCTTTTTGTTTATGAGTTTGGGTCTTTTGGGTCTTGGGTCAGTCTGTTTTAATAAAATCAAGTGAACACAATAAAATGCAAAAATTAAAATGAAGAGTGTTATTATTTATCTGACTTAAAACAAGTTACCTTAACCCACAACAGAATGAAATAAATTTTTTTCCTGTTTAAACAGTAAAAAATAAACAGTAAAAAAAAAAAAAAAACTGTGTTCCACTTTCACAGTAACAAATGACAACAGTTCTACAAACTTAGAATCAAATCGAAATGATCAGATGTTCTCATATGTACACACAAATTATTTGTTAATGGTAATCAATGTTCACAATGTTCTTTTACCACCAACATACCATCAAGAACACCGATAGGGACTGATAACGTCAACCACCAAAAAATCTTTCTGATCACATGATCATGCTGAAACCTTCTTTGGTATTCACTTTTGTAGGCATGCCAAGATGATACAGACTAACCATTTTGTTTCTCTATCCATGGTCCTGAAATATGTGTGACATCTTGTCTCAGAAGCAAAAAACGGATAAAAACCTATATGCAAAATTGACAGAAACTCCATGTAAAGCGCTTTGAGTGCCCAGAAAAGTGCTATGAAAAGGACCAAGAAGAAGAAAACCGAGATAAACATAGGCCACTTCTCCAACAATCTGAGAACTTTGGCAGGGTGCAGAATACGTGACAAAGGATTCCTTCAACTTCAAATTCAGAATGAATTAACATTAAAATGTACAAATTCTTATGAAAAAAAAAAATGCATGCAAGCTGTAAAAAGCTGTGAAGACAATACATAAATCAGTGGCACAGTATGAAAAAAATAAAAGGCAGATTGGTAAATACATGTTGTGCAGTATAGACAGAGATAGGACTATAACATTGTATTGACCTTCAATTTTACAATTGCTCATTATCACAGTTTTGTTGTAACAGTTTATCAGTTATTCAGTTATTTGTATGGTGTTTTTTTTTTGTTTTGTTTTCTTGTGTGTTGTTATAGATTGACCTATGCAATGTCATTTTTATTTACTTTAAACAATACTTAATCTACATTGGGCTCTTGACTTTGACTCTTTTGAGCTTATATTAGAACCATGAGCTGATATATCTTTCACCGAATGCAAATAAATTTAATAGCATATAAGCCAATACTTGTTGGAAAAGGAACCAGAATATTTTACTGTACTGAAATTTTCTGTATAAATATTATACACCCAAAGAGAAATCCAGTATTTTCTCAGAGAATTGAAGGGGTACTGTGGTTTGGGTGGGTGAACGAATGACTGAATGAACAAACAAATGAACAAACGAATGAACAAACAAATAAATTAATGAATATATACTGTACTCTGGCTGAATTCTTCTAATTCTGTGAAAGCATCTTTTCAGTCAAATATATAGTGGTGTTAGTGAGCATTGGTGTTTTTAACCCAGCGGTGTAAAAATCAAATGGTTCCCTCTAAGCACAAGGCTAATACGTGTCTCATTTCCACTCTCATTCAGTCGTTTTCTTAGCTTAATAACGAAAGGAGAAAAATGAAAAAATGAAGAATTCAGCTTGATTTTTTAATTTTCGTTCAGAGGGAGAAAAATTAATAAACCATTTGAATATTCAGTTTCTACACATGGACAGGAATGAAATGCCCCTTTTTGCTGATTGATTTGCCAAAAAAAAAACCATGCTGTTGTTTTGAAATATTCGGTGTCTGAGGTATTTGGTGTCACTGAAGGAGCATACATTATTATTCATGAGTTTCCTATTTTGTGTTAGAGGTACAATAAAATTATTAGTGCATTTTTATCAGATCAAAAAAGTTTGTTATGTTTCAGCGTAGAATGAAATTATGCTTGTAATTGTTAATATGCAAAAGAATTCATAGCTTGTGTTGTGGTTTATAACTGATCTAATGATGAGGTACAGTGAATAGGTTACGCTCCAAGTAAATGAGCATTAAGCATTTTTCTAATATTCTTATTTTACTTTGAGAGTCTTTAAAATGTGTTGTTTAATAACTTTGACAAATGTATGAGTTGTGCCATAATAAAGTTTATGATAATTATTCTGTGCCATTCCTTTATCATTTGGTCTGTTTGTAATTAAAAAGTTTTTAATCACAAAGCAAAAACTGAATGTTTTTTACATGCATAAACTGGAATATAAATTTTCCCATTCTTTTGTCCCCAAACAATACATTTAATGGACACAATATATGGTTAAAGAAAATGTAATAAATAAATAAATAAACAAACAAACCGTGCAAGAATTTGAAAACAAATCTTTATCCATGTGATTTTTGTCTTTAGCCACAGTGCATTGTAATGCACCGTGATTCAGTTGGAAATAATTTTGACTCAAATGTGTGTTTGTCAATTTGTGAAGTTAGCAAATCTACAGTACTTTCTACAAATTTATAATAATTAAAAAGTTTTACATTTTTAAAACAAATGGCTAGAATAGACCATACAGTAATATGCAGCCAACATTTTCATGTCAAAGATAAAAGTAGTTTCCTATTTGTAACGGAGACGCTGAGGCGGCGTTAGAATCCATGTGCGGAAGTTTATTACAAACAGCAGCAAACATACACGTGTAAACAGGCAGAGGGTCAATAACCATAAAGCAGTCCGATCTTTCAACAATCCAATGGGTAATCCGAGAATCGTAAGTGAGAAACCAGGCAATGAAGTCAAATCTTGAAAACAGTCCACACAAGCAAACAGTCCAGAAAGGGTAATCCGAGAAATCAGTGGTCAGAGAACGAGGCAGAATCATACACGTGTAAGCAAACAGAATAATCAGGAAAACGCTCGGTAAGGCAGGTAAACTGGCAATACTTCGCAATGTGCAAGCACATGGTCACAGCTTAAGTAGTCCCAAACAGGAAGTGAATGTAGAAGCAGCAGAGGGAGCGCGCAGTCAGTACTCGGGTGATGGCTCCCTCTGCTGGCTTGGCATTACAGAACCCCTCCCTCTAGGAGCGACTCCTGGAGCTCGGCGAGGACATCCCCGTGGTCATGGTGCTGGACGGTCGGGTCTGGCTCGATGGAACTCCTCCGTGAGAGATGGATCCAGAATGTTCTTGGTGGCCACCCATGACCTCTCCTCAGGTCCATAGCCCTCCCAGTCCACCAGATATTGGAGCTGACCCCCTCTACGCCGAGAGTCCAGTAACTCCTTTACCTGATAGGCGGGCATGCCATCTACATCCAGGGGTGGCGGTGGGTCTGGGGCCATCTGGCCGGGGTCAGCCTCCGGGTGGACCGGTTTGAGGAGGGACACATGGAAAGAGGGAGAGATACGATAGTTAGCAGGAAGCTCAAGCTGGTATGTTACGTTATTAATTCTCTTAAGAATCTTGAAAGGGCCTACATACCTAGGGCTGAGCTTCCTGCTGGGCAGCCGCAGCTTGATGTCCCTCGTAGAGAGCCAGACCCGTTGTCCAGGTTGGTAGGGGGGGTGTGGACGGCGGCCTCTGTTGGCTTGGATCTCCTGACTCCGTATAGCCCGCTGGAGACGCACATGAGCACTGTCCCACACCCTCTCAGTACGCTTAATCCAGTCGTCGACAGCTGGAACCGATGAAGGTTCCCCCGACCACGGGAACATGGGGGGCTGAAACCCCAGGACGCACTGAAAGGGGGTGAGGCCTGTAGAGGAATGGGTGAGTGAATTCTGGGCATATTCCGCCCAGGGGAGAAATTCTGACCACCTATGTTGTTCACTCTTGATTTAATCTCTCCACCTGGCCATTGCTCTGCGGATGCTATCCTGAGGTGAGGCTGATGTTAATATCTAATTGCTTACAGAAAGCTTTCCAGACCTGGGAGGTGAATTGTGTTCCTCGGTCACTGACAATATCCTCAGGTAAACTATAGACACGGAAGACATGATTGAAGAGAGCTAATGCCGTTTCCATGGCTGTAGGTAAACCCTTCAAGGGAATCAGACGACATGACTTGGAGAATCGGTCAATGATTACTAGAATGGTTGTAAATTCATTGGAAGGTGGCAGATCAGTGACGAAATCGATGGAGAGATGAGACCAGGGCCGTTGTGGAATGGGTAATGGTTGAAGTAAACCAGAGGGTAATTCTTTGGGGGTCTTGGATTGGGCGCAGACTTGGCATGATTTAACGAATGTGGTTGTGTCCTTGGTCATTGATGGCCACCAGAATGAGTTCTTTAACAGGTGTAGGGTGCGTGATATACCTGGGTGGTACTGAGGGAAGTATGAACCCACTGTAGAACTTGATGCCGCATGTCTTGAGGTACATAATGCTTGTTTGGGGGACATTGTGGTGGTGGTGGATCTTGTTCGTGTCTGCGCTGAATTTCTTCCATGAGATCCCATCCGATAGGTGCTAGAATGACAGTGGGTGGCAGGATGGGTTCAGGTTTGAGATAATCAGTAGGGGGGTCATGCTTACGGGAGAGAGCGTCAGCCTTACTGTTCTTGCTTCCTGGTCTGTAGGTGACTGTGAAATCGAAACGAGTGAAGAAGAGGGCCCATCGGGCTTGACGTGGGTTGAGTCTTTTGGCTCCTTTTATATACTCAAGGTTCTTGTGGTCAGTGATGACTTGGAAAGGATGGCGAGCGCCCTCTAGCCAGTGTCGCCACTCCTCTATAGCTGCTTTCATGGATAGCAGTTCCTTATTACCCACGTCGTAGTTCCTTTCAGCACTCGTGAGTTTCCTGGAATAAAAAGCACATGGATGAAGTTTGCCTGGTTGACCATGACGTTGGGAGAGCACAGCTCCTATTCCGCAATCTGATGCATCCACCTCCACAACAAAGGGCAGATCCGGGTCAGGGTGTTTAAGGATGGGAGCTGAAGTGAAACTTGTCTTGAGAGTGTTAAATGCATGACTTGCCTCTTCAGTCCAGCAGAGTTTCTTGGGTTTGTTTTTGAGGAGTGAGGTAGGAGGAGAAGCTATGGTGCTGTAATCTCCAATGAAGCGGCGGTAGAAATTGGCGAAGCCCAGGAATCATTGAAGCTCCTTGATGGTGGTAGGTTGAGGCCAATCTGTGACTGCTTGAACCTTGGTTGAGTCCATTTTAACCCCCTGGTGGCTAACTTGATAGCCAAGGAATGATGTTTGGTGGACGTGGAACTCACATTTTTCAGCCTTGACAAAAAGTTGGGTCTCCAGCAACCGGGACAGTACAGCACGCACATGGGCAACATGTTCGGCTTCAGTCTTGGAATATATCAGAATGTCGTCGATGTAGGCGATAACAAACTTATTTATGAACTCCTTGAGAATTTCGTTGATGAAGGACTGAAATACAGCTGGGGCGTTGGCTAACCCATACGGCATCACCTGGTACTCATAGTGCCCCCTAGTGGTGAGAAATGCAGTCTTCCATTCGTCCCCCTCCTTGATCCTTATGAGATTGTATGCACTTCTTAAGTCTAGCTTGGTGTAAATGGTGGCTTCCCGTAATTGTTCCAAAGCAGGGGGTACTAAAGGTAAGGAGTAGCGGAACTTTACTGTGACATTGTTGAGGCCACGATAGTCGATGCAAGGTCTTAAACCACCATCCTTCTTGCTCACAAAGAAGAAACCAGCTGCAGCAGGGGATGTGGACGGACGAATGAAACCTGAGTCTAAAGCCTCGTCAATGTATTCCTCCATAGCCTGCTCCTCCGTCCTGGACAATGGATAAATTCGGCTTTTAGGGGGCATGGCGTTGGGAAGCAAATCGATAGTGCAGTCCCAGGGGCGATGTGGAGGGAGTTGTGTGGCCTTGGTTTTACTGAAAACTTCAGATAAGTCTTGATAGTGACTGGGGATGGTTACTTTTACCTGTGTTTCTGGACTTTCGATGCTTGTGGTGAGACAGGGTTGTGGTTGAATGGAGAAACAATTCTTCACACAGAATGGCGACCAATGAGTTAACTCTCCTTGAAACCAGGAAATGGCAGGATCGTGGATGGAGAGCCAGGGAAATCCTAGGATGACTTCATACTTGGGTGAGTCAACCACATATAATGTGATATTTTCCTGGTGAAGCAGACCGATTTGAAGTTTCAAGGTTTTTGTCTGGCAGTGGATACCATGATCGATGAGAGTGTCGTTGATAGCTTTAATCTGGATGGGTGGATTGCATGGCTGGGTTGGGATGTTATATTTCTTGACGATGTCCTTATTGATGAGATTCAGTGCGGCTCCAGAGTCAATCATCGCTGTCAGATCAAGGGACAGAGTATCAGTTCTTACAGTAACAGGTAATGTAAATAACTTGTTTTGAAGAACATAGAAATTGTGGATATTTACCCCTGAGGAAGGCTTGAGCTTGAGCGGACATCCCATACTATGATGGCCTGGTTCACCGCAGTAGTAACATAGATTATTTTGGAGACGTTTTGTTCGTTCCTCCTCCATCAACCGTGAAGCATTCAGTTGCATCGGTTCAGCTGAGGATTGTTCAGTGGCTGGACCGCAGATCGGGGGGTTGCAATGGTTACTCTTGTTAACACGTTGCCTGGGTGACTGCCTCATGAGATTGTCGATCTTGATGGTAAGATTAATGAGTTCGGAGAATGAAGAATCCTCTCGCCGACAGGCGAGTTCAGTTTGCAGATCGACATTCAGACTGTTGTAAAAAATGGCTTTAAGAGCAACATCGTTCCACCCACTCTGAGCTGCCAGAGTACGAAACTCGATAGCATAATCGGCTGCAGTGCGGTTACCTTGTTTAGCGTGAATAATTTGGGTCGAGATATCCCTGCCCCCTGCAGGATATTCGAAGACCTCATGGATTTGTTGTAAAAAATAGTCGACAGATGTCTTAAACTGTGGATCGGTATCCCACACTGCTGAACCCCAATCGAGCGCTCTTCCCGTAAGCAAAGTCATGATAAATGCACATCTCTTTTCCTCAGACTCAAATCGATCCTTCTGATGATCAAAATACAGCTTAACTTGACGAACGAACCCCTTGCATTGCTCAGCCGTTCCATCGAACTTATTAGGAAGTGCAAAGCTTACCGTTGATGGCATGGGAGGAGGAAGAGATCGTACGTAGTGCGTTAGATGCTCGTTGACTGATTGTAGTTTTGTAAGCTGCTCTTGATAACTCTTCAGTAATTCACTTTAGTAGGCGAAAGCTGCTTGCAAGTTGGAAACCTCCGCTGGATTCAAGGTAGTATTCTGTAACGGAGACGCTGAGGCGGCGTTAGAATCCATGTGCGGAAGTTTATTACAAACAGCAGCAAACATACATGTGTAAACAGGCAGAGGGTCAATAACCATAAAGCAGTCCGATCTTTCAACAATCCAATGGGTAATCTGAGAATCGTAAGTGAGAAACCAGGCAATGAAGTCAAATCTTGAAAACAGTCCACACAAGCAAACAGTCCAGAAAGGGTAATCCGAGAAATCAGTGGTCAGAGAACGAGGCAGAATCATACACGTGTAAGCAAACAGAATAATCAGGAAAACGCTCGGTAAGGCAGGTAAACTGGCAATACTTCGCAATGTGCAAGCACATGGTCACAGCTTAAGTAGTCCCAAACAGGAAGTGAATGTAGAAGCAGCAGAGGGAGCGCGCAGTCAGTACTCGGGTGATGGCTCCCTCTGCTGGCTTGGCATTACACTATTGCTTAATAATGACAGCAACTTTAGTTTTTTCACAGATCTGATGAAGGAATTACATAATATGACATTTACAACACATCTATATGAATATATCACACGTGATCATGTTTAAAAATTATGTATAGGTGGGATACTGATCAACACAAGCCAAGCACATGTCATAGGATTTCCGTGCTAAGTAATATCCCTTACGGATCTAAACCTATAATAAGAATAAGAATAATATAAATAAAACCTATAATAAATTCCTATATGAACAACAATAGTCAAACAGAGATTTATACACCATGAACAAATTCAATGAAATCAGTCTAAATGTTGGGATAAAAATTTTATTGTATTTACACACAGACCAACATGATTTTGCCAAAACCCTTTATCTCTGAATGTTTTATTAGGTTGTGCTTGGTTTAACCCAGTGAAAACATTTTAATTCAGTTGTCACAAAGCAAATGAGACAAGAGGCCTGCGGATCCATATGCAAGCTTTATTAAAAGATGTGGTCAAAAACAAGCAGACAATGGCAAACAGGTATATCGTGGGCAAGACACAAGAGTAGTCTGGTAAACAGGCATGGGTCAATCGATGGCAAGTGTAATCCAGAGGGCGAGGCAAATGGGTAGTCCAACAAACAGGCAACAATTCCAGGGCAGGCAGCAGATAGACAAGGCGAGATAAACCAGGCAAGGATCAAGACACAGATGAAACATGCAATAAACAAGACTAAACTAGACTAGGGAAAAACTCGGAGTGGCTCTGTAATGTAGCTATCACTAGGACAACGATAAACGCTAAACAATACTCGGCCCTGAACGGTGGTTAGGGCCTCTTATTTAAACTGTGTGTGATTGGTTGCAGGTGATTGTGTAATCAGTGCAATGGAACATTGGAAATGTAGTCCAGGGTGATGTGTACCAGTCTGTGGTGTGAGTGTCAATGTAATCGGAAGGCGACCTCTAGTGGCGAACAGACGGAAGACTACAGATAAGATTCGTGACATCAGTTAACAGTTTGGAAGAAATTTTTAACAGTTAAACTAAATATAATTTTGGCAAAAAATAGATTGCAAATCTGAATTTACTATAGATTAGATCTAGATCATGAAATTCATTCTAGGTTTTGATTTGGAGACACCTTTTAGTATGTGTTTTTTATAACTTTTTAGTCAGACTGGGATACCTTTAATTATCCTGTTTCCAAAAAGTGTGGATTTCAGATTTCAAGAGACCAATTGTAAAACTGGTTGAATAATAGCTACAACTGTCATGTCTGTTTTGGGTTTTGTTTCATGTTCATTGTTTTCATGTCTGTTATTTTGTCATAGTCATATGGTTCCCTTGCCCTCATATGATCCTGCTATTAGGTGTGTTCAACATGAACTACGACTACAGACAGTGGTCAACGAGATTAGCCGAGAGCAGTCGGGGACGGTCACAGTTGAAGTGAATTGCAGTTTTTCTCAATCGATTTGACACATTTCTCTAAACTCAGGTCACTGTTCTCAAAACAGTTAACACAATGAGCTGAACACTTTGTAACTGTTCTAAACAGACTGCATGTTTTCATTAATTTCATTCAAATTACAAAATAATGCAAATCATTTTCTCAAAATAATGTGCACAAAACTCTAAAATGTTTTCACAATAGTTAATGCAACCAACCAATACTTTACAATATCGGATCAAAAAAGGTTTAAATCAGAGCACAAACATTTATCTACCATTTGTCCGAACACAACAAACAAAATTCTTAGTCACAAGGTGTCGGCGCCATCTCAAGTCGTACAAAATTTCTAACCGGCATGCACTGCTTCAAGTCAGAATGTGATCGAGCTGCGCAGCGCTGCATTAAGTCGAACACACCTATTGGTTCCTTGGTTCAGTGTGTCTTGTTCTGATTGGTTGCTTTAGTACCATTCAGACAAAGGTTCTGACTGCTAACACTGTACCTGAAGGATGCTCCTCAGGACAGAATGCACTAGCAAGCATTAAACATCTACTGACCAGTTACATAAAAATCATTCTGGTCACTGTGTTTAGTCATCTTGGAAAGAAACCAAAATGTTACACATTCTGATCAAACCACACGGTTTAGAGCTAGATGAACTGGATCATCTTGGTTTCTGATTGTTCACAGAACAGAGACAAATGTGGTAAATATATAAAAGTGTCTTTAAAGCAGTTTCCTCTAGTTCTCTAAAAAGAAGAATCACAATTGCTTAAGACCGGAGGAAGAAGGGGTATTCACAATTGGTTATGTAAAGTACTTCACCTGTTGTATTTTGTTGTTCTTAATGTATCTTGAAAAAAACATTTTCCTATTATTGTGCAAAAACATAACCAAATACACATACAGAATAAAAAATAAATAAATAAATAAAGCCTAAACAGCTATTCAATTCAGCTTGAATTAGTTTTGCATACCTAAAATCTGTTATGAATGTAACTGTATTACACTGTAAAAAATAAAAAACACAATTTGCTGAGTCAGCTTAAAACAATTTGTTACCCCGCTGCCTTAAAATTTTAAGTTCAGTCAACTAAAATAAGTTTAGTCAACTTGAAATGTTAAGTTGTACTAAGTAACAACTTAGATATTTGTGTTTGCTAAACTTAACAGATGGGCAAGTAACCCAGCTGCCTTAAAATTTTAAGTTGATTCAACTCAAATATCAAAGTTGTCACTTAGTATAATTTAACATTTCAGTTTGAATAAAATTTTTTTGAGTTGACTGAACTTAAAATTTTAAGGCAACTAGGTTACAAATTATTTTAAGTTGACTCAACAAGTTGTTTTTTACAGTGTACACAGCAATAAAAGAAAGTGCATTATTTTAATTACAACTGTAAAAACGTAACTTTCCAACATTTATAATATTTCTAATCTAAGTAAATTATTACAATAAGCAAATTAATAAACAGTGTGTGGTTTTTTTTTTTTGTTTTTTTTGGTTTTGTATCAGTGAAAAAATAAAGACCTTGATATCTTAATAGTTTACTAGTGTTTTTCTTTGAAAATAATGGCAGAAATACATGCACTCTCAGAAAAAAAAATTACAAAAGCTGTCACCTTTATTTATCCCTAAAGGGTGCATATTGTTACCTTAAAGGCATATATTAGTACCCAAGTGGTACATTTTATTACTTAAGGTGCAATTTTTATTACCTTTTGAAAGCAACTGCTTTTGCACCTTTTTTTCTGAGAGCGTGTGATGTTACTGAACAGTTAACAGCTGACTTGACACCAGCTCTGTCCAGATCATCTATGATAAGATGTCCTATAAGAACAAGTTTGACTTAATTTTTTTTTTTTTCTTATGTAAACTGCTTGTGCTGTTACATAAACTCATATTAGTACTTTTACTTTGACTTTAGCCAAGCTCTCATAACTGATAGAACAGACGCAAACACCTTCTCAAGGTCAAAGAATGAAGAGGGTTTATCTAAGTTGCCAGAATCCACATGCAGCAAAATAATGAAATAAATGTATACTTAAAAACTTTAAAGGAATATAATGTTTAAATTTGTCATTAAAAAAAAAAAAAAAAAAAAAAAAACTCCCTTCCACTTTCACAGTAACAAATGACAGGCAACAGTGTTGCAGAAAACAACAACAGTGCAGGGAAAGCCACTATATAATAATTTTCAAACATATCAGATTTACATTTACAGCACAGATTTACATTTACATCAGCCACAAAAAATGCCTCTGATCACATGACCACATTAAAAAACCTTTTTTTGTACTTACTTTTGTACACAAGCCAAGACGATACAGATCAGTCTCTGTCCTCCATTCATGGTGTTGAAACCTGTGACGAGTTTCATCAGAAGCCAAAGACACCTGGAGAAAAATTGTTGAAAAGTTTCCATCAGAATATGACAGACACTGATGTTCCAATTACTTATTCAGCCTTAATAGAAGTTATGTTTTCATATCGAGAATAATTGAATACTGAACAATTCTAACCGCTATCAGATTGCTTCTGACGTAGCTGTACATTTGTGAATGCCATATTTTTATATTTAATTTTACTCAATGTGTTACTGATCATCTTTATGATAATTTTGTTAGTCTACCATCTGTCTACCTTATAAAAATACCTGATGAGACGAAATTATAAAAGATTAGAAATGGGAAAATCTAAGGATTTAGTAGTTTTACCAATCAAATGACCATAGTCCATTGTAAATTTTATGGTTGTGAATTCCGGTCTCATCCACATCCTGCTATTTTTAGCTGTACAAAACACCTAATTGTCTTACCATATTATTTTAATGTATAACCATATTATTTTGATGTATTATCTTAATTATGAACACACTGGTTTGTAGAGCAAACAGTTTTACCGGTTACTGCACGCTGTTATTCTTCTCATTATTTCCTTATAGTGGATAATAAACCAAAGTCTCACCCATAGGCTTACTTCTGTGTTGAGGAAAAAGGTGGATAAAAACTTCAAGAGGAAATTCAAGGGGAAATTTGTTTATGGTACTATTTGGAAAATACTTCCAGCACACAATAAGTCACTAAGTTCATTTCCTTCCATTGTCCCGTCAATCACCAGATCTAAATGTATTTGTACTTTTAATCAATGATTCTGATTAACAGAATACATTCCTACAACTTTCATCCCTCAATGACCAGGATGCTTTTCTTTATGAGGAATCATGCAGTATTCAACTAAACAAATGTATGATTTTGTAAGATAAGCATTTTAAAACAAATCAAAACTGTTTTAATAATAAAAGTACTGGAGGTATTTTATACTACTCTACCTAATCAGCAGTCCTTGATATTACACTGGTAATTTTTGACCTTGTTTGTATGTAAACACTTTATTACTTTCTATTTTGATGTACAGAAGACTACAGAATGCGTAGATGCTAGAGCACTATGACAAAACTTCATTATCAAGTTAGGCTGCGGATTAATTTCTTAGTAAATGAATATTTACCCCAAACCTTTTCATCCTCTTACCCAAAAAAATGACATCCTTCTCCTCATAGCTAAACTTTTAAAGACATATGTCTCAGTTGGACTGCATAAGATGCATGAGGTCAGTGAAGCAGAACTGGTAAAGTTACATTCATGCCCAGTGTGAGACAATAACAAGCTATTGACCAGAAAAACAAGTGAGTTCAAGAACACAGACTGCCCAGGAGCTTACTGGAGACCAATGTGCTCATCATTGTTGACTTGAATTATCACAGAACATCCTGGAATATTTTAGATGTGAATCATACCAGAGCTGTTTTGATGACTAAAACTGAAACCAAAACTACTTTTTGCTGTTTTTTATTTTAAAAATGAATAATCTGAGATGACTGCACAATAATTAGGCTACTATAAATCCAACAATAGTTTGTGGAGGCCTGCACAAAGTGTTTTTTACTGTAAATGATGCCCCATATCAACAGTTGTAATCAGATACACAAACATACTATCCGATGATTCAATACCATTTTAAATAATATTTTTACAGTATTTGAGAGCATAGCAATTATTAAATCAAAGGATGCATAATGCACAATTTGATTCTGCATACTAAGAAAAAAACAAAAAAAAGACTTTTTATGTCTTTTTATGTAATACGTAACACACTGTTCCTTTTTTGTTAGCTAAATTTTAAAGTATGGCATTTATTAACACTGTTTGCACAAAGACCCAGATAACAGTGATGCAACAGAGATGAAATCACATGAACATGATGTTCCCATACCACGAAACTCAAAGGCATGAAGATTGATAAAAACTGACAGGCCCTTTTTTTGTCTTCTTCCCTGTCCTTGGTTCTGAAACGCTTGTTAGTGTGGTCTCTTCACAAACGCAAACTCACCAGCAGCCAAAGAAATTATGTGTGTTTTTTGTACTTATATTATTCTAACAAGTGGCTTTGGATAAAAGCATCTACTAAGTGATTAAATGTAAATGTACATAACCTATACAAACTACCATAACTTGGAATATTTGACTTGCTCCATTAGAATATGACAAAGACTGATATTCCATAAACCTTTCATTAACCTGTACCTTAAACTAAGGCCATAGTGCAAAATATTCTTGCATATTTAGTTCTGTAAATTGAGACTGCTAACACTGTATCTGAAGGATGCTCCTCACTAACATTCATGAAACAATTACCAGTTACAATAAAACTACTACCAGTTACATAAAAATCAAGTCTGAAAACAGGCTGGCAGTTCTTGTAAATGTGTTTAGTCATCTTGGTGAGAAATCAAACTGTTTCACAATCTGATCAAACCACATGGTTCGGAGCAAGATGAGCCGGATTATCTTGCTGGTTTTTGATTGTTCACAGAACTGAGAGAGACTTGGTAAATAATAAAAAAAAAGCTTTGAAAGCTGGGAGAAAAACAAAATCATATTCGAAAGTTTGATTAAAAGAAATGAGGAAGAAGGGGTTGTTCTTAAGGAACCTTAAAAAAGACTTAAAAAAGAATTTTCTCAGCATTGTGTACAAACGTAACCCAATCCTTAATATTGTACACGTACAAACGTTAAAGCTTAAACAGCCAACATTCAATTCAGCTTAAATTATAAGTTTTACTCATCTGGCATCTTATAAAACACTTTATAGAATTTATAAGTGTGAATAAAAATGCAACTCAAATTTATGATTTAACACAGCAAAAACATAATGCATAATTTGTAATAATTGCAAATGTAAAAAAGTAACTTTACCATATTAACTGATCCTAAAAAAAAAAAAAAAAAAAATACAATAACCAAATAAATAAGCAATGCATTATTTTACCTTTGTATAAAAAGGCTTATTTACTTTAATAACACCAGAACTGCATGTAATGTTACTGAGGATGAGGAGTGCAGTAAAATATAGATAAATAAACATGTTGGGAGAAAATGGTTGACTTTATGCCAGCTCAGAACTATTTTAACTAGTACTTTTAGTTTCACTTTAGCCAAGCTCTCATAACTGATATAATCACAGTGTGACAAAATGACACAATTTCACTCTCTTCCTGTTCAGCATCACTGACTTGAATGGATTAAATGTCACAACAGCAACTACAAAAAATGTTTCCCATCCGAAACATTATGATGTGTCTTAAAGTAAACATACAAAAGTCTAAAACACCTTCTCAAGGTTAAAAAACGGAGAAGGTCCCTTCTCTTTGCACGCAAGTCACCTTCTCTGGATCATGAAGATGCAGATTATCTCCAGCGATAACAGATCTAAACATTCCTCAGCTATGAGCTAATGGGATGGACCTCCATCACATCTCAGATTGATCAGCTGCTGTAAATGATATAAAAGCAAGAGCGAGCACCTACAGATACATCAGTGAGACACATCACACACTCATCTACATCATGACCTTCACCATCTTCTCCATCATCTGCCTTGCCCTGGTGGCCTCTGCTCTGGGTAAGTGTCTCCTTTAGAAGTTTGCATGAATAATGATGGGTAAATATATTTAGAAAATACAAACCCTGTCTTAAAAACTTCTTGTCTCATGAACAATGTGTTACATTCTGTTATAACAGGTTGTGGAGTGCCTGCGATTAAACCACAGACGATCGGCAGCAGGATTGTGAACGGACAGAATGCCATCTCTGGTTCTTGGCCCTGGCAGGTCTCTCTCCAGGTAACTGTCAATTAACTCCCTGTACTGTTTTTCAACCACATTTAATTTTAAGAGTAAATTTTATGTTTTCAATGCTTTTACATTTGAAACAGCTACCCAGTGGTTTCCACTTCTGCGGAGGATCCCTGATCAACCAGAACTGGGTTCTCACTGCCGCCCATTGCCGTGTCATGTAAGAGTCTTCAATCTGACAAAATCACATACAGTAGTGGTAAAGAGATGCTGTTGATTTTTTTTTTTTTTTTTACACATTTTGTCTTTATCTCTCTTTTTAGGGTTGGCTATCACCGTGTCATTCTTGGAGAGCATGATCGTGGCTCCAATGCTGAACCCATCCAGATCAAACTAGTTTCTAAGGTAACAATGTTTTTAATGACGATACAAATGCTGATTATGTTGCATTTTAGGTGTCCAATAACTGATAAAAGTGATTTTCTACAACAACAAATCTTTACTATTATTATTAGTATTACAGTATGAGTACTTTTAAAAGTTGCCAAAATAAACTGTTAGTTTATTCATGCATTTAATATTCAGAATAGAAAATATCATACAACAATCTTAGTGCAAAGTGTATAATAAAACATGCATGAAACGGTTAAAATGGCACCAGAAATGAAGAATGCTTGTATCTTAGCTTGTATCTTTTTTATGAAGTCAGCCTTCACTAGTAATTGTTCATCCATTGTTTCTGTATGTGCAGGTCATCACACATCCGCTCTACAGCAGCACGACCACTAACAATGACATTGCATTATTGAAACTTGCTTCTCCAGTCACATATACTCCCCGTATCTCACCTGTATGTCTGGCTCCATCAACCATCAACATCCTGCCTGGAACCCGCTGCTTCACCACTGGCTGGGGCCAAACTGCCACAACATGCAAGTCTTCTTGCTCAGTTATTTGTTCACATGACTCTGAACAGGCTGTCTGATCTTTTCTCTTTCTCTCTCTCTCTCTCTCTCTTTTAGCGAGTCCTATGATCCTGCAGCAAACAGGCATCCCCATCATAAGTCCTGCTGTGTGCAGGCAGGTCTGGGGTCAGAGCAAAATCACTGATGCCATGATCTGTGCTGGAGCATCTGGATCATCATCTTGCATGGTACGTGAAGACAGATCAAAACAACCACATTTCCGTATCGTGTTGCTGCTGTTCAATCTCAAATGTGTGTTTTCCACAGGGTGATTCTGGTGGTCCTCTGGTGTGTGAGCGTTCAGGGGTCTGGTCTCTAGTGGGCGCTGTGTCCTGGGGAAGAAGTAATTGTGACACCCGTTATCCAGTAGTCTACGCCCGCATCTCCCAACTGCGCTCCTGGATCGACACGACTATCGCTTCAAATTAGAGCAGAAGTCGGAGTGTTTACCCTCCTAAGGAGACAAAAACCATTTTAACCATTAATATGTACTACAGATGATTGATGTTGGTGGTCTTTTTGTTTATGAGTTTGGGTCTTTTGGGTCTTGGGTCTGTCTGTTTCAATAAAATCAAGTGAACACAATAAAATGCAAAAATGAAAATGAAGAGTATTATTTATCTGACTTAAAACAAGTTACCTTAACCCACAACAGAATGAAATATAAAATATTTTCCTGTTTAATTGACAGTAAAAAACAAACAGTAAAAAAAAAAAAAAAACTGTGTTCCACTTTCACAGTAACAAATGACAACAGTTCTACAAACTTAGAATCAAATCGGAATGATCAGATGTACACACAAATTATTTGTTAGTGGTAATCGAATGCGCACAATGTTCTTTTACCAACAACATACCGTCAAGAACACTGATAGGGACTGATAACGTCAGCCACCAAAAAATCTTTCTGATCGCATGATCATGCTAAAACCTTCTTTGGAATTCACTTCTGTAGGCATGCCAAGATGATACAGACTAACCATTTTGTTTCTCTATCCATGATCCTAAATACGTGTGACATCTTGTATCAGAAGCAAAAAATCGATAAAAACCTAGATGCAAAACTGACAGAAACTGTTGAAACAGTTCTATTAAAACGGTTCAGTTCTATTAAAACGGTTCTATTAGAATGTGACAAACACTAGCATATAAAGGCATACACATCATGTTTTTATTTTATGTTAAATAATTCAGATTGCTAACAGATTTACAGGGGTTAAAGCGGAAAAAAAAAAAATCCTGAGCCTAAACTTTTTTCCGGGGGTGGACAAATACACAGGGTTATTTGGCAAACAAAATAGAACAATTATTAAAAAATTCGTCTTGCAGATGTAAACGCAGACATCAAATAGACGTCTCCGTGATGTACCCTGGTAGCACATATACATCCTGGAGACGTCTATTTGAAGACGTATTTTTTAGAGTGTTAGCTCATCTGCAGTACAGATGTTTCCTATCAGATGTCAAATAGACATCTATTATATGTCTTTAAGATGTATATGATTTAGAATGTATGTAAAACTGACATCTTAAAGACATCTGTCAGATGTTTGTACACATCAGATGCTTTCCAGATCAAGTGATCTTTAACAGACATCTTGCAGACGTACGTGTGCTATCTGGGTATGTGTGCTATCAGGGACAAAACAAGAACTTCAAATAAATAACACAAACTTTACAGAAATGTCATATTTATTGCATTTAATTAATTGTAGATTACATTTAATAGTTCACACTTTCATAAAAACATTTGCATTTAGTTTGTAAAAGGTGTTTTAAACGTTTTGACCAGCAGGGACCGCCAGACTGAATCATTTTGCAAAGCACTTGATTCAATTGATTCAGAGATTCGAAAAGATTTCCACCAATTTGCTCGGAAGTGTGATTGAATGAAACAATGAAAGAGGGGTTTTTGGTTTCTCGGTGGTTATGTGAAGTAGACCTACTTCATATTATATTGCGTTGTTTTCTGAGGAAGTTTAAAAACTTATTGCCCTTGCCTGCATTTTGGAAGAAAAAAAAATCCTCAGCTAACTAAATCCATTACTTTTAATACTTTTAATAATATTGTACACATATGTACACATTTTAAACCATTACATCTAATAATTTTATGAATCATAATGATTTAAAAAAAAAAATGAATTACCAGCTTTTGTAGAGTAAAAGAAAATTGTAACGAAGTTGCAGAAAAGCCCACTCTCTGGCAGATGTGACAAGATATCTTTAAAGAACTTGTTCGACCAGTTTATTGTCCTTAATTTTGTTATCTAAACTGATAGTGGTGTTAAAGAAAATGACATTAGTACTTTGTTTTACTTTACCCCAGTTTCATAACTGATATAATCATAGTGTGACATATTTACCCAATTTTACTTATCACTTTCTTGAACGGCTTACCAGGGTTGAATATGGGAAAGCAGTTTATTTACTGCAAGTAGAGCGGAAACACTTAAGGAAACACTTTGCATATATTGAAAGAAATTTAAACAGCAACAACATAAACAACTTTCAATCCAAAACACTTCATAACATACAATGAGAAAGGTGAAACCGTGATACCTCTCAAGGAAATAGAAGTCTTAAACCCCTTCTCAAGGTCAAACAATGGAGAACTCAGCCTCTTTGCTCGTAAGAGACCAGCTCTAGACAATGAAGAGTTAGATCTTCTCCAATGATAACAGCATCTGATGGGAAGACTGATATTTCTTAAATCCTTCTACAACCTGTCACTTAAAGCCATAGTGTGAAATATTCTGGCTACCCCATTACATAAAAATCAAGTTTAAAAGTTCTGTGTTTTTTCATCTTAGCGAGAAATCAAACTATATCAAAATCTGACCAAACCACATAGTTTAGAACAAGAGGAACCAGATTATCTTACTGGTTTTTGATGGTTCGCAGAACTGAGAGGGATGTGGTAAATATAAAACTGTGTTGAAAGCAGTTTCCTCTAAAAGAAACAATCACATTCAGAGGTTTGATTAAAAGAAATAAGGAAGAAGGGGTTATCGACTGTAAAGTACGTTAAGTACTTCACTTGTTGTATTTTGTTGTTCTTAAATAAGCATTAAAAATATATATTTTTTCCCTGCATTGTGTATAAATGCAGCCTAATGCTTAATAATTTACATTAAATCAAAATAAAGTCTAAACAGATAATGTTTAATTCACTTATGCATTCACTCATGCATTATTTTTAAACTGTAAAAAAGTAATTTTCCAGCATTAATTCTGTTCCTAAAAAAGTAAATTATTACAATAGGCAAATACATAAGCAATGTGTGTGTGTTTTTTTTTTAACAAATAAGAAAAACTAGCTTACTGTACTATAGTACTTTCTACAAAATAACACCAGAAATTCAGTGCCGTTGCTCATTAATTGGGAGAAAACAACTTGATGCCAGCTCTTTCCAGTTGCTATGATAAGATGTCATATAGGAGTTTGACTATTTGTTTTATCTAAACTGCTTGTGATGTTATAAACTGATATTAGAAATTTTTGTTTCAGTTCAGCGCAGCCCTCATAACTGATGTAATCACAGCGTGACAAAATTACACAATTTCACTCTCTTACTGTTCAGCATCACTGACTTGAATTGATTAAACATCACAACAGACCACAGCAACTACAAAAAATGTTGCTTATCGAACATATTCCGTAAAATACACTGACAGAAGTGAAAGTATGATGCTTCTCAAGGAAATAAGACAGAAGCTACAAACACCTTCTCAAGGTCAAAGAATGAACAAGGTCTATCCTCTTTGCACGCAAGTCACCTTTTCTGGACAATGATGATGCAGATCGTCTCCAGCGATAACAGATCTGAACATTCCTCAGCTATGAGCTCACTGGAGCTGATGGAATGGACCTCCATCACGTCTCAGATTGATCAGCTGCTGCAAATGATATAAAAGCAAGAGAGAGCACCTACAGATACATCAGTGAGACACATCACACACTCATCTACATCATGACCTTCACCATCTTCTCCATCACCTGCCTTGCCCTGGTGGCCTCTGCTCTGGGTAACTTTCTTTAGACGTTTGCAGGAATAATGATTGGCAAATATATTTAGAAAATGCAAAACCTACCTTAAGAACTTCCTACTGACTCATTCTTGTCTCAAGAACAATGTGTTACGTTCTGTAATAACAGAAGAGTCTTTAATCTGACAAACATCACATACAGTAGTGGTTAAATGATGCTCTTTCAGCTCTCTATGTGTCTTTTAACCATTAATCTCTCTGTTTAGGGTTGGCTATCACCGTGTCATTCTTGGAGAGCATAATCGTGGCTCCAATGTTGAACTCATCCAGGTCAAACTAGTTTCAAAGGTAATGATAAATTATGGTATTAAACATACATAACAAAATGAGAGATCAAGTACTGGTGCTTTTTATGAACAATACAGAAATGAAGAATGCTTGTATCTTAGATCATTTTTTAAAAAGCTTTCACTAGTAACCGTTCATCCATTGTTTCTGTATGTGCAGGTCATCACACATTCGCTCTATAGCAGCGCGACCACTAACAATGACATTGCATTATTGAAACTTGCTTCTCCAGTCACATATACTCCCCGTATCTCTCCTGTATGTTTGGCTCCATCAGCCATTAACATCCTGCCTGGAACCCGCTGCTTCACCACTGGCTGGGGCCAAACTGCCACCACAAGTAAGTCACGTGTAAAACAAAGATGAACTCCAGGTTTATTGTTGTGTGTTACTTACATGACTCTGAACAGACTTCTGACGTTTTCTTCTCTCTCTTTTTTAGCGAGCCCTCTGATTCTGCAGCAAACAGGCATCCCCATCACGAGTCCTGCCGTGTGCAGGCAGATCTGGGGTCAGAGCAGAATCACTGATGCCATGATTTGTGTTGGAGGATCTGGATCATCATCTTGCATGGTGTGTGAAGACAGATCAAAAAGAAATACATTAGTGTATCAGTGTTGCTGCTGTTCAATCTCAAATGTGTGTTTTCCACAGGGTGATTCTGGTGGTCCTCTGGTGTGTGAGCGTGCAGGGGTCATGCGGAGATTTGGAACATTTATGAATCTTTTGTTTTGAATCAGTGGGTCGGAGATTGTATCAACAAAGGAGGCTTCCTTGCGTCATACTGTTTCGAACCTTGGTTTCGAAACTTTTCAAAATTCCGAACGTTCGCCGTTGGATGGCGTTGATCTGGCGAATCAATGAACTGTTTGTTATTGCTAAATTTTAAATTTGAGATAGATAGATAGATAGAAAGAACCACTTAAATGTTAAATTACCTAATGCGTATCCTACATAATAACACACAAAACAAGGACAGAAAAAAAACAAACACAAATACATTTTAAAAACCTTCATATTTCATGGCACTTCATATTTCATGCACTGAATAGACTACACTTTGATGAAAACATTTGCATTTGGTTTGTAAAAGACGTTTTGAACATGTTTGAGTTGAGTTTTCTTGCATTTACAATATTCTGACCAGCAGGTGCCGTCAGAGTGTGGTGTTTCGATCGCTTCGAAACAGTGAATCATTTTGCGAATCATTTAGTTCAGTTGATTAAGAGCTTCGAGAAAATTCGTTTTCCTCTCATTTGCTCAGAAGTGTGCCTGAAACAATGAAAGAGGGGTTTTCACAGGTGTCTTCGTGGTTATGGGAAGTACTTAATATTGGATTGCCTTGTTGTCTAAGGGAGTTTGAGGAAGAAAAAAGTCCTTTCTGAATTATGAAAAACTGAACCAAATACTTTATATTGTAGACATGTCAACATGATTCAAATAAAATAAAGCTGGCTAGGATTTTATGAATTATAATGGGTTTTTTTTTTTAAAAATGAAATCTTATAAAGTGAAATTAAAATGAAGACCAAGCTTTATCTTTAACTTGTAAATATAACATGTATAACCAGTAGACAGTGCTAAGTCCAGTCATTGACTGTATATCTCTCCTGTATGTCTGGCTCCATCAACCATCAACATCGTGCTGGAACCCGCTTCTGGTGGTACGTGATCTTGGTAAACAATCTGAAAATATTTTGTTAATATTTTCAGTACGCCAGAAAGCGTGCTGTTAAGGTACCAGCAGACGATTGTGAAAAACTGCACAGTTGATACAAAGCTGCACTTCGTCCCGGCTGCGTAGAAAAGCAGTCAGAGAACCACACTTTACCTCAGAGGCTTTGCTAGATTATGGTAGAACACTGGAAATCTCTAAACAACAAGAAGCGGGAATTGAACAAAACACAGTGGCTGCTGTAAATGCATTTTATTACAATCAAAAGCAGCAGAGTGAGTTCAAAACCACCAGCAGACGGATGTCTAACACTCAGTGTAGAGATTGTGGAGGAAAATATTCACATCAAGGTTTTCGTCCTGCTAAAGGAAAATAATGTAGAGAGTGCGTAAAGTTAAATCAATATGCTAAAGTGTGTCGCTCCAGCACTAAGAAACCCATTTTGCAAGTTAAACAATGACCCTTTCCATCATAAACAACGCAACAAACCACAAACCTTTCTTAGCAGAAGAATGTACGTCAAAATGTTCATCTTCATACCTATCTATCTATCTATCTATCTATCTATCTATCTATCTGTATAGGTATTTAAGTTGACCTGTGACGACACAGGAGGCGACGCTACGCCCATGTAGTGCATGTAAAAGTGTGCAACCACAAGTGATCTGTCTCTGTGTCAGCTTGGAATAAGATTTGGGGATAAAAATGTTTTGTTAAATGCCTGTTTTAACATCATTTTAAACTTGGGTTAAATTTAGTATTTGCATGCATTCATTGTATATACTTATACGAGTATCATTTAAAAAAGAATCTAAGTTATTAACATTAAATTACACATTTAAAAACCTAGTGTTTAATCATGTCGAAATATTCAAATGAAAACCAAATAAGTAAGCAGGTATGACCTGTAAATATTCTAGATTCATGTATATGTATCTAGATACAGGTACCTAGTGAGTAAACCAAATGGCATTGCAAATGAAAATGAGGTTGCCTTTCCCATCACTCTCCAGAATAAAATGATACTGTAAATGTCATCCACGCAATAATCAATGCGTAATATGCTGTAATATAAACTAAACATTGGTGCATGTATGGTGAAGCTGTCGTCTATCCTACTTAAACTCATTCAAATGTATTGTCATCGCTGGTTTGTTTGAAGAGTTCAATGAACCACATGACCGCGTGGCGGCGACATCAAAGCTTGTCATGACTGATTTTCAATGGCTTTGACTGAAGCCCTATATTTTACGATTTGACGCCACATTAATTGCGCCAAAACGGTATTTATCGTTTGAATTTAGTAAAACTTACACAATTTGAAAGCTGAGACTTTGTTTCATATCAATTTGGCGTGAGATCTATCTATCTATCTATCTATCTATCTATCTATCTATCATCCTACACTTTCAATCTATCTATCTATCTGTAATGTATAAGTATTTAGTTTGACCTGTGATGACACAGGAGGCGACGCTATGCCCATGTAGTGCATGTGATAGTGTGTAACCACAAGTAATCTATCTATCTATCTATCTATCTATGATATTACATTAATGTTTTTACCTTGTTTGTATGCAAACTGTCCAAATGGTTTATTTCTTTCTATTTTGATGTACAAAAGACTACAGAATTAATAGAAGCTAGATCATTATGACAAAACTTAATGATCAGTCAGTAAACGAACAGAAGGCAGACTGGATATGTAAATTTGTTTTCACTGGTAATCAAAACAATGATAAGCTGCAGTGTTGTTATGTCTCTTATTGAAGTGCATTTAGAGGAATGTTTACCTCAAAAATGTTCATCCTCATACCTACCTCGCTGGTTTGTTTAAAGAGTTCAATGAACCACATGACCGCGTGGCGGCGACCTCAAAGCATGGCGCGACTCTGATTTTCAATGGCTCTGGCTTTGACTGAAACTCTACATTTTACAATTTGACGCCACATTAAGTGCGCCAAAACAGTATTTATTGTTTGAATCTATCACTGATATTACATTAATGTTTTTACCTTGTTTGTATGTAAACTGTCCAAACGGTTTATTTTTCTATTTTGATGTACAAAAGTCTACAGAATGATCAATCATTGTGACAAAACTTAATGATCAGTCAGTAAACAAACAGAAGGCAGACTAGATATGTAAATCTGTTTTCACTGGTAGTCAAAACGGAAGTGTTGCAGTGTTGTTAATTATGTCTCTTAGTTGAAGTGCATTTAGAGGAATGTTTACCTTAAAAATGTTCATCCTATGTTCATATCTATCTATCTATCTATCTATCTATCTGTGATATTACACTACATCCTCCTCCTCATAGCTAAACATTTGAGAAGGGTCTGGCTGCAGACCCTTTTTAATTTATTATTTTTTAAATAGAATCTCTCAACATTTTACAACAGTAGCCTGGTGGTAAAGACAAGAAAAAAAGAAACTAAATTACAATGCAATCACCACTTGCACACAAATCGTGCTTGTTGCCAATGGAGACAAGGCTTTATACACAGTGTGTACCATTGTAAAGACACACAGCCACAATCAGAAATAAAAGGGGTGCATTTTCTGCTCTTAAGGTCCCATTCACCAAGATACCTACTCCTTTACCCTCCTTTACCGTCTCGGACTCGATTGGTTAAAGACTCAGACTCGACTCGGACTCAACTTAGGTGATCTCGAACCAAACACTATCATTAACTAAAGCCAGACTACTGGTCAGACTGCTAACACTGTATCTAATAGATGCTCCTCAGGACAGACTATATTAGCATTCATTAAACACATACTACCCAATTACATAAGAATCCAGTTCAGTCCCCTAACTGTCCCGTATACGGGACGTCTCCGTTTACTTCACCATATTACAAATAAATCCTAATCTAACCATGACATACTATATCTCGTTGGAAAGGTCTAAGACTCCTAAATAGATATTTTACCACTGTTTTGTGTTAGAAATGATGTAGGAAAAGTAATAGATTAATTTATGACAAGAGTGCACCTTAAAAATCTATGTCATAACAGGAGTCCTGACCTTTGTCACAAAAAGACTGTCTTTGTTGCCTTTTTCCCTATCACGCTTTAGATATCATAAGAAATTATATATCAGTTGAAAACTTAAAATCTCAAAATTCATTCTTTGAAAACCATTTTAAAATCAGACATTGCATTACCATTAAACATGTATGTGACGAGTGGGGCGGGGCCGAGAGACGTGGGAACGGAACGAGGCCGGTGGAGTATAATGATAATGAGCGACACCTGCCCCACTCGTCACAATGTACATTAAAATCATATTACAAAATGTTTTTGTACATGAATTATAAAAATTTAAGTTTGAATAGTGCATTTTCATGTCTATGTTTAAAATAGGAGTGACAGTTAAAGGATTAAAAAGTTCTGATTACTGTATTTAATCACCTTGGCGAGAGAAACCAAACTACATTAGAATCTGACCAAACCACATGGTTTAGAGCTAGGTGAGCCAGATTATTTTGCTAGTTTTTGATGGTTCACTGAACTGAGAAAGGTGTGGTAAATAAAAATGTTTCCTCTAAAACAACAACAACAACTACATTACAAAGTTTTATTGACAGAAATAAGAAAGAAGGAGCTCTCACTTATTGATTATGTGAAGTATTTCACTTGTTCTACTTTGTTGTTCTTGAAAAACCATTAAAAAAAGACTTTCCAGTATTGTGTACAAACGTATCCCAATGCTTTATACTGTACACATAAAAATGTTCAACTGCATTAAATCAAAATAAAGTCGAAACAGCTAGTGTTTAATTCAGCTGCATTCACTCATGCATTACTTTTAACTACAACTGTAAAAAAAGTAACTTTACAAAATCAATTCTGTTAAAAAACAAATAAATAAATTACAAGCAAATGAATAAACAATGCATTATTTTAAATTTGTATTAGTATTAGTGCTTTCTAGAAAATAATGCCAGAAATGTGTTTGACATTGCTGAGGAGTGCAGTTAAAGTATAAAGTTAAAATATAGCTAAATAAATTAATTCAGTTAAAATATATAGCTAAATAAATATGTTGAGAGAAAACAGCAAATGCCAGCAAATAAAATATCCTAAAAGAACTTTGCTTGTTTTATTTAAACTGCTTGTAAACTGATATAAACTGATATTAGACTGATATTAGAACTTCAACAAAAATGCTTTCCGTTGAAAACATTTCATAACATCCAATTAAAGAAGTGAAAGCATGATGCTTCACAAGGAAATAAAAACCATAAACACCTTCTAAAAGGTCAAAGATGGGGAGACCATCCTCCTTGCACACGAGACATCACTTCTGGACAATGAAGATGCAAATACTCTCCAGCGATAACAGATCTAAACATTCCTCAGCTATCAGCTCATGGGAGCTGATGGGACGGACCTCTATCACGTCTCAGATTGATCAGCTGCTGTAAATGATATAAAAGCAAGAGCGAGCAACTACAGATACATCAGTAAGACACATCACACACTCACCTGCATCATGACCTTCACCATCTTCTCCATCATCTGCCTTGCCCTGGTGGCCTCTGCTCTGGGTAAGTGTCTCCTTCAAAAGTTTGCAAGAATAATGATGAGTCTAAATCTCTTTAGAAAATAAAAAAACCTGCCTTAAGATCTTTTTGTCTCATTATTGCCTCATTAACAATGTGTTATGTTCTGTAATAACAGGTTGTGGAGTGCCTGCGGTTAAACCACAGACGATCGGCAGCAGGAATGTGAACGGACAGAATGCCATCTCTGGTTCCTGGCCCTGGCAGGTCTCTCTTCAGGTTATGTCAGTTATCTGTCTGTACTGTTTTTTGATCACACATTTGACAGCTTAGGTCTAAGAGAAAAATTTTGTGTTCTCAATGCAACGTTTTACTTACAGAATACCAGTGGTTTCCACTTCTGCGGAGGATCCCTGATTAACCAGAATTGGGTTCTCACTGCTGCCCATTGCTGTTTCGCGTAAGAGTCTTCAACCTGACAAACATCACATACAGTAGTGGTTTAATAGATGCTCTGTCAGATTTCTATCAGTTCATTTTTTCTTTATCTTTCTTTTTAGGGTCGACTGTTATCGTGTCATTCTTGGAGAGCATAATCGTAGCTCCACTGATGAACCCATCCAAGTCAAACTAGTTTCCAAGGTAACATTCTTTAATGATTTCAGAGAAAAATAACAAAGAGAGGTCAACCAATAGCGTTTTTAATAAACATCACAAATATTGAATATCATTCTTTAATCAAAATGGAATCGTTGAGGTCGTCTATATGTGTACTTTACAAAGTTGCCAAAATAAACTTTTATTTTATTCATGCATTCAAAATTCTGCATAGGAAAGAAAATATCTACTATACTATAAACTTAGAATGACAACAGAAATAAGAATGTTTGTATCTTAGGTGATATTTTATAAAGTCAGCTGTCACTAGAAACCGTTCATCTATTTTTTGTGTATGTGCAGGTCATCCCCCATCCGCTCTACAATAGCATGACCATAAACAATGACATTGCTCTGCTGAAACTGTCGTCTCCAGTCACATATACTCCCCGTATCTCTCCTGTATGCTTGGCTTCATCAACCATCAACATCCTACCTGAAACCCGCTGCTTCACCACTGGCTGGGGCAAAACTGCCAATACAGGTAAGTGGCCTATAAAACAAAGATGAACTCCTGTTGTATATTATAAGAATTACTGTTGTATATTACCTCTTGTTGTTTTTCACACAATTCCAAACAGTTTGAGGTCTGATGTTAAATTTTAGCGAGCCCTATGATCCTGCAGCAAACAGGCATCCCCATCATAAGTCCTGCTGTGTGCAGGCAGGTCTGGGGTCAGAGCAAAATCACTGATGCCATGATCTGTGCTGGAGCAAATGGATCATCATCTTGTATGGTGTGTAAAGACAGATCAGGACAAACACATCACTGTATCAGTGTTGCTGCTGTTCAATCTCAAATGTGTGTTTTCCACAGGGTGATTCTGGTGGTCCTCTGGTGTGTGAACACTCAGGGGTCTGGTCTCTGGTGGGCGCTGTGTCCTGGGGAACCATCACTTGTGATACCCGTTTTCCTGCAGTTTACGCCCGCATCTCCCAACTGCGCTCCTGGATCGACAGGACTATCACTTCCAACTAGAGCACCAGTCTGAATATTTACATTCCAGAGGAGGCGACAGCAGACCATTATTAATATTTACTACAGCTGATCCCTGTGTGTGTCTTTTCATTGAGTTTGGGTCTTGGGACAATCTGTGATTCCTGTGATTTACTTCATGTTACCATTTTGATTTTAGTTCATGTTACAGTTAATAGCATAAAATACAATCATTATAATAAAGTTAAAACATGATATGTGGACATAATAATTAATATTAATTTGTAGTCATGATGACAAGATGATATAGATCAGTCTGTTTAATCCTTTAAGATCTAAATACAAAATGGAGAGAAACTGAGAAACTGAGAAAAGGTTCTATTAGATACGACAAAAACTGATGTTCATTTATTCAGACAATCATTTCAATTAAAGGAATAGTTTTTATGTAGCCTAGTATTAACTAATTTTCATTGCTAACAGATTAAGCTGCAACTTGTGATGAGCGCATTTGAAAAATACTCCATGGAGATTTGGAACATTTATGAATCTTTTGTTTTGAATCAGTGGTTCGGAGATTGTATCATCAAAGGAGGCTTTGTTGCTTCATGCTGTTTGGAACCTCGGTTTCGAAACTTTTCGAAATTCCAAAGTTCGCCGCTGGATGGCATTGATCTGGCAAACCCATTAATGACTTAACTGACTTCATTTTTAATTAATTCTATGCATTTCAGTACTTAAAGGAGAAGTCCACTTCCAAAACAAAGATTCATGTATAATGTACTCACCCCCTTGTCTTTCTTTCTTCAGTCCTAAAGAAATTGAACTTCCAAAAGGCAGTTTAAATGCGGCTTCAAACGATCCCAAATGCGGTTGTAAACGATCCCAGCTGAGGAAGAAGGGTCTTATCTAGCGAAACGATTGGTTATTTTCATTAAAAAATACGCTTGTCTTGCTTTTCTATCCCTGAGCTCTGTGTATTCTGGCTCAAGACAGTTAGGGTATGTCGAAAAACTCCAATTGTATTTTCTCCCTCAACTTCAAAAATCATTTCAAAATCATCCTACATTGCTGCAGAAGTACCGACACAGTCTTTGCAAAGTGAACATGCAAAGAAGATCAAACACCCTCAACAAAGGTAAAACAGCGATATAGGGCGATTTCGAAGACATACCCTAACTGTCATGAACCAGAACAAAAACAGTCCAGGCAGAGTAAGACTTGACGAGTGTTTGGTATTAAAACGTATAGAAATTGTATTATTTTTATTAAAATAACCGATCATTATGCTAGATAAGACCCTTCTTTCTCGGCTGGGATCGTTTACGACCGCATTTAGGATCGTTTGAAGCTGCATTTAAACTGCATTTTGGAAGTTCAAAATAGGGGCACCATATCAGTCCATTATATGGACAAACATTCTGAAATGTTTTTCTCAAAAAACATAATTTCTTTACGACTGAAGAAAGAAAGAAATGAACATCTTGGATGACAAGGGGGTGAGTACATTATATGTGAATCTTTGTTTTGGAAATGGACTTCTCTTTTAATGCGTGCACGATACAAAAAAGGAGATTGATACGTAATTTCTTCTAATCGACCTTATTTGCCAAACCCTGCACAATAACACACAAGGACTGCAAATAAATAAAAACCTTCATATTTCATGGCATTTGATTATTTGTAGATTACATTGAATAGACTACACTTTCATGAAAACATTTGCATTTGGTTTGTAAAGGGCGTTTTGAACATGTTTTGGTTGAGTTTTCTTTGTATTTACAATATTTTGACCAGCAGGTGCCGCCAGAGTGTGGTGTTTCGACCGCTTCGGAACAGTGAATCAATTTACGAATCATTTGGTTCAGTTGATTCAAAGCTTCAAGAAGATTAATTTTCTTCTAATTTGCTCGGAATTGTGCCTGAATGAAACAATGAAAAAGGGGTTTTCACAGGTTATGGGAAGGACTTAATACTGGATTGTCTTTTTGTCTGAGGAAGTTTGAGAAAGAAAAAAGCCCTTTCGGCACAATGAAAAACTGGACACAGTACTTTACATTGTAGACGTACCTAAACATGATTTAAATAAAAATTTATGAATTTTAATCATTTTTAAAAATATAAAATGTTATCAAACTCAAGACCAAGCTTTATCTTTCACTCAAAAATATAATATGTATAATCAATAGACAGAGTGCAGACTTCATCTTTGATTGCCAACAAATAAAGCCACAAAAATTAATAAACAAATCCAACCAACCTAATAAATAAAATGTGTCAGTACTGTAACAAGCATTACTTTTATTTGTATTGGTAAAGAAAATCAGATTACTGTATTATAATGCTTACTATAAAACAATGTAGAAAAGTGCACCATTGCATAACACTCTCTCTGGTAGCTGTGATGTCATTGAAGAACTTGTTTGACCAGTTTATTGACCTTAATTTTGTTATCTAAAGTGGTGTTAAAGAAACTGGTATAAGTACTTTATGTTTTACTTTAGCCCACCTCATAACTGATATAAAGATAGCGTGACAAAAACCCACAAATTTTACTTTCTTCCTCTTCGCTTTCTTGAACGGCCTGCCAAGGTTGAATACAGGATTAGTTAACGTCACAGACTTATTGGGAAAGCAGCTCTTTTACCACAAGTATAGCGGAAATACTTAAGGAAGCACCTTCCATGATAGAAGGAAATTTCAACACAGCAACAACAAAAACAACTTCTAATCCAAAACAATTCATACCATACAATGAGAAAGCTGAAATCATGATGCTTCACAAGGAAACAGACACCTTCATGAGGTCAAAGATTAAAGAATTCATTCTCTTTGCACGCAAGACATCAGCTCTGGACAATGAATAAGCAAATAGTCTCCAGCGATAACAGATCTAAACATTCCTCAGCTATGAGCTCATGGGAGCTGATGGGACAGACCTCCATCACGTCGCAGATTGATCAGCTGCTGTAAATGATATAAAAGCAAGAGCGAGCACCTGCAGATACATCAGTGAGACACATCACACACTCATCTACATCATGACCTTCACCATCTTCTCCATCACCTGCCTTGCCCTGGTGGCCTCTGCTCTGGGTAAGAGTCTCCGTTAGAATAATGATGGGCAAATACAGAAAATGCAAAACCTAAAATTAAGAGCTTTCTGCCTCATTCATGTGTTACGTTCTGTAATAACAGGTTGTGGAGTGCCTGCGATTAAACCACAGACGATCGGCAGCAGGATTGTGAACGGACAGAATGCCATCTCTGGTTCTTGGCCCTGGCAGGTCTCTCTCCAGGTAGCTGTTCTGTTTTTCAACCACACATTTTTCTGCTTTGTTTAAAGAGTAAATGTCATGTTTTTAATGCGCTTACCTTTGAAACAGCAACCCACTGGCTTCCACTTCTGCGGAGGATCCCTGATCAACCAGAACTGGGTTCTCACTGCTGCCCACTGCGCTGTCGTGTAAGAGTCTTCAACCTGACAAACATCTAGTGGTTAACAGATGCTCTTTCAGCTCTCCTGTCTGTCTTTTAACGATTCATTATATCTTTATCTCTCTTTGTAGGGTCGGCCTTCACCGTGCCGTTTTTGGAGAACACGATCGTGGCTCTAATGCTGAACCCATCCAGGTCAAACTAGTTTCAAAGGTAACATTCTTTAATGGTAGTTGATTTTGTTATGACTTTACCTTCTATGGAGTCAGCTTTCACTAGTAACCGTTCATCCATTGTTTCTGTATGTGCAGGTCATCACACATCCGCTCTACAGCAGGGCGTCCAGTAACAATGACATTGCTCTGCTGAAACTGGCATCTCCAGTCACATTGACTCCTCGTATCTCTCCTGTATGTTTGGCTCCGTCAACCATCAACATCCTGCCTGGAACCCGCTGCTTCACCACTGGCTGGGGTAGAACTGCCACCACATGTAAGTCAGCTGTAAAACAACCCTATACTGAGAGAATAACAAAACATGTGTTTACTGTGCAATGCAGTGTGTCATGTTTTCTTCTGTTTTTTAGCGAGCCCTCTGATCCTGCAGCAAACAGGTGTACCCATTATAAGTCCTGATACGTGCAGGCAGATCTGGGGTCAGAGCAGAATTACTGATGCCATGATTTGTGCTGGAGCCTCCGGTTCCTCATCTTGCCAGGTATGTGAAGATAGATCAAGAAGGAACACATTTTTATATCAATGTTGCTGCTGTTTAATCTCAAATGTGTGTTTTCCACAGGGTGATTCTGGTGGTCCTCTGGTGTGTGAGCGCTCAGGGGTCTGGTCTCTGGTGGGCGCTGTGTCCTGGGGAACCAATACTTGTGATACCCGTTTTCCTGCAGTTTACGCCCGCATCTCCCAACTGCGCTCCTGGATCGACAGGACTATCGCTTCCAACTAGAGCACAAGTTGGAGTATTTATTTTCTGCCTTTAATCCCTGTTGGTGGTCTTTTTGTTTACGGGTTTGGGTCAGTCGATAACTTCATGCTGAAGTCTGTGACTTTATATTGTAATGAAAATGTTCCAATAAATGAGATGAGTAAAATAAAATGTTATTTTAAAATATATAACTCAATCCTCTATCCATGGTGCTGAAACTAGTGGAGTCTACATGCAGTTTTATACTTGTATGAAACCTTTACAAACTGGTAACACATGAAAGCCACATCTTGACACATAAAAAAACATTCCTTCAGAATCCAGTCAAGATGGTTGCTCAATCTGCTTAGTCACTACATTTTTGCAAAAGTCACGGCACAAAACGCTTTCTCACGCAGCATTGAATAATCCTGATTGCGTCAGATTTGCACTTTTATTAGCTTCACTATTATGCTCAGTTTGACTAAATGAGTTATAAAGCCACTTTCTGATAACTCTTTCTCTTTCTATTAGCCTACTTAAACTTAGTAACTGGGTAAAACTGTAATTTTTCAGATGTACAAGAAGTTACAAAAAATTGTAAGACATTTTAGGAAAAGTATTTTGGAATTTGACTGAAAAGTAACCCTACTAGTAAACCTATGACATTATTAAACAGAAAAAAATAAAAAATAAATAAATAAATAAATAAATAAATAATAAAAATAAAAATAAAGAAGTTAGCTATTTATTATGAAAACAAAAAATAAAATAATATAATTAATAATAAAATGTCGTTTTTGTTAACCAAATACATTAAAAGTCATTCAAATTTGGTAAATGAATAAATAAATAAATAAATAAATAATAAAATCAAGAAGTTAGTTATTCATTATGAAAACACTTAACTAAAATAAGCTGATGTACTAAAATTAAAACTAAAATTTATATAAAAACTTAAGCTAAACAGAAATGTTAAAAAAAAAATAATAATAATAATACAATTAGAAAAAAAAATCGCCGCTGGATGGCATTGATCTGGCGAACCCATGAACGACTCAACTGTTTTATATTTAATTTAGCTTAATTTTTTATTAATTTTATGCATTTTAATAATATGCGTGCATAATACACAAAGGGGAAAGATATGTAATTGCTTCCAATCGACTAACTTTGCCAATGACACACAAAACAAGGACTGTAAATAAAAAAACAAACAAACAAACAAACAAACAACTTCATATTTCATGGCATTAAATTATTTGTAGATTACATTAAACAGACTACACTTTCATGAAAACATTTGTATTTGGTTTGTACAAAGCGTTTTAATTATGTTTGGGTTGAGTGTTCTTTGCATTTACAATATTTTGACCAGCAGGTGCCGCCAGAGTGTGGCGTTTCGAGCGCTTTGAAACAGTCAATCATTTTACGAATCACTTGGTTCAGTTGATTAAGAGAGCTTCGAGAAGATTCGTTTTTCTCTAATTTGCTCGGAAGTGTGCCTGAATTAAACAACGAACGAGGGGTTTTTACAGGTTTCTTAATGGTTGTGGGAAGTACTTAATATTGGATTGTCTTGTTGTGTAAGGAATTCTGAGGAAGAAAAAAGCCCTTTCTGAATAACAAAAAAACCGAGCCCATTACTTTATATTGTAGACGTACCTTGTAAACATGATTTAAATCAAATAAAGCTGGCTAGCATCTTAAGAATTATAACGTTTTTTTTTTTTTTTTTTTTTTTAAAATGAATTCTTATAAAACTGATCTTATGTTGAAGCAGTTTTGTCTCTTGTCGTCTCTGAGAGAATATGCGCCGTTGATGCAGCATTAGACAACTTTTTTTGTTTACTTTCGCTTTCTGTATAGTGAATTGACTTAAGACGTTCACCGGCATAACTAATGCGCAAAGTTTTCACGTTTCTTGTGTGATCGTGGTTTAAAACAGAAGTATTTCCAATATTGCGACGTAACCGCATACCCCCATGCGTATGTATCTTAAATGCGGGGAGACATGAAAGAGGAATCAACTCGGTATGCCGCGCTGTCTGAAACACGTCTCTTTTTGTGCCCACTTTGGGTGTGTGCAAGAACAGAGCGTAAATAACGAACTGACCTCTGTTTCGTTTCTTCTTCTTGTGGTTTTAAATAGCTTGAACGTGTAAATTGGCAAATTAATCTGCAAATCACATGCCGAACGGTGGGGTCTGGACCTGGTTCGTACTATCACGCATCAACTGCGATCCGTTTAAGCCCTAATAGATTATATGACAGATCAGAGCAATCTTTTATTTACTAATTTAACATGAAATCATCAAATTGTTACTCCATATCAATCGCATAAAATGAAAATACAGAATAATTAGAACAATCATTTACGCACAATAAATAACAGAGCATCTTATCTATAAAAAATTTCCCCAGAACGTTCTGGCGACCTGGTAGAAATTCTTCCACGGCCCGGTAGTGGGTCGCGACCCGGTGGTTGGGGACCTCTGTTGTAGAGCACAATATTATGTTGCCATGTTCAGATAACGGTTTAAAAATAAAAATGTTGTGGCATTCAAATAAAGATTTTAAAGTGCATGCTAAGTGTCACTAATTAAACAAGTATATATTTAGCTAATTGTCAGCCTCTTACATATGTGCTTCTCATAACAATTAGCAGATATGCACAGCCTTTTAATTAACAGAGAATAATCGTGGCTGATAGTAAGACATGCAAATGTAAATGAAAACCAAACCGGACACAAGAACAGCAGTTACTTTATGCCCAACTAATGAAAACAAGGATGTAATCAAAGGAAAAAATGGATTTGGGATAACCTCCAAAACAAAAAAGGGTGTGTGGGAAAACATATGCATGCAAATATATGCAGTGTGTTTCTACAATGTTTACGTTCCGAGACAGATTGCTGGCAACAGCCATTTTAGCCCTGCTGAGAAAAAAAAAAAAACGAAACCCTCACAGGATTTTTAATGGTTTTAATGGTTAAAAATCAGGGGCGGACTGGGACAAAATTTCAGGCTGGGAAATCTCACATCATCCAGGTCATCCCATACACCCCACAACAAATTTTGATACCACATACAACAATATTTTGTCTATGGCCATCATCATCATCACATAAAGGGTTTAAATCCTTAAATCCGCAAAATAATTAAAGGTTATCTCTTGAACTTCCATTTTTCTTTTTACTCTTTTCATTTTCCCTGACATCTCTCTGTCTCTCATGTGTATGCTTACTTTTTTCACTAATTTTCTTGTATCTGTCACCTTTTCATCAACACATCTCCACCTAGTTGCAAAACAATCACCGCATTGTAATTTGCTTGCGCATAGTATACATTTTAGAATTTTTTTAACAAGCATTGCATTAGGACCATGTGTTATTGTTTTATCTTGCCTAAATGTCAAAATTAGTACAATAATAGCTACATCTTGAATATATCTTTACAGAAAAATCTTAATACGGAACATGTTTTTGCATTACCATGGGTCATGTTTTGTCCTAAGGAAAAATAACCATGGTTTTATTAGGTCTAGGGTAAAAGTATAGTAACCATGTTTTTTTGGCAGATGGATTACCATTTGTATAACCATGTTTTACTACAAATGCAATGGTGAAACTATATAGTGTAGCAAAACCATTGTTAATTTGTGGTTACCGGTACAGCCTATACCATAGTTTTTGGTTTATTTTTAAGTAAAACCACGGTTGTTGTCTGTCTTCTAAACCTGTTATAAAACGATTTGAATATTTGCTAAATTCCTACTCTTTACAATAGTAATTATGTACTATGTACTTAGAGCAAAAAAAAAAAAAAAAAAATAGAAGCCTTAAAGGAACCGTATGTAAGAAATTTATTTCAGTTAATCATAAAATGGCCCTGACATGTCACTAGACATTAAGAAATCATGTTCATTTCAAATACTTATATCACTGACAACAGTGGTCCGGCCAGGATATTGTCATTTAAAAGTGAAAGTTGCAGCCCTCAACTGATGTTGATGTTGTCATGTTGTGTTTTGGTCTGAGGCGCCACCCTCCAGCTATCTACCAATCACGAAGTCAGTAGAGTTTCATCATCCGGGTTGCCAGCTCTGCTCTAGTTACAGCTGCAGCTACGAACGTGTCGGATAAAACATGTATAAAGTTACGAAACCTAAAAGACCTCCTTATGAATCCGAAGCTTCCGTACACAGTGGATTTTCCACAGTCGCCCGTGCTAAATGCGTTCATAAAAAGCTTTATATCGCACCACTAGCACAGTATGAAAACAATCTATGTTCCGACTGAAATGTGGTATTACAGTACATCTTTACGAAATATTTGGCTAATCGCCTTTAGTAAATTTTTGCCACACATAATTACTTCGCAAAACATCTCGCGTGAAGCATAAACATAAGTAACAGAAGAAGAAAAAAACTTATTGTGTAGGACTCGTCACTTGCCATTGGAAGCTCCTTGTAGCAGCCTACGTTCCTGCGGAATCCTGCAGCTTAGCTGGCAACCTCGAGTCAGGGGGGAGGGGGAGGGGATACGCCTTTCTACAGTATTTTGAAAGTGATTGCAGTACCAGTTTTGGCCACAATCCTACATACGGTTCCTTTAATTTTAGGATTGGCACGCCCATTATTTTTAAGATTTACTCTTAAATCGGCGAGTTATGAGGTACTTTCAGCCTTAAAATGTTTTGTGAATACGGGCCCAGATTACTGTATTATAATGCTTTCTAGAAGATAATGTAAACAAACAAACAAAAAAAAATGCAGGCCTAAGTGATGTTGCAGAAAAGCGCACCACTGCATGACACTCTCTCTAGTAGCTGTGCTGTCATTGAAGAACTTGTTTGACCAGTTTATTGTCCTATTGTCCTAATTTTGTTATCTAAAGTGGTGTTAAAAAACATATTAACTGATATTATTACTTTAGCCTAGTTTTCATAACTGATATGATGATAGCGTGACACAGTTTTACTCTCTTCCTCGTTCCTGAACGGCTTGCCAAGGTTGAATACAGGATTAGTTAACGTCACCGACTTATTGGGAAAGCAGCTCTTTTATTGCACATTTAGCAGAAACACTTAAGGAAGCACCTTCCATTATCTAAAGAATGAAATTTCAACACAGCAACAACAAAAACAACTTCTAATCCAAAACAATTCATAACATACAATGAGAAAGCTGAAATCATGATGCTTCTCAAAGAACCTTCATTAAGTCAAAGACTGAAGAATTCATTCTCTTTGTACGCAAGATGTTAGCTCTGGACAGTGAAGATGCAAATAGTATCCAGGGATAACAGGTCTGAACATTCCTCAGCTATGAGCTCATTGGAGCTGATGGGACGGACCTCCATCACGTCTCCGATTGACCAGCTGCTGTAAATGATATAAAAGCAAGAGCGAGCACCTGCAGATACATCAGTGAGACACATCACACACTCATTTACATCATGACTTTCACCATTTTCTCCATTACCTGCCTTGCCCTGGTGGCCTCTGCTCTGGGTAAGTGTCTCCTTTAGAATAATGATGGGCAAATACAGAAAATGCAAAACCTAAAATTAAGAGCTTTCTGCCTCATTCATGTGTTACATTCTGTAATAACAGGTTGTGGAGTGCCTGCGATTAAACCACAGACGATCGGCAGCAGGATTGTGAACGGACAGAATGCCATCTCTGGTTCTTGGCCCTGGCAGGTCTCTCTCCAGGTAGCTGTTCTGTTTTTCAACCACACATTTTTCTGCCTTGTTTAAAGAGTAAATGTCATGTTTTCAATGCACTTACCTTTGAAACAGCAACCCACTGGTTTCCACTTCTGCGGAGGATCCCTGATCAACCAGAGCTGGGTTCTCACTGCTGCCCACTGCACTGTCACGTAAGAGTCTTCAACCTCACATCACATGCAGTAGTTAACAGATACTCTTTCAGCTCTCCTGTCTTTTAACTATTCATTATATTGTTATCTCTCTTCTTAGGGTCGGCCTTCACCGTGCCGTTTTTGGAGAACACGATCGTGGCTCCAATGCTGAACCCATCCAGGTCAAACTAGTTTCGAAGGTAACATTCTTTAATGTTAGTTGATTTTGTTATGCCTTTACCTTCTATGGAGTCAGCTTTCACTAGTAACCTTCATCCATTGTTTCTGTATGTGCAGGTCATCACACATCCGCTCTACAGCAGGGAGACCTTCAACAATGACATTGCTCTGCTGAAACTGGCATCTCCAGTCACATTGACTCCCCGTATCTCTCCTGTATGTTTGGCTCCGTCAGCCATCAGCATCCTGCCTGGAACCCGCTGCTTCACCACTGGCTGGGGTAGAACTGCCCCCACATGTAAGTCAGTGGTAAAACAACACTATACTGAGAGAATAACAACACGTGTTTACTGTGCAATGCAATGTGTCATGTTTTCTTCTCTTTTTTAGCAAGCCCTCTGATCCTGCAGCAAACAGGTGTACCCATTATAAGTCCTGATACGTGCAGGCAGATCTGGGGTCAGAGCAGAATTACTGATGCCATGATTTGTGCTGGAGCCTCCGGTTCCTCATCTTGCCAAGTATGTGAAGATAGATCAAGAAGAAACACATTTTTATATCAGTGTTGCTGCTGTTTAATCTCAAATGTGTGTTTTCCACAGGGTGATTCTGGTGGTCCTCTTGTGTGTGAGAGCTCAGGGGTCTGGTCTCTGGTGGGCGCTGTGTCCTGGGGAACCAGTACTTGTGACACCCGTTTTCCTGCAGTTTACGCCCACATCTCCCAACTGCGCTCCTGGATCGACAGGACTATCGCTTCCAACTAGAGCACAAGTTGGAGTATTTATTTTCTGCCTTTAATCCCTGTTGGTCTGGTCATTTTGTTTATGGGTTTGGGTCAGTCTATAACTGCTGAAGTCTGTGACTTTATACTGTAATGAAAATGTTTCAATAAATGAGATGAGTAAATAAAAATGCATCAAAAAGCAATGAATAATGTTGCAGAGTGTAATTAATGACATGAACCACTAAGAGTGCTCCTAAATAGCAGTAAAAGGTTTTGGCTAAGAGTTTTCTCTTAAAACCTATTCACAAAGCTCAAAAATTTACTAAGGAACAGAGAGAATCTTAAGCTAAAAATAAGGGAGGGGCTGACCTCCTTATTATGGATGATGTCAGCATGCTTACTGACTATGCACACTGTGATTGGCTGATAGAGGAAGGGTCTCTGTCAGAGATTTATTCATAGAAATATTGTAGAGAACAATATTACGTTGCCATATCCAAATAAATGATTAAAAATAAAAATGTTGCCACATTCAAATAAAGATTTTAAAGTGCAGGCTAAGTGTCACTAATTAAACAAGTATTTGTTTAGATAATTGTCAGCCTCTTACATATGCACTTCTCATAAACAATTAGTGGATATGCATATAAGCAGCCTTTTAATTAACAGAGTAGAATAATCATGGGTGATAGTAAGACATGCAAATGTAAAAAAAATAAAAATAAAAAAAAAAATTAAAAAAACTGGACACAAGAGCAGCAGTTACTTTATGCCCAACTAATGAAAACAAGGACATAATCAAAGGAAAAATTGGATTTGGGATAACCTCCAAAAACAAACAAAAAAAAAAAAAAGATGTGTGAGAAAACATATGCATGCAAATATATGCAGTGTGTTTCTAAAATGTTTACATTCTGAGAAAAAAAAAAAAAAAAAAAAAAAAAAAAAAATAAAAAAATAATAATATATATATATATATATATATATATATATATATATATATATATATATATATCATTACTGTAATATATATAAATATATAAATCATTATTGTAAGGCTTGTAATGGTATTTGTATTACCTTGTAGAACTTGTGATACCCGTTTTCCTGCAGTTTACGCCCGCATCTCCTAACTGCGCTCCTGGATCAACAGGACTATCGCTTCCAACTACAGCACAAGAGCATGAACCATGGCAATAAGTACCAGCATAATAACACACAAAACAAGGACAGAAAAAAAAAAAAAAAAAACACAAATAAATTTTAAAAACCTTCACATTTCATGGCATTTAATTATTTGCAGATAGACTACACTTTGACGAAAACATTTGCATTTGGTTTGTAAAAAGCGTTTTGAACATATCTGGGTTGAGTTTTCTTTGCATTTACAATATTTTGACCAGCAGGTGCCGTCAGAGTGTGGTGTTTCGATCGCTTCGAAAAAGTGAATCATTTTGCGAATTATTTGGTTCAGTTGATTAAGAGCTTCGAGAAAATTCGTTTTCCTCTAATTTGCTCAGAAGTGCCTGAATGAAACAATGAAAGAGGGGTTTTCACAGATGTCTTAGTGGTTATGGGAACTACTTAATATTGGATTGCCTTGTTGTCTGAGGAAGTTTGAGGAAGAAAAAAAGCCCTTTCTGAATTATAAAAAACTGAACCAGTTACTTTATATTATTATATAAAGTGAAAGTAAAATGAATACCAAGCTTTATCTTTAACTTGTAAATATAACATGTATAACCAATAGACAGTGCTAAGTCCAGTCATTGACTCCCCGTATATCTCTCCTGTATGTCTGGCTCCATCAACCATCAACATCGTGCTGGAACCCGCTTCTGGTGGTACATGATCTTGGTAAGCAATCTGACAATATTTTGCTAATATTTTCAGTACGCCAGAAAACGTGCTGTTAACATACCAGTAGACGATTGTGAAAAAACTGCAGAGTTGATACAAAGCTGCACTTCGTCCCGGCTGCGTAGAAAAGCAGTCAGAGAACCACACTTTACCTTAGAGGCTTTGCTAGATTATGGTAGAACACTGGACATCTCTAAACAACAAGCAGCGGGAATTGAACAAAACGCAGTGGCTGCTGTAAATGCATTTTATTACAATGCATTACAGAAAAGTGCGTAAAGTTAAATCAGTATGCTAAAGTTTGTCGCTCCAGCACTAAGAAACCCATTCTGCAAGTTAAATATGACCCTTTCCATCATAAACAACGCAACAAACCACAAACCTTTCTTAGCAGAAGAATGAACGTCAAAATGTTCATCCTCATACCTATCTATCTATCTATCCATCTATCTATCTATCTATCTATCTATCTATCTATCTGTATAGGTATTTAATTTGACCTGTGACGACACAGGAGGCGACGCTACGCCCATGTAGCGCATGTGATAGTGTGCAACCAACCACAAGTGATCTATCGCTATGTTGCCAACTTACATATAAGGGGATAAAAATGTTTTGTTAAATACCTGTTGTAGCAGCATTGTAAACTTGGGTTAAATTTAGTATTTGCATGCATTCATTGTATATACTTATACGAGTATCATTTAAAAAAGGATCTAAGTTATTAACTTTAAATTTCACATTTAAAAACCTAGTGTTTAATCATGTCGAAATATTCAAATGAAAACCAAATAAGTAAGCAGGTATGACCTGTAAATATTCTAGATTCATGTATATGTATCTAGATACAGGTACCTAGTGAGTAAACCATGGCATTGCAAATGAAAATGAGGTTGCCTTTCCCATCACTCTCCAGAATAAAATGATACTGTAAATGTCATCCACGCAATAATCAATGCGTAATATGCTGTAATATAAACTAAACATTGGTGCATGTATGGTGAAGCTGTCGTCTATCCTACTTAAACTCATTCAAATGTATTGTCATCGCTGGTTTGTTTGAAGAGTTCAATGAACCACATGACCGCGTGGCGGCGACATCAAAGCTTGTCATGACTGATTTTCAATGGCTTTGACTGAAGCCCTATATTTTACGATTTGACGCCACATTAATTGCGCCAAAACGGTATTTATCGTTTGAATTTAGTAAAACTTACACAATTTGAAAGCTGAGACTTTGTTTCATATCAATTTGGCGTGAGATTTATCTATCTATCTATCTATCTATCTATCTATCTATCTATCTATCTATCTATCTGGGTAGTCAAAAAGTCCTGGGTTCGGTACTTTCGGTACTAAAATTTTAAAAACGTCCATTTCCCGCTTACATTTGAGCGCTGTTGAGCCGATTTTTAAACATCTATCTATCTATCGATCTATCTATCATCCTTGACTTTCAATCTATCTATCTATCTATCTATCTATCTATCTGTAATGTATATTTAGTTTGACCTGTGATGACACAGGAGGCGACGCTATGCCCATGTAGTGCATGTGATAGTGTGTAACCACAAGTAATCTATCTATCTATCTATCTATCTATGATATTACATTAATGTTTTTACCTTGTTTGTATGCAAACTGTCCAAATGGTTTATTTCTTTCTATTTTGATGTACAAAAGACTACAGAATTAATAGAAGCTAGATCATTATGACAAAACTTAATGATCAGTCAGTAAACAAACAGAAGGCAGACTGGATATGTAAATTTGTTTTCACTGGTAATCAAAACAATGATAAGCTGCAGTGTTGTTATGTCTCTTATTGAAGTGCATTTAGAGGAATGTTTACCTCAAAAATGTTCATCCTCATACCTACCTATTTATCTATCTATCTATCTGTATATAGAATGAATAGAAGCTAGATCATTATGACAAAACTTCATGATCAGTCTGGCTGCAGACCCTTTTTATTTATTTATTTATTTATTTATTTTAACTGAATCTCTCAACATTTTACACAAGTAAGCCTGATGGTGAAGACAAGAAAAAAGAAACTAAATTACAATGTCACTCGCAATCGCCGCTTCCACTCTCTGCTACCTGCGACGTCATTTGCAATCCACACAAATCGTGCTAACGCTGTATCTGAAGGATGCTCCTCAGGACAGAATACATTAGCATTCATTAAACATCTACTACCAAATTACATAAGAATCCAGTTCAATCCCCTAACTGTCACCGTCCCATATACGGGACGCCTCCGTTTACTTCACCATATTACAAATAAACCCTAATCTGACCATGACAAACTCACTGGAAAGGTCTAAGACTCCTAAATAGATATTTTACCACTGTTTTATGTTAGATGCAGGAAAAGTAATAGATTAATCTATGACAAGAGTGCACCTTAAAAATCTACGTCATAACAGGAGTTCTGACCTTTGTCACAAAAAGACTGTCTTTGTTGCCATTTTCCCTATCACGCTTTAGATATCATAAGAAATTATATATCAGTTGAAAACTTAAAATCTCAAAATTCATCCTTTGAAAACCATTTTAAAATCAGACATTGCATTAGCATTGAAAATGTACATTAGAATCATATCACAAAATGTTTTTGTACATGAATTATAAAAATTTAAGTTTGAATAGTGCATTTTCATGTCTATGTTTAAAATAGGAGTGACAGTTAAAGGGTTAAAAAGTTCTGATTACTGTGTTTAATCACGGAGAGAAACCGAACTACATTAAAATCTGACCAATCCACATGGTTTAGAGCTAGGTGAGCCCGATTATCTTGCTGGTTTTTGATGGTTCACTGAACTGAGAAAGGTGTGGTAAATAAAAATGTTTCCTCTAAAACAACAACAACAACAAAAATCACATTAACAAGTTTGACTGGCAAAAATAAGAAAGAAGGAGCTCTCACCTATTGATTATATAAAGTACTTCACTTGTTCTATTTTGTTGTTCTTGAAAAAAACATTAAAAAAAGACTTTCCAGTATTGTGTACAAACGTATCCCAATGCTTTATAATGTAAAAATGTTAAACTACATCAAAATAAATCCAAATAAAGTCGAAACAGCTAGTGTTTAATTCAGCTGCATTCACTCATGCATTACTTTTAACTGCACCTGTAAAAAAGTAACTTTACAAAATCAATTCTGTTAAAAAACAAATAAATAAATTACAAGGAAATGAATAAACAATGTATTATTTTAAATTTGTATTAGTACAAAAATAAATAAGAAAAAAAAAATTGGCTTGATAGAGTTTACTGTACTAGTGCTTTCTAGAAAATAATGCCAAAAACACGTGTGACATTGCTGAGGAGTGCAGTTAAAGTATAAAGTTAAAATATTGCTAAATAAATTAGTTAATTTAGTTAAAATATATAGCTAAATAAATATGTTAAGAAAAAACAGCAAATGCCAGCAAATAAAATGTCCTAATAGAACTGCTTGTGCTGTTATAAACTCATATTAGAACTTCAGTTCTAATAACTGACAATTTCAGTCTCTACCTTTTCGGCATCACTGATTTGAATGGATTAAACGTGAGAAGGTAGCAACAACAAAATTGCTTTCCATTGAAAACATTTCATAACACCCAATTAAAGAAGTGAAAGCATGATGCTTCACAAGGAAATAAAAACCATAAACACCTTCTAAAAGGTCAAAGATAGCGAAACCATCCTCCTTGCACACGAGACATCACTTCTGGACAATGAAGATGCAAATACTTTCCAGCAATAACAGATCCAAAAACATTCCTCAGCTATGAGCTAATGGGAGCTGATGGGACGGACCTCTATCACGTCTCAGATTGATCAGCTGCTGTAAATGATATAAAAGCAAGAGCGAGCACCTACAGATACATCAGTGAGACACATCACACACTCATCTACATCATGACCTTCACCATCTTCTCCATCACCTGCCTTGCCCTGGTGGCCTCTGCTCTGGGTAAGAGTCTCCGTTAGAATAATGATGGGCAAATACAGAAAATGCAAAACCTAAAATTAAGAGCTTTCTGCCTCATTCATGTGTTACGTTCTGTAATAACAGGTTGTGGAGTGCCTGCGATTAAACCACAAACGATCGGCAGCAGGATTGTGAATGGACAGAATGCCATCTCTGGTTCTTGGCCCTGGCAGGTCTCTCTCCAGGTAGCTGTTCTGTTTTGCAACCACACATTTGTCTGCTTTGTTTAAAGAGTAAATGTCATGTTTTTAACGCGCTTACCTTTGAAACAGCAACCCACTGGTTTCCACTTCTGCGGAGGATCCCTGATCAACCAGAACTGGGTTCTCACTGCTGCCCACTGCACTGTCGTGTAAGAGTCTTCAACCTGACAAACATCTAGTGGTTAACAGATGCTCTTTCAGCTCTCCTGTCTGTCTTTTAACTATTCATTATATCTTTATCTCTCTTTGTAGGGTCGGCCTTCACCGTGCCGTTTTTGGAGAACACGATCGTGGCTCCAATGCTGAACCCATCCAGGTCAAACTAGTTTCGAAGGTAACATTCTTTAATGGTAGTTGATTTTGTTATGACTTTACCTTCTATGGAATCAGCTTTCACTAGTAACCGTTCATCCATTGTTTCTGTATGTGCAGGTCATCACACATCCGCTCTACAGCAGGGCGACCCTCAACAATGACATTGCTTTGCTGAAACTGGCATCTCCAGTCACATTGACTCCTCGTATCTCTCCTGTATGTTTGGCTCCATCAACCATCAGCATCCTGCCTGGAACCCGCTGCTTCACCACTGGCTGGGGTAGAACTGCCACCACATGTAAGTCAGCTGTAAAACAAAACTATACTGAGAGAATAACAACACATGTGTTTACTGTGCAATGCAAAGTGTCATGTTTTCTTCTCTTTTTTAGCGAGCCCTCTGATCCTGCAGCAAACAGGCGTACCCATTATAAGTCCTACTACATGCAGACAGATCTGGGGTCAGAGCAGAATCACTGATGCCATGATTTGTGCTGGAGCCTCCGGTTCCTCATCTTGCCAGGTATGTGAAGACAGATCAAGAAGGAACACATTTTTATATCAATGTTGCTGCTGTTCAATCTCAAATGTGTGTTTTCCACAGGGTGATTCTGGTGGTCCTCTGGTGTGTGAGCGCTCAGGGGTCTGGTCTCTGGTGGGCGCTGTGTCCTGGGGAAGAAGTAATTGTGACACCCGTTTTCCTGCAGTTTACGCCCGCATCTCCCAACTGCGCTCCTGGATCGACAGGACTATCGCTTCCAACTAGAGCACGAGTTGGAGTATTCACTTTCTGCCTTTAATCCCTGTTGTGTTTTTGTTTATGGGTTTGGGTCAGTCGATAACTTCATGCTGAAGTCTGTGACTTTATATTGTAATGAAAATGTTCCAATAAATGAGTAAAATAAAATGCATCAAAAAGCAAAGAATAATGTTGTAGAGTGTAATTAAGCACATGAACCTGAAATGTAATAGGTAATATGCAGAAAAATTACCAAATAATGTAGCAGAAAGATCCAAGGTAACGATGAAGTTAAAAACATATAAATCAATACTTTATCCATGGTGCTGAAACTAGTGAAGTCTACATGCAGTTTTATACTTGTATGTAACCTTTACAAACTGATACCACTTAGAAAGAAATTTTAAAAACACATGAAAGCCACATCATGACATATTAAAACATTCCTTTATAATCCAACCAAGATGGTTGCTCAATCTGCTTAGTCACTACATTTTTGCAAAAGCCACGGCACAAAACGCTTTCTCACGCACCGTTGAATAATCCTGATTGCATCAGATTTGCACTTTTATTAGCTTCACTATTATGCTCAGGTTGACTAAATGAGTTATAAAGCCTCTTTCTGATAACTCTTTCTCTTTCTGTTAGCCTACTTAAACTTAGTAACTGGGTAAAACTGTAATTTTTCAGATGTACAAGAAGTTACAAAAAATTATAAGACATTTTAAGAAAAGGAATGTTTTGGAATTTGACTGAAAAGTAACCCTACTAGTAAATCTATGACATTGTTAAACAGAAAAATAAAATAATATGAATTTAAAAAATAAAATAAAGAAGTTATCTATTAATTATGAAAGCCAAAAAATAAAATAATATAATAAATAATATAATGTCGTTATTGAGAACCAAATAAAACATAATGAAATGATGTTTATTTCATAAATGAAATAAAATTAGATACAAATATTACCAGGAACACTTAACTAAAATAAGCTGATGTACTAAAATTAAAACAAAAATTGATATAAAAATAAACTTAAGCTAAACAGAAATGGTAAAAAAAAAAAAAAAAAAAAAAATACAATTAGAAAAAATTTGCTGCTGGATGGCGTTGATCTGGCGAACCCATGAACGGCTTAACTGTTATATAATTTAGCTTATTTTTAATTAATTTCATGAATTTTAATAATATGAGTGCATAATACAAAACGGAGAATGATATGCAATTGCTTCCAATCGACTAAGTTTGCCAACACACAAAACAAGGACTGTAAATGAATAATAATAATAATAATAATAATAATAATAATAATAATAATAATAATAATAATAATAATTTAAAAAAAAACATATTTTAAAAAATCCTTCATATTTCACGGCATTTAATTATTTGTAGATTACATTAAACAGATCACACTTTCATGAAAACATTTGTATTTGATTTGTACAAAGCGTTTTAAATATGTTTGGGTTGAGTGTTCTTTGCATATACAATATTTTGACCAGCAGGTGCCGCCAGAGTGTGGCGTTTCGAGTGCTTCGAAACAGTGAATCATTTTGCGAATCACTTGGTTCAGTTGATTAAGAGAGCTTCGAGAAGATTCGTTCTTCTCTAATTTGCTCGGAAGTGTGCCTGAATGTAACCATGAACGAGGGGTTTTCACAGGTTTCTTATACTGGAAGTACTTAATATTGGATTGTCTTGTTGTCTAAGGAATTTTGAGGAAGAAAAAAGCCCTTTCTGAATAACAAAAAACCGAACCCATTACTTCATATTGTAGACGTACCCTGTAATCATGATTCAAATAAAATAAAGCTGGCTAGCATTTTATGAATTATAACGTTTTTTAAAAAAAATTAAATCTTATAAAACTGAAGACCAAGCTTTATCTTCCACTCTTACCAACAAACAAAGAAACAAAAACTAATAAATAAACAAAACCAACCAACCTAATAAATTAAATGTGTCAGTACTGTGTCTTTAATATGTAACAACCATTACTTTTATTTGTATCAGCAAAGAAAACGTGTATTCACAAAACATTGTATCTTACCAGTAAGAGTTCTCCTAAATAGCAGTAAAAGTTTTTGGCTAAGAGTTTGCTCTTAAAACCTATTTACAAAGCTCAAAAATTTACTAACAGAGAGAGTCTTAAGAAAAGTAAGGGAGGGGCTGACCTCCTTATTATGGATGATGTCAGCATGCTTACTGACTATGCACACTGTGATTGGCTGATAGAGGAAGGGTCTCTGTAAGAGATTTATTCATAGAAATATTGTAGAGCACAATATTATGTAGCCATATTCAAATAAAGGTTTAACAATAGAAATGTTGCCACATTCAAATAAAGATTTTAAAGTGCAGGCTAAGTGTCACTAATTAAACAAGTATTTGTTTAGATAATTGTCAGCCTCTTACATATGCACTTCTCATAAACAATTAGCGAATATGCATATAAACAGCCTTTTAATTAACAGAGTAGAATAATCATGGGTGATAGTAAGACATGCAAATGTAAAAAAAAAATAAATAAATATAAAAAAATAAACTGGACATAGGAGCAGCAGTTACTTTATGCCCAACTAATGAAAACAAGGACATAATGAAAGGAAAATTTTAATTTGGGATAACCTCCAAAACGAAAAAAAAGATGTGTGGGAAAACATATGCATGCAAATATATGCAGTGTGTTTCTAAAATGTTTATGTTCTGAGACAGATTGCTGGCAACAGCCAGTTTAGCCCTGCTGAAAAAAAAAAAAAAATAAAAAAAATAAAAAATATATATATATATATATATATATATATATATATATATATATATATATATATATATATATATATATATAAACTATTACAGAATTTTTAATGGTTAAAAGGTGATGGTTTGTAATGCTTGTAATGGTATTTGTATTGGAAACTACTGGAAATTTGTGTAATGATTGATTTGTATTTTTTGTTTTTTTTTTTTTTTTTTTGTTTTTCCAGCTAGGGGGAGAGTTTGTGATTTGGTAGTGATTTAGAAGTCATTACTACTAACATTTCACAGAATTAGGAGCTAGTTTTAGCACTAAAATGCTTTGTGAAATACTCTTTGAGCAAAACATTAGGAGTCTTAAATTTAGGATTGACACACTCCTAAATCAGCTAGTTATGAGCTACTTTTAGCCTTAAGATGTACGTTTTTTGAATACGGGCCCAGATTACTGTATTATAATGCTTTCTAGAAAATAATGTAAAAAAAGAGAAAAATTAAGGTATGTTGCAGAAAACCGCACCATTGCGTAACACTGTGTCTGGTAGATATGATGTCTTTAAAGAACTTGTTTGTCCAGTTTATTGTCCTTCATTTTGTTATCTAAAATAGTGTTAAAGAAACTGATATTAGTACTTTATGTTTTATTTTAGCCCAGCTCTCATAACTGATATAATGATAGCGTGAAATGATCCCACAGTTTTTACTCTCTTCCTCTTCACTTTCTTGAATGGCTTGCCAAGGTTGAATACAGGATTAGTTAACGTCACAGACTTATTGGGAAAGCAGCTCTTTTACTGCACGTTTAGTGGAAACACTTAAGGAAGCACCTTCCATGATATATAGAATGAAATTTCAACACAGGAACAACAAAAACAACTTCTAATCCAAAACAATTCATACCTTACATTGAGAAAGCTGAAATCATGATGCTTCACAAGGAAACAGACACCTTCATGAGGTCAAAGATTAAAGAATTCATTCTCTTTGCACGCAAGACATCAGCTCTGGACAATGAAGATGCAAATAGTCTCCAGCGATAACAGATCTAAACATTCCTCAGCTATGAGCTCATTGGAGCTGATGGGACGGACCTCCATCACCTCTCAGATTGATCAGCTGCTGTAAATGATATAAAAGCAAGAGCGAGCACCTGCAGATACATCAGTGAGACACATCACACACTCATCTACATCATGACCTTCACCATCTTCTCCATCACCTGCCTTGCCCTGGTGGCCTCTGCTCTGGGTAAGAGTCTCCGTTAGAATAATGATGGGCAAATACAGAAAATGCAAAACCTAAAATTAAGAGCTTTCTGCCTCATTCATGTGTTACGTTCTGTAATAACAGGTTGTGGAGTGCCTGCGATTAAACCACAGACGATCGGCAGCAGGATTGTGAACGGACAGAATGCCATCTCTGGTTCTTGGCCCTGGCAGGTCTCTCTCCAGGTAGCTGTTCTGTTTTTCAACCACACATTTGTCTGCTTTGTTTAAAGAGTAAATGTCATGTTTTTAATGCGCTTACCTTTGAAACAGCAACCCACTGGCTTCCACTTCTGCGGAGGATCCCTGATCAACCAGAACTGGGTTCTCACTGCTGCCCACTGCACTGTCGTGTAAGAGTCTTCAACCTGACAAACATCTAGTGGTTAACAAATGCTCTTTCAGCTCTCCTGTCTGTCTTTTAACTATTCATTATATCTTTATCTCTCTTTGTAGGGTCGGCCTTCACCGTGCCGTTTTTGGAGAACACGATCGTGGCTCCAATGCTGAACCCATCCAGGTCAAACTAGTTTCGAAGGTAACATTCTTTAATGGTAGTTGATTTTGTTATGACTTTACCTTCTATGGAGTCAGCTTTCACTAGTAACCGTTCATCCATTGTTTCTGTATGTGCAGGTCATCACACATCCGCTCTACAGCAGGGCGACCCTCAACAATGACATTGCTCTGCTGAAACTGGCATCTCCAGTCACATTGACTCCTCGTATCTCTCCTGTATGTTTGGCTCCGTCAACCATCAACATCCTGCCTGGAACCCGCTGCTTCACCACTGGCTGGGGTAGAACTGCCACCACATGTAAGTCAGCTGTAAAACAAAACTATACTGAGAGAATAACAACACATGTGTTTACTGTGCAATGCAATGTGTCATGTTTTCTTCTCTTTTTTAGCAAGCCCTCGGATCCTGCAGCAAACAGGTGTACCCATTATAAGTCCTGCTACGTGCAGACAGATCTGGGGTCAGAGCAGAATCACTGATGCCATGATTTGTGCTGGAGCCTCCGGTTCCTCATCTTGCCAGGTATGTGAAGACAGATCAAGAAGAAACACATTTTTATATCAATGTTGCTGCTGTTTAATCTCAAATGTGTGTTTTCCACAGGGTGATTCTGGTGGTCCTCTGGTGTGTGAGCGCTCAGGGGTCTGGTCTCTGGTGGGCGCTGTGTCCTGGGGAACCAGTACTTGTAATACCCGTTTTCCTGCAGTTTACGCCCGCATCTCCCAACTGCGCTCCTGGATCGACAGGACTATCGCTTCCAACTAGAGCACAAGTTGGAGTATTTATTTTCTGTCTTTAATCCCTGTTGGTCTGGTCTTTTTGTTTATGGGTTTGGGTCAGTCGATAACTTCATGCTGAAGTCTGTGACTTATATTGTAATGAAAATGTTTCAATAAATGAGATGAATAAAATAAAATGCATCAAGAGCAATGAATAATGTTGCAGAGTGTAATTAATGACATGAACCTGAAATGTAATAGGTAATAAGCAGAAAAATTAGAAAATAATGTATCAGAAAGACCCAAGGTAACAATGAAGTTAAAAAGATACAAATCATTTTCTATCCATGGTGCTGAAACTAGGAGTCTACATGCAGTTTTATACTTGTACATAACCTTTACAGACTGATACCACTTAGAAAGAAATTTCAAAGCACATCATAACACATTGAAAACATTCCTTTATAATCCAGTCAAGATGGTTGCTCAATCACATTTTTGCTAAAGCCACGGCACAAAACGTTTTTTCACACAGTGCTGAATAATCCTGATTGCGTCAGATTTGCACTTTATTAGCTTCACTATTATGTTCAGTTTGATTAAATTAAGTATAAAGCCTCTTTCTGATGACTCTTTCTCTTTCTATTAGCCTACTTAAACTTAGTAACTGGGTAAAATTGTAATTTTTTCAGATGTACAAGAAGTTACAAAAAATGTAAGACATTTTAGGAAAAGTATTTTGGAATTTAAATGAAAAGTAACCCTACTAGTAAATCTATGACATTATTAAACCGAAAAATAAAATAATAAGAATTAAAAAAATAAAATAAAGAAGCTATCTATTTGTTATGAAAACAAAATAAAAATAATAAATAAATAATGTCGTTATTGTGAACCAAATACATTAAAAGTCATTCAAATTTGATAAATGAAATAAAAATAGATACTAAATTTTAGCAGGAACACTTAACTAAAATAAGATGATGTACTAAAATTAAAACAAACATCGATATAAAAATAGACTTAAGCTAAACAGAAATGTTTAAAAAAAAATGATACAATTAGAAAAAAAAACACAAAAACTTAACTGTTTTATAATTTAGCTCATTTTTTTTATTAATTTTATGCATTTTAATAATATGCGTTCATAATACAAAAAGGAGAATGATATGTAATTGCTTCCAATCGAGCTAGGTTTGCCAAACCCTACATAATAACACACAAAACAAGGAAATAAGTAAATAAGTAAATAAAAACATATTTTTAAAAAAAAACAAACAAACAAACAACAAAAAACAAAACTTCACATTTCATGGCATTTAATTATTTGTAGATTGCACTGAATGGACTACACTTTGACGAAAACATTTGCATTTGATTTGCAAAAAGCGTTTTGAACATATCTGGGTTGAGATTTCTTTGCATTTACAATATTTTGACCAGCAGGTGCCGTCAGAGTGTGGTGTTTCGAGTCGCTTCGAAAAAGTGAATCATTTTGCGAATCATTTGGTTCAGTTGATTAAGAGCTTCGAGAAAATTCGTTTCCTCTAATGTGCTCAGAAGTGCTTGAATGAAACAATGAAAGAGGGGTTTTCACAGATGTCTTGGTTATGGGAAGTACTTAATATTGGATTGCCTTGTTGTCTGAGGAAGTTTGAGGAAGAAAAAAAGCCCTTTCTGAATTATAAAAAACTGAACCAGTTACTTTATATTGTAGACGTACCATGTAAACATGATTCAAATAAAATAAAGCTGGCTAGGATTTTATGAATTATGATGTTTTTTTGTTGTTTTTTTGTTGTTTTTTTTTTTAATTGAAATCTTATAAAGTGAAAGTAAAATGAAGACCAAGCTTTATCTTTAACTTGAAAATATAACATGTATAACCAATAGACAGTGCTAAGTCCAGTCATTGACTCCCCGTATATCTCTCCTGTATGTCTGGCTCAATCAACATCGTGCTGGAACCCGCTTCTGGTGGTACATGATCTTGGTAAGCAATCTGACAATATTTTGTTTATATTTTCAGTACGCCAGAAAGCGTGCTGTTAACATACCAGCAGACGATTGTGAAAAAACTGCAGAGTTGATACAAAGCTGCACTTCGTCCCGGCTGCGTAGAAAAGCAGTCAGAGAACCACACTTTGCCTTGGAGGCTTTGCTAGATTATGGTAGAACACTGGACATCTCTAAACAACAAGCAGCGGGAATTGAACAAAACGCAGTGGCTGCTGTAAATGCATTTTATTACAATGCATTACAGAAAAGTGCGTAAAGTTAAAACAATATGCTAAAGTGTGTCGCTCCAGCACTAAGAAACCCATTCTGCAAGTTAAATATGACCCTTTCCATCATAAACAACGCAACAAACCACAAACCTTTCATAGCAGAAGAATGTACGTCAAAATGTTCATCCTCATGCCTATCTATCTATCTATCTATCTATCTATCTATCTTACACTTTCTATCTATCTATCTATCTATCTATCTAATCTGTATAGGTATTTAATTTGACCTGTGACGACACAGGAGGCGACGCTACGCCCATGTAGTGCATGTGAAAGTGCAACCAACCACAAGTGATCTGTCGCTTTGTTGCCAACTTACATATAAGGGGATAAAAATGTTTTGTTAAATACCTGTTTTAGCAGCATTGTAAACTTGGGTTAAATTTAGTATTTGCATGCATTCATTGTATATACTTATACGAGTATCATTTAAAAAAGGATCTAAGTTTTTTAACTTTAAATTTCACATTTAAAAACCTTTAATCATGTCGAAATATTCAAGTGAAAACCAAATAAGTAAGCAGGTATGACCTGTAATTATTCTAGATTCATGTATATGTATCTAGATACAGGTACCTAGTGAGTAAACCATGGCATTGCAAATGAAAATGAGGTTGCCTTTCCCATCACTCTCCAGAATAAAATGATACTGTAAATGTCATCCACGCAATAATCAATGCATAATATGCTGTAATATAAACTAAACATTGGTGCATGTATGGTGAAGCTGTCGTCTATCCTACTGAAACTCATTCAAATGTATTGTCATCGCTGGTTTGTTTGAAGAGTTTAATGAACCACGTGACCGCGTGGCGGCGACATCAAAGCTTGTCATGACTCTGATTTTCAATGGCTTTGACTGAAGCCCTATATTTTACGATTTGACACCACATTAATTGCGCCAAAACGGTATTTATTGTTTGAATTTAGTAAAACTTACACAATTTGAAAGCTGAGACTTTGTTTCATATCAATTTGGCGTGAGATCTATCATCTATCTATCTATCTATCTATCTATCTGTCGTCGAGTAGTCAAAAGTACCGGTTCGGTACTTCGTACGAAATTTTAAAACGTCATTTCCGCTTACATTGAGCGCTGTGAGCGATTTTAAACATCTATCTATCTATCTATCTATCTATCTATCATCTATCTATCATCTATCATCATTCAATCTATCTATCTGTCTATCTGTAATGTATAAGTATTTAGTTTGACCTGTGATGACACAGGAGGCGACGCTACGCCCATGTAGTGCATGTGATAGTGTGTAACCACAAGTAATCTATCTATCTATCTATCTATCTATCTATCTATCTATCTATGATATTACATTAATGTTTTTACCTTGTTTGTATGCAAACTGTCCAAATGGTTTATTTCTTTCTATTTTGATGTACAAACGACTACAGAATTAATAGAAGCTAGATCATTATGACAAAACTTAATGATCAGTCAGTAAACAAACAGAAGGCAGACTGGATATGTAAATTTGTTTTCACTGGTAATCAAAACAATGATAAGCTGCAGTGTTGTTATGTCTCTTATTGAAGTGCATTTAGAGGAATGTTTACCTCAAAAATGTTCATCCTCATACCTACCTATTTATCTATCTATCTATCCATCTATCTATATTTAGAATGAATAGAAGCTAGATCATTATGACAAAACTTCATAATCAGTCAGTAAACAAACAGAAGGCAGAGTGAATATGTAAATGTGGGCATTTCCACTGGTGAGCAAAACAATGACATGCAGTGTTGTTAATTATGCCTCTTCCTTGAAGTTCATTTCTCAGAAGAATGTTTACCTTAAAAAATGCTCATCGTCATTCCCATAAAACTACATCCTCCTCCTCATAGCTAAACATTTGAGAAGGGTCTGGCTGCAGACCCTTTTTATTTATTTATTTTAACTGAATCTCTCAACATTTTACACAAGTAAGCCTGATGGTGAAGACAAGAAAAAAGAAACTAAATTACAATGTCACTCGCAATTGCCGCTTCCACTCTCTGCTACCTGTGACGTCATTTGTAATCCACACAAATCGTGCTAACGCTGTATCTGAAGGATGCTCCTCAGGACAGAATACATTAGCATTCATTAAACATCTATTACCAAATTACATAAGAATCCAGTTCAATCCCCTAACTGTCACCGTCCCATATACGGGACGCCTCCGTTTACTTCACCATATTACAAATAAACCCTAATCTGACCATGACAAACTCACTGGAAAGGTCTAAGACTCCTAAATAGATATTTTACCACTGTTTTATGTTAGATGCAGGAAAAGTAATAGATTAATCTATGACAAGAGTGCACCCTAAAAATCTACGTCATAACAGGAGTTCTGACCTTTGTCACAAAAAGACAAAGTTTTTGTTGCCATTTTCCCTATCACGCTTTAGATATCATAAGAAATTATATATCAGTTGAAAACTTAAAATCTCAAAATTCATCCTTTGAAAACCATTTTAAAATCAGATATTGCATTATCATTGAAAATGTACATTAGAATCATATTACAAAATGTTTTTGTACATGAATTATAAAAATGTAAGTTTGAATAGTGCATTTTCATGTCTATGTTTAAAATAGGAGTGACAGTTAAAGAGTTAAAAAGTTCTGATTACTGTGTTTAATCACGGAGAGAAACCGAACTACATTAAAATCGGACCAATCCACATGGTTTAGAGCTAGGTGAGCCAGATTATCTTGCTGGTTTTTGATGGTTCACTGAACTGAGAAAGGTGTGGTAAACAAAAATGTTTCCTCTAAAACAACAACAACAACAAAAATCACATTAACCAGTTTGATTGGCAAAAGTAAGAAAGAAGGAGCTCTCACCTATTGATTATGTGAAGTACTTCACTTGTTCCATTTTGTTGTTCTTAAAAAAAAAACATTAAAAAAAGACTTTCCAGTATTGTGTACAAACGTATCCCAATGCTTTATAATGTAAAAATGTTAAACTACATCAAAATAAATCAAAATAAAGTCGAAACAGCTAGTGTTTAATTCAACTGCATTCACTCATGCATTACTTTTAACTGCACCTGTAAAAAAGTAACTTTACAAAATCAATTCTGTTAAAAAACAAATAAATAAATTACAAGGAAATGAATAAACAATGTATTATTTTAAATTTGTATTAGTACAAAAATAAATAAGAAAAAAAAAAATTGCTTAATAGAGTTTACTGTACTAGTGCTTTCTAGAAAATAATGCCAAAAACGCGTGTGACATTGCTGAGGAGTGCAGTTAAAGTATAAAGTTAAAATATTGCTAAATAAATTAGTTAATTTAGTTAAAATATATAGCTAAATAAATATGTTAAGAGAAAACAGCAAATGCCAGCAAATAAAATGTCCTAATAGAACTTTGCTTGTTTTATTCAAACTGCTTGTGCTGTTATAAACTCATATTAGAACTTCAGTTCTAATAACTGACAATTTCAGTCTCTACCTTTTCGGCATCACTGATTTGAATGGATTAAACGTGAGAAGGTAGCAACAACAAAATTGCTTTCCATTGAAAACATTTCATAACACCCAATTAAAGAAGTGAAAGCATGATGCTTCACAAGGAAATAAAAACCATAAACACCTTCTAAAAGGTCAAAGATAGCGAAACCATCCTCCTTGCACACGAGACATCACTTCTGGACAATGAAGATGCAAATACTTTCCAGCAATAACAGATCCAAAAACATTCCTCAGCTATGAGCTAATGGGAGCTGATGGGACGGACCTCCATCACGTCTCAGATTGATCAACTGCTGTAAATGATATAAAAGCAAGAGCGAGCACCTACAGATACATCAGTGAGACACATCACACACTCATCTACATCATGACCTTCACCATCTTCTCCATCACCTGCCTTGCCCTGGTGGCCTCTGCTCTGGGTAAGTGTCTCCTTTTGAATAATGATGGGCAAATATAGAAAATGCAAAACCTAACATTAAGAGCTTTCTGCTTCATTCATGTGTTACGTTCTGTAATAACAGGTTGTGGAGTGCCTGCGATTAAACCACAGACGATCGGCAGCAGGATTGTGAACGGACAGAATGCCATCTCTGGTTCTTGGCCCTGGCAGGTCTCTCTCCAGGTAGCTGTTCTGTTTTTCAACCAGTCTGCTTTGTTTAAAGAGTAAATGTTATGTTTTTAACGCGCTTACCTTTGAAACAGCAACCCAGTGGTTTCCACTTCTGCGGAGGATCCCTGATCAACCAGAACTGGGTTCTCACTGCTGCCCACTGCACTGTCGTGTAAGAGTCTTCAACCTGACAAACATCTAGTGGTTAACAAATGCTCTTTCAGCTCTCCTATCTGTCTTTTAATGATTCATTATATCTTTATCTCTCTTTGTAGGGTCGGCCTTCACCGTGCCGTTTTTGGAGAACACGATCGTGGCTCCAATGCTGAACCTATCCAGGTCAAACTAGTTTCGAAGGTAACATTCTTTAATGGTAGTTGATTTTGTTATGACTTTACCTTCTATGGAATCAGCTTTCACTAGTAACCGTTCATCCATTGTTTCTGTATGTGCAGGTCATCACACATCCGCTCTACAACAGGGTGACCCTCAACAATGACATTGCTTTGCTGAAACTGGCATCTCCAGTCACATTGACTCCTCGTATCTCTCCTGTATGTTTGGCTCCATCAACCATCAGCATCCTGCCTGGAACCCGCTGCTTCACCACTGGCTGGGGTAGAACTGCCACCACATGTAAGTCAGCTGTAAAACAAAACTATACTGAGAGAATAACAACACATGTGTTTACTGTGCAATGCAAAGTGTCATGTTTTCTTCTCTTTTTTAGCGAGCCCTCTGATCCTGCAGCAAACAGGCGTACCCATTATAAGTCCTACTACATGCAGACAGATCTGGGGTCAGAGCAGAATCACTGATGCCATGATTTGTGCTGGAGCCTCCGGTTCCTCATCTTGCCAGGTATGTGAAGACAGATCAAGAAGGAACACATTTTTATATCAATGTTGCTGCTGTTCAATCTCAAATGTGTGTTTTCCACAGGGTGATTCTGGTGGTCCTCTGGTGTGTGAGCGCTCAGGGGTCTGGTCTCTGGTGGGCGCTGTGTCCTGGGGAAGAAGTAATTGTGACACCCGTTTTCCTGCAGTTTACGCCCGCATCTCCCAACTGCGCTCCTGGATCGACAGGACTATCGCTTCCAACTAGAGCACGAGTTGGAGTATTCACTTTCTGCCTTTAATCCCTGTTGTTTTTGTTTATGGGTTTGGGTCAGTCGATAACTTCATGCTGAAGTCTGTGACTTTATATTGTAATGAAAATGTTCCAATAAATGAGTAAAATAAAATGCATCAAAAAGCAAAGAATAATGTTGTAGAGTGTAATTAAGCACATGAACCTGAAATGTAATAGGTAATATGCAGAAAAATTACCAAATAATGTAGCAGAAAGATCCAAGGTAACGATGAAGTTAAAAACATATAAATCAATACTTTATCCATGGTGCTGAAACTAGTGAAGTCTACATGCAGTTTTATACTTGTATGTAACCTTTACAAACTGATACCACTTAGGAAGAAATTTTAAAAACACATGAAAGCCACATCATGACATATTAAAACATTCCTTTATAATCCAACCAAGATGGTTGCTCAATCTGCTTAGTCACTACATTTTTGCAAAAGCCACGGCACAAAACGCTTTCTCACGCACCGTTGAATAATCCTGATTGCATCAGATTTGCACTTTTATTAGCTTCACTATTATGCTCAGGTTGACTAAATGAGTTATAAAGCCTCTTTCTGATAACTCTTTCTCTTTCTGTTAGCCTACTTAAACTTAGTAACTGGGTAAAACTGTAATTTTTCAGATGTACAAGAAGTTACAAAAAATTATAAGACATTTTAAGAAAAGGAATGTTTTGGAATTTGACTGAAAAGTAACCCTACTAGTAAATCTATGATATTGTTAAACAGAAAAATAAAATAATATGAATTTAAAAAATAAAATAAAGAAGTTATCTATTAATTATGAAAGCCAAAAAATAAAATAATATAATAAATTGTAGCGTCTGGACCAATCAGACATACAGTTATTTGTTACATTTAACAAATAATCTTCAAAACCAACAACCCCAGCTATATGCTGGAGTTTTGGAGAAATCCCCCCAAAGCAACGAACACCCTGAAAGGGCACAGTTGCCAGGACGACGATCTGATAAGAGGTTTTATTGCCCGCAGGAATGCACATCTGCCCATGCTACATTTGCCATCAGAAAGACACAATGCCTATAGGCTCTTTCCTATTCATTCACAGACAAACCTTTCTTTGACCTTCCTATCACACATAGCCCAGGTCATTGTGTACAGTATTACTGCATTTTATTTTAATTTTGTCTGTTGTATTTGTATTTGTCTTTCTGCTGTTTTATGTATGTGTTCTGATAGATGACTAGTAGTATAACCCACCTATGCCATGCTTGGACTCTTTGAGTTCGTGTTTTGATGATCTAAAAGATGGGGTAAATTAGATGTTGATACCTATGCAACATATTAGTGTTTTAAGAAACCTTACTAGTTTTTGCATCAACACCCAATCGAATTACATATGCAAAATACCATGCTCACAGACAAAGAGTCGTAAACTTTCCCTCCAAAGGAGAAAGTTACCATTGGTTCGTGGACCTCCTGGAGGCGCAGCCTCCAGAGACCTTAAAGGCATCAAACGTTACTCCGCCTTTCTCTCTTCACCCCCTCTTGACTCTCTTCACGCTCTTCTGCAAGATCTTCCGATTGCTGCCTGTGGAGGAACCCACAGGGAGCCTGAGCCGGCACAGGCCGTGCCCGGCGGGCCCGACAGGCCCCAACATCTAGAGCTATGGCTCTCACCACAAAGAGCCAGACACTTTTACTCAACCCCGGAATTCATCCTCATGAAATGTCCTCGAACAGACATTTCTCTCTTCCGTGCTTTTAGCTTTCTTCACTCGTCTCACGTGAGTTCTTTCAGAACCTAAGAGGATGAGGAGGATGAGCTAGAACTCGTCGGAACTCTAAGCTGCGCCAGGCCTTGCGGCCTTGTCTTTCCATTCTCCAAAGACCACAGGACTTCAGCTGGGTCCCTCTCAGCTCTCGGTTCTTCTTCAATTGTCACATGGGAAGAAACTCCCAGTCACCATCGAGTCAGAACATCTTTGGAGTTCATCACTCTTCGGACCCGGAAAAACGTGCTCCAAACCACCACCAAACCACCACTGCTCCAAACCATCAAGACTTTCACCCGAGACTGCATTCGGACACTTGTTCATCGACCAAGGCAATGCAAGTATCGTACATTTAACTAAACAAAACAGAGGTTTAGTATAAGCTGTAGACAGCACTGATGGTTTCACTCAGGTGGTTAACTGACTCTTTTCATAGCTACATTCTCTGGTCTCTCTAACTTCAGTTCTCACTGACCCTTCCCCCATGTATGAATGATTTCATGTCTGTTTGTTTAGATTAGTTATGTGTTAGTCCTTCGTTAATAAACTCTTGTGCACAAATTACATGAGTTTTGATTCTGATTCTGCCTTGCAAATTAATGTCCCTTTACGATTCCGATCCGAGCTACATGCTCTAATGCAATAGTACTTCAAGGAAGTTATTTTCTGTGCCCAAGAAAATATCATTTCTTAGAGTTGATATAAAACTTATACTGAATGTTCGCTGGACGAACAGATTAGTTGATGGAAAATTAATTCTGCTACAGTTACTACTGGCAGCTGATATAAATAATTGTAATTAATCATAATTAATTGTAATTATTTATATACATTTCCCTTTGAGCTAAATCGCGACATTTAATGGTGGAGAACACGGCAGTTGTTTAAACATTATTTGCAAGGAGATTCAATATCAAACTTGTGTGTTTGTTTCATAGATTTTATTAATGTCTTACACATGCAGCTTCTGACAACATCAGATAGACTATAGCTTGAATGTGCCCTACTACAAGCAGTAGAAACTTGTTCAATGCTATAACACATCTTTAAATCGTACGATAAGAAACTAACCTGATGTTAGCGAAGAAATCCTAATTTCTGTTGTTAGTAGAGTGTAAGCCTTCTCTGACGAAGAAACCTCAGATTAGCAGCCCGTATGAATGGTACCAGAATAAATTCATCTAAATTTGGGCGAAGAAATCCCCACTTTTAGCTTTAAATGTGCAAGTCTTTTCTGACAAAGAAATCTCAGATTAGCAGCCCACATAAATGAATAAATTCATCTAAATTTGGGCGAAGAAATCCCCACTTTTAGCTTTAAATGCATAAGTCTTGTCTGACAAGGAAGTTTCAGATTAGCGGCATTAAATAATCTGCATGGCGAAGAAATCCCACTTGCATTGATATTAAAACTGAGCGTAGAAGAAATCTTGCTACGGTATAGTTATTCTAATGGCGATTTGAGCGATGTTCCTCATTTCTCCGAATTAAGGCCTTCTTGTAACTATCGCATATCATTGTAATCATTAAGATTATGCAATTGAATAGCGAATTAATGGTGAAATTCTAGCTTAGCTAACTAGTAATTTGCCATTGTCTGTGAAGTGAATGTGCTGTTTTGATTTGTGAATGAAGTTGTATGCGATAAGTCATAACTGACTGCGTGTGAGTTTCCCATGCATGTTTCACAGCAGCACAAGTTCTGCTCAGCTTGCTCGTTGTTGTAAACATACATCGGTCTCTTAGCAACGTCTGACCCTTCCCTCTCGGTATAGGACTATAGCAGTTCTAGCAACTGTTGTCCCCTTAATGAACCGTACAGGTTATTAGTAGACTAATTCCCGTCTCTCATTACTCCTTAGCAGTCAGGCCTATTACATGAGGTACAAGTACCGTTCACCAAGCCATAGGCCCTGAGAAGACTAGAAACACTTCCTAGTGATTCTGCTTATTTACCTTGAGATGTTTGATGCGTCCCTGCTAGCTTAGCTAACAGTCTCCCTAGATTTATGACACTCCTGCAGCATTCCTTTGAACAAGGGACAACTGCGTAGTCATATCTCCTATCTTAAACTAAATAAGGAAAGCCCTTCCTTCTACCTCTGTCTCTTTCTGATTTTATTTCAGTCTTGTTTTATTCGATACCTTCATAGTGACCAAACCTGTGAACCATCAGTGTTTTGAGTAATAATTTGACTACAGGTAAAGCCTGGTCAGTAGCTGACCCCCTGCTTACAGCCCCATCAAAGTTACTCAAACCCTCTCTTTGTGCTGACCCGCACAAAACCTTAGCACCCCACTTCACTAGCTGGCCTAACCAGCTATTAACACCTTACACGGCCTAGAGAGCCGTTCCCTATACAGATAGCTTAACACCTCTGTGTGTACTTGCATTTGCCGTCTGCCTTTCTCTTTCGTATTCCCACAAGTGAACCAGCATGCCTCAGACATCCAGCCCTGCCACCCACCAGGAGCACCTGGGGACCCCGCAGAGCACTGGGATGGACATCCTTCAGCCTAAAGCAGTCAACAACCTGCAACGGCAGAGAAAGGAACAGCAGGACTGCGACACAAGTGGACACCTCACACCCAGCCTGGACAATCAGGAGCTGACCAGCGTCACCTTCTCATTGGCCCACACCCTCAAGGGCCTCAGACAGGAGGTAAATGAACTGAAACTCCAATTCACAGAGTTCCAAAGGGAACTGACACCTGCTCAGCAAGAGAAGGAACGGGACAGGTGCAAGGAACCTGACAGAACAGCACAACAGAAGGAAATCACCAGTCTTCAGGAGGCTCTAACAGCTGCCGGACACAAAGAGCAGCTTGGAAAGGCCATCAGACAAGATTTGGAAAGAGAACTGTTTCAAACAAAGTCACTGTTAAGAACAGCATACGTAGAACTTAATGAGAGAGACACTAGAGCTAAGGCCTTAGAAGGCCATCTGAATGTAGCCAGAGCTGAAGTCCAAACCCTGACTCAGCAATTCTGCAACATTAAAGAGGAGCTTGACATGGTTCAGAGAGAACTGAAACAGTCTTACAGGCTGTGCATGGACTCAAGTAAAAGACACCCTGCTGCACGTCACACAGCCAGCAGTGCAAACCCCCGTACCCCTGTACACAGATACAAAGGGGGGGAGCCAAAGATTTCTGCTTGACACTTCTCAAGTCGGCTTCCCGGAAACCTCCGCAGCCGCAGAAGGAACAGAACTAATTCAGACGAACTCTGAAATGACACATGAAGTGATACTCAAAGAACTCAATCGAATGGCGAGAAACATCCCTGCATTCACACCAGAACTTGCAGGAGACCATGACGTCCACGCCTACCTGAGAGACATTGACTTTTTCCTTCAGTCTTGGAAATGTGTGAACCACCAAGATAGACTTTATCTGCTCTGGATCACCTCTAGCCCAGAGGTGCGACGCTTCCTGGCTCGACAGCCAGGACACATTCAATCAAACTACCAGCAGCTAAGACAAGCCATCATTAAGGAATTCTCAGACCCAGAGTCTGAACACGGACTGATCGCTGCACTGGCCACCAAACAGGGCCGGTATGAAACTCCATATGCTTACTACCACAGACTTCGACGAGCTTACTTCGGAGCTCGCAATGAACCTGGGATGGAGGAGGACACCAACTTCAAGAGCATCTTCCTTCAAAACCTCCATCCTATTGTAAGTCACCATCTAGGCATTTTAGCCTGCCCTCACTCAGTGCCTATTCAACAACTGCGTGACCTGACACAGAAGGCCTTTAACAAGCACAAGGCCTCCACCAAAGGTGTTTGTAAGACCCCACTGATTCTGGACTGCACAACCCAGAATTCAAAGCAGGCACCAGAAGGCCCCCAGCATTACCGCAATGCCAGGCCCTTCTACAGAAAGACACTAGCCAACAGAGGACATAACCGTCACCATGGCAACAGACCCAGGTTCCAGACCAACCACTGGGAGCAGCCATGGAAAGGGGCATCCTCAGTCTGCGAACACCACGGTATGTCCAACAGCAGTCAACCACATCCTCCTCCACACCCTTCACACAGGTTCTAAATGGAGGCTGCACAACGACAGCTGGACACACCCACTTTTGAGCTACAGGAGCTGCTGACACTAGCAAAAAGAGCTCCTTGAACAAAACTCCACTGAGAAGTACTGGAAAGGACAAACTTTGACTCCTTGTCAAACATAACACAGCATCAGACTCCTCAAGGGGAGGAGCATCCTGCAAAACCAGTCGACACCCCAGGAGCAGCCAGACAGCGTTGGATAGAGCAACAGGCCCACATGCCTAACAGCCAAACCTCTACCAACACAACTCAGGCAAGCTTAAGTCAGTGCAAAGCAGCACTGCCAACATCAGACTTTTAGTGACGTTCAAGCAGAACAGACGGCAGAGAAAGGAACAGCAGGACTGCGACACAAGTGGACACCTCACACCCAGCCTGGACAATCAGGAGCTGACCAGCGTCACCTTCTCATTGGCCCACACCCTCAAGGGCCTCAGACAGGAGGTAAATGAACTGAAACTCCAATTCACAGAGTTCCAAAGGGAACTGACACCTGCTCAGCAAGAGAAGGAACGGGACAGGTGCAAGGAACCTGACAGAACAGCACAACAGAAGGAAATCACCAGTCTTCAGGAGGCTCTAACAGCTGCCGGACACAAAGAGCAGCTTGGAAAGGCCATCAGACAAGATTTGGAAAGAGAACTGTTTCAAACAAAGTCACTGTTAAGAACAGCATACGTAGAACTTAATGAGAGAGACACTAGAGCTAAGGCCTTAGAAGGCCATCTGAATGTAGCCAGAGCTGAAGTCCAAACCCTGACTCAGCAATTCTGCAACATTAAAGAGGAGCTTGACATGGTTCAGAGAGAACTGAAACAGTCTTACAGGCTGTGCATGGACTCAAGTAAAAGACACCCTGCTGCACGTCACACAGCCAGCAGTGCAAACCCCCGTACCCCTGTACACAGATACAAAGGGGGGAGCCAAAGATTTCTGCTTGACACTTCTCAAGTCGGCTTCCCGGAAACCTCCGCAGCCGCAGAAGGAACAGAACTAATTCAGACGAACTCTGAAATGACACATGAAGTGATACTCAAAGAACTCAATCGAATGGCGAGAAACATCCCTGCATTCACACCAGAACTTGCAGGAGACCATGACGTCCACGCCTACCTGAGAGACATTGACTTTTTCCTTCAGTCTTGGAAATGTGTGAACCACCAAGATAGACTTTATCTGCTCTGGATCACCTCTAGCCCAGAGGTGCGACGCTTCCTGGCTCGACAGCCAGGACACATTCAATCAAACTACCAGCAGCTAAGACAAGCCATCATTAAGGAATTCTCAGACCCAGAGTCTGAACACGGACTGATCGCTGCACTGGCCACCAAACAGGGCCGGTATGAAACTCCATATGCTTACTACCACAGACTTCGACGAGCTTACTTCGGAGCTCGCAATGAACCTGGGATGGAGGAGGACACCAACTTCAAGAGCATCTTCCTTCAAAACCTCCATCCTATTGTAAGTCACCATCTAGGCATTTTAGCCTGCCCTCACTCAGTGCCTATTCAACAACTGCGTGACCTGACACAGAAGGCCTTTAACAAGCACAAGGCCTCCACCAAAGGTGTTTGTAAGACCCCACTGATTCTGGACTGCACAACCCAGAATTCAAAGCAGGCACCAGAAGGCCCCCAGCATTACCGCAATGCCAGGCCCTTCTACAGAAAGACACTAGCCAACAGAGGACATAACCGTCACCATGGCAACAGACCCAGGTTCCAGACCAACCACTGGGAGCAGCCATGGAAAGGGGCATCCTCAGTCTGCGAACACCACGGTATGTCCAACAGCAGTCAACCACATCCTCCTCCACACCCTTCACACAGGTTCTAAATGGAGGCTGCACAACGACAGCTGGACACACCCACTTTTGAGCTACAGGAGCTGCTGACACTAGCAAAAAGAGCTCCTTGAACAAAACTCCACTGAGAAGTACTGGAAAGGACAAACTTTGACTCCTTGTCAAACATAACACAGCATCAGACTCCTCAAGGGGAGGAGCATCCTGCAAAACCAGTCGACACCCCAGGAGCAGCCAGACAGCGTTGGATAGAGCAACAGGCCCACATGCCTAACAGCCAAACCTCTACCAACACAACTCAGGCAAGCTTAAGTCAGTGCAAAGCAGCACTGCCAACATCAGACTTTTAGTGACGTTCAAGCAGAACAGAGGGCTAACAACCACCTGCTGCCCTTCTGCCATCATCACTAGGTCAGTCTGAAACTCTCTTTACACTACCATCTCCATTACGATTCCCTGCGACCCTCGGAATCACCTGCCCTCTCACAAGTGAGAGTTCAACCAGTTGTTTCAAACAACACCTAAAGCAACCATTTGACCCAGGCCAAATCACCTCAGGACGACAGGTGACACTGCCACGACACCTGCTGCACAAGCTCAAGGACCTGCACCTTGCTACCGCCTACACCACCATAGCACACCACCTGACAGCACCCCAACCACTCCTAGTGGCACCAACAGCCAGAGAGCAACCGCTCTCTCCCAGCCATGAGTGACAGGTGCGTGTCTGATTGTTCTGCACCTCGGACATCACTCGCTGTTGTCTGTTGGACAGACAACAACGTTCGAAAGGGGGGAAGATATGTAGCGTCTGGACCAATCAGACATACAGTTATTTGTTACATTTAACAAATAATCTTCAAAACCAACAACCCCAGCTATATGCTGGAGTTTTGGAGAAATCCCCCCAAAGCAACGAACACCCTGAAAGGGCACAGTTGCCAGGACGACGATCTGATAAGAGGTTTTATTGCCCGCAGGAATGCACATCTGCCCATGCTACATTTGCCATCAGAAAGACACAATGCCTATAGGCTCTTTCCTATTCATTCACAGACAAACCTTTCTTTGACCTTCCTATCACACATAGCCCAGGTCATTGTGTACAGTATTACTGCATTTTATTTTAATTTTGTCTGTTGTATTTGTATTTGTCTTTCTGCTGTTTTATGTATGTGTTCTGATAGATGACTAGTAGTATAACCCACCTATGCCATGCTTGGACTCTTTGAGTTCGTGTTTTGATGATCTAAAAGATGGGGTAAATTAGATGTTGATACCTATGCAACATATTAGTGTTTTAAGAAACCTTACTAGTTTTTGCATCAACACCCAATCGAATTACATATGCAAAATACCATGCTCACAGACAAAGAGTCGTAAACTTTCCCTCCAAAGGAGAAAGTTACCATTGGTTCGTGGACCTCCTGGAGGCGCAGCCTCCAGAGACCTTAAAGGCATCAAACGTTACTCCGCCTTTCTCTCTTCACCCCCTCTTGACTCTCTTCACGCTCTTCTGCAAGATCTTCCGATTGCTGCCTGTGGAGGAACCCACAGGGAGCCTGAGCCGGCACAGGCCGTGCCCGGCGGGCCCGACAGGCCCCAACATCTAGAGCTATGGCTCTCACCACAAAGAGCCAGACACTTTTACTCAACCCCGGAATTCATCCTCATGAAATGTCCTCGAACAGACATTTCTCTCTTCCGTGCTTTTAGCTTTCTTCACTCGTCTCACGTGAGTTCTTTCAGAACCTAAGAGGATGAGGAGGATGAGCTAGAACTCGTCGGAACTCTAAGCTGCGCCAGGCCTTGCGGCCTTGTCTTTCCATTCTCCAAAGACCACAGGACTTCAGCTGGGTCCCTCTCAGCTCTCGGTTCTTCTTCAATTGTCACATGGGAAGAAACTCCCAGTCACCATCGAGTCAGAACATCTTTGGAGTTCATCACTCTTCGGACCCGGAAAAACGTGATCGCGATTCCAAACCACCACTGCTCCAAACCATCAAGACTTTCACCCGAGACTGCATTCGGACACTTGTTCATCGACCAAGGCAATGCAAGTATCGTACATTTAACTAAACAAAACAGAGGTTTAGTATAAGCTGTAGACAGCACTGATGGTTTCACTCAGGTGGTTAACTGACTCTTTTCATAGCTACATTCTCTGGTCTCTCTAACTTCAGTTCTCACTGACCCTTCCCCCATGTATGAATGATTTCATGTCTGTTTGTTTAGATTAGTTATGTGTTAGTCCTTCGTTAATAAACTCTTGTGCACAAATTACATGAGTTTTGATTCTGATTCTGCCTTGCAAATTAATGTCCCTTTACGATTCCGATCCGAGCTACATGCTCTAATGCAATAGTACTTCAAGGAAGTTATTTTCTGTGCCCAAGAAAATATCATTTCTTAGAGTTGATATAAAACTTATACTGAATGTTCGCTGGACGAACAGATTAGTTGATGGAAAATTAATTCTGCTACAGTTACTACTGGCAGCTGATATAAATAATTGTAATTAATCATAATTAATTGTAATTATTTATATACATTTCCCTTTGAGCTAAATCGCGACAAAATAATATAATGTCGTTATTGAGAACCAAATAAAACATAATGAAATGATGTTTATTTCATAAATGAAATAAAATTAGATACAAATATTACCAGGAACACTTAACTAAAATAAGCTGATGTACTAAAATTAAAACAAAAATTGATATAAAAATAAACTTAAGCTAAACAGAAATGGTAAAAAAAAAAAAAAAAAAAAAAAAATACAATTAGAAAAAATTTGCTGCTGGATGGCGTTGATCTGGCGAACCCATGAACGGCTTAACTGTTATATAATTTAGCTTATTTTTAATTAATTTCATGAATTTTAATAATATGAGTGCATAATACAAAACGGAGAATGATATGCAATTGCTTCCAATCGACTAAGTTTGCCAACACACAAAACAAGGACTGTAAATGAATAATAATAATAATAATAATAATAATAATAATAATAATAATAATAATAATAAATTTAAAAAATAACATATTTTAAAAAATCCTTCATATTTCACGGCATTTAATTATTTGTAGATTACATTAAACAGATCACACTTTCATGAAAACATTTGTATTTGATTTGTACAAAGCGTTTTAAATATGTTTGGGTTGAGTGTTCTTTGCATATACAATATTTTGACCAGCAGGTGCCGCCAGAGTGTGGCGTTTCGAGTGCTTCGAAACAGTGAATCATTTTGCGAATCACTTGGTTCAGTTGATTAAGAGAGCTTCGAGAAGATTCGTTCTTCTCTAATTTGCTCGGAAGTGTGCCTGAATGTAACCATGAACGAGGGGTTTTCACAGGTTTCTTATACTGGAAGTACTTAATATTGGATTGTCTTGTTGTCTAAGGAATTTTGAGGAAGAAAAAAGCCCTTTCTGAATAACAAAAAACCGAACCCATTACTTCATATTGTAGACGTACCCTGTAATCATGATTCAAATAAAATAAAGCTGGCTAGCATTTTATGAATTATAACGTTTTTTAAAAAAAATTAAATCTTATAAAACTGAAGACCAAGCTTTATCTTCCACTCTTACCAACAAACAAAGAAACAAAAACTAATAAATAAACAAAACCAACCAACCTAATAAATTAAATGTGTCAGTACTGTGTCTTTAATATGTAACAACCATTACTTTTATTTGTATCAGCAAAGAAAACGTGTATTCACAAAACATTGTATCTTACCAGTAAGAGTTCTCCTAAATAGCAGTAAAAGTTTTTGGCTAAGAGTTTGCTCTTAAAACCTATTTACAAAGCTCAAAAATTTACTAACAGAGAGAGTCTTAAGAAAAGTAAGGGAGGGGCTGACCTCCTTATTATGGATGATGTCAGCATGCTTACTGACTATGCACACTGTGATTGGCTGATAGAGGAAGGGTCTCTGTAAGAGATTTATTCATAGAAATATTGTAGAGCACAATATTATGTTGCCATATTCAAATAAAGGTTTAACAATAGAAATGTTGCCACATTCAAATAAAGATTTTAAAGTGCAGGCTAAGTGTCACTAATTAAACAAGTATTTGTTTAGATAATTGTCAGCCTCTTACATATGCACTTCTCATAAACAATTAGCGAATATGCATATAAACAGCCTTTTAATTAACAGAGTAGAATAATCATGGGTGATAGTAAGACATGCAAATGTAAAAAAAAAATAAAATAAAAAAAATGGACACAAGAGCAGCAGTTACTTTATGCCCAACTAATGAAAACAAGGACATAATGAAAGGAAAATTTTAATTTGGGATAACCTCCAAAACGAAAAAAAAGATGTGTGGGGAAAACATATGCATGCAAATATATGCAGTGTGTTTCTAAAATGTTTATGTTCTGAGACAGATTGCTGGCAACAGCCAGTTTAGCCCTGCTGAAAAAAAAAAAAAAAAAAAAAAAAATATATATATATATATATATATATATATATATATATATATATATATATATATATATATATATATATATAAACTATTACAGAATTTTTATTGGTTAAAAGGTGATGGTTTGTAATGCTTGTAATGGTATTTGTATTGGAAACTACTGGAAATTTGTGTAATGATTGATTTGTATTTTTTTTTTTTTTTTTTTTTTTTTTTTTTTTCCAGCTAGGGGGAGAGTTTGTGATTTGGTAGTGATTTAGAAGTCATTACTACTAACATTTCACAGAATTAGGAGCTAGTTTTAGCACTAAAATGCTTTGTGAAATACTCTTTGAGCAAAACATTAGGAGTCTTAAATTTAGGATTGACACACTCCTAAATCAGCTAGTTATGAGCTACTTTTAGCCTTAAGATGTAAGTTTTTTGAATACGGGCCCAGATTACTCTATTATAATGCTTTCTAGAAAATAATGTAAAAAAAGAGAAAAATTAAGGTATGTTGCAGAAAACCGCACCATTGCGTAACACTGTGTCTGGTAGATATGATGTCTTTAAAGAACTTGTTTGTCCAGTTTATTGTCCTTCATTTTGTTATCTAAAATAGTGTTAAAGAAACTGATATTAGTACTTTATGTTTTATTTTAGCCCAGCTCTCATAACTGATATAATGATAGCGTGAAATGATCCCACATTTTTACTCTCTTCCTCTTCACTTTTTGAACGGCTTGCCAAGGTTGAATACAGGATTAGTTAACGTCACAGACTTATTGGGAAAGCAGCTCTTTTACTGCACGTTTAGTGGAAACACTTAAGGAAGCACCTTCCATGATATATAGAATGAAATTTCAACACAGGAACAACAAAAACAACTTCTAATCCAAAACAATTCATACCTTACATTGAGAAAGCTGAAATCATGATGCTTCACAAGGAAACAGACACCTTCATGAGGTCAAAGATTAAAGAATTCATTCTCTTTGCACGCAAGACATCAGCTCTGGACAATGAAGATGCAAATAGTCTCCAGCGATAACAGATCTAAACATTCCTCAGCTATGAGCTCATTGGAGCTGATGGGACGGACCTCCATCACCTCTCAGATTGATCAGCTGCTGTAAATGATATAAAAGCAAGAGCGAGCACCTGCAGATACATCAGTGAGACACATCACACACTCATCTACATCATGACCTTCACCATCTTCTCCATCACCTGCCTTGCCCTGGTGGCCTCTGCTCTGGGTAAGAGTCTCCGTTAGAATAATGATGGGCAAATACAGAAAATGCAAAACCTAAAATTAAGAGCTTTCTGCCTCATTCATGTGTTACGTTCTGTAATAACAGGTTGTGGAGTGCCTGCGATTAAACCACAGACGATCGGCAGCAGGATTGTGAACGGACAGAATGCCATCTCTGGTTCTTGGCCCTGGCAGGTCTCTCTCCAGGTAGCTGTTCTGTTTTTCAACCACACATTTGTCTGCTTTGTTTAAAGAGTAAATGTCATGTTTTTAATGCGCTTACCTTTGAAACAGCAACCCACTGGCTTCCACTTCTGCGGAGGATCCCTGATCAACCAGAACTGGGTTCTCACTGCTGCCCACTGCGCTGTCGTGTAAGAGTCTTCAACCTGACAAACATCTAGTGGTTAACAAATGCTCTTTCAGCTCTCCTGTCTGTCTTTTAACTATTCATTATATCTTTATCTCTCTTTGTAGGGTCGGCCTTCACCGTGCCGTTTTTGGAGAACACGATCGTGGCTCCAATGCTGAACCCATCCAGGTCAAACTAGTTTCGAAGGTAACATTCTTTAATGGTAGTTGATTTTGTTATGACTTTACCTTCTATGGAGTCAGCTTTCACTAGTAACCGTTCATCCATTGTTTCTGTATGTGCAGGTCATCACACATCCGCTCTACAGCAGGGCGACCCTCAACAATGACATTGCTCTGCTGAAACTGGCATCTCCGGTCACATTGACTCCTCGTATCTCTCCTGTATGTTTGGCTCCGTCAGCCATTAACATCCTGCCTGGAACCCGCTGCTTCACCACTGGCTGGGGTAGAACTGCCACCACATGTAAGTCAGCTGTAAAACAACACTATAATGCGAGAATAACAACACATATGTTTACTGTGCAATGCAATGTGTCATGTTTTCTTCTCTTTTTTAGCAAGCCCTCGGATCCTGCAGCAAACAGGTGTACCCATTATAAGTCCTGCTACGTGCAGACAGATCTGGGGTCAGAGCAGAATTACTGATGCCATGATTTGTGCTGGAGCCTCCGGTTCCTCATCTTGCCAGGTATGTGAAGACAGATCAAGAAGAAACAATTTCATATCAATGTTGCTGCTGTTTAATCTCAAATGTGTGTTTTCCACAGGGTGATTCTGGTGGTCCTCTGGTGTGTGAGCGCTCAGGTGTCTGGTCTCTGGTGGGCGCTGTGTCCTGGGGAACCAGTACTTGTAATACCCGTTTTCCTGCAGTTTACGCCCGCATCTCCCAACTGCGCTCCTGGATCGACAGGACTATCGCTTCCAACTAGAGCACAAGTTGGAGAATTTATTTTCTGTCTTTAATCCCTGTTGGTCTGGTCTTTTTGTTTATTGGTTTGGGTCAGTCGATAACTTCATGCTGAAGTCTGTGACTTTATATTGTAATGAACATGTTTCAATAAATGAGATGAGTAAAATAAAATGCATCAAAGAGCAATGAATAATGTTGCAGAGTGTAATTAATGACATGAACCTGAAATGTAATAGGTAATAAGCAGAAAAATTAGAAAATAATGTATCAGAAAGACCCAAGGTAACAATGAAGTTAAAAAGATACAAATCATTTTCCTATCCATGGTGCTGAAACTAGTGGAGTCTTCATGCAGTTTTATACTTATATATAAATTTACAAACTGATACCACTTTAAAAGAAATTTCAAAACACATGAAAGCCACATCATGACACATTAAAACATTCCTTTATAATCCAGTCAAGATGGTTGCTCAATCTGCTTAGTCACTACATTTTTGCTAAAGCCACGGCACAAAACGCTCTTTTACACAGTGCTGAAAAATCCTGATTGTTACAGATTTGCACGTTTATTAGCTTCATTATTATGCTCAGTTTTATTAAATTAAGTATAAAGCCTCTTTCTGATGACTCTTTCTCTTTCTATTAGCCTACTTAAACTTAGTAACTGGGTAAAATTTTAATTTTTTTAGATGTACAAGAAGTTACAAAAAACTGTAAGACATTTTAGGAAAAGTATTTTGGAATTTAAATGAAAAGTAACCCTACTAGTAAATCTATGACATTATTAAACCGAAAAATAAAATAATAAGAATTAAAAAAAATAAAATAAAGAAGCTATCTATTAATTATGAAAACCAAAATATAAAATAATATAATAAATAATATAATGTCGTTATTGTGAACCAAAGACATTAAAAGTTATTCAAATTTGATAAATGAATTAAAATTAGATACTAATTTTAGCAGGAACACTTAACTAAAATAAGATGATGTACTAAAATGAAAACAAAAATTGATATAAAAATAAACTTAAGTTAAACAGAAATGGTAAATAAATAAATAAATAAATAAATAAATAAATAACAATTAGAAAAAATTTGCTGCTGGATGGCGTTGATCTGGCGAACCCATGAACGGCTTAACTGTTATATAATTTAGCTCATTTTTAATTAATTTTATGCATTTTAATAATATGAGTGCATAATACAAAACGGAGAATGATATGCAATTGCTTCCAATCGACTAAGTTTGCAAACACACAAAACAAGGAATTCATAAAAAATCCTTCATATTTCACCGCATTTAATTATTTGTAGATTACATTAAACAGACTACACTTTCATGAAAACATTTGTATTTGATTTGTACAAAGCGTTTTAAATATGTTTGGGTTGAGTGTTCTTTGCATTTACAGTATTTTGACCAGCAGGTGCCGCCAGAGTGTGGCGTTTCGAGTGCTTCGAAACAGTGAATCATTTTGCGAATCACTTGGTTCAGTTGATTAACCCTTTCAGTGGTGAGTTTAAAATATTCTCTCTGACCCCCAGAGTGAGTTTTTTTTAGGCGACCGTTATTTTAGAACGTTCCCTTTATTGTTTCCATGGTGACGCGTCATGATTGTCACGTGACGCACTGCAGCCACTAGCGCTGTATGACAGACCTATCCTTTTTATTTAGTTTTCCCTTTTTTTACTCAAAATGTTCACGCACTTGCTTACCATGTCTTCAACTATCTGATATTCAGATTCACGAATACGTGTAAGTGAGTGTATTTTGCCGTTTTAAAACCTTTATAAATGATCTGGATCATGATCTATAACGTGAGATGGGCGTCGCCATGTTTGTTCGCGCTGCCGTTCAGTGAGTCCTGTCAGCCAGATTTACAGCACGTAAATTCACCAGTTTTTCCCAAAATACATGCAAGTAAGTGGCTGGTAAACTGGGAAAGGACTGGGGTGAATTATATCGATACTTACATTATGTGTATCTGATATGAATCAAACACGTCGGCAAATTATACTTGAATGGATTGTTATTGCTTCAGTAGACATCCGTGTGTATTTTACTAACTCTAAATGTATTGTTTTACTAGTACTTATGTGTATTTAAATGTCTGAAACCTAAAATAAACGTTATGTGGCTGAAAACAATGCATAATTGTGATTATATGACAAGCACAGCGCAAGTTTCTCTCCGGCTCAGCGCCAGCCAACGCGCGAAAACTCAGTTTGAATTTGGCAGTTGCGTGCGTGACGTCACCGAACGTTCTAAATTCCATGTAGGACCATACTCCCAGGGGCACAGAAATTAGAATCCCACATGTGGGACCGCACCGCTCAAAGGGTTAAGAGAGCTTCGAGAAGATTCGTTTTTCTCTAATTTGCTCGGAAGTGTGCCTGAATGTAACCATGAACGAGGGGTTTTCACAGGTTTCTTATACTGGAAGTACTTAATATTGGATTGTCTTGTTGTCTAAGGAATTTTGAGGAAGAAAAAGCCCTTTCTGAATAACAAAAAACCGAACCCATTACTTCATATTGTAGACGTACCCTGTAATCATGATTCAAATAAAATAAAGCTGGCTAGCATTTTATGAATTATAACGTTTTTAAAATTTTTTAAAAATTTTTAGAACTGAAGACTAAGCTTTATCTTCCACTCTTACCAACAAACAAAGAAACAAAAACTAATAAATAAACAAAACCAACCAACTTAATAAATTAAATGTGTCAGTACTGTGTCTTTAATATGTAACAACCATTACTTTTATTTGTATCAGCAAAGAAAACGTGTATTCACAAAACATTGTATCTTACCAGTAAGAGTTCTCCTAAATAGCAGTAAAAGTTTTTGGCTAAGAGTTTGCTCTTAAAACCTATTTACAAAGCTCAAAAATTTACTAAGGAACAGAGAGAAGTCTTAAGAAAAGTAAGGGAGGGGCTGACCTCCTTATTATGGATGATGTCAGCATGCTTACTGACTATGCACACTGTGATTGGCTGATAGAGGAAGGGTCTCTGTAAGAGATTTATTCATAGAAATATTGTAGAGCACAATATTATGTTGCCATATTCAAATAAAGGTTTAACAATAAAATGTTGCCACATTCAAATAAAGATTTTAAAGTGCAGGCTAAGTGTCACTAATTAAACAAGTATTTGTTTAGATAATTGTCAGCCTCTTACATATGCACTTCTCATAAACAATTAGCGAATATGCATATAAACAGCCTTTTAATTAACAGAGTAGAATAATCATGGGTGATAGTAAGACATGCAAATGTAAAAAAAAATAAAATAAAAAAATGGACACAAGAGCAGCAGTTACTTTATGCCCAACTAATGAAAACAAGGACATAATGAAAGGAAAAATTGGATTTGGGATAACCTCCAAAACCAAAAAAAAGATGTGTGGGAAAACATATGCATGCAAGTATATGCAGTGTGTTTCTAAAATGTTTTTGTTCTGAGACAGATTGCTGACAACAGCCAGTTTAGCCCTGCTGGAAAAAAAAAAAGTATATATATATATATATATATATATATATATATATATATATATATATATACATATACATATACATATATATATATATATATATATATATATATATATATATATATATAAACTATTACAGACTTTTTAATGGTTAAAAGGTGATGGTTTGTAATGCTTGTAATGGTATTTGTATTGGAAACTATTAGAATTTGTGTAATGATTGATTTGTATTGTTTTTTTTTTTTTTTTTTTTTTTCCAGCTAGGGGGAGAGTTTGTGATTTGGTAGTGATTTAGAAGT